>JAZAQC010000006.1:5068571-6335714 GCA_036289425.1 Rhopalosiphum nymphaeae | reverse complement strand
GAACTTACTTCAAGATCAAAAGTGCTGACTTCAAGATCATTTGAACTTATTTCAAGATCTTATGAACTAAAATCTACGAAATCAATTCAAGATCTTTTGAACTAAATTAAAGATCAAATGATCTCGCTTCAAGATCTTACGAAATGGCTTCAAGATCTTATGATCTTGATTCAAGATCTTTTGAACAAACTTCAAGATCTTATGATCTTGATTCAAGATCTTTTGAACTAAATTAATGATCAAATGATCTCGCTTCAAGATCTTACGAAATAATTTCAAGATCTGTTGAACTAACTTCAAGATCAAATGATCTCGCTTCAAGATCTTACGAAATAATTTCAAGATCTGTTGACTAACTTCAAGATCATATAATCTTGATTCAAGATCTTTTGAACTAACTTCAAGATCAGATGAACTCGCTTCAAGATCTTACGAATTGGCTTCAAGATCAGACGATCTCGATACAAGATCTTTCGAAATAACATCAAGATCAGATGATCTCTCTTCAAGATCTTTTGAACTAACTTCAAGATCATATAATCTTGATTCAAGATCTTTTGAACTAACTTCAAGATCAGATGATCTCGCTTCAAGATCTTACGAAATCAATTCAAGATCTTTTGAACTAAATTAAAGATCAAATGATCTCGATTCAAGATCTTACGAAATGGCTTCAAGATCTTATGATCTTGAATCAAGATCTTTTGAACAAACTTCAAGATCTTATGATCTTGATTCAAGATCTTTTGAACTAACTTCAAGATCAGATGATCTCGCTACAAGATCTTACGAATTGGCTTCAAGATCAGACGATCTCGATACAAGATCTTTCGAAATAACATCAAGATCTGATGAACTAACTACAAGATCTTTTGAACTAACTTCAAGATCAAAAGTGCTTACTTCAAGATCATTTAAACTTACTTCAAGATCTTATGATCTTGATTCAAGATCTTTTGAACTAACTTCAAGATCTTATGATCTAACTTCAAGATCAGATGATCTCTCTTCAAGATCTTTTGAACTAACTTCAAGATCATATAATCTTGATTCAAGATCTTTTGAACTAACTTCAAGATCAGATGATCTCGCTTCAAGATCTTACGAAATCAATTCAAGATCTTTTGAACTAAATTAAAGATCAAATGATCTCGATTCAAGATCTTACGAAATGGCTTCAAGATCTTATGATCTTGATTCAAGATCTTTTGAACAAACTTCAAGATCTTATGATCTTGATTCAAGATCTTTTGAACTAACTTCAAGATCAGATGATCTCGCTTCAAGATCTTACGAAATCAATTCAAGATCTTTTGAACTAAATTAATGATGAAATGATCTGACTTCAAGATCATACTAAATAATTTCAAAATCTTTCGAAATGACATCAAGATCTTATGGACTGAACTAACTTCAAGATCTTATGATCTAACTTCAAGATCAGATGATCACTCTTCAAGATCTTTTGAACTAAGTTCAAGATCAAAAGTGCTTACTTCAAGATCATTTGAACTTACTTCAAGATCTTATGATCTTGATTCAAGATCTTTTGAACTAACTTCAAGATCAGATGATCTCGCTTCAAGATCTTTTGAACTAACTTCAAGATCATATAATCTTGATTCAAGATCTTTTGAACTAAGTTCAAGATCAGATGATCTCGTTTCAAGATCTTACGAAATAATTTCAAGATCTTTTGACTAACTTCAAGATCATATTATCTTGATTCAAGATCTTTTAAACTAACTTCAAGATCAAAAGTAGTTACTTCAAGATCTTTTGAACTAACATCAAGATTAGATGATCTCGCTTCATGATATGACGAAATAATTTCAAGATCTGTTGACTAACTTCAAGATCATATAATCTTGATTCAAGATCTTTTGAACTAACTTCAAGATCTTATGATCTTGATTCAAGATCTTTTGAAGTAAATTAAAGTTCAAATGATTTCGCTTCAAGATCTTACGAAATCAATTCAAGATCTGTTGAACTAACTTCAAGATCAGATGATCTCTCTTCAAGATCTTTTGAACTAACTTCAAGATCATATAATCTTGATTCAAGATCTTTTGAACTAACTTCAAGATCAGATGATCTCGTTTCAAGATCTTACGAAATAATTTCAAGATGTGTTGACTAATTTCGAGATCATATAATCTTGATTCAAGATCTTTTAAACTAACATCAAGATCAAATGTAGTTACTTAAAGATCTTTTGAACTAACATCAAGATTAGATGATCTCGCTTCATGATCTTACGAAATAATTTCAAGATCTGTTGACTAACTTCAAGATCATATAATCTTGATTCAAGATCTTTTGAACTAACTTCAAGATCAGATGATCTCGCTTCAAGATCTTACGAATTGGCTTCAAGATCAGACGATCTCGAAACAAGATCTTTCGAAATAACATCAAGATCTAATGAACTAACTACAAGATCTTTTGAACTAAGTTCAAGATCAAAAGTGCTTACTTCAAGATCATTTGAACTTACTTCAAGATCTTATGATCTTGATTCAAGATCTTTTGAACTAACTTCAAGATCAGATGATCTCGCTTCAAGATCTTTTGAACTAACTTCAAGATCATATAATCTTGATTCAAGATCTTTTGAACTAAGTTCAAGATCCGATGATCTCGTTTCAAGATCTTACGAATTAATTTCAAGATCATTTGACTAACTTCAAGATCATATTATCTTGATTCAAGATCTTTTAATCTTACTTCAATATCAAAAGTAGTTACTTCAAGATCTTTTGAACTTACATCAAGATCATATGATCTCGCTTCATGATCTTACTAAAAAATTTCAAGATCTGTTGACTAACTTCAAGATCATATAATCTTGATTCAAGATTTTTTGTAGTAATTTCAAGATCAATTGATCTCGCTTCAAGATCATACGAAATAACATCAAGATCTAATGAACTAACTACAAGATCTTTTGAACTTACTTCAAGATCAAAAGTGCTGACTTCAAGATCATTTGAACTTATTTCAAGATCTTATGAACTAAAATCTACGAAATCAATTCAAGATCTTTTGAACTAAATTAAAGATCAAATGATCTCGCTTCAAGATCTTACGAAATGGCTTCAAGATCTTATGATCTTGATTCAAGATCTTTTGAACAAACTTCAAGATCTTATGATCTTGATTCAAGATCTTTTGAACTAAATTAATGATCAAATGATCTCGCTTCAAGATCTTACGAAATAATTTCAAGATCTGTTGAACTAACTTCAAGATCAAATGATCTCGCTTCAAGATCTTACGAAATAATTTCAAGATCTGTTGACTAACTTCAAGATCATACAATCTTGATTCAAGATCTTTTGAACTAACTTCAAGATCAGATGAACTCGCTTCAAGATCTTACGAATTGGCTTCAAGATCAGACGATCTCGATACAAGATCTTTCGAAATAACATCAAGATCAGATGATCTCTCTTCAAGATCTTTTGAACTAACTTCAAGATCATATAATCTTGATTCAAGATCTTTTGAACTAACTTCAAGATTAGATGATCTCGCTTCAAGATCTTACGAAATCAATTCAAGATCTTTTGAACTAAATTAAAGATCAAATGATCTCGATTCAAGATCTTACGAAATGGCTTCAAGATCTTATGATCTTGAATCAAGATCTTTTGAACAAACTTCAAGATCTTATGATCTTGATTCAAGATCTTTTGAACTAACTTCAAGATCAGATGATCTCGCTACAAGATCTTACGAATTGGCTTCAAGATCAGACGATCTCGATACAAGATCTTTCGAAATAACATCAAGATCTGATGAACTAACTACAAGATCTTTTGAACTAACTTCAAGATCAAAAGTGCTTACTTCAAGATCATTTAAACTTACTTCAAGATCTTATGATCTTGATTCAAGATCTTTTGAACTAACTTCAAGATCTTATGATCTAACTTCAAGATCAGATGATCTCTCTTCAAGATCTTTTGAACTAACTTCAAGATCATATAATCTTGATTCAAGATCTTTTGAACTAACTTCAAGATCAGATGATCTCGCTTCAAGATCTTACGAAATCAATTCAAGATCTTTTGAACTAAATTAAAGATCAAATGATCTCGATTCAAGATCTTACGAAATGGCTTCAAGATCTTATGATCTTGATTCAAGATCTTTTGAACAAACTTCAAGATCTTATGATCTTGATTCAAGATCTTTTGAACTAACTTCAAGATCAGATGATCTCGCTTCAAGATCTTACGAAATCAATTCAAGATCTTTTGAACTAAATTAATGATGAAATGATCTGACTTCAAGATCATACTAAATAATTTCAAAATCTTTCGAAATGACATCAAGATCTTATGGACTGAACTAACTTCAAGATCTTATGATCTAACTTCAAGATCAGATGATCACTCTTCAAGATCTTTTGAACTAACTTCAAGATCATATAATCTTGATTCAAGATCTTTTGAACTAACTTCAAGATCAGATGATCTCGTTTCAAGATCTTACGAAATAATTTCAAGATGTGTTGACTAATTTCGAGATCATATAATCTTGATTCAAGATCTTTTGAACTAACTTCAAGATCATATAATCTTGATTCAAGATCTTTTGAACTAACTTCAAGATCAGATGATCTCGCTTCAAGATCTTACGAAATCAATTCAAGATCTTTTGAACTAAATTAAAGATCAAATGATCTCGATTCAAGATCTTACGAAATGGCTTCAAGATCTTATGATCTTGATTCAAGATCTTTTGAACAAACTTCAAGATCTTATGATCTTGATTCAAGATCTTTTGAACTAACTTCAAGATCAGATGATCTCGCTTCAAGATCTTACGAAATAATTTCAAGATCTTTTGACTAACTTCAAGATCATATAATCTTGATTCAAGATCTTTTGTAGTAATTTCAAGATCAATTGATCTCGCTTCAAGATCATACGAAATAACATCAAGATCTAATGAACTAACTTCAAGATCAGATGATCTCGCTTCAAGATCTTTCGAAATAACATCAAGATCTAATGAACTAACTACAAGATCTTTTGAACTTACTTCAAGATCAAAAGTGCTGACTTCAAGATCATTTGAACTTATTTCAAGATCTTATGAACTTGAATCAAGATCTTTTGAACTAAAATAAAGATCAAATGATCTCGCTTCAAGAATTTACAAAATGACTTCAAGATCAGATAATCTCGCTTCAAGATCTTACGAAATCAATTCAAGATCTTTTGAACTAAATTAAAGATCAAATGATCTCGCTTCAAGATCTTACGAATTGGCTTCAAGATAAGACGATCTCGATACAAGATCTTTCGAAATAACATCAAGATCTGATGAACTAACTACAAGATCTTTTGAACTAACTTCAAGATCAAAAGTGCTTACTTCAAGATCATTTAAACTTACTTCAAGATCTTATGATCTTGATTCAAGATCTTTTGAACTAACTTCAAGATCTTATGATCTAACTTCAAGATCAGATGATCTCTCTTCAAGATCTTTTGAACTAACTTCAAGATCATATAATCTTGATTCAAGATCTTTTGAACTAACTTCAAGATCAGATGATCTCGCTTCAAGATCTTACGAAATCAATTCAAGATCTTTTGAACTAAATTAAAGATCAAATGATCTCGATTCAAGATCTTACGAAATGGCTTCAAGATCTTATGATCTTGATTCAAGATCTTATGATCTTGATTCAAGATCTTTTGAACAAACTTCAAGATCTTATGATCTTGATTCAAGATCTTTTGAACTAACTTCAAGATCAGATGATCTCGCTTCAAGATCTTACGAAATAATTTCAAGATCATTTGACTAACTTCAAGATCATATAATCTTGATTCAAGATTTTTTGTAGTTATTTCAAGATCAATTGATCTCGCTTCAAGATCATACGAAATAACATCAAGATCTAATGAACTAACTTCAAGATCAGATGATCTCGCTTCATGATCTTACGAAAAAATTTCAAGATCTGTTGACTAACTTCAAGATCATATAATCTTGATTCAAGATTTTTTGTAGTAATTTCAAGATCAAATGATCTCGCTTCAAGATCTTACGAAATGGCTTCAAGATCTTATGATCTTGATTCAAGATCTTTTGAACAAACTTCAAGATCTTATGAACTAAAATCTACGAAATCAATTCAAGATCTTTTGAACTAAATTAAAGATCAAATGATCTCGCTTCAAGATCTTACGAAATGGCTTCAAGATCTTATGATCTTGATTCAAGATCTTTTGAACAAACTTCAAGATCTTATGATCTTGATTCAAGATCTTTTGAACTAAATTAATGATCAAATGATCTCGCTTCAAGATCTTACGAAATAATTTCAAGATCTGTTGAACTAACTTCAAGATCAAATGATCTCGCTTCAAGATCTTACGAAATAATTTCAAGATCTGTTGACTAACTTCAAGATCATATAATCTTGATTCAAGATCTTTTGAACTAACTTCAAGATCAGATGAACTCGCTTCAAGATCTTACGAATTGGCTTCAAGATCAGACGATCTCGATACAAGATCTTTCGAAATAACATCAAGATCTGATGATCTAACTACAAGATCTTTTGAACTAACATCAAGATCAAAAGTGCTTACTTCAAGATCATTTAAACTTACTTCAAGATCTTATGATCTTGATTCAAGATCTTTTGAACTAACTTCAAGATCTTATGATCTAACTTCAAGATCAGATGATCTCTCTTCAAGATCTTTTGAACTAACTTCAAGATCATATAATCTTGATTCAAGATCTTTTGAACTAACTTCAAGATCAGATAATCTCGCTTCAAGATCTTACGAAATCAATTCAAGATCTTTTGAAGTAAATTAAAGATCAAATGATCTCGATTCAAGATCTTACGAAATGGCTTCAAGATCTTATGATCTTGATTCAAGATCTTTTGAACAAACTTCAAGATCTTTTGAACTAACTTCAAGATCAGATGATCTCGCTTCAAGATCTTACGAAATAATTTCAAGATCTTTTGACTAACTTCAAGATCATATAATCTTGATTCAAGATTTTTTGTAGTAATTTCAAGATCAATTGATCTCGCTTCAAGATCTTACGAAATGGCTTCAAGATCTTATGATCTTGATTCAAGATCTTTTGAACAAACTTCAAGATCTTATGAACTAAAATCTACGAAATCAATTCAAGATCTTTTGAACTAAATTAAAGATCAAATGATCTCGCTTCAAGATCTTACGAAATGGCTTCAAGATCTTATGATCTTGATTCAAGATCTTTTGAACAAACTTCAAGATCTTATGATCTTGATTCAAGATCTTTTGAACTAAATTAATGATCAAATGATCTCGCTTCAAGATCTTACGAAATAATTTCAAGATCTGTTGAACTAACTTCAAGATCAAATGATCTCGCTTCAAGATCTTACGAAATAATTTCAAGATCTTATGATCTAACTTCAAGATCAGATGATCTCTCTTCAAGATCTTTTGAACTAACTTCAAGATCATATAATCTTGATTCAAGATCTTTTGAACTAACTTCAAGATCAGATGATCTCGCTTCAAGATCTTACGAAATCAATTCAAGATCTTTTGAACTAAATTAAAGATCAAATGATCTCGATTCAAGATCTTACGAAATGGCTTCAAGATCTTATGATCTTGATTCAAGATCTTTTGAACAAACTTCAAGATCTTATGATCTTGATTCAAGATCTTTTGAACTAACTTCAAGATCAGATGATCTCGCTTCAAGATCTTACGAAATCAATTCAAGATCTTTTGAACTAAATTAATGATGAAATGATCTGACTTCAAGATCATACTAAATAATTTCAAAATCTTTCGAAATGACATCAAGATCTTATGGACTGAACTAACTTCAAGATCTTATGATCTAACTTCAAGATCAGATGATCACTCTTCAAGATCTTTTGAACTAACTTCAAGATCATATAATCTTGATTCAAGATCTTTTGAACTAACTTCAAGATCAGATGATCTCGTTTCAAGATCTTACGAAATAATTTCAAGATGTGTTGACTAATTTCGAGATCATATAATCTTGATTCAAGATCTTTTGAACTAACTTCAAGATCATATAATCTTGATTCAAGATCTTTTGAACTAACTTCAAGATCAGATGATCTCGCTTCAAGATCTTACGAAATCAATTCAAGATCTTTTGAACTAAATTAAAGATCAAATGATCTCGATTCAAGATCTTACGAAATGGCTTCAAGATCTTATGATCTTGATTCAAGATCTTTTGAACAAACTTCAAGATCTTATGATCTTGATTCAAGATCTTTTGAACTAACTTCAAGATCAGATGATCTCGCTTCAAGATCTTACGAAATAATTTCAAGATCTTTTGACTAACTTCAAGATCATATAATCTTGATTCAAGATCTTTTGTAGTAATTTCAAGATCAATTGATCTCGCTTCAAGATCATACGAAATAACATCAAGATCTAATGAACTAACTTCAAGATCAGATGATCTCGCTTCAAGATCTTTCGAAATAACATCAAGATCTAATGAACTAACTACAAGATCTTTTGAACTTACTTCAAGATCAAAAGTGCTGACTTCAAGATCATTTGAACTTATTTCAAGATCTTATGAACTTGAATCAAGATCTTTTGAACTAAAATAAAGATCAAATGATCTCGCTTCAAGAATTTACAAAATGACTTCAAGATCAGATAATCTCGCTTCAAGATCTTACGAAATCAATTCAAGATCTTTTGAACTAAATTAAAGATCAAATGATCTCGCTTCAAGAGCTTACGAATTGGCTTCAAGATAAGACGATCTCGATACAAGATCTTTCGAAATAACATCAAGATCTGATGAACTAACTACAAGATCTTTTGAACTAACTTCAAGATCAAAAGTGCTTACTTCAAGATCATTTAAACTTACTTCAAGATCTTATGATCTTGATTCAAGATCTTTTGAACTAACTTCAAGATCTTATGATCTAACTTCAAGATCAGATGATCTCTCTTCAAGATCTTTTGAACTAACTTCAAGATCATATAATCTTGATTCAAGATCTTTTGAACTAACTTCAAGATCAGATGATCTCGCTTCAAGATCTTACGAAATCAATTCAAGATCTTTTGAACTAAATTAAAGATCAAATGATCTCGATTCAAGATCTTACGAAATGGCTTCAAGATCTTATGATCTTGATTCAAGATCTTATGATCTTGATTCAAGATCTTTTGAACAAACTTCAAGATCTTATGATCTTGATTCAAGATCTTTTGAACTAACTTCAAGATCAGATGATCTCGCTTCAAGATCTTACGAAATAATTTCAAGATCATTTGACTAACTTCAAGATCATATAATCTTGATTCAAGATTTTTTGTAGTTATTTCAAGATCAATTGATCTCGCTTCAAGATCATACGAAATAACATCAAGATCTAATGAACTAACTTCAAGATCAGATGATCTCGCTTCATGATCTTACGAAAAAATTTCAAGATCTGTTGACTAACTTCAAGATCATATAATCTTGATTCAAGATTTTTTGTAGTAATTTCAAGATCAAATGATCTCGCTTCAAGATCTTACGAAATGGCTTCAAGATCTTATGATCTTGATTCAAGATCTTTTGAACAAACTTCAAGATCTTATGAACTAAAATCTACGAAATCAATTCAAGATCTTTTGAACTAAATTAAAGATCAAATGATCTCGCTTCAAGATCTTACGAAATGGCTTCAAGATCTTATGATCTTGATTCAAGATCTTTTGAACAAACTTCAAGATCTTATGATCTTGATTCAAGATCTTTTGAACTAAATTAATGATCAAATGATCTCGCTTCAAGATCTTACGAAATAATTTCAAGATCTGTTGAACTAACTTCAAGATCAAATGATCTCGCTTCAAGATCTTACGAAATAATTTCAAGATCTGTTGACTAACTTCAAGATCATATAATCTTGATTCAAGATCTTTTGAACTAACTTCAAGATCAGATGAACTCGCTTCAAGATCTTACGAATTGGCTTCAAGATCAGACGATCTCGATACAAGATCTTTCGAAATAACATCAAGATCTGATGATCTAACTACAAGATCTTTTGAACTAACATCAAGATCAAAAGTGCTTACTTCAAGATCATTTAAACTTACTTCAAGATCTTATGATCTTGATTCAAGATCTTTTGAACTAACTTCAAGATCTTATGATCTAACTTCAAGATCAGATGATCTCTCTTCAAGATCTTTTGAACTAACTTCAAGATCATATAATCTTGATTCAAGATCTTTTGAACTAACTTCAAGATCAGATAATCTCGCTTCAAGATCTTACGAAATCAATTCAAGATCTTTTGAAGTAAATTAAAGATCAAATGATCTCGATTCAAGATCTTACGAAATGGCTTCAAGATCTTATGATCTTGATTCAAGATCTTTTGAACAAACTTCAAGATCTTTTGAACTAACTTCAAGATCAGATGATCTCGCTTCAAGATCTTACGAAATAATTTCAAGATCTTTTGACTAACTTCAAGATCATATAATCTTGATTCAAGATTTTTTGTAGTAATTTCAAGATCAATTGATCTCGCTTCAAGATCTTACGAAATGGCTTCAAGATCTTATGATCTTGATTCAAGATCTTTTGAACAAACTTCAAGATCTTATGAACTAAAATCTACGAAATCAATTCAAGATCTTTTGAACTAAATTAAAGATCAAATGATCTCGCTTCAAGATCTTACGAAATGGCTTCAAGATCTTATGATCTTGATTCAAGATCTTTTGAACAAACTTCAAGATCTTATGATCTTGATTCAAGATCTTTTGAACTAAATTAATGATCAAATGATCTCGCTTCAAGATCTTACGAAATAATTTCAAGATCTGTTGAACTAACTTCAAGATCAAATGATCTCGCTTCAAGATCTTACGAAATAATTTCAAGATCTGTTGACTAACTTCAAGATCATATAATCTTGATTCAAGATCTTTTGAACTAACTTCAAGATCAGATGAACTCGCTTCAAGATCTTACGAATTGGCTTCAAGATCAGACGATCTCGATACAAGATCTTTCGAAATAACATCAAGATCTGATGATCTAACTACAAGATCTTTTGAACTAACATCAAGATCAAAAGTGCTTACTTCAAGATCATTTAAACTTACTTCAAGATCTTATGATCTTGATTCAAGATCTTTTGAACTAACTTCAAGATCTTATGATCTAACTTCAAGATCAGATGATCTCTCTTCAAGATCTTTTGAACTAACTTCAAGATCATATAATCTTGATTCAAGATCTTTTGAACTAACTTCAAGATCAGATAATCTCGCTTCAAGATCTTACGAAATCAATTCAAGATCTTTTGAAGTAAATTAAAGATCAAATGATCTCGATTCAAGATCTTACGAAATGGCTTCAAGATTTTATGATCTTGATTCAAGATCTTTTGAACAAACTTCAAGATCTTTTGAACTAACTTCAAGATCAGATGATCTCGCTTCAAGATCTTACGAAATAATTTCAAGATCTTTTGACTAACTTCAAGATCATATAATCTTGATTCAAGATTTTTTGTAGTAATTTCAAGATCAATTGATCTCGCTTCAAGATCATACGAAATAACATCAAGATCTAATGAACTAACTTCAAGATCAGATGATCTCGCTTCAAGATCTTTCGAAATAACATCAAGATCTAATGAACTAACTACAAGATCTTTTGAACTTACTTCAAGATCAAAAGTGCTGACTTCAAGATCATTTGAACTTATTTCAAGATCTTATGAACTTGAATCAAGATCTTTTGAACTAAAATAAAGATCAAATGATCTCGCTTCAAGAATTTACAAAATGACTTCAAGATAAGACGATCTCGATACAAGATCTTTCAAAATAACATCAAGATCTGATGAACTAACTAAAAAGATCTTTTGAACTAACTTCAAGATCAAAAGTGCTTACTTCAAGATCATTTAAACTTACTTCAAGATCTTATGATCTTGATTCAAGATCTTTTGAACTAACTTCAAGATCTTATGATCTTGATTCAAGATCTTTTGAACTAACTTCAAGATCAGATGATCTCGCTTCAAGATCTTACGAAATCAATTCAAGATCTTTTGAACTAAATTAATGATGAAATGATCTGACTTCAAGATCATACTAAATAATTTCAAAATCTTTCGAAATGACATCAAGATCTTATGGACTGAACTAACTTCAAGATCTTATGATCTAACTTCAAGATCAGATGATCACTCTTCAAGATCTTTTGAACTAACTTCAAGATCATATAATCTTGATTCAAGATCTTTTGAACTAACTTCAAGATCAGATGATCTCGTTTCAAGATCTTACGAAATAATTTCAAGATGTGTTGACTAATTTCGAGATCATATAATCTTGATTCAAGATCTTTTGAACTAACTTCAAGATCATATAATCTTGATTCAAGATCTTTTGAACTAACTTCAAGATCAGATGATCTCGCTTCAAGATCTTACGAAATCAATTCAAGATCTTTTGAACTAAATTAAAGATCAAATGATCTCGATTCAAGATCTTACGAAATGGCTTCAAGATCTTATGATCTTGATTCAAGATCTTTTGAACAAACTTCAAGATCTTATGATCTTGATTCAAGATCTTTTGAACTAACTTCAAGATCAGATGATCTCGCTTCAAGATCTTACGAAATAATTTCAAGATCTTTTGACTAACTTCAAGATCATATAATCTTGATTCAAGATCTTTTGTAGTAATTTCAAGATCAATTGATCTCGCTTCAAGATCATACGAAATAACATCAAGATCTAATGAACTAACTTCAAGATCAGATGATCTCGCTTCAAGATCTTTCGAAATAACATCAAGATCTAATGAACTAACTACAAGATCTTTTGAACTTACTTCAAGATCAAAAGTGCTGACTTCAAGATCATTTGAACTTATTTCAAGATCTTATGAACTTGAATCAAGATCTTTTGAACTAAAATAAAGATCAAATGATCTCGCTTCAAGAATTTACAAAATGACTTCAAGATCAGATAATCTCGCTTCAAGATCTTACGAAATCAATTCAAGATCTTTTGAACTAAATTAAAGATCAAATGATCTCGCTTCAAGATCTTACGAATTGGCTTCAAGATAAGACGATCTCGATACAAGATCTTTCGAAATAACATCAAGATCTGATGAACTAACTACAAGATCTTTTGAACTAACTTCAAGATCAAAAGTGCTTACTTCAAGATCATTTAAACTTACTTCAAGATCTTATGATCTTGATTCAAGATCTTTTGAACTAACTTCAAGATCTTATGATCTAACTTCAAGATCAGATGATCTCTCTTCAAGATCTTTTGAACTAACTTCAAGATCATATAATCTTGATTCAAGATCTTTTGAACTAACTTCAAGATCTTATGATCTTGATTCAAGATCTTTTGAAGTAAATTAAAGTTCAAATGATTTCGCTTCAAGATCTTACGAAATCAATTCAAGATCTGTTGAACTAACTTCAAGATCAGATGATCTCTCTTCAAGATCTTTTGAACTAACTTCAAGATCATATAATCTTGATTCAAGATCTTTTGAACTAACTTCAAGATCAGATGATCTCGTTTCAAGATCTTACGAAATAATTTCAAGATGTGTTGACTAATTTCGAGATCATATAATCTTGATTCAAGATCTTTTAAACTAACATCAAGATCAAATGTAGTTACTTAAAGATCTTTTGAACTAACATCAAGATTAGATGATCTCGCTTCATGATCTTACGAAATAATTTCAAGATCTGTTGACTAACTTCAAGATCATATAATCTTGATTCAAGATCTTTTGAACTAACTTCAAGATCAGATGATCTCGCTTCAAGATCTTACGAATTGGCTTCAAGATCAGACGATCTCGATACAAGATCTTTCGAAATAACATCAAGATCTAATGAACTAACTACAAGATCTTTTGATCTAAGTTCAAGATCAAAAGTGCTTACTTCAAGATCATTTGAACTTACTTCAAGATCTTATGATCTTGATTCAAGATCTTTTGAACTAACTTCAAGATCAGATGATCTCGCTTCAAGATCTGTTGACTAACTTCAAGATCATATAATCTTGATTCAAGATCTTTTGAACTAACTTCAAGATCATATAATCTTGATTCAAGATCTTTTGAACTAACTTCAAGATCAGATGATCTCGTTTCAAGATCTTACGAAATAATTTCAAGATGTGTTGACTAACTTCAAGATCATATTATCTTGATTCAAGATCTTTTAATCTTACTTCAATATCAAAAGTAGTTACTTCAAGATCTTTTGAACTTACATCAAGATCATATGATCTCGCTTCATGATCTTACTAAAAAATTTCAAGATCTGTTGACTAACTTCAAGATCATATAATCTTGATTCAAGATTTTTTGTAGTAATTTCAAGATCAATTGATCTCGCTTCAAGATCATACGAAATAACATCAAGATCTAATGAACTAACTACAAGATCTTTTGAACTTACTTCAAGATCAAAAGTGCTGACTTCAAGATCATTTGAACTTATTTCAAGATCTTATGAACTAAAATCTACGAAATCAATTCAAGATCTTTTGAACTAAATTAAAGATCAAATGATCTCGCTTCAAGATCTTACGAAATGGCTTCAAGATCTTATGATCTTGATTCAAGATCTTTTGAACAAACTTCAAGATCTTATGATCTTGATTCAAGATCTTTTGAACTAAATTAATGATCAAATGATCTCGCTTCAAGATCTTACGAAATAATTTCAAGATCTGTTGAACTAACTTCAAGATCAAATGATCTCGCTTCAAGATCTTACGAAATAATTTCAAGATCTGTTGACTAACTTCAAGATCATATAATCTTGATTCAAGATCTTTTGAACTAACTTCAAGATCAGATGAACTCGCTTCAAGATCTTACGAATTGGCTTCAAGATCAGACGATCTCGATACAAGATCTTTCGAAATAACATCAAGATCTGATGATCTAACTACAAGATCTTTTGAACTAACTTCAAGATCAAAAGTGCTTACTTCAAGATCATTTAAACTTACTTCAAGATCTTATGATCTTGATTCAAGATCTTTTGAACTAACTTCAAGATCTTATGATCTAACTTCAAGATCAGATGATCTCTCTTCAAGATCTTTTGAACTAACTTCAAGATCATATAATCTTGATTCAAGATCTTTTGAACTAACTTCAAGATCAGATGATCTCGCTTCAAGATCTTACGAAATCAATTCAAGATCTTTTGAACTAAATTAAAGATCAAATGATCTCGATTCAAGATCTTACGAAATGGCTTCAAGATCTTATGATCTTGATTCAAGATCTTTTGAACAAACTTCAAGATCTTATGATCTTGATTCAAGATCTTTTGAACTAACTTCAAGATCAGATGATCTCGCTTCAAGATCTTACGAATTGGCTTCAAGATCAGACGATCTCGATACAAGATCTTTCGAAATAACATCAAGATCTGATGAACTAACTACAAGATCTTTTGAACTAACTTCAAGATCAAAAGTGCTTACTTCAAGATCATTTAAACTTACTTCAAGATCTTATGATCTTGATTCAAGATCTTTTGAACTAACTTCAAGATCTTATGATCTAACTTCAAGATCAGATGATCTCTCTTCAAGATCTTTTGAACTAACTTCAAGATCATATAATCTTGATTCAAGATCTTTTGAACTAACTTCAAGATCAGATGATCTCGCTTCAAGATCTTACGAAATCAATTCAAGATCTTTTGAACTAAATTAAAGATCAAATGATCTCGATTCAAGATCTTACGAAATGGCTTCAAGATCTTATGATCTTGATTCAAGATCTTATGATCTTGATTCAAGATCTTTTGAACAAACTTCAAGATCTTATGATCTTGATTCAAGATCTTTTGAACTAACTTCAAGATCAGATGATCTCGCTTCAAGATCTTACGAAATAATTTCAAGATCTTTTGACTAACTTCAAGATCATATAATCTTGATTCAAGATCTTTTGTAGTAATTTCAAGATCAATTGATCTCGCTTCAAGATCATACGAAATAACATCAAGATCTAATGAACTAACTTCAAGATCAGATGATCTCGCTTCAAGATCTTTCGAAATAACATCAAGATCTAATGAACTAACTACAAGATCTTTTGAACTTACTTCAAGATCAAAAGTGCTGACTTCAAGATCATTTGAACTTATTTCAAGATCTTATGAACTTGAATCAAGATCTTTTGAACTAAAATAAAGATCAAATGATCTCGCTTCAAGAATTTACAAAATGACTTCAAGATCAGATAATCTCGCTTCAAGATCTTACGAAATCAATTCAAGATCTTTTGAACTAAATTAAAGATCAAATGATCTCGCTTAAAGATCTTATGAATTGGCTTCAAGATAAGACGATCTCGATACAAGATCTTTCGAAATAACATCAAGATCTGATGAACTAACTACAAGATCTTTTGAACTAACTTCAAGATCAAAAGTGCTTACTTCAAGATCATTTAAACTTACTTCAAGATCTTATGATCTTGATTCAAGATCTTTTGAACTAACTTCAAGATCTTATGATCTAACTTCAAGATCAGATGATCTCTCTTCAAGATCTTTTGAACTAACTTCAAGATCATATAATCTTGATTCAAGATCTTTTGAACTAACTTCAAGATCAGATGATCTCGC
Organism: Rhopalosiphum nymphaeae; assembly: GCA_036289425.1. NCBI lineage: Eukaryota > Metazoa > Arthropoda > Insecta > Hemiptera > Aphididae > Rhopalosiphum > Rhopalosiphum nymphaeae. Next base: position 6,318,986 of record JAZAQC010000006.1, on the reverse strand, counting down.
TTCAAGATCTTACGAAATCAATTCAAGATCTTTTGAACTAAATTAAAGATCAAATGATCTCGATTCAAGATCTTACGAAATGGCTTCAAGATCTTATGATCTTGATTCAAGATCTTATGATCTTGATTCAAGATCTTTTGAACAAACTTCAAGATCTTATGATCTTGATTCAAGATCTTTTGAACTTACATCAAGATCATATGATCTCGCTTCATGATCTTACTAAAAAATTTCAAGATCTGTTGACTAACTTCAAGATCATATAATCTTGATTCAAGATTTTTTGTAGTAATTTCAAGATCAATTGATCTCGCTTCAAGATCATACGAAATAACATCAAGATCTAATGAACTAACTACAAGATCTTTTGAACATACTTCAAGATCAAAAGTGCTGACTTCAAGATCATTTGAACTTATTTCAAGATCTTATGAACTAAAATCTACGAAATCAATTCAAGATCTTTTGAACTAAATTAAAGATCAAATGATCTCGCTTCAAGATCTTACGAAATGGCTTCAAGATCTTATGATCTTGATTCAAGATCTTTTGAACAAACTTCAAGATCTTATGATCTTGATTCAAGATCTTTTGAACTAAATTAATGATCAAATGATCTCGCTTCAAGATCTTACGAAATAATTTCAAGATCTGTTGAACTAACTTCAAGATCAAATGATCTCGCTTCAAGATCTTATGAAATAATTTCAAGATCTGTTGACTAACTTCAAGATCATACAATCTTGATTCAAGATCTTTTGAACTAACTTCAAGATCAGATGAACTCGCTTCAAGATCTTACGAATTGGCTTCAAGATCAGACGATCTCGATACAAGATCTTTCGAAATAACATCAAGATCAGATGATCTCTCTTCAAGATCTTTTGAACTAACTTCAAGATCATATAATCTTGATTCAAGATCTTTTGAACTAACTTCAAGATTAGATGATCTCGCTTCAAGATCTTACGAAATCAATTCAAGATCTTTTGAACTAAATTAAAGATCAAATGATCTCGATTCAAGATCTTACGAAATGGCTTCAAGATCTTATGATCTTGAATCAAGATCTTTTGAACAAACTTCAAGATCTTATGATCTTGATTCAAGATCTTTTGAACTAACTTCAAGATCAGATGATCTCGCTACAAGATCTTACGAATTGGCTTCAAGATCAGACGATCTCGATACAAGATCTTTCGAAATAACATCAAGATCTGATGAACTAACTACAAGATCTTTTGAACTAACTTCAAGATCAAAAGTGCTTACTTCAAGATCATTTAAACTTACTTCAAGATCTTATGATCTTGATTCAAGATCTTTTGAACTAACTTCAAGATCTTATGATCTAACTTCAAGATCAGATGATCTCTCTTCAAGATCTTTTGAACTAACTTCAAGATCATATAATCTTGATTCAAGATCTTTTGAACTAACTTCAAGATCAGATGATCTCGCTTCAAGATCTTACGAAATCAATTCAAGATCTTTTGAACTAAATTAAAGATCAAATGATCTCGATTCAAGATCTTACGAAATGGCTTCAAGATCTTATGATCTTGATTCAAGATCTTTTGAACAAACTTCAAGATCTTATGATCTTGATTCAAGATCTTTTGAACTAACTTCAAGATCAGATGATCTCGCTTCAAGATCTTACGAAATCAATTCAAGATCTTTTGAACTAAATTAATGATGAAATGATCTGACTTCAAGATCATACTAAATAATTTCAAAATCTTTCGAAATGACATCAAGATCTTATGGACTGAACTAACTTCAAGATCTTATGATCTAACTTCAAGATCAGATGATCACTCTTCAAGATCTTTTGAACTAACTTCAAGATCATATAATCTTGATTCAAGATCTTTTGAACTAACTTCAAGATCAGATGATCTCGTTTCAAGATCTTACGAAATAATTTCAAGATGTGTTGACTAATTTCGAGATCATATAATCTTGATTCAAGATCTTTTGAACTAACTTCAAGATCATATAATCTTGATTCAAGATCTTTTGAACTAACTTCAAGATCAGATGATCTCGCTTCAAGATCTTACGAAATCAATTCAAGATCTTTTGAACTAAATTAAAGATCAAATGATCTCGATTCAAGATCTTACGAAATGGCTTCAAGATCTTATGATCTTGATTCAAGATCTTTTGAACAAACTTCAAGATCTTATGATCTTGATTCAAGATCTTTTGAACTAACTTCAAGATCAGATGATCTCGCTTCAAGATCTTACGAAATAATTTCAAAATCTTTCGAAATGACATCAAGATCTTATGGACTGAACTAACTTCAAGATCTTATGATCTAACTTCAAGATCAGATGATCACTCTTCAAGATCTTTTGAACTAACTTCAAGATCATATAATCTTGATTCAAGATCTTTTGAACTAACTTCAAGATCAGATGATCTCGTTTCAAGATCTTACGAAATAATTTCAAGATGTGTTGACTAATTTCGAGATCATATAATCTTGATTCAAGATCTTTTGAACTAACTTCAAGATCATATAATCTTGATTCAAGATCTTTTGAACTAACTTCAAGATCAGATGATCTCGCTTCAAGATCTTACGAAATCAATTCAAGATCTTTTGAACTAAATTAAAGATCAAATGATCTCGATTCAAGATCTTACGAAATGGCTTCAAGATCTTATGATCTTGATTCAAGATCTTTTGAACAAACTTCAAGATCTTATGATCTTGATTCATGATCTTTTGAACTAACTTCAAGATCAGATGATCTCGCTTCAAGATCTTACGAAATAATTTCAAGATCTTTTGACTAACTTCAAGATCATATAATCTTGATTCAAGATCTTTTGTAGTAATTTCAAGATCAATTGATCTCGCTTCAAGATCATACGAAATAACATCAAGATCTAATGAACTAACTTCAAGATCAGATGATCTCGCTTCAAGATCTTTCGAAATAACATCAAGATCTAATGAACTAACTACAAGATCTTTTGAACTTACTTCAAGATCAAAAGTGCTGACTTCAAGATCATTTGAACTTATTTCAAGATCTTATGAACTTGAATCAAGATCTTTTGAACTAAAATAAAGATCAAATGATCTCGCTTCAAGAATTTACAAAATGACTTCAAGATCAGATAATCTCGCTTCAAGATCTTACGAAATCAATTCAAGATCTTTTGAACTAAATTAAAGATCAAATGATCTCGCTTCAAGATCTTACGAATTGGCTTCAAGATAAGACGATCTCGATACAAGATCTTTCGAAATAACATCAAGATCTGATGAACTAACTACAAGATCTTTTGAACTAACTTCAAGATCAAAAGTGCTTACTTCAAGATCATTTAAACTTACTTCAAGATCTTATGATCTTGATTCAAGATCTTTTGAACTAACTTCAAGATCTTATGATCTAACTTCAAGATCAGATGATCTCTCTTCAAGATCTTTTGAACTAACTTCAAGATCATATAATCTTGATTCAAGATCTTTTGAACTAACTTCAAGATCAGATGATCTCGCTTCAAGATCTTACGAAATCAATTCAAGATCTTTTGAACTAAATTAAAGATCAAATGATCTCGATTCAAGATCTTACGAAATGGCTTCAAGATCTTATGATCTTGATTCAAGATCTTATGATCTTGATTCAAGATCTTTTGAACAAACTTCAAGATCTTATGATCTTGATTCAAGATCTTTTGAACTAACTTCAAGATCAGATGATCTCGCTTCAAGATCTTACGAAATAATTTCAAGATCATTTGACTAACTTCAAGATCATATAATCTTGATTCAAGATTTTTTGTAGTTATTTCAAGATCAATTGATCTCGCTTCAAGATCATACGAAATAACATCAAGATTTAATGAACTAACTTCAAGATCAGATGATCTCGCTTCATGATCTTACGAAAAAATTTCAAGATCTGTTGACTAACTTCAAGATCATATAATCTTGATTCAAGATTTTTTGTAGTAATTTCAAGATCAAATGATCTCGCTTCAAGATCTTACGAAATGGCTTCAAGATCTTATGATCTTGATTCAAGATCTTTTGAACAAACTTCAAGATCTTATGAACTAAAATCTACGAAATCAATTCAAGATCTTTTGAACTAAATTAAAGATCAAATGATCTCGCTTCAAGATCTTACGAAATGGCTTCAAGATCTTATGATCTTGATTCAAGATCTTTTGAACAAACTTCAAGATCTTATGATCTTGATTCAAGATCTTTTGAACTAAATTAATGATCAAATGATCTCGCTTCAAGATCTTACGAAATAATTTCAAGATCTGTTGAACTAACTTCAAGATCAAATGATCTCGCTTCAAGATCTTACGAAATAATTTCAAGATCTGTTGACTAACTTCAAGATCATATAATCTTGATTCAAGATCTTTTGAACTAACTTCAAGATCAGATGAACTCGCTTCAAGATCTTACGAATTGGCTTCAAGATCAGACGATCTCGATACAAGATCTTTCGAAATAACATCAAGATCTGATGATCTAACTACAAGATCTTTTGAACTAACATCAAGATCAAAAGTGCTTACTTCAAGATCATTTAAACTTACTTCAAGATCTTATGATCTTGATTCAAGATCTTTTGAACTAACTTCAAGATCTTATGATCTAACTTCAAGATCAGATGATCTCTCTTCAAGATCTTTTGAACTAACTTCAAGATCATATAATCTTGATTCAAGATCTTTTGAACTAACTTCAAGATCAGATAATCTCGCTTCAAGATCTTACGAAATCAATTCAAGATCTTTTGAAGTAAATTAAAGATCAAATGATCTCGATTCAAGATCTTACGAAATGGCTTCAAGATCTTATGATCTTGATTCAAGATCTTTTGAACAAACTTCAAGATCTTTTGAACTAACTTCAAGATCAGATGATCTCGCTTCAAGATCTTACGAAATAATTTCAAGATCTTTTGACTAACTTCAAGATCATATAATCTTGATTCAAGATTTTTTGTAGTAATTTCAAGATCAATTGATCTCGCTTCAAGATCATACGAAATAACATCAAGATCTAATGAACTAACTTCAAGATCAGATGATCTCGCTTCAAGATCTTTCGAAATAACATCAAGATCTAATGAACTAACTACAAGATCTTTTGAACTTACTTCAAGATCAAAAGTGCTGACTTCAAGATCATTTGAACTTATTTCAAGATCTTATGAACTTGAATCAAGATCTTTTGAACTAAAATAAAGATCAAATGATCTCGCTTCAAGAATTTACAAAATGACTTCAAGATAAGACGATCTCGATACAAGATCTTTCAAAATAACATCAAGATCTGATGAACTAACTAAAAAGATCTTTTGAACTAACTTCAAGATCAAAAGTGCTTACTTCAAGATCATTTAAACTTACTTCAAGATCTTATGATCTTGATTCAAGATCTTTTGAACTAACTTCAAGATCTTATGATCTTGATTCAAGATCTTTTGAACTAACTTCAAGATCAGATGATCTCGCTTCAAGATCTTACGAAATCAATTCAAGATCTTTTGAACTAAATTAATGATGAAATGATCTGACTTCAAGATCATACTAAATAATTTCAAAATCTTTCGAAATGACATCAAGATCTTATGGACTGAACTAACTTCAAGATCTTATGATCTAACTTCAAGATCAGATGATCACTCTTCAAGATCTTTTGAACTAACTTCAAGATCATATAATCTTGATTCAAGATCTTTTGAACTAACTTCAAGATCAGATGATCTCGTTTCAAGATCTTACGAAATAATTTCAAGATGTGTTGACTAATTTCGAGATCATATAATCTTGATTCAAGATCTTTTGAACTAACTTCAAGATCATATAATCTTGATTCAAGATCTTTTGAACTAACTTCAAGATCAGATGATCTCGCTTCAAGATCTTACGAAATCAATTCAAGATCTTTTGAACTAAATTAAAGATCAAATGATCTCGATTCAAGATCTTACGAAATGGCTTCAAGATCTTATGATCTTGATTCAAGATCTTTTGAACAAACTTCAAGATCTTATGATCTTGATTCAAGATCTTTTGAACTAACTTCAAGATCAGATGATCTCGCTTCAAGATCTTACGAAATAATTTCAAGATCTTTTGACTAACTTCAAGATCATATAATCTTGATTCAAGATCTTTTGTAGTAATTTCAAGATCAATTGATCTCGCTTCAAGATCATACGAAATAACATCAAGATCTAATGAACTAACTTCAAGATCAGATGATCTCGCTTCAAGATCTTTCGAAATAACATCAAGATCTAATGAACTAACTACAAGATCTTTTGAACTTACTTCAAGATCAAAAGTGCTGACTTCAAGATCATTTGAACTTATTTCAAGATCTTATGAACTTGAATCAAGATCTTTTGAACTAAAATAAAGATCAAATGATCTCGCTTCAAGAATTTACAAAATGACTTCAAGATCAGATAATCTCGCTTCAAGATCTTACGAAATCAATTCAAGATCTTTTGAACTAAATTAAAGATCAAATGATCTCGCTTCAAGATCTTACGAATTGGCTTCAAGATAAGACGATCTCGATACAAGATCTTTCGAAATAACATCAAGATCTGATGAACTAACTACAAGATCTTTTGAACTAACTTCAAGATCAAAAGTGCTTACTTCAAGATCATTTAAACTTACTTCAAGATCTTATGATCTTGATTCAAGATCTTTTGAACTAACTTCAAGATCTTATGATCTAACTTCAAGATCAGATGATCTCTCTTCAAGATCTTTTGAACTAACTTCAAGATCATATAATCTTGATTCAAGATCTTTTGAACTAACTTCAAGATCAGATGATCTCGCTTCAAGATCTTACGAAATCAATTCAAGATCTTTTGAACTAAATTAAAGATCAAATGATCTCGATTCAAGATCTTACGAAATGGCTTCAAGATCTTATGATCTTGATTCAAGATCTTATGATCTTGATTCAAGATCTTTTGAACAAACTTCAAGATCTTATGATCTTGATTCAAGATCTTTTGAACTAACTTCAAGATCAGATGATCTCGCTTCAAGATCTTACGAAATAATTTCAAGATCATTTGACTAACTTCAAGATCATATAATCTTGATTCAAGATTTTTTGTAGTTATTTCAAGATCAATTGATCTCGCTTCAAGATCATACGAAATAACATCAAGATTTAATGAACTAACTTCAAGATCAGATGATCTCGCTTCATGATCTTACGAAAAAATTTCAAGATCTGTTGACTAACTTCAAGATCATATAATCTTGATTCAAGATTTTTTGTAGTAATTTCAAGATCAAATGATCTCGCTTCAAGATCTTACGAAATGGCTTCAAGATCTTATGATCTTGATTCAAGATCTTTTGAACAAACTTCAAGATCTTATGAACTAAAATCTACGAAATCAATTCAAGATCTTTTGAACTAAATTAAAGATCAAATGATCTCGCTTCAAGATCTTACGAAATGGCTTCAAGATCTTATGATCTTGATTCAAGATCTTTTGAACAAACTTCAAGATCTTATGATCTTGATTCAAGATCTTTTGAACTAAATTAATGATCAAATGATCTCGCTTCAAGATCTTACGAAATAATTTCAAGATCTGTTGAACTAACTTCAAGATCAAATGATCTCGCTTCAAGATCTTACGAAATAATTTCAAGATCTGTTGACTAACTTCAAGATCATATAATCTTGATTCAAGATCTTTTGAACTAACTTCAAGATCAGATGAACTCGCTTCAAGATCTTACGAATTGGCTTCAAGATCAGACGATCTCGATACAAGATCTTTCGAAATAACATCAAGATCTGATGATCTAACTACAAGATCTTTTGAACTAACATCAAGATCAAAAGTGCTTACTTCAAGATCATTTAAACTTACTTCAAGATCTTATGATCTTGATTCAAGATCTTTTGAACTAACTTCAAGATCTTATGATCTAACTTCAAGATCAGATGATCTCTCTTCAAGATCTTTTGAACTAACTTCAAGATCATATAATCTTGATTCAAGATCTTTTGAACTAACTTCAAGATCAGATAATCTCGCTTCAAGATCTTACGAAATCAATTCAAGATCTTTTGAAGTAAATTAAAGATCAAATGATCTCGATTCAAGATCTTACGAAATGGCTTCAAGATCTTATGATCTTGATTCAAGATCTTTTGAACAAACTTCAAGATCTTTTGAACTAACTTCAAGATCAGATGATCTCGCTTCAAGATCTTACGAAATAATTTCAAGATCTTTTGACTAACTTCAAGATCATATAATCTTGATTCAAGATTTTTTGTAGTAATTTCAAGATCAATTGATCTCGCTTCAAGATCATACGAAATAACATCAAGATCTAATGAACTAACTTCAAGATCAGATGATCTCGCTTCAAGATCTTTCGAAATAACATCAAGATCTAATGAACTAACTACAAGATCTTTTGAACTTACTTCAAGATCAAAAGTGCTGACTTCAAGATCATTTGAACTTATTTCAAGATCTTATGAACTTGAATCAAGATCTTTTGAACTAAAATAAAGATCAAATGATCTCGCTTCAAGAATTTACAAAATGACTTCAAGATAAGACGATCTCGATACAAGATCTTTCAAAATAACATCAAGATCTGATGAACTAACTAAAAAGATCTTTTGAACTAACTTCAAGATCAAAAGTGCTTACTTCAAGATCATTTAAACTTACTTCAAGATCTTATGATCTTGATTCAAGATCTTTTGAACTAACTTCAAGATCTTATGATCTTGATTCAAGATCTTTTGAACTAACTTCAAGATCAGATGATCTCGCTTCAAGATCTTACGAAATCAATTCAAGATCTTTTGAACTAAATTAATGATGAAATGATCTGACTTCAAGATCATACTAAATAATTTCAAAATCTTTCGAAATGACATCAAGATCTTATGGACTGAACTAACTTCAAGATCTTATGATCTAACTTCAAGATCAGATGATCACTCTTCAAGATCTTTTGAACTAACTTCAAGATCATATAATCTTGATTCAAGATCTTTTGAACTAACTTCAAGATCAGATGATCTCGTTTCAAGATCTTACGAAATAATTTCAAGATGTGTTGACTAATTTCGAGATCATATAATCTTGATTCAAGATCTTTTGAACTAACTTCAAGATCATATAATCTTGATTCAAGATCTTTTGAACTAACTTCAAGATCAGATGATCTCGCTTCAAGATCTTACGAAATCAATTCAAGATCTTTTGAACTAAATTAAAGATCAAATGATCTCGATTCAAGATCTTACGAAATGGCTTCAAGATCTTATGATCTTGATTCAAGATCTTTTGAACAAACTTCAAGATCTTATGATCTTGATTCAAGATCTTTTGAACTAACTTCAAGATCAGATGATCTCGCTTCAAGATCTTACGAAATAATTTCAAGATCTTTTGACTAACTTCAAGATCATATAATCTTGATTCAAGATCTTTTGTAGTAATTTCAAGATCAATTGATCTCGCTTCAAGATCATACGAAATAACATCAAGATCTAATGAACTAACTTCAAGATCAGATGATCTCGCTTCAAGATCTTTCGAAATAACATCAAGATCTAATGAACTAACTACAAGATCTTTTGAACTTACTTCAAGATCAAAAGTGCTGACTTCAAGATCATTTGAACTTATTTCAAGATCTTATGAACTTGAATCAAGATCTTTTGAACTAAAATAAAGATCAAATGATCTCGCTTCAAGAATTTACAAAATGACTTCAAGATCAGATAATCTCGCTTCAAGATCTTACGAAATCAATTCAAGATCTTTTGAACTAAATTAAAGATCAAATGATCTCGCTTAAAGATCTTATGAATTGGCTTCAAGATAAGACGATCTCGATACAAGATCTTTCGAAATAACATCAAGATCTGATGAACTAACTACAAGATCTTTTGAACTAACTTCAAGATCAAAAGTGCTTACTTCAAGATCATTTAAACTTACTTCAAGATCTTATGATCTTGATTCAAGATCTTTTGAACTAACTTCAAGATCTTATGATCTAACTTCAAGATCAGATGATCTCTCTTCAAGATCTTTTGAACTAACTTCAAGATCATATAATCTTGATTCAAGATCTTTTGAACTAACTTCAAGATCAGATGATCTCGCTTCAAGATCTTACGAAATCAATTCAAGATCTTTTGAACTAAATTAAAGATCAAATGATCTCGATTCAAGATCTTACGAAATGGCTTCAAGATCTTATGATCTTGATTCAAGATCTTATGATCTTGATTCAAGATCTTTTGAACAAACTTCAAGATCTTATGATCTTGATTCAAGATCTTTTGAACTTACATCAAGATCATATGATCTCGCTTCATGATCTTACTAAAAAATTTCAAGATCTGTTGACTAACTTCAAGATCATATAATCTTGATTCAAGATTTTTTGTAGTAATTTCAAGATCAATTGATCTCGCTTCAAGATCATACGAAATAACATCAAGATCTAATGAACTAACTACAAGATCTTTTGAACTTACTTCAAGATCAAAAGTGCTGACTTCAAGATCATTTGAACTTATTTCAAGATCTTATGAACTAAAATCTACGAAATCAATTCAAGATCTTTTGAACTAAATTAAAGTTCAAATGATTTCGCTTCAAGATCTTACGAAATCAATTTAAGATCTGTTGAACTAACTTCAAGATCATATTATCTTGATTCAAGATCTTTTGAACTAAATTAATGATGAAATGATCTGACTTCAAGATCATACTAAATAATTTCAAAATCTTTCGAAATGACATCAAGATCTTATGGTTTGAACTAACTTCAAGATCTTATGATCTAACTTCAAGATCAGATAATATCGCTTCAAGATCTTACGAAATCAATTCAAGATCTTTTGAACTAACTTCAAGATCAGATGATCTCGCTTCAAGATCTTACGAATTGGCTTCAAGATCAGACGATCTCGATACAAGATCTTTCGAAATAACTTCAAGATCTGATGAACTAACTACAAGATCTTTTGAACTAAGTTCAAGATCTTATGATCTTGATTCAAGATCTTTTGAACTAACTTCAAGATCAGATGATCTCGCTTCAAGATCTTTTGAACTAACTTCAAGATCATATAATCTTGATTCAAGATCTTTTGAACTAAGTTCAAGATCAGATGATCTCGTTTCAAGATCTTACGAAATAATTTCAAGATCTTTTGACTAACTTCAAGATCATATAATCTTGATTCAAGATCTTTTGTAGTAATTTCAAGATCAATTGATCTCGCTTCAAGATCATACGAAATAACATCAAGATCTAATGAACTAACTTCAAGATCAGATGATCTCGCTTCAAGATCTTTCGAAATAACATCAAGATCTAATGAACTAACTACAAGATCTTTTGAACTTACTTCAAGATCAAAAGTGCTGACTTCAAGATCATTTGAACTTATTTCAAGATCTTATGAACTTGAATCAAGATCTTTTGAACTAAAATAAAGATCAAATGATCTCGCTTCAAGAATTTACAAAATGACTTCAAGATCAGATAATCTCGCTTCAAGATCTTACGAAATCAATTCAAGATCTTTTGAACTAAATTAAAGATCAAATGATCTCGCTTAAAGATCTTATGAATTGGCTTCAAGATAAGACGATCTCGATACAAGATCTTTCGAAATAACATCAAGATCTGATGAACTAACTACAAGATCTTTTGAACTAACTTCAAGATCAAAAGTGCTTACTTCAAGATCATTTAAACTTACTTCAAGATCCTATGATCTAACATCAAGATCAGATGATCTCTCTTCAAGATCTTTTGAACTAACTTCAAGATCATATAATCTTGATTCAAGATCTTTTGAACTAACTTCAAGATCAGATGATCTCGCTTCAAGATCTTACGAAATCAATTCAAGATCTTTTGAACTAAATTAAAGATCAAATGATCTCGATTCAAGATCTTACGAAATGGCTTCAAGATCTTATGATCTTGATTCAAGATCTTATGATCTTGATTCAAGATCTTTTGAACAAACTTCAAGATCTTATGATCTTGATTCAAGATCTTTTGAACTTACATCAAGATCATATGATCTCGCTTCATGATCTTACTAAAAAATTTCAAGATCTGTTGACTAACTTCAAGATCATATAATCTTGATTCAAGATTTTTTGTAGTATTTTCAAGATCAATTGATCTCGCTTTAAGATCATACGAAATAACATCAAGATCTAATGAACTAACTACAAGGTCTTTTAAACTTACTTCAAGATCAAAAGTGCTGACATCAAGATCATTTGAACTTATTTCAAGATCTTATGAACTAAAATCTACGAAATCAATTCAAGATCTTTTGAACTAAATTAAAGTTCAAATGATTTCGCTTCAAGATCTTACGAAATCAATTCAAGATCTGTTGAACTAACTTCAAGATCATATTATCTTGATTCAAGATCTTTTGAACTAAATTAATGATGAAATGATCTGACTTCAAGATCATACTAAATAATTTCAAAATCTTTCGAAATGACATCAAGATCTTATGGACTGAACTAACTTCAAGATCTTATGATCTAACTTCAAGATCAGATAATCTCGCTTCAAGATCTTACGAAATCAATTCAAGATCTTTTGAACTAACTTCAAGATCAGATGATCTCGCTTCAAGATCTTACGAATTGGCTTCAAGATCAGACGATCTCGATACAAGATCTTTCGAAATAACATCAAGATCTGATGAACTAACTACAAGATCTTTTGAACTAAGTTCAAGATCAAAAGTGCTTACTTCAAGATCATTTGAACTTACTTCAAGATCTTATGATCTTGATTCAAGATCTTTTGAACTAACTTCAAGATCAGATGATCTCGCTTCAAGATCTTTTGAACTAACTTCAAGATCATATAATCTTGATTCAAGATCTTTTGAACTAAGTTCAAGATCAGATGATCTCGTTTCAAGATCTTACGAAATAATTTCAAGATCTTTTGACTAACTTCAAGATCATATTATCTTGATTCAAGATCTTTTAAACTAACTTCAAGATCAAAAGTAGTTACTTCAAGATCTTTTGAACTAACATCAAGATTAGATGATCTCGCTTCATGATATGACGAAATAATTTCAAGATCTGTTGACTAACTTCAAGATCATATAATCTTGATTCAAGATCTTTTGAACTAACTTCAAGATCTTATGATCTTGATTCAAGATCTTTTGAAGTAAATTAAAGTTCAAATGATTTCGCTTCAAGATCTTACGAAATCAATTCAAGATCTGTTGAACTAACTTCAAGATCAGATGATCTCTCTTCAAGATCTTTTGAACTAACTTCAAGATCATATAATCTTGATTCAAGATCTTTTGAACTAACTTCAAGATCAGATGATCTCGTTTCAAGATCTTACGAAATAATTTCAAGATGTGTTGACTAATTTCGAGATCATATAATCTTGATTCAAGATCTTTTAAACTAACATCAAGATCAAATGTAGTTACTTAAAGATCTTTTGAACTAACATCAAGATTAGATGATCTCGCTTCATGATCTTACGAAATAATTTCAAGATCTGTTGACTAACTTCAAGATCATATAATCTTGATTCAAGATCTTTTGAACTAACTTCAAGATCAGATGATCTCGCTTCAAGATCTTACGAATTGGCTTCAAGATCAGACGATCTCGATACAAGATCTTTCGAAATAACATCAAGATCTAATGAACTAACTACAAGATCTTTTGAACTAAGTTCAAGATCAAAAGTGCTTACTTCAAGATCATTTGAACTTACTTCAAGATCTTATGATCTTGATTCAAGATCTTTTGACCTAACTTCAAGATCAGATGATCTCGCTTCAAGATCTTTTGAACTAACTTCAAGATCATATAATCTTGATTCAAGATCTTTTGAACTAAGTTCAAGATCCGATGATCTCGTTTCAAGATCTTACGAAATAATTTCAAGATCATTTGACTAACTTCAAGATCATATTATCTTGATTCAAGATCTTTTAATCTTACTTCAATATCAAAAGTAGTTACTTCAAGATCTTTTGAACTTACATCAAGATCATATGATCTCGCTTCATGATCTTACTAAAAAATTTCAAGATCTGTTGACTAACTTCAAGATCATATAATCTTGATTCAAGATTTTTTGTAGTAATTTCAAGATCAATTGATCTCGCTTCAAGATCATACGAAATAACATCAAGATCTAATGAACTAACTACAAGATCTTTTGAACTTACTTCAAGATCAAAAGTGCTGACTTCAAGATCATTTGAACTTATTTCAAGATCTTATGAACTAAAATCTACGAAATCAATTCAAGATCTTTTGAACTAAATTAAAGATCAAATGATCTCGCTTCAAGATCTTACGAAATGGCTTCAAGATCAGACGATCTCGATACAAGATCTTACGAAATAACATCAAGATCAGATGATCTCTCTTCAAGATCTTTTGAACTAACTTCAAGATCATATAATCTTGATTCAAGATCTTTTGAACTAACTTCAAGATCAGATGATCTCGCTTCAAGATCTTACGAAATCAATTCAAGATCTTTTGAACTAAATTTAAGATCAAATGATCTCGATTCAAGATCTTACGAAATGGCTTCAAGATCTTATGATCTTGAATCAAGATCTTTTGAACAAACTTCAAGATCTTATGATCTTGATTCAAGATCTTTTGAACTAACTTCAAGATCAGATGATCTCGCTACAAGATCTTACGAATTGGCTTCAAGATCAGACGATCTCGATACAAGATCTTTCGAAATAACATCAAGATCTGATGAACAAACTACAAGATCTTTTGAACTAACTTCAAGATCAAAAGTGCTTACTTCAAGATCATTTAAACTTACTTCAAGATCTTATGATCTTGATTCAAGATCTTTTGAACTAACTTCAAGATCTTATGATCTAACTTCAAGATCAGATGATCTCTCTTCAAGATCTTTTGAACTAAATTCAAGATCAGATGATCTCGCTTCAAGATCTTACGAAATCAATTCAAGATCTTTTGAACTAAATTAAAGATCAAATGATCTCGATTCAAGATCTTACGAAATGGCTTCAAGATCTTATGATCTTGATTCAAGATCTTTTGAACAAACTTCAAGATCTTATGATCTTGATTCAAGATCTTTTGAACTAACTTCAAGATCAGATGATCTCGCTTCAAGATCTTACGAAATCAATTCAAGATCTTTTGAACTAAATTAATGATGAAATGATCTGACTTCAAGATCATACTAAATAATTTCAAAATCTTTCGAAATGACATCAAGATCTTATGGACTGAACTAACTTCAAGATCTTATGATCTAACTTCAAGATCAGATGATCACTCTTCAAGATCTTTTGAACTAACTTCAAGATCATATAATCTTGATTCAAGATCTTTTGAACTAACTTCAAGATCAGATGATCTCGTTTCAAGATCTTACGAAATAATTTCAAGATCTTTTGAACTAAATTAATGATGAAATGATCTGACTTCAAGATCATACTAAATAATTTCAAAATCTTTCGAAATGACATCAAGATCTTATGGACTGAACTAACTTCAAGATCTTATGATCTAACTTCAAGATCAGATGATCACTCTTCAAGATCTTTTGAACTAACTTCAAGATCATATAATCTTGATTCAAGATCTTTTGAACTAACTTCAAGATCAGATGATCTCGTTTCAAGATCTTACGAAATAATTTCAAGATGTGTTGACTAATTTCGAGATCATATAATCTTGATTCAAGATCTTTTGAACTAACTTCAAGATCATATAATCTTGATTCAAGATCTTTTGAACTAACTTCAAGATCAGATGATCTCGCTTCAAGATCTTACGAAATCAATTCAAGATCTTTTGAACTAAATTAAAGATCAAATGATCTCGATTCAAGATCTTACGAAATGGCTTCAAGATCTTATGATCTTGATTCAAGATCTTTTGAACAAACTTCAAGATCTTATGATCTTGATTCAAGATCTTTTGAACTAACTTCAAGATCAGATGATCTCGCTTCAAGATCTTACGAAATAATTTCAAGATCTTTTGACTAACTTCAAGATCATATAATCTTGATTCAAGATCTTTTGTAGTAATTTCAAGATCAATTGATCTCGCTTCAAGATCATACGAAATAACATCAAGATCTAATGAACTAACTTCAAGATCAGATGATCTCGCTTCAAGATCTTTCGAAATAACATCAAGATCTAATGAACTAACTACAAGATCTTTTGAACTTACTTCAAGATCAAAAGTGCTGACTTCAAGATCATTTGAACTTATTTCAAGATCTTATGAACTTGAATCAAGATCTTTTGAACTAAAATAAAGATCAAATGATCTCGCTTCAAGAATTTACAAAATGACTTCAAGATCAGATAATCTCGCTTCAAGATCTTACGAAATCAATTCAAGATCTTTTGAACTAAATTAAAGATCAAATGATCTCGCTTCAAGATCTTACGAATTGGCTTCAAGATAAGACGATCTCGATACAAGATCTTTCGAAATAACATCAAGATCTGATGAACTAACTACAAGATCTTTTGAACTAACTTCAAGATCAAAAGTGCTTACTTCAAGATCATTTAAACTTACTTCAAGATCTTATGATCTTGATTCAAGATCTTTTGAACTAACTTCAAGATCTTATGATCTAACTTCAAGATCAGATGATCTCTCTTCAAGATCTTTTGAACTAACTTCAAGATCATATAATCTTGATTCAAGATCTTTTGAACTAACTTCAAGATCAGATGATCTCGCTTCAAGATCTTACGAAATCAATTCAAGATCTTTTGAACTAAATTAAAGATCAAATGATCTCGATTCAAGATCTTACGAAATGGCTTCAAGATCTTATGATCTTGATTCAAGATCTTATGATCTTGATTCAAGATCTTTTGAACAAACTTCAAGATCTTATGATCTTGATTCAAGATCTTTTGAACTAACTTCAAGATCAGATGATCTCGCTTCAAGATCTTACGAAATCAATTCAAGATCTTTTGAACTAAATTAAAGATCAAATGATCTCGATTCAAGATCTTACGAAATGGCTTCAAGATCTTATGATCTTGATTCAAGATCTTATGATCTTGATTCAAGATCTTTTGAACAAACTTCAAGATCTTATGATCTTGATTCAAGATCTTTTGAACTTACATCAAGATCATATGATCCCGCTTCATGATCTTACTAAAAAATTTCAAGATCTGTTGACTAACTTCAAGATCATATAATCTTGATTCAAGATTTTTTGTAGTATTTTCAAGATCAATTGATCTCGCTTTAAGATCATACGAAATAACATCAAGATCTAATGAACTAACTACAAGGTCTTTTAAACTTACTTCAAGATCAAAAGTGCTGACTTCAAGATCATTTGAACTTATTTCAAGATCTTATGAACTAAAATCTACGAAATCAATTCAAGATCTTTTGAACTAAATTAAAGTTCAAATGATTTCGCTTCAAGATCTTACGAAATCAATTCAAGATCTGTTGAACTAACTTCAAGATCATATTATCTTGATTCAAGATCTTTTGAACTAAATTAATGATGAAATGATCTGACTTCAAGATCATACTAAATAATTTCAAAATCTTTCGAAATGACATCAAGATCTTATGGACTGAACTAACTTCAAGATCTTATGATCTAACTTCAAGATCAGATAATCTCGCTTCAAGATCTTACGAAATCAATTCAAGATCTTTTGAACTAACTTCAAGATCAGATGATCTCGCTTCAAGATCTTACGAATTGGCTTCAAGATCAGACGATCTCGATACAAGATCTTTCGAAATAACATCAAGATCTGATGAACTAACTACAAGATCTTTTGAACTAAGTTCAAGATCAAAAGTGCTTACTTCAAAATCATTTGAACTTACTTCAAGATCTTATGATCTTGATTCAAGATCTTTTGAACTAACTTCAAGATCAGATGATCTCGCTTCAAGATCTTTTGAACTAACTTCAAGATCATATAATCTTGATTCAAGATCTTTTGAACTAAGTTCAAGATCAGATGATCTCGTTTCAAGATCTTACGAAATAATTTCAAGATCTTTTGACTAACTTCAAGATCATATTATCTTGATTCAAGATCTTTTAAACTAACTTCAAGATCAAAAGTAGTTACTTCAAGATCTTTTGAACTAACATCAAGATTAGATGATCTCGCTTCATGATATGACGAAATAATTTCAAGATCTGTTGACTAACTTCAAGATCATATAATCTTGATTCAAGATCTTTTGAACTAACTTCAAGATCTTATGATCTTGATTCAAGATCTTTTGAAGTAAATTAAAGTTCAAATGATTTCGCTTCAAGATCTTACGAAATCAATTCAAGATCTGTTGAACTAACTTCAAGATCAGATGATCTCTCTTCAAGATCTTTTGAACTAACTTCAAGATCATATAATCTTGATTCAAGATCTTTTGAACTAACTTCAAGATCAGATGATCTCGTTTCAAGATCTTACGAAATAATTTCAAGATGTGTTGACTAATTTCGAGATCATATAATCTTGATTCAAGATCTTTTAAACTAACATCAAGATCAAATGTAGTTACTTAAAGATCTTTTGAACTAACATCAAGATTAGATGATCTCGCTTCATGATCTTACGAAATAATTTCAAGATCTGTTGACTAACTTCAAGATCATATAATCTTGATTCAAGATCTTTTGAACTAACTTCAAGATCAGATGATCTCGCTTCAAGATCTTACGAATTGGCTTCAAGATCAGACGATCTCGATACAAGATCTTTCGAAATAACATCAAGATCTAATGAACTAACTACAAGATCTTTTGAACTAAGTTCAAGATCAAAAGTGCTTACTTCAAGATCATTTGAACTTACTTTAAGATCTTATGATCTTGATTCAAGATCTTTTGAACTAACTTCAAGATCAGATGATCTCGCTTCAAGATCTTTTGAACTAACTTCAAGATCATATAATCTTGATTCAAGATCTTTTGTAGTAATTTCAAGATCAATTGATCTCGCTTCAAGATCATACGAAATAACATCAAGATCTAATGAACTAACTTCAAGATCAGATGATCTCGCTTCAAGATCTTTCGAAATAACATCAAGATCTAATGAACTAACTACAAGATCTTTTGAACTTACTTCAAGATCAAAAGTGCTGACTTCAAGATCATTTGAACTTATTTCAAGATCTTATGAACTTGAATCAAGATCTTTTGAACTAAAATAAAGATCAAATGATCTCGCTTCAAGAATTTACAAAATGACTTCAAGATCAGATAATCTCGCTTCAAGATCTTACGAAATCAATTCAAGATCTTTTGAACTAAATTAAAGATCAAATGATCTCGCTTCAAGATCTTACGAATTGGCTTCAAGATAAGACGATCTCGATACAAGATCTTTCGAAATAACATCAAGATCTGATGAACTAACTACAAGATCTTTTGAACTAACTTCAAGATCAAAAGTGCTTACTTCAAGATCATTTAAACTTACTTCAAGATCTTATGATCTTGATTCAAGATCTTTTAAACTAACTTCAAGATCTTATGATCTAACTTCAAGATCAGATGATCTCTCTTCAAGATCTTTTGAACTAACTTCAAGATCATATAATCTTGATTCAAGATCTTTTGAACTAACTTCAAGATCAGATGATCTCGCTTCAA
Source organism: Rhopalosiphum nymphaeae (assembly GCA_036289425.1). Classification (NCBI taxonomy): domain Eukaryota; kingdom Metazoa; phylum Arthropoda; class Insecta; order Hemiptera; family Aphididae; genus Rhopalosiphum; species Rhopalosiphum nymphaeae. The sequence continues at coordinate 6,299,234 of JAZAQC010000006.1, read as the reverse complement.
GATCTTACGAAATCAATTCAAGATCTTTTGAACTAAATTAAAGATCAAATGATCTCGATTCAAGATCTTACGAAATGGCTTCAAGATCTTATGATCTTGATTCAAGATCTTATGATCTTGATTCAAGATCTTTTGAACAAACTTCAAGATCTTATGATCTTGATTCAAGATCTTTTGAACTAACTTCAAGATCAGATGATCTCGCTTCAAGATCTTACGAAATCAATTCAAGATCTTTTGAACTAAATTAAAGATCAAATGATCTCGATTCAAGATCTTACGAAATGGCTTCAAGATCTTATGATCTTGATTCAAGATCTTATGATCTTGATTCAAGATCTTTTGAACAAACTTCAAGATCTTATGATCTTGATTCAAGATCTTTTGAACTTACATCAAGATCATATGATCCCGCTTCATGATCTTACTAAAAAATTTCAAGATCTGTTGACTAACTTCAAGATCATATAATCTTGATTCAAGATTTTTTGTAGTATTTTCAAGATCAATTGATCTCGCTTTAAGATCATACGAAATAACATCAAGATCTAATGAACTAACTACAAGGTCTTTTAAACTTACTTCAAGATCAAAAGTGCTGACTTCAAGATCATTTGAACTTATTTCAAGATCTTATGAACTAAAATCTACGAAATCAATTCAAGATCTTTTGAACTAAATTAAAGTTCAAATGATTTCGCTTCAAGATCTTACGAAATCAATTCAAGATCTGTTGAACTAACTTCAAGATCATATTATCTTGATTCAAGATCTTTTGAACTAAATTAATGATGAAATGATCTGACTTCAAGATCATACTAAATAATTTCAAAATCTTTCGAAATGACATCAAGATCTTATGGACTGAACTAACTTCAAGATCTTATGATCTAACTTCAAGATCAGATAATCTCGCTTCAAGATCTTACGAAATCAATTCAAGATCTTTTGAACTAACTTCAAGATCAGATGATCTCGCTTCAAGATCTTACGAATTGGCTTCAAGATCAGACGATCTCGATACAAGATCTTTCGAAATAACATCAAGATCTGATGAACTAACTACAAGATCTTTTGAACTAAGTTCAAGATCAAAAGTGCTTACTTCAAGATCATTTGAACTTACTTCAAGATCTTATGATCTTGATTCAAGATCTTTTGAACTAACTTCAAGATCAGATGATCTCGCTTCAAGATCTTTTGAACTAACTTCAAGATCATATAATCTTGATTCAAGATCTTTTGAACTAAGTTCAAGATCAGATGATCTCGTTTCAAGATCTTACGAAATAATTTCAAGATCTTTTGACTAACTTCAAGATCATATTATCTTGATTCAAGATCTTTTAAACTAACTTCAAGATCAAAAGTAGTTACTTCAAGATCTTTTGAACTAACATCAAGATTAGATGATCTCGCTTCATGATATGACGAAATAATTTCAAGATCTGTTGACTAACTTCAAGATCATATAATCTTGATTCAAGATCTTTTGAACTAACTTCAAGATCTTATGATCTTGATTCAAGATCTTTTGAAGTAAATTAAAGTTCAAATGATTTCGCTTCAAGATCTTACGAAATCAATTCAAGATCTGTTGAACTAACTTCAAGATCAGATGATCTCTCTTCAAGATCTTTTGAACTAACTTCAAGATCATATAATCTTGATTCAAGATCTTTTGAACTAACTTCAAGATCAGATGATCTCGTTTCAAGATCTTACGAAATAATTTCAAGATGTGTTGACTAATTTCGAGATCATATAATCTTGATTCAAGATCTTTTAAACTAACATCAAGATCAAATGTAGTTACTTAAAGATCTTTTGAACTAACATCAAGATTAGATGATCTCGCTTCATGATCTTACGAAATAATTTCAAGATCTGTTGACTAACTTCAAGATCATATAATCTTGATTCAAGATCTTTTGAACTAACTTCAAGATCAGATGATCTCGCTTCAAGATCTTACGAATTGGCTTCAAGATCAGACGATCTCGATACAAGATCTTTCGAAATAACATCAAGATCTAATGAACTAACTACAAGATCTTTTGAACTAAGTTCAAGATCAAAAGTGCTTACTTCAAGATCATTTGAACTTACTTTAAGATCTTATGATCTTGATTCAAGATCTTTTGAACTAACTTCAAGATCAGATGATCTCGCTTCAAGATCTTTTGAACTAACTTCAAGATCATATAATCTTGATTCAAGATCTTTTGAACTAAGTTCAAGATCCGATGATCTCGTTTCAAGATCTTACGAATTAATTTCAAGATCATTTGACTAACTTCAAGATCATATTATCTTGATTCAAGATCTTTTAATCTTACTTCAATATCAAAAGTAGTTACTTCAAGATCTTTTGAACTTACATCAAGATCATATGATCTCGCTTCATGATCTTACTAATAAATTTCAAGATCTGTTGACTAACTTCAAGATCATATAATCTTGATTCAAGATTTTTTGTAGTAATTTCAAGATCAATTGATCTCGCTTCAAGATCATACGAAATAACATCAAGATCTAATGAACTAACTACAAGATCTTTTGAACTTACTTCAAGATCAAAAGTGCTGACTTCAAGATCATTTGAACTTATTTCAAGATCTTATGAACTAAAATCTACGAAATCAATTCAAGATCTTTTGAACTAAATTAAAGATCAAATGATCTCGCTTCAAGATCTTACGAAATGGCTTCAAGATCTTATGATCTTGATTCAAGATCTTTTGAACAAACTTCAAGATCTTATGATCTTGATTCAAGATCTTTTGAACTAAATTAATGATCAAATGATCTCGCTTCTAGATCTTACGAAATAATTTCAAGATCTGTTGAACTAACTTCAAGATCAAATGATCTCGCTTCAAGATCTTACGAAATAATTTCAAGATCTGTTGACTAACTTCAAGATCATATAATCTTGATTCAAGATCTTTTGAACTAACTTCAAGATCAGATGAACTCGCTTCAAGATCTTACGAATTGGCTTCAAGATCAGACGATCTCGATACAAGATCTTTCGAAATAACATCAAGATCAGATGATCTCTCTTCAAGATCTTTTGAACTAACTTCAAGATCATATAATCTTGATTCAAGATCTTTTGAGCTAACTTCAAGATCAGATGATCTCGCTTCAAGATCTTACGAAATCAATTCAAGATCTTTTGAACTAAATTAAAGATCAAATGATCTCGATTCAAGATCTTACGAAATGGCTTCAAGATCTTATGATCTTGAATCAAGATCTTTTGAACAAACTTCAAGATCTTATGATCTTGATTCAAGATCTTTTGAACTAACTTCAAGATCAGATGATCTCGCTACAAGATCTTACGAATTGGCTTCAAGATCAGACGATCTCGATACAAGATCTTTCGAAATAACATCAAGATCTGATGAACTAACTACAAGATCTTTTGAACTAACTTCAAGATCAAAAGTGCTTACTTCAAGATCATTTAAACTTACTTCAAGATCTTATGATCTTGATTCAAGATCTTTTGAACTAACTTCAAGATCTTATGATCTAACTTCAAGATCAGATGATCTCTCTTCAAGATCTTTTGAACTAACTTCAAGATCATATAATCTTGATTCAAGATCTTTTGAACTAACTTCAAGATCAGATGATCTCGCTTCAAGATCTTACGAAATCAATTCAAGATCTTTTGAACTAAATTAAAGATCAAATGATCTCGATTCAAGATCTTACGAAATGGCTTCAAGATCTTATGATCTTGAATCAAGATCTTTTGAACAAACTTCAAGATCTTATGATCTTGATTCAAGATCTTTTGAACTAACTTCAAGATCAGATGATCTCGCTACAAGATCTTACGAATTGGCTTCAAGATCAGACGATCTCGATACAAGATCTTTCGAAATAACATCAAGATCTGATGAACTAACTACAAGATCTTTTGAACTAACTTCAAGATCAAAAGTGCTTACTTCAAGATCATTTAAACTTACTTCAAGATCTTATGATCTTGATTCAAGATCTTTTGAACTAACTTCAAGATCTTATGATCTAACTTCAAGATCAGATGATCTCTCTTCAAGATCTTTTGAACTAACTTCAAGATCTTATGATCTTGATTCAAGATCTTTTGAACTTACATCAAGATCATATGATCCCGCTTCATGATCTTACTAAAAAATTTCAAGATCTGTTGACTAACTTCAAGATCATATAATCTTGATTCAAGATTTTTTGTAGTATTTTCAAGATCAATTGATCTCGCTTTAAGATCATACGAAATAACATCAAGATCTAATGAACTAACTACAAGGTCTTTTAAACTTACTTCAAGATCAAAAGTGCTGACTTCAAGATCATTTGAACTTATTTCAAGATCTTATGAACTAAAATCTACGAAATCAATTCAAGATCTTTTGAACTAAATTAAAGTTCAAATGATTTCGCTTCAAGATCTTACGAAATCAATTCAAGATCTGTTGAACTAACTTCAAGATCATATTATCTTGATTCAAGATCTTTTGAACTAAATTAATGATGAAATGATCTGACTTCAAGATCATACTAAATAATTTCAAAATCTTTCGAAATGACATCAAGATCTTATGGACTGAACTAACTTCAAGATCTTATGATCTAACTTCAAGATCAGATAATCTCGCTTCAAGATCTTACGAAATCAATTCAAGATCTTTTGAACTAACTTCAAGATCAGATGATCTCGCTTCAAGATCTTACGAATTGGCTTCAAGATCAGACGATCTCGATACAAGATCTTTCGAAATAACATCAAGATCTGATGAACTAACTACAAGATCTTTTGAACTAAGTTCAAGATCAAAAGTGCTTACTTCAAGATCATTTGAACTTACTTCAAGATCTTATGATCTTGATTCAAGATCTTTTGAACTAACTTCAAGATCAGATGATCTCGCTTCAAGATCTTTTGAACTAACTTCAAGATCATATAATCTTGATTCAAGATCTTTTGAACTAAGTTCAAGATCAGATGATCTCGTTTCAAGATCTTACGAAATAATTTCAAGATCTTTTGACTAACTTCAAGATCATATTATCTTGATTCAAGATCTTTTAAACTAACTTCAAGATCAAAAGTAGTTACTTCAAGATCTTTTGAACTAACATCAAGATTAGATGATCTCGCTTCATGATATGACGAAATAATTTCAAGATCTGTTGACTAACTTCAAGATCATATAATCTTGATTCAAGATCTTTTGAACTAACTTCAAGATCTTATGATCTTGATTCAAGATCTTTTGAAGTAAATTAAAGTTCAAATGATTTCGCTTCAAGATCTTACGAAATCAATTCAAGATCTGTTGAACTAACTTCAAGATCAGATGATCTCTCTTCAAGATCTTTTGAACTAACTTCAAGATCATATAATCTTGATTCAAGATCTTTTGAACTAACTTCAAGATCAGATGATCTCGTTTCAAGATCTTACGAAATAATTTCAAGATGTGTTGACTAATTTCGAGATCATATAATCTTGATTCAAGATCTTTTAAACTAACATCAAGATCAAATGTAGTTACTTAAAGATCTTTTGAACTAACATCAAGATTAGATGATCTCGCTTCATGATCTTACGAAATAATTTCAAGATCTGTTGACTAACTTCAAGATCATATAATCTTGATTCAAGATCTTTTGAACTAACTTCAAGATCAGATGATCTCGCTTCAAGATCTTACGAATTGGCTTCAAGATCAGACGATCTCGATACAAGATCTTTCGAAATAACATCAAGATCTAATGAACTAACTACAAGATCTTTTGAACTAAGTTCAAGATCAAAAGTGCTTACTTCAAGATCATTTGAACTTACTTTAAGATCTTATGATCTTGATTCAAGATCTTTTGAACTAACTTCAAGATCAGATGATCTCGCTTCAAGATCTTTTGAACTAACTTCAAGATCATATAATCTTGATTCAAGATCTTTTGAACTAAGTTCAAGATCCGATGATCTCGTTTCAAGATCTTACGAATTAATTTCAAGATCATTTGACTAACTTCAAGATCATATTATCTTGATTCAAGATCTTTTAATCTTACTTCAATATCAATAGTAGTTACTTCAAGATCTTTTGAACTTACATCAAGATCATATGATCTCGCTTCATGATCTTACTAAAAAATTTCAAGATCTGTTGACTAACTTCAAGATCATATAATCTTGATTCAAGATTTTTTGTAGTAATTTCAAGATCAATTGATCTCGCTTCAAGATCATACGAAATAACATCAAGATCTAATGAACTAACTACAAGATCTTTTGAACTTACTTCAAGATCAAAAGTGCTGACTTCAAGATCATTTGAACTTATTTCAAGATCTTATGAACTAAAATCTACGAAATCAATTCAAGATCTTTTGAACTAAATTAAAGATCAAATGATCTCGCTTCAAGATCTTACGAAATGGCTTCAAGATCTTATGATCTTGATTCAAGATCTTTTGAACAAACTTCAAGATCTTATGATCTTGATTCAAGATCTTTTGAACTTACATCAAGATCATATGATCCCGCTTCATGATCTTACTAAAAAATTTCAAGATCTGTTGACTAACTTCAAGATCATATAATCTTGATTCAAGATTTTTTGTAGTATTTTCAAGATCAATTGATCTCGCTTTAAGATCATACGAAATAACATCAAGATCTAATGAACTAACTACAAGGTCTTTTAAACTTACTTCAAGATCAAAAGTGCTGACTTCAAGATCATTTGAACTTATTTCAAGATCTTATGAACTAAAATCTACGAAATCAATTCAAGATCTTTTGAACTAAATTAAAGTTCAAATGATTTCGCTTCAAGATCTTACGAAATCAATTCAAGATCTGTTGAACTAACTTCAAGATCATATTATCTTGATTCAAGATCTTTTGAACTAAATTAATGATGAAATGATCTGACTTCAAGATCATACTAAATAATTTCAAAATCTTTCGAAATGACATCAAGATCTTATGGACTGAACTAACTTCAAGATCTTATGATCTAACTTCAAGATCAGATAATCTCGCTTCAAGATCTTACGAAATCAATTCAAGATCTTTTGAACTAACTTCAAGATCAGATGATCTCGCTTCAAGATCTTACGAATTGGCTTCAAGATCAGACGATCTCGATACAAGATCTTTCGAAATAACATCAAGATCTGATGAACTAACTACAAGATCTTTTGAACTAAGTTCAAGATCAAAAGTGCTTACTTCAAGATCATTTGAACTTACTTCAAGATCTTATGATCTTGATTCAAGATCTTTTGAACTAACTTCAAGATCAGATGATCTCGCTTCAAGATCTTTTGAACTAACTTCAAGATCATATAATCTTGATTCAAGATCTTTTGAACTAAGTTCAAGATCAGATGATCTCGTTTCAAGATCTTACGAAATAATTTCAAGATCTTTTGACTAACTTCAAGATCATATTATCTTGATTCAAGATCTTTTAAACTAACTTCAAGATCAAAAGTAGTTACTTCAAGATCTTTTGAACTAACATCAAGATTAGATGATCTCGCTTCATGATATGACGAAATAATTTCAAGATCTGTTGACTAACTTCAAGATCATATAATCTTGATTCAAGATCTTTTGAACTAACTTCAAGATCTTATGATCTTGATTCAAGATCTTTTGAAGTAAATTAAAGTTCAAATGATTTCGCTTCAAGATCTTACGAAATCAATTCAAGATCTGTTGAACTAACTTCAAGATCAGATGATCTCTCTTCAAGATCTTTTGAACTAACTTCAAGATCATATAATCTTGATTCAAGATCTTTTGAACTAACTTCAAGATCAGATGATCTCGTTTCAAGATCTTACGAAATAATTTCAAGATGTGTTGACTAATTTCGAGATCATATAATCTTGATTCAAGATCTTTTAAACTAACATCAAGATCAAATGTAGTTACTTAAAGATCTTTTGAACTAACATCAAGATTAGATGATCTCGCTTCATGATCTTACGAAATAATTTCAAGATCTGTTGACTAACTTCAAGATCATATAATCTTGATTCAAGATCTTTTGAACTAACTTCAAGATCAGATGATCTCGCTTCAAGATCTTACGAATTGGCTTCAAGATCAGACGATCTCGATACAAGATCTTTCGAAATAACATCAAGATCTAATGAACTAACTACAAGATCTTTTGAACTAAGTTCAAGATCAAAAGTGCTTACTTCAAGATCATTTGAACTTACTTTAAGATCTTATGATCTTGATTCAAGATCTTTTGAACTAACTTCAAGATCAGATGATCTCGCTTCAAGATCTTTTGAACTAACTTCAAGATCATATAATCTTGATTCAAGATCTTTTGAACTAAGTTCAAGATCCGATGATCTCGTTTCAAGATCTTACGAATTAATTTCAAGATCATTTGACTAACTTCAAGATCATATTATCTTGATTCAAGATCTTTTAATCTTACTTCAATATCAATAGTAGTTACTTCAAGATCTTTTGAACTTACATCAAGATCATATGATCTCGCTTCATGATCTTACTAAAAAATTTCAAGATCTGTTGACTAACTTCAAGATCATATAATCTTGATTCAAGATTTTTTGTAGTAATTTCAAGATCAATTGATCTCGCTTCAAGATCATACGAAATAACATCAAGATCTAATGAACTAACTACAAGATCTTTTGAACTTACTTCAAGATCAAAAGTGCTGACTTCAAGATCATTTGAACTTATTTCAAGATCTTATGAACTAAAATCTACGAAATCAATTCAAGATCTTTTGAACTAAATTAAAGATCAAATGATCTCGCTTCAAGATCTTACGAAATGGCTTCAAGATCTTATGATCTTGATTCAAGATCTTTTGAACAAACTTCAAGATCTTATGATCTTGATTCAAGATCTTTTGAACTAAATTAATGATCAAATGATCTCGCTTCAAGATCTTACGAAATAATTTCAAGATCTGTTGAACTAACTTCAAGATCAAATGATCTCGCTTCAAGATCTTACGAAATAATTTCAAGATCTGTTGACTAACTTCAAGATCATATAATCTTGATTCAAGATCTTTTGAACTAACTTCAAGATCAGATGAACTCGCTTCAAGATCTTACGAATTGGCTTCAAGATCAGACGATCTCGATACAAGATCTTTCGAAATAACATCAAGATCAGATGATCTCTCTTCAAGATCTTTTGAACTAACTTCAAGATCATATAATCTTGATTCAAGATCTTTTGAGCTAACTTCAAGATCAGATGATCTCGCTTCAAGATCTTACGAAATCAATTCAAGATCTTTTGAACTAAATTAAAGATCAAATGATCTCGATTCAAGATCTTACGAAATGGCTTCAAGATCTTATGATCTTGAATCAAGATCTTTTGAACAAACTTCAAGATCTTATGATCTTGATTCAAGATCTTTTGAACTAACTTCAAGATCAGATGATCTCGCTACAAGATCTTACGAATTGGCTTCAAGATCAGACGATCTCGATACAAGATCTTTCGAAATAACATCAAGATCTGATGAACTAACTACAAGATCTTTTGAACTAACTTCAAGATCAAAAGTGCTTACTTCAAGATCATTTAAACTTACTTCAAGATCTTATGATCTTGATTCAAGATCTTTTGAACTAACTTCAAGATCTTATGATCTAACTTCAAGATCAGATGATCTCTCTTCAAGATCTTTTGAACTAACTTCAAGATCATATAATCTTGATTCAAGATCTTTTGAACTAACTTCAAGATCAGATGATCTCGCTTCAAGATCTTACGAAATCAATTCAAGATCTTTTGAACTAAATTAAAGATCAAATGATCTCGATTCAAGATCTTACGAAATGGCTTCAAGATCTTATGATCTTGAATCAAGATCTTTTGAACAAACTTCAAGATCTTATGATCTTGATTCAAGATCTTTTGAACTAACTTCAAGATCAGATGATCTCGCTACAAGATCTTACGAATTGGCTTCAAGATCAGACGATCTCGATACAAGATCTTTCGAAATAACATCAAGATCTGATGAACTAACTACAAGATCTTTTGAACTAACTTCAAGATCAAAAGTGCTTACTTCAAGATCATTTAAACTTACTTCAAGATCTTATGATCTTGATTCAAGATCTTTTGAACTAACTTCAAGATCTTATGATCTAACTTCAAGATCAGATGATCTCTCTTCAAGATCTTTTGAACTAACTTCAAGATCTTATGATCTTGATTCAAGATCTTTTGAACTTACATCAAGATCATATGATCCCGCTTCATGATCTTACTAAAAAATTTCAAGATCTGTTGACTAACTTCAAGATCATATAATCTTGATTCAAGATTTTTTGTAGTATTTTCAAGATCAATTGATCTCGCTTTAAGATCATACGAAATAACATCAAGATCTAATGAACTAACTACAAGGTCTTTTAAACTTACTTCAAGATCAAAAGTGCTGACTTCAAGATCATTTGAACTTATTTCAAGATCTTATGAACTAAAATCTACGAAATCAATTCAAGATCTTTTGAACTAAATTAAAGTTCAAATGATTTCGCTTCAAGATCTTACGAAATCAATTCAAGATCTGTTGAACTAACTTCAAGATCATATTATCTTGATTCAAGATCTTTTGAACTAAATTAATGATGAAATGATCTGACTTCAAGATCATACTAAATAATTTCAAAATCTTTCGAAATGACATCAAGATCTTATGGACTGAACTAACTTCAAGATCTTATGATCTAACTTCAAGATCAGATAATCTCGCTTCAAGATCTTACGAAATCAATTCAAGATCTTTTGAACTAACTTCAAGATCAGATGATCTCGCTTCAAGATCTTACGAATTGGCTTCAAGATCAGACGATCTCGATACAAGATCTTTCGAAATAACATCAAGATCTGATGAACTAACTACAAGATCTTTTGAACTAAGTTCAAGATCAAAAGTGCTTACTTCAAGATCATTTGAACTTACTTCAAGATCTTATGATCTTGATTCAAGATCTTTTGAACTAACTTCAAGATCAGATGATCTCGCTTCAAGATCTTTTGAACTAACTTCAAGATCATATAATCTTGATTCAAGATCTTTTGAACTAAGTTCAAGATCAGATGATCTCGTTTCAAGATCTTACGAAATAATTTCAAGATCTTTTGACTAACTTCAAGATCATATTATCTTGATTCAAGATCTTTTAAACTAACTTCAAGATCAAAAGTAGTTACTTCAAGATCTTTTGAACTAACATCAAGATTAGATGATCTCGCTTCATGATATGACGAAATAATTTCAAGATCTGTTGACTAACTTCAAGATCATATAATCTTGATTCAAGATCTTTTGAACTAACTTCAAGATCTTATGATCTTGATTCAAGATCTTTTGAAGTAAATTAAAGTTCAAATGATTTCGCTTCAAGATCTTACGAAATCAATTCAAGATCTGTTGAACTAACTTCAAGATCAGATGATCTCTCTTCAAGATCTTTTGAACTAACTTCAAGATCATATAATCTTGATTCAAGATCTGTTGAACTAACTTCAAGATCAAATGATCTCGCTTCAAGATCTTACGAAATAATTTCAAGATCTGTTGACTAACTTCAAGATCATATAATCTTGATTCAAGATCTTTTGAACTAACTTCAAGATCAGATGAACTCGCTTCAAGATCTTACGAATTGGCTTCAAGATCAGACGATCTCGATACAAGATCTTTCGAAATAACATCAAGATCTGATGAACTAACTACAAGATCTTTTGAACTAACTTCAAGATCAAAAGTGCTTACTTCAAGATCATTTGAACTTACTTCAAGATCTTATGATCTTGATTCAAGATCTTTTGAACTAACTTCAAGATCAGATGATCTCGCTTCAAGATCTTACGAAATCAATTCAAGATCTTTTGAACTAAATTAAAGATCAAATGATCTCGATTCAAGATCTTACGAAATAATTTCAAGATCTGTTGACTAACTTCAAGATCATATAATCTTGATTCAAGATTTTTTGTAGTAATTTCAAGATCAATTGATCTCGCTTCAAGATCATACGAAATAAAATCAAGATCTAATGAACTAACTACAAGATCTTTTGAACTTACTTCAAGATCAAAAGTGCTGACTTCAAGATCATTTGAACTTATTTCAAGATCTTATGAACTAAAATCTACGAAATCAATTCAAGATCTTTTGAACTAAATTAAAGATCAAATGATCTCGCTTCAAGATCTTACGAAATGGCTTCAAGATCTTATGATCTTGATTCAAGATCTTTTGAACAAACTTCAAGATCTTATGATCTTGATTCAAGATCTTTTGAACTAAATTAATGATCAAATGATCTCGCTTCAAGATCTTACGAAATAATTTCAAGATCTGTTGAACTAACTTCAAGATCAAATGATCTCGCTTCAAGATCTTACGAAATAATTTCAAGATCTGTTGACTAACTTCAAGATCATATAATCTTGATTCAAGATCTTTTGAACTAACTTCAAGATCAGATGAACTCGCTTCAAGATCTTACGAATTGGCTTCAAGATCAGACGATCTCGATACAAGATCTTTCGAAATAACATCAAGATCTGATGAACTAACTACAAGATCTTTTGAACTAACTTCAAGATCAAAAGTGCTTACTTCAAGATCATTTAAACTTACTTCAAGATCTTATGATCTTGATTCAAGATCTTTTGAACTAACTTCAAGATCTTATGATCTAACTTCAAGATCAGATGATCTCTCTTCAAGATCTTTTGAACTAACTTCAAGATCATATAATCTTGATTCAAGATCTTTTGAACTAACTTCAAGATCAGATGATCTCGCTTCAAGATCTTTCGAAATCAATTCAAGATCTTTTGAACTAAATTAAAGATCAAATGATCTCGATTCAAGATCTTACGAAATGGCTTCAAGATCTTATGATCTTGAATCAAGATCTTTTGAACAAACTTCAAGATCTTATGATCTTGATTCAAGATCTTTTGAACTAACTTCAAGATCAGATGATCTCGCTACAAGATCTTACGAATTGGCTTCAAGATCAGACGATCTCGATACAAGATCTTTCGAAATAACATCAAGATCTGATGAACTAACTACAAGATCTTTTGAACTAACTTCAAGATCAAAAGTGCTTACTTCAAGATCATTTAAACTTACTTCAAGATCTTATGATCTTGATTCAAGATCTTTTGAACTAACTTCAAGATCTTATGATCTAACTTCAAGATCAGATGATCTCTCTTCAAGATCTTTTGAACTAACTTCAAGATCATATAATCTTGATTCAAGATCTTTTGAACTAACTTCAAGATCAGATGATCTCGCTTCAAGATCTTACGAAATCAATTCAAGATCTTTTGAACTAAATTAAAGATCAAATGATCTCGATTCAAGATCTTACGAAATGGCTTCAAGATCTTATGATCTTGAATCAAGATCTTTTGAACAAACTTCAAGATCTTATGATCTTGATTCAAGATCTTTTGAACTAACTTCAAGATCAGATGATCTCGCTACAAGATCTTACGAATTGGCTTCAAGATCAGACGATCTCGATACAAGATCTTTCGAAATAACATCAAGATCTGATGAACTAACTACAAGATCTTTTGAACTAACTTCAAGATCAAAAGTGCTTACTTCAAGATCATTTAAACTTACTTCAAGATCTTATGATCTTGATTCAAGATCTTTTGAACTAACTTCAAGATCTTATGATCTAACTTCAAGATCAGATGATCTCTCTTCAAGATCTTTTGAACTAACTTCAAGATCTTATGATCTTGATTCAAGATCTTTTGAACTTACATCAAGATCATATGATCCCGCTTCATGATCTTACTAAAAAATTTCAAGATCTGTTGACTAACTTCAAGATCATATAATCTTGATTCAAGATTTTTTGTAGTATTTTCAAGATCAATTGATCTCGCTTTAAGATCATACGAAATAACATCAAGATCTAATGAACTAACTACAAGGTCTTTTAAACTTACTTCAAGATCAAAAGTGCTGACTTCAAGATCATTTGAACTTATTTCAAGATCTTATGAACTAAAATCTACGAAATCAATTCAAGATCTTTTGAACTAAATTAAAGTTCAAATGATTTCGCTTCAAGATCTTACGAAATCAATTCAAGATCTGTTGAACTAACTTCAAGATCATATTATCTTGATTCAAGATCTTTTGAACTAAATTAATGATGAAATGATCTGACTTCAAGATCATACTAAATAATTTCAAAATCTTTCGAAATGACATCAAGATCTTATGGACTGAACTAACTTCAAGATCTTATGATCTAACTTCAAGATCAGATAATCTCGCTTCAAGATCTTACGAAATCAATTCAAGATCTTTTGAACTAACTTCAAGATCAGATGATCTCGCTTCAAGATCTTACGAATTGGCTTCAAGATCAGACGATCTCGATACAAGATCTTTCGAAATAACATCAAGATCTGATGAACTAACTACAAGATCTTTTGAACTAAGTTCAAGATCAAAAGTGCTTACTTCAAGATCATTTGAACTTACTTCAAGATCTTATGATCTTGATTCAAGATCTTTTGAACTAACTTCAAGATCAGATGATCTCGCTTCAAGATCTTTTGAACTAACTTCAAGATCATATAATCTTGATTCAAGATCTTTTGAACTAAGTTCAAGATCAGATGATCTCGTTTCAAGATCTTACGAAATAATTTCAAGATCTTTTGACTAACTTCAAGATCATATTATCTTGATTCAAGATCTTTTAAACTAACTTCAAGATCAAAAGTAGTTACTTCAAGATCTTTTGAACTAACATCAAGATTAGATGATCTCGCTTCATGATATGACGAAATAATTTCAAGATCTGTTGACTAACTTCAAGATCATATAATCTTGATTCAAGATCTTTTGAACTAACTTCAAGATCTTATGATCTTGATTCAAGATCTTTTGAAGTAAATTAAAGTTCAAATGATTTCGCTTCAAGATCTTACGAAATCAATTCAAGATCTGTTGAACTAACTTCAAGATCAGATGATCTCTCTTCAAGATCTTTTGAACTAACTTCAAGATCATATAATCTTGATTCAAGATCTGTTGAACTAACTTCAAGATCAAATGATCTCGCTTCAAGATCTTACGAAATAATTTCAAGATCTGTTGACTAACTTCAAGATCATATAATCTTGATTCAAGATCTTTTGAACTAACTTCAAGATCAGATGAACTCGCTTCAAGATCTTACGAATTGGCTTCAAGATCAGACGATCTCGATACAAGATCTTTCGAAATAACATCAAGATCAGATGATCTCTCTTCAAGATCTTTTGAACTAACTTCAAGATCATATAATCTTGATTCAAGATCTTTTGAGCTAACTTCAAGATCAGATGATCTCGCTTCAAGATCTTACGAAATCAATTCAAGATCTTTTGAACTAAATTAAAGATCAAATGATCTCGATTCAAGATCTTACGAAATGGCTTCAAGATCTTATGATCTTGAATCAAGATCTTTTGAACAAACTTCAAGATCTTATGATCTTGATTCAAGATCTTTTGAACTAACTTCAAGATCAGATGATCTCGCTACAAGATCTTACGAATTGGCTTCAAGATCAGACGATCTCGATACAAGATCTTTCGAAATAACATCAAGATCTGATGAACTAACTACAAGATCTTTTGAACTAACTTCAAGATCAAAAGTGCTTACTTCAAGATCATTTAAACTTACTTCAAGATCTTATGATCTTGATTCAAGATCTTTTGAACTAACTTCAAGATCTTATGATCTAACTTCAAGATCAGATGATCTCTCTTCAAGATCTTTTGAACTAACTTCAAGATCATATAATCTTGATTCAAGATCTTTTGAACTAACTTCAAGATCAGATGATCTCGCTTCAAGATCTTACGAAATCAATTCAAGATCTTTTGAACTAAATTAAAGATCAAATGATCTCGATTCAAGATCTTACGAAATGGCTTCAAGATCTTATGATCTTGAATCAAGATCTTTTGAACAAACTTCAAGATCTTATGATCTTGATTCAAGATCTTTTGAACTAACTTCAAGATCAGATGATCTCGCTACAAGATCTTACGAATTGGCTTCAAGATCAGACGATCTCGATACAAGATCTTTCGAAATAACATCAAGATCTGATGAACTAACTACAAGATCTTTTGAACTAACTTCAAGATCAAAAGTGCTTACTTCAAGATCATTTAAACTTACTTCAAGATCTTATGATCTTGATTCAAGATCTTTTGAACTAACTTCAAGATCTTATGATCTAACTTCAAGATCAGATGATCTCTCTTCAAGATCTTTTGAACTAACTTCAAGATCTTATGATCTTGATTCAAGATCTTTTGAACTTACATCAAGATCATATGATCCCGCTTCATGATCTTACTAAAAAATTTCAAGATCTGTTGACTAACTTCAAGATCATATAATCTTGATTCAAGATTTTTTGTAGTATTTTCAAGATCAATTGATCTCGCTTTAAGATCATACGAAATAACATCAAGATCTAATGAACTAACTACAAGGTCTTTTAAACTTACTTCAAGATCAAAAGTGCTGACTTCAAGATCATTTGAACTTATTTCAAGATCTTATGAACTAAAATCTACGAAATCAATTCAAGATCTTTTGAACTAAATTAAAGTTCAAATGATTTCGCTTCAAGATCTTACGAAATCAATTCAAGATCTGTTGAACTAACTTCAAGATCATATTATCTTGATTCAAGATCTTTTGAACTAAATTAATGATGAAATGATCTGACTTCAAGATCATACTAAATAATTTCAAAATCTTTCGAAATGACATCAAGATCTTATGGACTGAACTAACTTCAAGATCTTATGATCTAACTTCAAGATCAGATAATCTCGCTTCAAGATCTTACGAAATCAATTCAAGATCTTTTGAACTAACTTCAAGATCAGATGATCTCGCTTCAAGATCTTACGAATTGGCTTCAAGATCAGACGATCTCGATACAAGATCTTTCGAAATAACATCAAGATCTGATGAACTAACTACAAGATCTTTTGAACTAAGTTCAAGATCAAAAGTGCTTACTTCAAGATCATTTGAACTTACTTCAAGATCTTATGATCTTGATTCAAGATCTTTTGAACTAACTTCAAGATCAGATGATCTCGCTTCAAGATCTTTTGAACTAACTTCAAGATCATATAATCTTGATTCAAGATCTTTTGAACTAAGTTCAAGATCAGATGATCTCGTTTCAAGATCTTACGAAATAATTTCAAGATCTTTTGACTAACTTCAAGATCATATTATCTTGATTCAAGATCTTTTAAACTAACTTCAAGATCAAAAGTAGTTACTTCAAGATCTTTTGAACTAACATCAAGATTAGATGATCTCGCTTCATGATATGACGAAATAATTTCAAGATCTGTTGACTAACTTCAAGATCATATAATCTTGATTCAAGATCTTTTGAACTAACTTCAAGATCTTATGATCTTGATTCAAGATCTTTTGAAGTAAATTAAAGTTCAAATGATTTCGCTTCAAGATCTTACGAAATCAATTCAAGATCTGTTGAACTAACTTCAAGATCAGATGATCTCTCTTCAAGATCTTTTGAACTAACTTCAAGATCATATAATCTTGATTCAAGATCTTTTGAACTAACTTCAAGATCAGATGATCTCGTTTCAAGATCTTACGAAATAATTTCAAGATGTGTTGACTAATTTCGAGATCATATAATCTTGATTCAAGATCTTTTAAACTAACATCAAGATCAAATGTAGTTACTTAAAGATCTTTTGAACTAACATCAAGATTAGATGATCTCGCTTCATGATCTTACGAAATAATTTCAAGATCTGTTGACTAACTTCAAGATCATATAATCTTGATTCAAGATCTTTTGAACTAACTTCAAGATCAGATGATCTCGCTTCAAGATCTTACGAATTGGCTTCAAGATCAGACGATCTCGATACAAGATCTTTCGAAATAACATCAAGATCTAATGAACTAACTACAAGATCTTTTGAACTAAGTTCAAGATCAAAAGTGCTTACTTCAAGATCATTTGAACTTACTTTAAGATCTTATGATCTTGATTCAAGATCTTTTGAACTAACTTCAAGATCAGATGATCTCGCTTCAAGATCTTTTGAACTAACTTCAAGATCATATAATCTTGATTCAAGATCTTTTGAACTAAGTTCAAGATCCGATGATCTCGTTTCAAGATCTTACGAATTAATTTCAAGATCATTTGACTAACTTCAAGATCATATTATCTTGATTCAAGATCTTTTAATCTTACTTCAATATCAAAAGTAGTTACTTCAAGATCTTTTGAACTTACATCAAGATCATATGATCTCGCTTCATGATCTTACTAAAAAATTTCAAGATCTGTTGACTAACTTCAAGATCATATAATCTTGATTCAAGATTTTTTGTAGTAATTTCAAGATCAATTGATCTCGCTTCAAGATCATACGAAATAACATCAAGATCTAATGAACTAACTACAAGATCTTTTGAACTTACTTCAAGATCAAAAGTGCTGACTTCAAGATCATTTGAACTTATTTCAAGATCTTATGAACTAAAATCTACGAAATCAATTCAAGATCTTTTGAACTAAATTAAAGATCAAATGATCTCGCTTCAAGATCTTACGAAATGGCTTCAAGATCTTATGATCTTGATTCAAGATCTTTTGAACAAACTTCAAGATCTTATGATCTTGATTCAAGATCTTTTGAACTAAATTAATGATCAAATGATCTCGCTTCAAGATCTTACGAAATAATTTCAAGATCTGTTGAACTAACTTCAAGATCAAATGATCTCGCTTCAAGATCTTACGAAATAATTTCAAGATCTGTTGACTAACTTCAAGATCATATAATCTTGATTCAAGATCTTTTGAACTAACTTCAAGATCAGATGAACTCGCTTCAAGATCTTACGAATTGGCTTCAAGATCAGACGATCTCGATACAAGATCTTTCGAAATAACATCAAGATCAGATGATCTCTCTTCAAGATCTTTTGAACTAACTTCAAGATCATATAATCTTGATTCAAGATCTTTTGAGCTAACTTCAAGATCAGATGATCTCGCTTCAAGATCTTACGAAATCAATTCAAGATCTTTTGAACTAAATTAAAGATCAAATGATCTCGATTCAAGATCTTACGAAATGGCTTCAAGATCTTATGATCTTGAATCAAGATCTTTTGAACAAACTTCAAGATCTTATGATCTTGATTCAAGATCTTTTGAACTAACTTCAAGATCAGATGATCTCGCTACAAGATCTTACGAATTGGCTTCAAGATCAGACGATCTCGATACAAGATCTTTCGAAATAACATCAAGATCTGATGAACTAACTACAAGATCTTTTGAACTAACTTCAAGATCAAAAGTGCTTACTTCAAGATCATTTAAACTTACTTCAAGATCTTATGATCTTGATTCAAGATCTTTTGAACTAACTTCAAGATCTTATGATCTAACTTCAAGATCAGATGATCTCTCTTCAAGATCTTTTGAACTAACTTCAAGATCATATAATCTTGATTCAAGATCTTTTGAACTAACTTCAAGATCAGATGATCTCGCTTCAAGATCTTACGAAATCAATTCAAGATCTTTTGAACTAAATTAAAGATCAAATGATCTCGATTCAAGATCTTACGAAATGGCTTCAAGATCTTATGATCTTGATTCAAGATCTTTTGAACAAACTTCAAGATCTTATGATCTTGATTCAAGATCTTTTGAACTAACTTCAAGATCAGATGATCTCGCTTCAAGATCTTACGAAATCAATTCAAGATCTTTTGAACTAAATTAATGATGAAATGATCTGACTTCAAGATCATACTAAATAATTTCAAAATCTTTCGAAATGACATCAAGATCTTATGGACTGAACTAACTTCAAGATCTTATGATCTAACTTCAAGATCAGATGATCACTCTTCAAGATCTTTTGAACTAAGTTCAAGATCAAAAGTGCTTACTTCAAGATCATTTGAACTTACTTCAAGATCTTATGATCTTGATTCAAGATCTTTTGAACTAACTTCAAGATCAGATGATCTCGCTTCAAGATCTTTTGAACTAACTTCAAGATCATATAATCTTGATTCAAGATCTTTTGAACTAAGTTCAAGATCAGATGATCTCGCTTCAAGATCTTACGAAATCAATTCAAGATCTTTTGAACTAAATTAATGATGAAATGATCTGACTTCAAGATCATACTAAATAATTTCAAAATCTTTCGAAATGACATCAAGATCTTATGGACTGAACTAACTTCAAGATCTTATGATCTAACTTCAAGATCAGATGATCACTCTTCAAGATCTTTTGAACTAAGTTCAAGATCAAAAGTGCTTACTTCAAGATCATTTGAACTTACTTCAAGATCTTATGATCTTGATTCAAGATCTTTTGACTAACTTCAAGATCATATTATCTTGATTCAAGATCTTTTAAACTAACTTCAAGATCAAAAATAGTTACTTCAAGATCTTTTGAACTAACATCAAGATTAGATGATCTCGCTTCATGATATGACGAAATAATTTCAAGATCTGTTGACTAACTTCAAGATCATATAATCTTGATTCAAGATCTTTTGAACTAACTTCAAGATCTTATGATCTTGATTCAAGATCTTTTGAAGTAAATTAAAGTTCAAATGATTTCGCTTCAAGATCTTACGAAATCAATTCAAGATCTGTTGAACTAACTTCAAGATCAGATGATCTCTCTTCAAGATCTTTTGAACTAACTTCAAGATCATATAATCTTGATTCAAGATCTTTTGAACTAACTTCAAGATCAGATGATCTCGTTTCAAGATCTTACGAAATAATTTCAAGATGTGTTGACTAATTTCGAGATCATATAATCTTGATTCAAGATCTTTTAAACTAACATCAAGATCAAATGTAGTTACTTAAAGATCTTTTGAACTAACATCAAGATTAGATGATCTCGCTTCATGATCTTACGAAATAATTTCAAGATCTGTTGACTAACTTCAAGATCATATAATCTTGATTCAAGATCTTTTGAACTAACTTCAAGATCAGATGATCTCGCTTCAAGATCTTACGAATTGGCTTCAAGATCAGACGATCTCGAAACAAGATCTTTCGAAATAACATCAAGATCTAATGAACTAACTACAAGATCTTTTGAACTAAGTTCAAGATCAAAAGTGCTTACTTCAAGATCATTTGAACTTACTTCAAGATCTTATGATCTTGATTCAAGATCTTTTGAACTAACTTCAAGATCAGATGATCTCGCTTCAAGATCTTTTGAACTAACTTCAAGATCATATAATCTTGATTCAAGATCTTTTGAACTAAGTTCAAGATCCGATGATCTCGTTTCAAGATCTTACGAATTAATTTCAAGATCATTTGACTAACTTCAAGATCATATTATCTTGATTCAAGATCTTTTAATCTTACTTCAATATCAAAAGTAGTTACTTCAAGATCTTTTGAACTTACATCAAGATCATATGATCTCGCTTCATGATCTTACTAAAAAATTTCAAGATCTGTTGACTAACTTCAAGATCATATAATCTTGATTCAAGATTTTTTGTAGTAATTTCAAGATCAATTGATCTCGCTTCAAGATCATACGAAATAACATCAAGATCTAATGAACTAACTACAAGATCTTTTGAACTTACTTCAAGATCAAAAGTGCTGACTTCAAGATCATTTGAACTTATTTCAAGATCTTATGAACTAAAATCTACGAAATCAATTCAAGATCTTTTGAACTAAATTAAAGATCAAATGATCTCGCTTCAAGATCTTACGAAATGGCTTCAAGATCTTATGATCTTGATTCAAGATCTTTTGAACAAACTTCAAGATCTTATGATCTTGATTCAAGATCTTTTGAACTAAATTAATGATCAAATGATCTCGCTTCAAGATCTTACGAAATAATTTCAAGATCTGTTGAACTAACTTCAAGATCAAATGATCTCGCTTCAAGATCTTACGAAATAATTTCAAGATCTGTTGACTAACTTCAAGATCATATAATCTTGATTCAAGATCTTTTGAACTAACTTCAAGATCAGATGAACTCGCTTCAAGATCTTACGAATTGGCTTCAAGATCAGACGATCTCGATACAAGATCTTTCGAAATAACATCAAGATCAGATGATCTCTCTTCAAGATCTTTTGAACTAACTTCAAGATCATATAATCTTGATTCAAGATCTTTTGAACTAACTTCAAGATCAGATGATCTCGCTTCAAGATCTTACGAAATCAATTCAAGATCTTTTGAACTAAATTAAAGATCAAATGATCTCGATTCAAGATCTTACGAAATGGCTTCAAGATCTTATGATCTTGAATCAAGATCTTTTGAACAAACTTCAAGATCTTATGATCTTGATTCAAGATCTTTTGAACTAACTTCAAGATCAGATGATCTCGCTACAAGATCTTACGAATTGGCTTCAAGATCAGACGATCTCGATACAAGATCTTTCGAAATAACATCAAGATCTGATGAACTAACTACAAGATCTTTTGAACTAACTTCAAGATCAAAAGTGCTTACTTCAAGATCATTTAAACTTACTTCAAGATCTTATGATCTTGATTCAAGATCTTTTGAACTAACTTCAAGATCTTATGATCTAACTTCAAGATCAGATGATCTCTCTTCAAGATCTTTTGAACTAACTTCAAGATCATATAATCTTGATTCAAGATCTTTTGAACTAACTTCAAGATCAGATGATCTCGCTTCAAGATCTTACGAAATCAATTCAAGATCTTTTGAACTAAATTAAAGATCAAATGATCTCGATTCAAGATCTTACGAAATGGCTTCAAGATCTTATGATCTTGATTCAAGATCTTTTGAACAAACTTCAAGATCTTATGATCTTGATTCAAGATCTTTTGAACTAACTTCAAGATCAGATGATCTCGCTTCAAGATTTTACGAAATCAATTCAAGATCTTTTGAACTAAATTAATGATGAAATGATCTGACTTCAAGATCATACTAAATAATTTCAAAATCTTTCGAAATGACATCAAGATCTTATGGACTGAACTAACTTCAAGATCTTATGATCTAACTTCAAGATCAGATGATCACTCTTCAAGATCTTTTGAACTAACTTCAAGATCATATAATCTTGATTCAAGATCTTTTGAACTAACTTCAAGATCAGATGATCTCGTTTCAAGATCTTACGAAATAATTTCAAGATGTGTTGACTAATTTCGAGATCATATAATCTTGATTCAAGATCTTTTGAACTAACTTCAAGATCATATAATCTTGATTCAAGATCTTTTGAACTAACTTCAAGATCAGATGATCTCGCTTCAAGATCTTACGAAATCAATTCAAGATCTTTTGAACTAAATTAAAGATCAAATGATCTCGATTCAAGATCTTACGAAATGGCTTCAAGATCTTATGATCTTGATTCAAGATCTTTTGAACAAACTTCAAGATCTTATGATCTTGATTCAAGATCTTTTGAACTAACTTCAAGATCAGATGATCTCGCTTCAAGATCTTACGAAATAATTTCAAGATCTTTTGACTAACTTCAAGATCATATAATCTTGATTCAAGATCTTTTGTAGTAATTTCAAGATCAATTGATCTCGCTTCAAGATCATACGAAATAACATCAAGATCTAATGAACTAACTTCAAGATCAAAAGTGCTTACTTCAAGATCATTTAAACTTACTTCAAGATCTTATGATCTTGATTCAAGATCTTTTGAACTAACTTCAAGATCTTATGATCTAACTTCAAGATCAGATGATCTCTCTTCAAGATCTTTTGAACTAACTTCAAGATCATATAATCTTGATTCAAGATCTTTTGAACTAACTTCAAGATCAGATGATCTCGCTTCAAGATCTTACGAAATCAATTCAAGATCTTTTGAACTAAATTAAAGATCAAATGATCTCGATTCAAGATCTTACGAAATGGCTTCAAGATCTTATGATCTTGATTCAAGATCTTATGATCTTGATTCAAGATCTTTTGAACAAACTTCAAGATCTTATGATCTTGATTCAAGATCTTTTGAACTAACTTCAAGATCAGATGATCTCGCTTCAAGATCTTACGAAATCAATTCAAGATCTGTTGAACTAACTTCAAGATCATATTATCTTGATTCAAGATCTTTTGAACTAAATTAATGATGAAATGATCTGACTTCAAGATCATACTAAATAATTTCAAAATCTTTCGAAATGACATCAAGATCTTATGGACTGAACTAACTTCAAGATCTTATGATCTAACTTCAAGATCAGATAATCTCGCTTCAAGATCTTACGAAATCAATTCAAGATCTTTTGAACTAACTTCAAGATCAGATGATCTCGCTTCAAGATCTTACGAATTGGCTTCAAGATCAGACGATCTCGATACAAGATCTTTCGAAATTACATCAAGATCTGATGAACTAACTACAAGATCTTTTGAACTAAGTTCAAGATCAAAAGTGCTTACTTCAAGATCATTTGAACTTACTTCAAGATCTTATGATCTTGATTCAAGATCTTTTGAACTAACTTCAAGATCAGATGATCTCGCTTCAAGATCTTTTGAACTAACTTCAAGATCATATAATCTTGATTCAAGATCTTTTGAACTAAGTTCAAGATCAGATGATCTCGTTTCAAGATCTTACGAAATAATTTCAAGATCTTTTGACTAACTTCAAGATCATATTATCTTGATTCAAGATCTTTTAAACTAACTTCAAGATCAAAAGTAGTTACTTCAAGATCTTTTGAACTAACATCAAGATTAGATGATCTCGCTTCATGATATGACGAAATAATTTCAAGATCTGTTGACTAACTTCAAGATCATATAATCTTGATTCAAGATCTTTTGAACTAACTTCAAGATCTTATGATCTTGATTCAAGATCTTTTGAAGTAAATTAAAGTTCAAATGATTTCGCTTCAAGATCTTACGAAATCAATTCAAGATCTGTTGAACTAACTTCAAGATCAGATGATCTCTCTTCAAGATCTTTTGAACTAACTTCAAGATCATATAATCTTGATTCAAGATCTTTTGAACTAACTTCAAGATCAGATGATCTCGTTTCAAGATCTTACGAAATAATTTCAAGATGTGTTGACTAATTTCGAGATCATATAATCTTGATTCAAGATCTTTTAAACTAACATCAAGATCAAATGTAGTTACTTAAAGATCTTTTGAACTAACATCAAGATTAGATGATCTCGCTTCATGATCTTACGAAATAATTTCAAGATCTGTTGACTAACTTCAAGATCATATAATCTTGATTCAAGATCTTTTGAACTAACTTCAAGATCAGATGATCTCGCTTCAAGATCTTACGAATTGGCTTCAAGATCAGACGATCTCGATACAAGATCTTTCGAAATAACATCAAGATCTAATGAACTAACTACAAGATCTTTTGAACTAAGTTCAAGATCAAAAGTGCTTACTTCAAGATCATTTGAACTTACTTCAAGATCTTATGATCTTGATTCAAGATCTTTTGAACTAACTTCAAGATCAGATGATCTCGCTTCAAGATCTTTTGAACTAACTTCAAGATCATATAATCTTGATTCAAGATCTTTTGAACTAAGTTCAAGATCCGATGATCTCGTTTCAAGATCTTACGAATTAATTTCAAGATCATTTGACTAACTTCAAGATCATATTATCTTGATTCAAGATCTTTTAATCTTACTTCAGTATCAAAAGTAGTTACTTCAAGATCTTTTGAACTTACATCAAGATCATATGATCTCGCTTCATGATCTTACTAAAAAATTTCAAGATCTGTTGACTAACTTCAAGATCATATAATCTTGATTCAAGATTTTTTGTAGTAATTTCAAGATCAATTGATCTCGCTTCAAGATCATACGAAATAACATCAAGATCTAATGAACTAACTACAAGATCTTTTGAACTTACTTCAAGATCAAAAGTGCTGACTTCAAGATCATTTGAACTTATTTCAAGATCTTATGAACTAAAATCTACGAAATCAATTCAAGATCTTTTGAACTAAATTAAAGATCAAATGATCTCGCTTCAAGATCTTACGAAATGGCTTCAAGATCTTATGATCTTGATTCAAGATCTTTTGAACAAACTTCAAGATCTTATGATCTTGATTCAAGATCTTTTGAACTAAATTAATGATCAAATGATCTCGCTTCAAGATCTTACGAAATAATTTCAAGATCTGTTGAACTAACTTCAAGATCAAATGATCTCGCTTCAAGATCTTACGAAATAATTTCAAGATCTGTTGACTAACTTCAAGATCATACAATCTTGATTCAAGATCTTTTGAACTAACTTCAAGATCAGATGAACTCGCTTCAAGATCTTACGAATTGGCTTCAAGATCAGACGATCTCGATACAAGATCTTTCGAAATAACATCAAGATCAGATGATCTCTCTTCAAGATCTTTTGAACTAACTTCAAGATCATATAATCTTGATTCAAGATCTTTTGAACTAACTTCAAGATTAGATGATCTCGCTTCAAGATCTTACGAAATCAATTCAAGATCTTTTGAACTAAATTAAAGATCAAATGATCTCGATTCAAGATCTTACGAAATGGCTTCAAGATCTTATGATCTTGAATCAAGATCTTTTGAACAAACTTCAAGATCTTATGATCTTGATTCAAGATCTTTTGAACTAACTTCAAGATCAGATGATCTCGCTACAAGATCTTACGAATTGGCTTCAAGATCAGACGATCTCAATACAAGATCTTTCGAAATAACATCAAGATCTGATGAACTAACTACAAGATCTTTTGAACTAACTTCAAGATCAAAAGTGCTTACTTCAAGATCATTTAAACTTACTTCAAGATCTTATGATCTTGATTCAAGATCTTTTGAACTAACTTCAAGATCTTATGATCTAACTTCAAGATCAGATGATCTCTCTTCAAGATCTTTTGAACTAACTTCAAGATCATATAATCTTGATTCAAGATCTTTTGAACTAACTTCAAGATCAGATGATCTCGCTTCAAGATCTTACGAAATCAATTCAAGATCTTTTGAACTAAATTAAAGATCAAATGATCTCGATTCAAGATCTTACGAAATGGCTTCAAGATCTTATGATCTTGATTCAAGATCTTTTGAACAAACTTCAAGATCTTATGATCTTGATTCAAGATCTTTTGAACTAACTTCAAGATCAGATGATCTCGCTTCAAGATCTTACGAAATCAATTCAAGATCTTTTGAACTAAATTAATGATGAAATGATCTGACTTCAAGATCATACTAAATAATTTCAAAATCTTTCGAAATGACATCAAGATCTTATGGACTGAACTAACTTCAAGATCTTATGATCTAACTTCAAGATCAGATGATCACTCTTCAAGATCTTTTGAACTAACTTCAAGATCATATAATCTTGATTCAAGATCTTTTGAACTAACTTCAAGATCAGATGATCTCGTTTCAAGATCTTACGAAATAATTTCAAGATGTGTTGACTAATTTCGAGATCATATAATCTTGATTCAAGATCTTTTGAACTAACTTCAAGATCATATAATCTTGATTCAAGATCTTTTGAACTAACTTCAAGATCAGATGGTCTCGCTTCAAGTTCTTACGAAATCAATTCAAGATCTTTTGAACTAAATTAAAGATCAAATGATCTCGATTCAAGATCTTACGAAATGGCTTCAAGATCTTATGATCTTGATTCAAGATCTTTTGAACAAACTTCAAGATCTTATGATCTTGATTCAAGATCTTTTGAACTAACTTCAAGATCAGATGATCTCGCTTCAAGATCTTACGAAATAATTTCAAGATCTTTTGACTAACTTCAAGATCATATAATCTTGATTCAAGATCTTTTGTAGTAATTTCAAGATCAATTGATCTCGCTTCAAGATCATACGAAATAACATCAAGATCTAATGAACTAACTTCAAGATCAGATGATCTCGCTTCAAGATCTTTCGAAATAACATCAAGATCTAATGAACTAACTACAAGATGTTTTGAACTTACTTCAAGATCAAAAGTGCTGACTTCAAGATCATTTGAACTTATTTCAAGATCTTATGAACTTGAATCAAGATCTTTTGAACTAAAATAAAGATCAAATGATCTCGCTTCAAGAATTTACAAAATGACTTCAAGATCAGATAATCTCGCTTCAAGATCTTACGAAATCAATTCAAGATCTTTTGAACTAAATTAAAGATCAAATGATCTCGCTTCAAGATCTTACGAATTGGCTTCAAGATAAGACGATCTCGATACAAGATCTTTCGAAATAACATCAAGATCTGATGAACTAACTACAAGATCTTTTGAACTAACTTCAAGATCAAAAGTGCTTACTTCAAGATCATTTAAACTTACTTCAAGATCTTATGATCTTGATTCAAGATCTTTTGAACTAACTTCAAGATCTTATGATCTAACTTCAAGATCAGATGATCTCTCTTCAAGATCTTTTGAACTAACTTCAAGATCATATAATCTTGATTCAAGATCTTTTGAACTAACTTCAAGATCAGATGATCTCGCTTCAAGATCTTACGAAATCAATTCAAGATCTTT
This sequence comes from Rhopalosiphum nymphaeae, assembly GCA_036289425.1. Classification (NCBI taxonomy): domain Eukaryota; kingdom Metazoa; phylum Arthropoda; class Insecta; order Hemiptera; family Aphididae; genus Rhopalosiphum; species Rhopalosiphum nymphaeae. Next base: position 6,270,489 of record JAZAQC010000006.1, on the reverse strand, counting down.
TGAACTAAATTAAAGATCAAATGATCTCGATTCAAGATCTTACGAAATGGCTTCAAGATCTTATGATCTTGATTCAAGATCTTATGATCTTGATTCAAGATCTTTTGAACAAACTTCAAGATCTTATGATCTTGATTCAAGATCTTTTGAACTAACTTCAAGATCAGATGATCTCGCTTCAAGATCTTACGAAATAATTTCAAGATCATTTGACTAACTTCAAGATCATATAATCTTGATTCAAGATTTTTTGTAGTTATTTCAAGATCAATTGATCTCGCTTCAAGATCATACGAAATAACATCAAGATCTAATGAACTAACTTCAAGATCAGATGATCTCGCTTCATGATCTTACGAAAAAATTTCAAGATCTGTTGACTAACTTCAAGATCATATAATCTTGATTCAAGATTTTTTGTAGTAATTTCAAGATCAAATGATCTCGCTTCAAGATCTTACGAAATGGCTTCAAGATCTTATGATCTTGATTCAAGATCTTTTGAACAAACTTCAAGATCTTATGAACTAAAATCTACGAAATCAATTCAAGATCTTTTGAACTAAATTAAAGATCAAATGATCTCGCTTCAAGATCTTACGAAATGGCTTCAAGATAAGACGATCTCGATACAAGATCTTTCGAAATAACATCAAGATCTGATGAACTAACTACAAGATCTTTTGAACTAACTTCAAGATCAAAAGTGCTTACTTCAAGATCATTTAAACTTACTTCAAGATCTTATGATCTTGATTCAAGATCTTTTGAACTAACTTCAAGATCTTATGATCTAACTTCAAGATCAGATGATCTCTCTTCAAGATCTTTTGAACTAACTTCAAGATCATATAATCTTGATTCAAGATCTTTTGAACTAACTTCAAGATCAGATGATCTCGCTTCAAGATCTTACGAAATCAATTCAAGATCTTTTGAACTAAATTAAAGATCAAATGATCTCGATTCAAGATCTTACGAAATGGCTTCAAGATCTTATGATCTTGATTCAAGATCTTATGATCTTGATTCAAGATCTTTTGAACAAACTTCAAGATCTTATGATCTTGATTCAAGATCTTTTGAACTAACTTCAAGATCAGATGATCTCGCTTCAAGATCTTACGAAATAATTTCAAGATCATTTGACTAACTTCAAGATCATATAATCTTGATTCAAGATTTTTTGTAGTTATTTCAAGATCAATTGATCTCGCTTCAAGATCATACGAAATAACATCAAGATCTAATGAACTAACTTCAAGATCAGATGATCTCGCTTCATGATCTTACGAAAAAATTTCAAGATCTGTTGACTAACTTCAAGATCATATAATCTTGATTCAAGATTTTTTGTAGTAATTTCAAGATCAAATGATCTCGCTTCAAGATCTTACGAAATGGCTTCAAGATCTTATGATCTTGATTCAAGATCTTTTGAACAAACTTCAAGATCTTATGAACTAAAATCTACGAAATCAATTCAAGATCTTTTGAACTAAATTAAAGATCAAATGATCTCGCTTCAAGATCTTACGAAATGGCTTCAAGATCTTATGATCTTGATTCAAGATCTTTTGAACAAACTTCAAGATCTTATGATCTTGATTCAAGATCTTTTGAACTAAATTAATGATCAAATGATCTCGCTTCAAGATCTTACGAAATAATTTCAAGATCTGTTGAACTAACTTCAAGATCAAATGATCTCGCTTCAAGATCTTACGAAATAATTTCAAGATCTGTTGACTAACTTCAAGATCATATAATCTTGATTCAAGATCTTTTGAACTAACTTCAAGATCAGATGAACTCTCTTCAAGATCTTACGAATTGGCTTCAAGATCAGACGATCTCGATACAAGATCTATCGAAATAACATCAAGATCTGATGATCTAACTACAAGATCTTTTGAACTAACATCAAGATCAAAAGTGCTTACTTCAAGATCATTTAAACTTACTTCAAGATCTTATGATCTTGATTCAAGATCTTTTGAACTAACTTCAAGATCTTATGATCTAACTTCAAGATCAGATGATCTCTCTTCAAGATCTTTTGAACTAACTTCAAGATCATATAATCTTGATTCAAGATCTTTTGAACTAACTTCAAGATCAGATAATCTCGCTTCAAGATCTTACGAAATCAATTCAAGATCTTTTGAAGTAAATTAAAGATCAAATGATCTCGATTCAAGATCTTACGAAATGGCTTCAAGATCTTATGATCTTGATTCAAGATCTTTTGAACAAACTTCAAGATCTTTTGAACTAACTTCAAGATCAGATGATCTCGCTTGAAGATCTTACGAAATAATTTCAAGATCTGTTGACTAACTTCAAGATCATATAATCTTGATTCAAGATTTTTTGTAGTAATTTCAAGATCAATTGATCTCGCTTCAAGATCATACGAAATAACATCAAGATCTAATGAACTAACTTCAAGATCAGATGATCTCGCTTCAAGATCTTTCGAAATAACATCAAGATCTAATGAACTAACTACAAGATCTTTTGAACTAACTTCAAGATCAAAAGTGCTTACTTCAAGATCATTTAAACTTACTTCAAGATCTTATGATCTTGATTCATGATCTTTTGAACTAACTTCAAGATCTTATGATCTAACTTCAAGATCAGATGATCTCTCTTCAAGATCCTTTGAACTAACTTCAAGATCAGATGATCTCGCTTCAAGATCTTACGAAATCAATTCAAGATCTTTTGAACTAAATTAAAGATCAAATGATCTCGATTCAAGATCTTGCGAAATGGCTTCAAGATCTTATGATCTTGATTCAAGATCTTATGATCTTGATTCAAGATCTTTTGAAGAAACTTCAAGATCTTATGATCTTGATTCAAGATCTTTTGAACTAACTTCAAGATCAGATGATCTCATTTCAAGATCTTACGAAATAATTTCAAGATCTTTTGACTAACTTCAAAATCATATTATCTTGATTCAAGATCTTTTAATCTAACTTCAATATCAAAAGTAGTTACTTCAAGATCTTTTGAACTTACATCAAGATCATATGATTTCGCTTCATGATCTTACTAAAAAATTTCAAGATCTGTTGACTAACTTCAAGATCATATAATCTTGATTCAAGATTTTTTGTAGTAATTTCAAGATCAATTGATCTCGCTTCAAGATCATACGAAATAACATCAAGATCTAATGAACTAACTACAAGCTCTTTTGAACTTACTTCAAGATCAAAAGTGCTGACTTCAAGATCATTTGAACTTATTTCAAGATCTTATGAACTAAAATCTACGAAATCAATTCAAGATCTTTTGAACTAAATTAAAGATCAAATGATCTCGCTTCAAGATCTTACGAAATGGCTTCAAGATCTTATGATCTTGATTCAAGATCTTTTGAACAAACTTCAAGATCTTATGATCTTGATTCAAGATCTTTTGAACTAAATTAATGATCAAATGATCTCGCTTCAAGATCTTACGAAATAATTTCAAGATCTGTTGAACTAACTTCAAGATCAAATGATCTCGCTTCAAGATCTTACGAAATAATTTCAAGATCTGTTGACTAACTTCAAGATCATATAATCTTGATTCAAGATCTTTTGAACTAACTTCAAGATCAGATGAACTCTCTTCAAGATCTTACGAATTGGCTTCAAGATCAGACGATCTCGATACAAGATCTATCGAAATAACATCAAGATCTGATGATCTAACTACAAGATCTTTTGAACTAACATCAAGATCAAAAGTGCTTACTTCAAGATCATTTAAACTTACTTCAAGATCTTATGATCTTGATTCAAGATCTTTTGAACTAACTTCAAGATCTTATGATCTAACTTCAAGATCAGATGATCTCTCTTCAAGATCTTTTGAACTAACTTCAAGATCATATAATCTTGATTCAAGATCTTTTGAACTAACTTCAAGATCAGATAATCTCGCTTCAAGATCTTACGAAATCAATTCAAGATCTTTTGAAGTAAATTAAAGATCAAATGATCTCGATTCAAGATCTTACGAAATGGCTTCAAGATCTTATGATCTTGATTCAAGATCTTTTGAACCAACTTCAAGATCTTTTGAACTAACTTCAAGATCAGATGATCTCGCTTCAAGATCTTACGAAATAATTTCAAGATCTGTTGACTAACTTCAAGATCATATAATCTTGATTCAAGATTTTTTGTAGTAATTTCAAGATCAATTGATCTCGCTTCAAGATCATACGAAATAACATCAAGATCTAATGAACTAACTTCAAGATCAGATGATCTCGCTTCAAGATCTTTCGAAATAACATCAAGATCTAATGAACTAACTACAAGATCTTTTGAACTAACTTCAAGATCAAAAGTGCTTACTTCAAGATCATTTAAACTTACTTCAAGATCTTATGATCTTGATTCATGATCTTTTGAACTAACTTCAAGATCTTATGATCTAACTTCAAGATCAGATGATCTCTCTTCAAGATCCTTTGAACTAACTTCAAGATCAGATGATCTCGCTTCAAGATCTTACGAAATCAATTCAAGATCTTTTGAACTAAATTAAAGATCAAATGATCTCGATTCAAGATCTTGCGAAATGGCTTCAAGATCTTATGATCTTGATTCAAGATCTTATGATCTTGATTCAAGATCTTTTGAAGAAACTTCAAGATCTTATGATCTTGATTCAAGATCTTTTGAACTAACTTCAAGATCAGATGATCTCATTTCAAGATCTTACGAAATAATTTCAAGATCTTTTGACTAACTTCAAAATCATATTATCTTGATTCAAGATCTTTTAATCTAACTTCAATATCAAAAGTAGTTACTTCAAGATCTTTTGAACTTACATCAAGATCATATGATTTCGCTTCATGATCTTACTAAAAAATTTCAAGATCTGTTGACTAACTTCAAGATCATATAATCTTGATTCAAGATTTTTTGTAGTAATTTCAAGATCAATTGATCTCGCTTCAAGATCATACGAAATAACATCAAGATCTAATGAACTAACTACAAGATCTTTTGAACTTACTTCAAGATCAAAAGTGCTGACTTCAAGATCATTTGAACTTATTTCAAGATCTTATGAACTAAAATCTACGAAATCAATTCAAGATCTTTTGAACTAAATTAAAGATCAAATGATCTCGCTTCAAGATCTTACGAAATGGCTTCAAGATCTTATGATCTTGATTCAAGATCTTTTGAACAAACTTCAAGATCTTATGATCTTGATTCAAGATCTTTTGAACTAAATTAATGATCAAATGATCTCGCTTCAAGATCTTACGAAATAATTTCAAGATCTGTTGACTAACTTCAAGATCATATAATCTTGATTCAAGATCTTTTGAACTAACTACAAGATCAGATGAACTCGCTTCAAGATCTTACGAATTGGCTTCAAGATCAGACGATCTCGATACAAGATCTTTCGAAATAACATCAAGATCTGATGATCTAACTACAAGATCTTTTGAACTAACTTCAAGATCAAAAGTGCTTACTTCAAGATCATTTAAACTTACTTCAAGATCTTATGATCTTGATTCAAGATCTTTTGAACTAACTTCAAGATCTTATGATCTAACTTCAAGATCAGATGATCTCTCTTCAAGATCTTTTGAACTAACTTCAAGATCATATAATCTTGATTCAAGATCTTTTGAACTAACTTCAAGATCAGATGATCTCGCTTCAAGATCTTACGAAATCAATTCAAGATCTTTTGAACTAAATTAAAGATCAAATGATCTCGATTCAAGATCTTACGAAATGGCTTCAAGATCTTATGATCTTGATTCAAGATCTTTTGAACAAACTTCAAGATCTTATGATCTTGATTCAAGATCTTTTGAATTAACTTCAAGATCAGATGATCTCGCTTCAAGATCTTACGAATTGGCTTCAAGATCAGACGATCTCGATACAAGATCTTTCGAAATAACATCAAGATCTGATGAACTAACTACAAGATCTTTTGAACTAACTTCAAGATCAAAAGTGCTTACTTCAAGATCATTTAAACTTACTTCAAGATCTTATGATCTTGATTCAAGATCTTTTGAACTAACTTCAAGATCTTATGATCTAACTTCAAGATCAGATGATCTCTCTTCAAGATCTTTTGAACTAACTTCAAGATCATATAATCTTGATTCAAGATCTTTTGAACTAACTTCAAGATCAGATGATCTCGCTTCAAGATCTTACGAAATCAATTCAAGATCTTTTGAACTAAAATAAAGATCAAATGATCTCGATTCAAGATCTTACGAAATGGCTTCAAGATCTTATGATCTTGATTCAAGATCTTATGATCTTGATTCAAGATCTTTTGAACAAACTTCAAGATCTTATGATCTTGATTCAAGATCTTTTGAACTAACTTCAAGATCAGATGATCTCGCTTCAAGATCTTACGAAATAATTTCAAGAGCTTTTGACTAACTTCAAGATCATATAATCTTGATTCAAGATCTTTTGTAGTAATTTCAAGATCAATTGATCTCGCTTCAAGATCATACGAAATAACATCAAGATCTAATGAACTAACTTCAAGATCAGATGATCTCGCTTCAAGATCTTACGAAATCAATTCAAGATCTTTTGAACTAAATTAAAGATCAAATGATCTCGATTCAAGATCTTACGAAATGGCTTCAAGATCTTATGATCTTGATTCAAGATCTTTTGAACAAACTTCAAGATCTTATGATCTTGATTCAAGATCTTTTGAATTAACTTCAAGATCAGATGATCTCGCTTCAAGATCTTACGAATTGGCTTCAAGATCAGACGATCTCGATACAAGATCTTTCGAAATAACATCAAGATCTGATGAACTAACTACAAGATCTTTTGAACTAACTTCAAGATCAAAAGTGCTTACTTCAAGATCATTTAAACTTACTTCAAGATCTTATGATCTTGATTCAAGATCTTTTGAACTAACTTCAAGATCTTATGATCTAACTTCAAGATCAGATGATCTCTCTTCAAGATCTTTTGAACTAACTTCAAGATCATATAATCTTGATTCAAGATCTTTTGAACTAACTTCAAGATCAGATGATCTCGCTTCAAGATCTTACGAAATCAATTCAAGATCTTTTGAACTAAAATAAAGATCAAATGATCTCGATTCAAGATCTTACGAAATGGCTTCAAGATCTTATGATCTTGATTCAAGATCTTTTGAACAAACTTCAAGATCTTATGAACTAAAATCTACGAAATCAATTCAAGATCTTTTGAACTAAATTAAAGATCAAATGATCTCGCTTCAAGATCTTACGAAATGGCTTCAAGATCTTATGATCTTGATTCAAGATCTTTTGAACAAACTTCAAGATCTTATGATCTTGATTCAAGATCTTTTGAACTAAATTAATGATCAAATGATCTCGCTTCAAGATCTTACGAAATAATTTCAAGATCTGTTGAACTAACTTCAAGATCAAATGATCTCGCTTCAAGATCTTACGAAATAATTTCAAGATCTGTTGACTAACTTCAAGATCATATAATCTTGATTCAAGATCTTTTGAACTAACTTCAAGATCAGATGAACTCGCTTCAAGATCTTACGAATTGGCTTCAAGATCAGACGATCTCGATACAAGATCTTTCGAAATAACATCAAGATCTGATGATCTAACTACAAGATCTTTTGAACTAACATCAAGATCAAAAGTGCTTACTTCAAGATCATTTAAACTTACTTCAAGATCTTATGATCTTGATTCAAGATCTTTTGAACTAACTTCAAGATCTTATGATCTAACTTCAAGATCAGATGATCTCTCTTCAAGATCTTTTGAACTAACTTCAAGATCATATAATCTTGATTCAAGATCTTTTGAACTAACTTCAAGATCAGATAATCTCGCTTCAAGATCTTACGAAATCAATTCAAGATCTTTTGAAGTAAATTAAAGATCAAATGATCTCGATTCAAGATCTTACGAAATGGCTTCAAGATCTTTTGAACAAACTTCAAGATCTTTTGAACTAACTTCAAGATCAGATGATCTCGCTTCAAGATCTTACGAAATAATTTCAAGATCTTTTGACTAACTTCAAGATCATATAATCTTGATTCAAGATTTTTTGTAGTAATTTCAAGATCAATTGATCTCGCTTCAAGATCATACGAAATAACATCAAGATCTAATGAACTAACTTCAAGATCAGATGATCTCGCTTCAAGATCTTTCGAAATAACATCAAGATCTAATGAACTAACTACAAGATCTTTTGAACTTACTTCAAGATCAAAAGTGCTGACTTCAAGATCATTTGAACTTATTTCAAGATCTTATGAACTTGAATCAAGATCTTTTGAACTAAAATAAAGATCAAATGATCTCGCTTCAAGAATTTACAAAATGACTTCAAGATAAGACGATCTCGATACAAGATCTTTCAAAATAACATCAAGATCTGATGAACTAACTAAAAAGATCTTTTGAACTAACTTCAAGATCAAAAGTGCTTACTTCAAGATCATTTAAACTTACTTCAAGATCTTATGATCTTGATTCAAGATCTTTTGAACTAACTTCAAGATCTTATGATCTAACTTCAAGATCAGATGATCTCTCTTCAAGATCTTTTGAACTAACTTCAAGATCATATAATCTTGATTCAAGATCTTTTGAACTAACTTCAAGATCAGATGATCTCGCTTCAAGATCTTACGAAATCAATTCAAGATCTTTTGAACTAAATTAAAGATCAAATGATCTCGATTCAAGATCTTACGAAATGGCTTCAAGATCTTATGATTTTGATTCAAGATCTTATGATCTTGATTCAAGATCTTTTGAACAAACTTCAAGATCTTATGATCTTGATTCAAGATCTTTTGAACTAACTTCAAGATCAGATGATCTCGCTTCAAGATCTTACGAAATAATTTCAAGATCTGTTGACTAACTTCAAGATCATATAATCTTGATTCAAGATTTTTTGTAGTAATTTCAAGATCAATTGATCTCGCTTCAAGATCATACGAAATAACATCAAGATCTAATGAACTAACTTCAAGATCAGATGATCTCGCTTCAAGATCTTTCGAAATAACATCAAGATCTAATGAACTAACTACAAGATCTTTTGAACTAACTTCAAGATCAAAAGTGCTTACTTCAAGATCATTTAAACTTACTTCAAGATCTTATGATCTTGATTCATGATCTTTTGAACTAACTTCAAGATCTTATGATCTAACTTCAAGATCAGATGATCTCTCTTCAAGATCTTTTGAACTAACTTCAAGATCAGATGATCTCGCTTCAAGATCTTACGAAATCAATTCAAGATCTTTTGAACTAAATTAAAGATCAAATGATCTCGATTCAAGATCTTACGAAATGGCTTCAAGATCTTATGATCTTGATTCAAGATCTTATGATCTTGATTCAAGATCTTTTGAAGAAACTTCAAGATCTTATGATCTTGATTCAAGATCTTTTGAACTAACTTCAAGATCAGATGATCTCATTTCAAGATCTTACGAAATAATTTCAAGATCTTTTGACTAACTTCAAAATCATATTATCTTGATTCAAGATCTTTTAATCTAACTTCAATATCAAAAGTAGTTACTTCAAGATCTTTTGAACTTACATCAAGATCATATGATTTCGCTTCATGATCTTACTAAAAAATTTCAAGATCTGTTGACTAACTTCAAGATCATATAATCTTGATTCAAGATTTTTTGTAGTAATTTCAAGATCAATTGATCTCGCTTCAAGATCATACGAAATAACATCAAGATCTAATGAACTAACTACAAGATCTTTTGAACTTACTTCAAGATCAAAAGTGCTGACTTCAAGATCATTTGAACTTATTTCAAGATCTTATGAACTAAAATCTACGAAATCAATTCAAGATCTTTTGAACTAAATTAAAGATCAAATGATCTCGCTTCAAGATCTTACGAAATGGCTTCAAGATCTTATGATCTTGATTCAAGATCTTTTGAACAAACTTCAAGATCTTATGATCTTGATTCAAGATCTTTTGAACTAAATTAATGATCAAATGATCTCGCTTCAAGATCTTACGAAATAATTTCAAGATCTGTTGAACTAACTTCAAGATCAAATGATCTCGCTTCAAGATCTTACGAAATAATTTCAAGATCTGTTGACTAACTTCAAGATCATATAATCTTGATTCAAGATCTTTTGAACTAACTACAAGATCAGATGAACTCGCTTCAAGATCTTACGAATTGGCTTCAAGATCAGACGATCTCGATACAAGATCTTTCGAAATAACATCAAGATCTGATGATCTAACTACAAGATCTTTTGAACTAACTTCAAGATCAAAAGTGCTTACTTCAAGATCATTTAAACTTACTTCAAGATCTTATGATCTTGATTCAAGATCTTTTGAACTAACTTCAAGATCTTATGATCTAACTTCAAGATCAGATGATCTCTCTTCAAGATCTTTTGAACTAACTTCAAGATCATATAATCTTGATTCAAGATCTTTTGAACTAACTTCAAGATCAGATGATCTCGCTTCAAGATCTTACGAAATCAATTCAAGATCTTTTGAACTAAATTAAAGATCAAATGATCTCGATTCAAGATCTTACGAAATGGCTTCAAGATCTTATGATCTTGATTCAAGATCTTTTGAACAAACTTCAAGATCTTATGATCTTGATTCAAGATCTTTTGAATTAACTTCAAGATCAGATGATCTCGCTTCAAGATCTTACGAATTGGCTTCAAGATCAGACGATCTCGATACAAGATCTTTCGAAATAACATCAAGATCTGATGAACTAACTACAAGATCTTTTGAACTAACTTCAAGATCAAAAGTGCTTACTTCAAGATCATTTAAACTTACTTCAAGATCTTATGATCTTGATTCAAGATCTTTTGAACTAACTTCAAGATCTTATGATCTAACTTCAAGATCAGATGATCTCTCTTCAAGATCTTTTGAACTAACTTCAAGATCATATAATCTTGATTCAAGATCTTTTGAACTAACTTCAAGATCAGATGATCTCGCTTCAAGATCTTACGAAATCAATTCAAGATCTTTTGAACTAAAATAAAGATCAAATGATCTCGATTCAAGATCTTACGAAATGGCTTCAAGATCTTATGATCTTGATTCAAGATCTTTTGAACAAACTTCAAGATCTTATGATCTTGATTCAAGATCTTTTGAACTAACTTCAAGATCAGATGATCTCGCTTCAAGATCTTACGAAATAATTTCAAGAGCTTTTGACTAACTTCAAGATCATATAATCTTGATTCAAGATCTTTTGTAGTAATTTCAAGATCAATTGATCTCGCTTCAAGATCATACGAAATAACATCAAGATCTAATGAACTAACTTCAAGATCAGATGATCTCGCTTCAAGATCTTACGAAATCAATTCAAGATCTTTTGAACTAAATTAAAGATCAAATGATCTCGATTCAAGATCTTACGAAATGGCTTCAAGATCTTATGATCTTGATTCAAGATCTTTTGAACAAACTTCAAGATCTTATGATCTTGATTCAAGATCTTTTGAATTAACTTCAAGATCAGATGATCTCGCTTCAAGATCTTACGAATTGGCTTCAAGATCAGACGATCTCGATACAAGATCTTTCGAAATAACATCAAGATCTGATGAACTAACTACAAGATCTTTTGAACTAACTTCAAGATCAAAAGTGCTTACTTCAAGATCATTTAAACTTACTTCAAGATCTTATGATCTTGATTCAAGATCTTTTGAACTAACTTCAAGATCTTATGATCTAACTTCAAGATCAGATGATCTCTCTTCAAGATCTTTTGAACTAACTTCAAGATCATATAATCTTGATTCAAGATCTTTTGAACTAACTTCAAGATCAGATGATCTCGCTTCAAGATCTTACGATATCAATTCAAGATCTTTTGAACTAAAATAAAGATCAAATGATCTCGATTCAAGATCTTACGAAATGGCTTCAAGATCTTATGATCTTGATTCAAGATCTTTTGAACAAACTTCAAGATCTTATGAACTAAAATCTACGAAATCAATTCAAGATCTTTTGAACTAAATTAAAGATCAAATGATCTCGCTTCAAGATCTTACGAAATGGCTTCAAGATCTTATGATCTTGATTCAAGATCTTTTGAACAAACTTCAAGATCTTATGATCTTGATTCAAGATCTTTTGAACTAAATTAATGATCAAATGATCTCGCTTCAAGATCTTACGAAATAATTTCAAGATCTGTTGAACTAACTTCAAGATCAAATGATCTCGCTTCAAGATCTTACGAAATAATTTCAAGATCTGTTGACTAACTTCAAGATCATATAATCTTGATTCAAGATCTTTTGAACTAACTTCAAGATCAGATGAACTCGCTTCAAGATCTTACGAATTGGCTTCAAGATCAGACGATCTCGATACAAGATCTTTCGAAATAACATCAAGATCTGATGATCTAACTACAAGATCTTTTGAACTAACCTCAAGATCAAAAGTGCTTACTTCAAGATCATTTAAACTTACTTCAAGATCTTATGATCTTGATTCAAGATCTTTTGAACTAACTTCAAGATCTTATGATCTAACTTCAAGATCAGATGATCTCTCTTCAAGATCTTTTGAACTAACTTCAAGATCATATAATCTTGATTCAAGATCTTTTGAACTAACTTCAAGATCAGATAATCTCGCTTCAAGATCTTACGAAATCAATTCAAGATCTTTTGAAGTAAATTAAAGATCAAATGATCTCGATTCAAGATCTTACGAAATGGCTTCAAGATCTTATGATCTTGATTCAAGATCTTTTGAACAAACTTCAAGATCTTTTGAACTAACTTCAAGATCAGATGATCTCGCTTCAAGATCTTACGAAATAATTTCAAGATCTGTTGACTAACTTCAAGATCATATAATCTTGATTCAAGATCTTTTGAACTAACTACAAGATCAGATGAACTCGCTTCAAGATCTTACGAAATGGCTTCAAGATCTTATGATCTTGATTCAAGATCTTTTGAACAAACTTCAAGATCTTATGATCTTGATTCAAGATCTTTTGAACTAAATTAATGATCAAATGATCTCGCTTCAAGATCTTACGAAATAATTTCAAGATCTGTTGAACTAACTTCAAGATCAAATGATCTCGCTTCAAGATCTTACGAAATAATTTCAAGATCTGTTGACTAACTTCAAGATCATATAATCTTGATTCAAGATCTTTTGAACTAACTACAAGATCAGATGAACTCGCTTCAAGATCTTACGAATTGGCTTCAAGATCAGACGATCTCGATACAAGATCTTTCGAAATAACATCAAGATCTGATGATCTAACTACAAGATCTTTTGAACTAACTTCAAGATCAAAAGTGCTTACTTCAAGATCATTTAAACTTACTTCAAGATCTTATGATCTTGATTCAAGATCTTTTGAACTAACTTCAAGATCTTATGATCTAACTTCAAGATCAGATGATCTCTCTTCAAGATCTTTTGAACTAACTTCAAGATCATATAATCTTGATTCAAGATCTTTTGAACTAACTTCAAGATCAGATGATCTCGCTTCAAGATCTTACGAAATCAATTCAAGATCTTTTGAACTAAATTAAAGATCAAATGATCTCGATTCAAGATCTTACGAAATGGCTTCAAGATCTTATGATCTTGATTCAAGATCTTTTGAACAAACTTCAAGATCTTATGATCTTGATTCAAGATCTTTTGAATTAACTTCAAGATCAGATGATCTCGCTTCAAGATCTTACGAATTGGCTTCAAGATCAGACGATCTCGATACAAGATCTTTCGAAATAACATCAAGATCTGATGAACTAACTACAAGATCTTTTGAACTAACTTCAAGATCAAAAGTGCTTACTTCAAGATCATTTAAACTTACTTCAAGATCTTATGATCTTGATTCAAGATCTTTTGAACTAACTTCAAGATCTTATGATCTAACTTCAAGATCAGATGATCTCTCTTCAAGATCTTTTGAACTAACTTCAAGATCATATAATCTTGATTCAAGATCTTTTGAACTAACTTCAAGATCAGATGATCTCGCTTCAAGATCTTACGAAATCAATTCAAGATCTTTTGAACTAAAATAAAGATCAAATGATCTCGATTCAAGATCTTACGAAATGGCTTCAAGATCTTATGATCTTGATTCAAGATCTTTTGAACAAACTTCAAGATCTTATGATCTTGATTCAAGATCTTTTGAACTAACTTCAAGATCAGATGATCTCGCTTCAAGATCTTACGAAATAATTTCAAGAGCTTTTGACTAACTTCAAGATCATATAATCTTGATTCAAGATCTTTTGTAGTAATTTCAAGATCAATTGATCTCGCTTCAAGATCATACGAAATAACATCAAGATCTAATGAACTAACTTCAAGATCAGATGATCTCGCTTCAAGATCTTACGAAATCAATTCAAGATCTTTTGAACTAAATTAAAGATCAAATGATCTCGATTCAAGATCTTACGAAATGGCTTCAAGATCTTATGATCTTGATTCAAGATCTTTTGAACAAACTTCAAGATCTTATGATCTTGATTCAAGATCTTTTGAATTAACTTCAAGATCAGATGATCTCGCTTCAAGATCTTACGAATTGGCTTCAAGATCAGACGATCTCGATACAAGATCTTTCGAAATAACATCAAGATCTGATGAACTAACTACAAGATCTTTTGAACTAACTTCAAGATCAAAAGTGCTTACTTCAAGATCATTTAAACTTACTTCAAGATCTTATGATCTTGATTCAAGATCTTTTGAACTAACTTCAAGATCTTATGATCTAACTTCAAGATCAGATGATCTCTCTTCAAGATCTTTTGAACTAACTTCAAGATCATATAATCTTGATTCAAGATCTTTTGAACTAACTTCAAGATCAGATGATCTCGCTTCAAGATCTTACGATATCAATTCAAGATCTTTTGAACTAAAATAAAGATCAAATGATCTCGATTCAAGATCTTACGAAATGGCTTCAAGATCTTATGATCTTGATTCAAGATCTTTTGAACAAACTTCAAGATCTTATGAACTAAAATCTACGAAATCAATTCAAGATCTTTTGAACTAAATTAAAGATCAAATGATCTCGCTTCAAGATCTTACGAAATGGCTTCAAGATCTTATGATCTTGATTCAAGATCTTTTGAACAAACTTCAAGATCTTATGATCTTGATTCAAGATCTTTTGAACTAAATTAATGATCAAATGATCTCGCTTCAAGATCTTACGAAATAATTTCAAGATCTGTTGAACTAACTTCAAGATCAAATGATCTCGCTTCAAGATCTTACGAAATAATTTCAAGATCTGTTGACTAACTTCAAGATCATATAATCTTGATTCAAGATCTTTTGAACTAACTTCAAGATCAGATGAACTCGCTTCAAGATCTTACGAATTGGCTTCAAGATCAGACGATCTCGATACAAGATCTTTCGAAATAACATCAAGATCTGATGATCTAACTACAAGATCTTTTGAACTAACCTCAAGATCAAAAGTGCTTACTTCAAGATCATTTAAACTTACTTCAAGATCTTATGATCTTGATTCAAGATCTTTTGAACTAACTTCAAGATCTTATGATCTAACTTCAAGATCAGATGATCTCTCTTCAAGATCTTTTGAACTAACTTCAAGATCATATAATCTTGATTCAAGATCTTTTGAACTAACTTCAAGATCAGATAATCTCGCTTCAAGATCTTACGAAATCAATTCAAGATCTTTTGAAGTAAATTAAAGATCAAATGATCTCGATTCAAGATCTTACGAAATGGCTTCAAGATCTTATGATCTTGATTCAAGATCTTTTGAACAAACTTCAAGATCTTTTGAACTAACTTCAAGATCAGATGATCTCGCTTCAAGATCTTACGAAATAATTTCAAGATCTTTTGACTAACTTCAAGATCATATAATCTTGATTCAAGATTTTTTGTAGTAATTTCAAGATCAATTGATCTCGCTTCAAGATCATACGAAATAACATCAAGATCTAATGAACTAACTTCAAGATCAGATGATCTCGCTTCAAGATCTTTCGAAATAACATCAAGATCTAATGAACTAACTACAAGATCTTTTGAACTTACTTCAAGATCAAAAGTGCTGACTTCAAGATCATTTGAACTTATTTCAAGATCTTATGAACTTGAATCAAGATCTTTTGAACTAAAATAAAGATCAAATGATCTCGCTTCAAGAATTTACAAAATGACTTCAAGATAAGACGATCTCGATACAAGATCTTTCAAAATAACATCAAGATCTGATGAACTAACTAAAAAGATCTTTTGAACTAACTTCAAGATCAAAAGTGCTTACTTCAAGATCATTTAAACTTACTTCAAGATCTTATGATCTTGATTCAAGATCTTTTGAACTAACTTCAAGATCTTATGATCTAACTTCAAGATCAGATGATCTCTCTTCAAGATCTTTTGAACTAACTTCAAGATCATATAATCTTGATTCAAGATCTTTTGAACTAACTTCAAGATCAGATGATCTCGCTTCAAGATCTTACGAAATCAATTCAAGATCTTTTGAACTAAATTAAAGATCAAATGATCTCGATTCAAGATCTTACGAAATGGCTTCAAGATCTTATGATTTTGATTCAAGATCTTATGATCTTGATTCAAGATCTTTTGAACAAACTTCAAGATCTTATGATCTTGATTCAAGATCTTTTGAACTAACTTCAAGATCAGATGATCTCGCTTCAAGATCTTACGAAATAATTTCAAGATCTGTTGACTAACTTCAAGATCATATAATCTTGATTCAAGATTTTTTGTAGTTATTTCAAGATCAATTGATCTCGCTTCAAGATCATACGAAATAACATCAAGATCTAATGAACTAACTTCAAGATCAGATGATCTCGCTTCAAGATCTTTCGAAATAACATCAAGATCTAATGAACTAACTACAAGATCTTTTGAACTAACTTCAAGATCAAAAGTGCTTACTTCAAGATCATTTAAACTTACTTCAAGATCTTATGATCTTGATTCATGATCTTTTGAACTAACTTCAAGATCTTATGATCTAACTTCAAGATCAGATGATCTCTCTTCAAGATCTTTTGAACTAACTTCAAGATCAGATGATCTCGCTTCAAGATCTTACGAAATCAATTCAAGATCTTTTGAACTAAATTAAAGATCAAATGATCTCGATTCAAGATCTTACGAAATGGCTTCAAGATCTTATGATCTTGATTCAAGATCTTATGATCTTGATTCAAGATCTTTTGAAGAAACTTCAAGATCTTATGATCTTGATTCAAGATCTTTTGAACTAACTTCAAGATCAGATGATCTCATTTCAAGATCTTACGAAATAATTTCAAGATCTTTTGACTAACTTCAAAATCATATTATCTTGATTCAAGATCTTTTAATCTAACTTCAATATCAAAAGTAGTTACTTCAAGATCTTTTGAACTTACATCAAGATCATATGATTTCGCTTCATGATCTTACTAAAAAATTTCAAGATCTGTTGACTAACTTCAAGATCATATAATCTTGATTCAAGATTTTTTGTAGTAATTTCAAGATCAATTGATCTCGCTTCAAGATCATACGAAATAACATCAAGATCTAATGAACTAACTACAAGATCTTTTGAACTTACTTCAAGATCAAAAGTGCTGACTTCAAGATCATTTGAACTTATTTCAAGATCTTATGAACTAAAATCTACGAAATCAATTCAAGATCTTTTGAACTAAATTAAAGATCAAATGATCTCGCTTCAAGATCTTACGAAATGGCTTCAAGATCTTATGATCTTGATTCAAGATCTTTTGAACTAACTTCAAGATCTTATGATCTTGATTCAAGATCTTTTGAACTAAATTAATGATCAAATGATCTCGCTTCAAGATCTTACGAAATAATTTCAAGATCTGTTGAACTAACTTCAAGATCAAATGATCTCGCTTCAAGATCTTACGAAATAATTTCAAGATCTGTTGACTAACTTCAAGATCATATAATCTTGATTCAAGATCTTTTGAACTAACTACAAGATCAGATGAACTCGCTTCAAGATCTTACGAATTGGCTTCAAGATCAGACGATCTCGATACAAGATCTTTCGAAATAACATCAAGATCTGATGATCTAACTACAAGATCTTTTGAACTAACTTCAAGATCAAAAGTGCTTACTTCAAGATCATTTAAACTTACTTCAAGATCTTATGATCTTGATTCAAGATCTTTTGAACTAACTTCAAGATCTTATGATCTAACTTCAAGATCAGATGATCTCTCTTCAAGATCTTTTGAACTAACTTCAAGATCATATAATCTTGATTCAAGATCTTTTGAACTAACTTCAAGATCAGATGATCTCGCTTCAAGATCTTACGAAATCAATTCAAGATCTTTTGAACTAAATTAAAGATCAAATGATCTCGATTCAAGATCTTACGAAATGGCTTCAAGATCTTATGATCTTGATTCAAGATCTTTTGAACAAACTTCAAGATCTTATGATCTTGATTCAAGATCTTTTGAATTAACTTCAAGATCAGATGATCTCGCTTCAAGATCTTACGAATTGGCTTCAAGATCAGACGATCTCGATACAAGATCTTTCGAAATAACATCAAGATCTGATGAACTAACTACAAGATCTTTTGAACTAACTTCAAGATCAAAAGTGCTTACTTCAAGATCATTTAAACTTACTTCAAGATCTTATGATCTTGATTCAAGATCTTTTGAACTAACTTCAAGATCTTATGATCTAACTTCAAGATCAGATGATCTCTCTTCAAGATCTTTTGAACTAACTTCAAGATCATATAATCTTGATTCAAGATCTTTTGAACTAACTTCAAGATCAGATGATCTCGCTTCAAGATCTTACGAAATCAATTCAAGATCTTTTGAACTAAAATAAAGATCAAATGATCTCGATTCAAGATCTTACGAAATGGCTTCAAGATCTTATGATCTTGATTCAAGATCTTTTGAACAAACTTCAAGATCTTATGATCTTGATTCAAGATCTTTTGAACTAACTTCAAGATCAGATGATCTCGCTTCAAGATCTTACGAAATAATTTCAAGAGCTTTTGACTAACTTCAAGATCATATAATCTTGATTCAAGATCTTTTGTAGTAATTTCAAGATCAATTGATCTCGCTTCAAGATCATACGAAATGACATCAAGATCTAATGAACTAACTTCAAGATCAGATGATCTCGCTTCAAGATCTTTCGAAATAACATCAAGATCTAATGAACTAACTACAAGATCTTTTGAACTTACTTCAAGATCAAAAGTGCTGACTTCAAGATCATTTGAACTTATTTCAAGATCTTATGAACTTGAATCAAGATCTTTTGAACTAAAATAAAGATCAAATGATCTCGCTTCAAGAATTTACAAAATGACTTCATGATCAGATAATCTCGCTTCAAGATCTTACGAAATCAATTCATGATCTTTTGAACTAAATTAAAGATCAAATGATCTCGCTTCAAGATCTTACGAATTGGCTTCAAGATAAGACGATCTCGATACAAGATCTTTCGAAATAACATCAAGATCTGATGAACTAACTACAAGATCTTTTGAACTAACTTCAAGATCAAAAGTGCTTACTTCAAGATCATTTAAACTTACTTCAAGATCTTATGATCTTGATTCAAGATCTTTTGAACTAACTTCAAGATCCTATGATCTAACTTCAAGATCAGATGATCTCTCTTCAAGATCTTTTGAACTAACTTCAAGATCATATAATCTTGATTCAAGATCTTTTGAACTAACTTCAAGATCAGATGATCTCGCTTCAAGATCTTACGAAATCAATTCAAGATCTTTTGAACTAAATTAAAGATCAAATGATCTCGATTCAAGATCTTACGAAATGGCTTCAAGATCTTTTGAACAAACTTCAAGATCTTATGATCTTGATTCAAGATCTTTTGAACTAACTTCAAGATCAGATGATCTCGCTTCAAGATCTTACGAAATAATTTCAAGATCATTTGACTAACTTCAAGATCATATAATCTTGATTCAAGATTTTTTGTAGTAATTTCAAGATCAATTGATCTCGCTTCAATATCATACGAAATAACATCAAGATCTAATGAACTAACTTCAAGATCAGATGATCTCGCTTCATGATCTTACGAAAAAATTTCAAGATCTGTTGACTAACTTCAAGATCATATAATCTTGATTCAAGATTTTTTGTAGTAATTTCAAGATCAAATGATCTCGCTTCAAGATCTTACGAAATGGCTTCAAGATCTTATGATCTTGATTCAAGATCTTTTGAACAAACTTCAAGATCTTATGATCTTGATTCAAGATCTTTTGAACTAAATTAATGATCAAATGATCTCGCTTCAAGATCTTACGAAATAATTTCAAGATCTGTTGAACTAACTTCAAGATCAAATGATCTCGCTTCAAGATCTTACGAAATAATTTCAAGATCTGTTGACTAAATTCAAGATCATATAATCTTGATTCAAGATCTTTTGAACTAACTTCAAGATCAGATGAACTCGCTTCAAGATCTTACGAATTGGCTTCAAGATCAGACGATCTCGATACAAGATCTTTCGAAATAACATCAAGATCTGATGATCTAACTACAAGATCTTTTTAACTAACTTCAAGATCAAAAGTGCTTACTTCAAGATCATTTAAACTTACTTCAAGATCTTATGATCTAACTTCAAGATCATATAATCTTGATTCAAGATCTTTTGAACTAACTTCAAGATCAGATGATCTCGCTTCAAGATCTTACGAAATCAATTCAAGATCTTTTGAACTAAATTAAAGATCAAATGATCTCGATTCAAGATCTTACGAAATGGCTTCAAGATCTTATGATCTTGATTCAAGATCTTTTGAACAAACTTCAAGATCTTATGATCTTGATTCAAGATCTTTTGAACTAACTTCAAGATCAGATGATCTCGCTTCAAGATCTTACGAAATAATTTCAAGATCTTTTGACTAACTTCAAGATCAGATGATCTCTCTTCAAGATCTTTTGAACTATTTTCAAGATCATATAATCTTGATTCAAGATCTTTTGAACTAACTTCAAGATCAGATGATCTCGCTTCAAGATCTAACGAAATCAATTCAAGATCTTTTGAACTAAATTAAAGATCAAATGATCTCGATTCAAGATCTTACGATATGGCTTCAAGATCTTATGATCTTGATTCAAGATCTTTTGAACAAACTTCAAGATCTTTTGAACTAACTTCAAGATCAGATGATCTCGCTTCAAGATCTTACGAAATAATTTCAAGATCTTTTGACTAACTTCAAGATCATATAATCTTGATTCAAGATTTTTTGTAGTAATTTCAAGATCAATTGATCTCGCTTCAAGATCATACGAAATAACATCAAGATCTAATGAACTAACTTCAAGATCAGATGATCTCGCTTCAAGATCTTTCGAAATAACATCAAGATCTAATGAACTAACTACAAGATCTTTTGAACTTACTTCAAGATCAAAAGTGCTGACTTCAAGATCATTTGAACTTATTTCAAGATCTTATGAACTTGAATCAAGATCTTTTGAACTAAAATAAAGATCAAATGATCTCGCTTCAAGAATTTACAAAATGACTTCAAGATAAGACGATCTCGATACAAGATCTTTCAAAATAACATCAAGATCTGATGAACTAACTACAAGATCTTTTGAACTAACTTCAAGATCAAAAGTGCTTACTTCAAGATCATTTAAACTTACTTCAAGATCTTATGATCTTGATTCAAGATCTTTTGAACTAACTTCAAGATCTTATGATCTAACTTCAAGATCAGATGATCTCTCTTCAAGATCTTTTGAACTAACTTCAAGATCATATAATCTTGATTCAAGATCTTTTGAACTAACTTCAAGATCAGATGATCTCGCTTCAAGATCTTACGAAATCAATTCAAGATCTTTTGAACTAAATTAAAGATCAAATGATCTCGATTCAAGATCTTACGAAATGGCTTCAAGATCTTATGATCTTGATTCATGATCTTATGATCTTGATTCAAGATCTTTTGAACAAACTTCAAGATCTTATGATCTTGATTCAAGATCTTTTGAACTAACTTCAAGATCAGATGATCTCGCTTCAAGATCTTACGAAATAATTTCAAGATCTGTTGACTAACTTCAAGATCATATAATCTTGATTCAAGATTTTTTGTAGTAATTTCAAGATCAATTGATCTCGCTTCAAGATCATACGAAATAACATCAAGATCTAATGAACTAACTTCAAGATCAGATGATCTCGCTTCAAGATCTTTCGAAATAACATCAAGATCTAATGAACTAACTACAAGATCTTTTGAACTAACTTCAAGATCAAAAGTGCTTACTTCAAGATCATTTAAACTTACTTCAAGATCTTATGATCTTGATTCAAGATCTTTTGAACTAACTTCAAGATCTTATGATCTAACTTCAAGATCAGATGATCTCTCTTCAAGATCTTTTGAACTAACTTCAAGATCAGATGATCTCGCTTCAAGATCTTACGAAATCAATTCAAGATCTTTTGAACTAAATTAAAGATCAAATGATCTCGATTCAAGATCTTACGAAATGGCTTCAAGATCTTATGATCTTGATTCAAGATCTTATGATCTTGATTCAAGATCTTTTGAAGAAACTTCAAGATCTTATGATCTTGATTCAAGATCTTTTGAACTAACTTCAAGATCAGATGATCTCATTTCAAGATCTTACGAAATAATTTCAAGATCTTTTGACTAACTTCAAAATCATATTATCTTGATTCAAGATCTTTTAATCTAACTTCAATATCAAAAGTAGTTACTTCAAGATCTTTTGAACTTACATCAAGATCATATGATCTCGCTTCATGATCTTACTAAAAAATTTCAGGATCTGTTGACTAACTTCAAGATCATATAATCTTGATTCAAGATTTTTTGTAGTAATTTCAAGATCAATTGATCTCGCTTCAAGATCATACGAAATAACATCAAGATCTAATGAACTAACTTCAAGATCAGATGATCTCGCTTCATGATCTTACGAAAAAATTTCAAGATCTGTTGACTAACTTCAAGATCATATAATCTTGATTCAAGATCTTTTGAACTAACTTCAAGATCAGATGATCTCGCTTCAAGATCTTACGAAATAATTTCAAGATGTGTTGACTAATTTCGAGATCATATAATCTTGATTCAAGATCTTACGAAATAATTTCAAGATCTGTTGACTAACTTCAAGATCATATAATCTTGATTCAAGATTTTTTGTAGTAATTTCAAGATCAATTGATCTCGCTTCAAGATCATACGAAATAACATCAAGATCTAATGAACTAACTTCAAGATCAGATGAACTAACTACAAGATCTTTTGAACTAACTTCAAGATCAAAAGTGCTTACTTCAAGATCATTTAAACTTACTTCAAGATCTTATGATCTTGATTCAAGATCTTTTGAACTAACTTCAAGATCTTATGATCTAACTTCAAGATCAGATGATCTCTCTTCAAGATCTTTTGAACTAACTTCAAGATCATATAATCTTGATTCAAGATCTTTTGAACTAACTTCAAGATCAGATGATCTCGCTTCAAGATCTTACGAAATCAATTCAAGATCTTTTGAACTAAATTAAAGATCAAATGATCTCGATTCAAGATCTTACGAAATGGCTTCAAGATCTTATGATCTTGATTCAAGATCTTATGATCTTGATTCAAGATCTTATGATCTTGATTCAAGATCTTTTGAACAAACTTCAAGATCTTATGATCTTGATTCAAGATCTTTTGAACTAACTTCAAGATCAGATGATCTCGCTTCAAGATCTTACGAAATAATTTCAAGATCTGTTGACTAACTTCAAGATCATATAATCTTGATTCAAGATTTTTTGTAGTAATTTCAAGATCAATTGATCTCGCTTCAAGATCATACGAAATAACATCAAGATCTAATGAACTAACTTCAAGATCAGATGATCTCGCTTCAAGATCTTTCGAAATAACATCAAGATCTAATGAACTAACTACAAGATCTTTTGAACTAACTTCAAGATCAAAAGTGCTTACTTCAAGATCATTTAAACTTACTTCAAGATCTTATGATCTTGATTCAAGATCTTTTGAACTAACTTCAAGATCTTATGATCTAACTTCAAGATCAGATGATCTTTCTTCAAGATCTTTTGAACTAACTTCAAGATCAGATGATCTCGCTTCAAGATCTTACGAAATCAATTCAAGATCTTTTGAACTAAATTAAAGATCAAATGATCTCGATTCAAGATCTTACGAAATGGCTTCAAGATCTTATGATCTTGATTCAAGATCTTATGATCTTGATTCAAGATCTTTTGAAGAAACTTCAAGATCTTATGATCTTGATTCAAGATCTTTTGAACTAACTTCAAGATCAGATGATCTCATTTCAAGATCTTACGAAATAATTTCAAGATCTTTTGACTAACTTCAAAATCATATTATCTTGATTCAAGATCTTTTAATCTAACTTCAATATCAAAAGTAGTTACTTCAAGATCTTTTGAACTTACATCAAGATCATATGATCTCGCTTCATGATCTTACTAAAAAATTTCAAGATCTGTTGACTAACTTCAAGATCATATAATCTTGATTCAAGATTTTTTGTAGTAATTTCAAGATCAATTGATCTCGCTTCAAGATCATACGAAATAACATCAAGATCTAATGAACTAACTACAAGATCTTTTGAACTTACTTCAAGATCAAAAGTGCTGACTTCAAGATCATTTGAACTTATTTCAAGATCTTATGAACTAAAATCTACGAAATCAATTCAAGATCTTTTGAACTAAATTAAAGATCAAATGATCTCGCTTCAAGATCTTACGAAATGGCTTCAAGATCTTATGATCTTGATTCAAGATCTTTTGAACAAACTTCAAGATCTTATGATCTTGATTCAAGATCTTTTGAACTAAATTAATGATCAAATGTTCTCGCTTCAAGATCTTACGAAATAATTTCAAGATCTGTTGAACTAACTTCAAGATCAAATGATCTCGCTTCAAGATCTTACGAAATAATTTCAAGATCTGTTGACTAACTTCAAGATCATATAATCTTGATTCAAGATCTTTTGAACTAACTACAAGATCAGATGAACTCGCTTCAAGATCTTACGAATTGGCTTCAAGATCAGACGATCTCGATACAAGATCTTTCGAAATAACATCAAGATCTGATGAACTAACTACAAGATCTTTTGAACTAACTTCAAGATCAAAAGTGCTTACTTCAAGATCATTTAAACTTACTTCAAGATCTTATGATCTTGAATCAAGATCTTTTGAACTAACTTCAAGATCTTATGATCTAACTTCAAGATCAGATGATCTCTCTTCAAGATCTTTTGAACTAACTTCAAGATCATATAATCTTGATTCAAGATCTTTTGAACTAACTTCAAGATCAGATGATCTCGCTTCAAGATCTTACGAAATCAATTCAAGATCTTTTGAACTAAATTAAAGATCAAATGATCTCGATTCAAGATCTTACGAAATGGCTTCAAGATCTTATGATCTTGATTCAAGATCTTTTGAACAAACTTCAAGATCTTATGATCTCGTTTCAAGATCTTACGAAATAATTTCAAGATCTTTTGACTAACTTCAAGATCATATTATCTTGATTCAAGATCTTTTAATCTAACTTCAATATCAAAAGTAGTTACTTCAAGATCTTTTGAACTTACATCAAGATCATATGATCTCGCTTCATGATCTTACTAAAAAATTTCAAGATCTGTTGACTAACTTCAAGATCAAAAGTGCTGACTTCAAGATCATTTGAACTTATTTCAAGATCTTATGAACTAAAATCTACGAAATCAATTCAAGATCTTTTGAACTAAATTAAAGATCAAATGATCTCGCTTCAAGATCTTACGAAATGGCTTCAAGATCTTATGATCTTGATTCAAGATCTTTTGAACTAACTTCAAGATCAGATGAACTCGCTTCAAGATCTTACGAATTGGCTTCAAGATCAGACGATCTCGATACAAGATCTTTCGAAATAACATCAAGATCTGATGATCTAACTACAAGATCTTTTGAACTAACTTCAAGATCAAAAGTGCTTACTTCAAGATCATTTAAACTTACTTCAAGATCTTATGATCTTGATTCAAGATCTTTTGAACTAACTTCAAGATCTTATGATCTAACTTCAAGATCAGATGATCTCTCTTCAAGATCTTTTGAACTAACTTCAAGATCATATAATCTTGATTCAAGATCTTTTGAACTAACTTCAAGATCAGATGATCTCGCTTCAAGATCTTACGAAATCAATTCAAGATCTTTTGAACTAAATTAAAGATCAAATGATCTCGATTCAAGATCTTACGAAATGGCTTCAAGATCTTATGATCTTGATTCAAGATCTTATGATCTTGATTCAAGATCTTTTGAACAAACTTCAAGATCTTATGATCTTGATTCAAGATCTTTTGAACTAACTTCAAGATCAGATGATCTCGCTTCAAGATCTTACGAAATAATTTCAAGAGCTTTTGACTAACTTCAAGATCATATAATCTTGATTCAAGATCTTTTGTAGTAATTTCAAGATCAATTGATCTCGCTTCAAGATCATACGAAATAACATCAAGATCTAATGAACTAACTTCAAGATCAGATGATCTCGCTTCAAGATCTTTCGAAATAACATCAAGATCTAATGAACTAACTACAAGATCTTTTGAACTTACTTCAAGATCAAAAGTGCTGACTTCAAGATCATTTGAGCTTATTTCAAGATCTTATGAACTTGAATCAAGATCTTTTGAACTAACTTCAAGATCAGATGATCTCGCTTCAAGATCTTACGAAATAATTTCAAGATCATTTGACTAACTTCAAGATCATATAATCTTGATTCAAGATTTTTTGTAGTAATTTCAAGATCAATTGATCTCGCTTCAAGATCATACGAAATAACATCAAGATCTAATGAACTAACTTCAAGATCAGATGATCTCGCTTCAAGAATTTACAAAATGACTTCATGATCAGATAATCTCGCTTCAAGATCTTACGAAATCAATTCAAGATCTTTTGAACTAAATTAAAGATCAAATGATCTCGCTTCAAGATCTTACGAATTGGCTTCAAGATAAGACGATCTCGATACAAGATCTTTCGAAATAACATTAAGATCTGATGAACTAACTACAAGATCTTTTGAACTAACTTCAAGATCAATAGTGCTTACTTCAAGATCATTTAAACTTACTTCAAGATCTTATGATCTTGATTCAAGATCTTTTGAACTAACTTCAAGATCTTATGATCTAACTTCAAGATCAGATGATCTCTCTTCAAGTTCTTTTGAACTAACTTCAAGATCATATAATCTTGATTCAAGATCTTTTGAACTAACTTCAAGATCAGATGATCTCGCTTCAAGATCTTACGAAATCAATTCAAGATCTTTTGAACTAAATTAAAGATCAAATGATCTCGATTCAAGATCTTACGAAATGGCTTCAAGATCTTATGATCTTGATTCAAGATCTTTTGAACAAACTTCAAGATCTTATGATCTTGATTCAAGATCTTTTGAACTAACTTCAAGATCAGATGATCTCGCTTCAAGATCTTACGAAATAATTTCAAGATCATTTGACTAACTTCAAGATCATATAATCTTGATTCAAGATTTTTTGTAGTAATTTCAAGATCAATTGATCTCGCTTCAAGATCATACGAAATAACATCAAGATCTAATGAACTAACTTCAAGATCAGATGATCTCGCTTCATGATCTTACGAAAAAATTTCAAGATCTGTTGACTAACTTCAAGATCATATAATCTTGATTCAAGATTTTTTGTAGTAATTTCAAGATCAAATGATCTCGCTTCAAGATCTTACGAAATGGCTTCAAGATCTTATGATCTTGATTCAAGATCTTTTGAACAAACTTCAAGATCTTATGATCTTGATTCAAGATCTTTTGAACTAAATTAATGATCAAATGATCTCGCTTCAAGATCTTACGAAATAATTTCAAGATCTGTTGAACTAACTTCAAGATCAAATGATCTCGCTTCAAGATCTTACGAAATAATTTCAAGATCTGTTGACTAACTTCAAGATCATATAATCTTGATTCAAGATCTTTTGAACTAACTTCAAGATCAGATGAACTCGCTTCAAGATCTTACGAATTGGCTTCAAGATCAGACGATCTCGATACAAGATCTTTCGAAATAACATCAAGATCTGATGATCTAACTACAAGATCTTTTGAACTAACTTCAAGATCAAAAGTGCTTACTTCAAGATCATTTAAACTTACTTCAAGATCTTATGATCTAACTTCAAGATCATATAATCTTGATTCAAGATCTTTTGAACTAACTTCAAGATCAGATGATCTCGCTTCAAGATCTTACGAAATCAATTCAAGATCTTTTGAACTAAATTAAAGATCAAATGATCTCGATTCAAGATCTTACGAAATGGCTTCAAGATCTTATGATCTTGATTCAAGATCTTTTGAACAAACTTCAAGATCTTATGATCTTGATTCAAGATCTTTTGAACTAACTTCAAGATCAGATGATCTCGCTTCAAGATCTTACGAAATAATTTCAAGATCTTTTGACTAACTTCAAGATCATATAATCTTGATTCAAGATTTTTTGTAGTAATTTCAAGATCAATTGATCTCGCTTCAAGATCATACGAAATAACATCAAGATCTAATGAACTAACTACAAGATCTTTTGAACTTACTTCAAGATCAAAAGTGCTGACTTCAAGATCATTTGAAATTATTTCAAGATCTTATGAACTTGAATCAAGATCTTTTGAACTAAAATAAAGATCAAATGATCTCGCTTCAAGAATTTACAAAATGACTTCAAGATAAGACGATCTCGATACAAGATCTTTCAAAATAACATCAAGATCTGATGAACTAACTACAAGATCTTTTGAACTAACTTCAAGATCAAAAGTGCTTACTTCAAGATCATTTAAACTTACTTCAAGATCTTATGATCTTGATTCAAGATCTTTTGAACTAACTTCAAGATCTTATGATCTAACTTCAAGATCAGATGATCTCTCTTCAAGATCTTTTGAACTAACTTCAAGATCATATAATCTTGATTCAAGATCTTTTGAACTAACTTCAAGATCAGATGATCTCGCTTCAAGATCTTACGAAATCAATTCAAGATCTTTTGAACTAAATTAAAGATCAAATGATCTCGATTCAAGATCTTACGAAATGGCTTCAAGATCTTATGATCTTGATTCAAGATCTTTTGAACAAACTTCAAGATCTTATGATCTTGTTTCAAGATCTTTTGAACTAACTTCAAGATCAGATGATCTCGCTTCAAGATCTTACGAAATAATTTCAAGATCTTTTGACTAACTTCAAGATCATTTAATCTTGATTCAAGATTTTTTGTAGTAATTTCAAGATCAATTGATCTCGCTTCAAGATCATACGAAATAACATCAAGATCTAATGAACTAACTTCAAGATCAGATGATCTCGCTTCAAGATCTTTCGAAATAACATCAAGATCTAATGAACTAACTACAAGATCAGATGATCTCTCTTCAAGATCTTTTGAACTAACTTCAAGATCATATAATCTTGATTCAAGATCTTTTGAACTAACTTCAAGATCAGATGATCTCGCTTCAAGATCTTACGAAATCAATTCAAGATCTTTTGAACTAAATTAAAGATCAAATGATCTCGATTCAAGATCTTACGAAATGGCTTCAAGATCTTATGATCTTGATTCAAGATCTTTTGAACAAACTTCAAGATCAGATGATCTCGCTTCAAGATCTTACGAAATAGTTTCAAGATCTTTTGACTAACTTCAAGATCATTTAATCTTGATTCAAGATTTTTTGTAGTAATTTCAAGATCAATTGATCTCGCTTCAAGATCATACGAAATAACATCAAGATCTAATGAACTAACTTCAAGATCAGATGATCTCGCTTCAAGATCTTTCGAAATAACATCAAGATCTAATGAACTAACTACAAGATCTTTTGAACTTACTTCAAGATCAAAAGTGCTGACTTCAAGATCATTTGAACTTATTTCAAGATCTTATGAACTTGAATCAAGATCTTTTGAACTAAAATAAAGATCAAATGATCTCGCTTCAAGAATTTACAAAATGACTTCAAGATCAGATAATCTCGCTTCAAGATCTTACGAAATCAATTCAAGATCTTTTGAACTAAATTAAAGATCAAATGATCTCGCTTCAAGATCTTACGAATTGGCTTCAAGATAAGACGGTCTCGATACAAGATCTTTCGAAATAACATCAAGATCTGATGAACTAACTACAAGATCTTTTGAACTAACTTCAAGATCAAAAGTGCTTACTTCAAGATCATTTAAACTTACTTCAAGATCTTATGATCTTGATTCAAGATCTTTTGAACTAACTTCAAGATCTTATGATCTAACTTCAAGATCAGATGATCTCTCTTCAAGATCTTTTGAACTAACTTCAAGATCATATAATCTTGATTCAAGATCTTTTGAACTAACTTCAAGATCAGATGATCTCGCTTCAAGATCTTACGAAATCAATTCAAGATCTTTTGAACTAAATTAAAGATCAAATGATCTCGATTCAAGATCTTATGAAATGGCTTCAAGATCTTATGATCTTGATTCAAGATCTTATGATCTTGATTCAAGATCTTTTGAACAAACTTCAAGATCTTATGATCTTGATTCAAGATCTTTTGAACTAACTTCAAGATCAGATGATCTCGCTTCATGATCTTACGAAAAAATTTCAAGATCTGTTGACTAACTTCAAGATCATATAATCTTGATTCAAGATTTTTTGTAGTAATTTCAAGATCAAATGATCTCGCTTCAAGATCTTATGAAATGGCTTCAAGATCTTATGATCTTGATTCAAGATCTTTTGAACTAAATTAATGATCAAATGATCTCGCTTCAAGATCTTACGAAATAATTTCAAGATCTGTTGAACTAACTTCAAGATCAAATGATCTCGCTTCAAGATCTTACGAAATAATTTCAAGATCTGTTGACTAACTTCAAGATCATATAATCTTGATTCAAGATCTTTTGAACTAACTTCAAGATCAGATGAACTCGCTTCAAGATCTTACGAATTGGCTTCAAGATCAGACGATCTCGATACAAGATCTTTCGAAATAACATCAAGATCTGATGATCTAACTACAAGATCTTTTGAACTAACATCAAGATCAAAAGTGCTTACTTCAAGATCATTTAAAATTACTTCAAGATCTTATGATCTTGATTCAAGATCTTTTGAACTAACTTCAAGATCTTATGATCTAACTTCAAGATCAGATGATCTCTCTTCAAGATCTTTTGAACTAACTTCAAGATCATATAATCTTGATTCAAGATCTTTTGAACTAACTTCAAGATCAGATGATCTCGCTTCAAGATCTTACGAAATCAATTCAAGATCTTTTGAACTAAATTAAAGATCAAATGATCTCGATTCAAGATCTTACGAAATGGCTTCAAGATCTTATGATCTTGATTCAAGATCTTATGATCTTGATTCAAGATCTTTTGAACAAACTTCAAGATCTTATGATCTTGATTCAAGATCTTTTGAACTAACTTCAAGATCAGATGATCTCGCTTCAAGATCTTACGAAATAATTTCAAGAGCTTTTGACTAACTTCAAGATCATATAATCTTGATTCAAGATCTTTTGTAGTAATTTCAAGATCAATTGATCTCGCTTCAAGATCATACGAAATAACATCAAGATCTAATGAACTAACTTCAAGATCAGATGATCTCGCTTCAAGATCTTTCGAAATAACATCAAGATCTAATGAACTAACTACAAGATCTTTTGAACTTACTTCAAGATCAAAAGTGCTGACTTCAAGATCATTTGAACTTATTTCAAGATCTTATGAACTTGAATCAAGATCTTTTGAACTAAAATAAAGATCAAATGATCTCGCTTCAAGAATTTACAAAATGACTTCATGATCAGATAATCTCGCTTCAAGATCTTACGAAATCAATTCAAGATCTTTTGAACTAAATTAAAGATCAAATGATCTCGCTTCAAGATCTTACGAATTGGCTTCAAGATAAGACGATCTCGATACAAGATCTTTCGAAATAACATCAAGATCTGATGAACTAACTACAAGATCTTTTGAACTAACTTCAAGATCAAAAGTGCTTACTTCAAGATCATTTAAACTTACTTCAAGATCTTATGATCTTGATTCAAGATCTTTTGAACTAACTTCAAGATCTTATGATCTAACTTCAAGATCAGATGATCTCTCTTCAAGATCTTTTGAACTAACTTCAAGATCATATAATCTTGATTCAAGATCTTTTGAACTAACTTCAAGATCAGATGATCTCGCTTCAAGATCTTACGAAATCAATTCAAGATCTTTTGAACTAAATTAAAGATCAAATGATCTCGATTCAAGATCTTACGAAATGGCTTCAAGATCTTATGATCTTGATTCAAGATCTTATGATCTTGATTCAAGATCTTTTGAACAAACTTCAAGATCTTATGATCTTGATTCAAGATCTTTTGAACTAACTTCAAGATCAGATGATCTCGCTTCAAGATCTTACGAAATAATTTCAAGATCATTTGACTAACTTCAAGATCATATAATCTTGATTCAAGATTTTTTGTAGTAATTTCAAGATCAATTGATCTCGCTTCAAGATCATACGAAATAACATCAAGATCTAATGAACTAACTTCAAGATCAGATGATCTCGCTTCATGATCTTACGAAAAAATTTCAAGATCTGTTGACTAACTTCAAGATCATATAATCTTGATTCAAGATTTTTTGTAGTAATTTCAAGATCAAATGATCTCGCTTCAAGATCTTACGAAATGGCTTCAAGATCTTATGATCTTGATTCAAGATCTTTTGAACAAACTTCAAGATCTTATGATCTTGATTCAAGATCTTTTGAACTAAATTAATGATCAAATGATCTCGCTTCAAGAATTTACGAAATAATTTCAAGATCTGTTGAACTAACTTCAAGATCAAATGATCTCGCTTCAAGATCTTACGAAATAATTTCAAGATCTGTTGACTAACTTCAAGATCATATAATCTTGATTCAAGATCTTTTGAACTAACTTCAAGATCAGATGAACTCGCTTCAAGATCTTACGAATTGGCTTCAAGATCAGACGATCTCGATACAAGATCTTTCGAAATAACATCAAGATCTGATGATCTAACTACAAGATCTTTTGAACTAACTTCAAGATCAAAAGTGCTTACTTCAAGATCATTTAAACTTACTTCAAGATCTTATGATCTAACTTCAAGATCATATAATCTTGATTCAAGATCTTTTGAACTAACTTCAAGATCAGATGATCTCGCTTCAAGATCTTACGAAATCAATTCAAGATCTTTTGAACTAAATTAAAGATCAAATGATCTCGATTCAAGATCTTACGAAATGGCTTCAAGATCTTATGATCTTGATTCAAGATCTTTTGAACAAACTTCAAGATCTTATGATCTTGATTCAAGATCTTTTGAACTAACTTCAAGATCAGATGATCTCGCTTCAAGATCTTACGAAATAATTTCAAGATCTTTTGACTAACTTCAAGATCATATAATCTTGATTCAAGATTTTTTGTAATAATTTCAAGATCAATTGATCTCGCTTCAAGATCATACGAAATAACATCAAGATCTAATGAACTAACTACAAGATCTTTTGAACTTACTTCAAGATCAAAAGTGCTGACTTCAAGATCATTTGAAATTATTTCAAGACCTTATGAACTTGAATCAAGATCTTTTGAACTAAAATAAAGATCAAATGATCTCGCTTCAAGAATTTACAAAATGACTTCAAGATAAGACGATCTCGATACAAGATCTTTCAAAATAACATCAAGATCTGATGAACTAACTACAAGATCTTTTGAACTAACTTCAAGATCAAAAGTGCTTACTTCAAGATCATTTAAACTTACTTCAAGATCTTATGATCTTGATTCAAGATCTTTTGAACTAACTTCAAGATCTTATGATCTAACTTCAAGATCAGATGATCTCTCTTCAAGATCTTTTGAACTAACTTCAAGATCATATAATCTTGATTCAAGATCTTTTGAACTAACTTCAAGATCAGATGATCTCGCTTCAAGATCTTACGAAATCAATTCAAGATCTTTTGAACTAAATTAAAGATCAAATGATCTCGATTCAAGATCTTACGAAATGGCTTCAAGATCTTATGATCTTGATTCAAGATCTTTTGAACAAACTTCAAGATCTTATGATCTTGATTCAAGATCTTTTGAACTAACTTCAAGATCAGATGATCTCGCTTCAAGATCTTACGAAATAATTTCAAGATCTTTTAACTAACTTCAAGATCATTTAATCTTGATTCAAGATTTTTTGTAGTAATTTCAAGATCAATTGATCTCGCTTCAAGATCATACGAAATAACATCAAGATCAAATGAACTAACTTCAAGATCAGATGATCTCGCTTCAAGATCTTTCGAAATAACATCAAGATCTAATGAACTAACTACAAGATCAGATGATCTCTCTTCAAGATCTTTTGAACTAACTTCAAGATCATATAATCTTGATTCAAGATCTTTTGAACTAACTTCAAGATCAGATGATCTCGCTTCAAGATCTTACGAAATCAATTCAAGATCTTTTGAACTAAATTAAAGATCAAATGATCTCGATTCAAGATCTTACGAAATGGCTTCAAGATCTTATGATCTTGATTCAAGATCTTTTGAACAAACTTCAAGATCTTATGATCTTGATTCAAGATCTTTTGAACTAACTTCAAGATCAGATGATCTCGCTTCAAGATCTTACGAAATAATTTCAAGATCTTTTGACTAACTTCAAGATCATTTAATCTTGATTCAAGATTTTTTGTAGTAATTTCAAGATCAATTGATCTCGCTTCAAGATCATACGAAATAACATCAAGATCTAATGAACTAACTTCAAGATCAGATGATCTCGCTTCAAGATCTTTCGAAATAACATCAAGATCTAATGAACTAACTACAAGATCTTTTGAACTTACTTCAAGATCAAAAGTGCTGACTTCAAGATCATTTGAACTTATTTCAAGATCTTATGAACTTGAATCAAGATCTTTTGAACTAAAATAAAGATCAAATGATCTCGCTTCAAGAATTTACAAAATGACTTCAAGATCAGATAATCTCGCTTCAAGATCTTACGAAATCAATTCAAGATCTTTTGAACTAAATTAAAGATCAAATGATCTCGCTTCAAGATCTTACGAATTGGCTTCAAGATAAGACGGTCTCGATACAAGATCTTTCGAAATAACTTCAAGATCTGATGAACTAACTACAAGATCTTTTGAACTAACTTCAAGATCAAAAGTGCTTACTTCAAGATCATTTAAACTTACTTCAAGATCTTATGATCTTGATTCAAGATCTTTTGAACTAACTTCTAAGATCTTATGATCTAACTTCAAGATCAGATGATCTCTCTTCAAGATCTTTTGAACTAACTTCAAGATCATATAATCTTGATTCAAGATCTTTTGAACTAACTTCAAGATCAGATGATCTCGCTTCAAGATCTTACGAAATCAATTCAAGATCTTTTGAACTAAATTAAAGATCAAATGATCTCGATTCAAGATCTTACGAAATGGCTTCAAGATCTTATGATCTTGATTCAAGATCTTATGATCTTGATTCAAGATCTTTTGAACAAACTTCAAGATCTTATGATCTTGATTCAAGATCTTTTGAACTAATTTCAAGATCAGATGATCTCGCTTCAAGATCTTACGAAATAATTTCAAGATCATTTGACTAACTTCAAGATCATATAATCTTGATTCAAGATTTATTGTAGTAATTTCAAGATCAATTGATCTCGCTTCAAGATCATACGAAATAACATCAAGATCTAATGAACTAACTTCAAGATCAGATGATCTCGCTTCATGATCTTACGAAAAAATTTCAAGATCTGTTGACTAACTTCAAGATCATATAATCTTGATTCAAGATTTTTTGTAGTAATTTCAAGATCAAATGATCTCGCTTCAAGATCTTATGAAATGGCTTCAAGATCTTATGATCTTGATTCAAGATCTTTTGAACAAACTTCAAGATCTTATGATCTTGATTCAAGATCTTTTGAACTAAATTAATGATCAAATGATCTCGCTTCAAGATCTTACGAAATAATTTCAAGATCTGTTGAACTAACTTCAAGATCAAATGATCTCGCTTCAAGATCTTACGAAATAATTTCAAGATCTGTTGACTAACTTCAAGATCATATAATCTTGATTCAAGATCTTTTGAACTAACTTCAAGATCAGATGAACTCGCTTCAAGATCTTACGAATTGGCTTCAAGATCAGACGATCTCGATACAAGATCTTTCGAAATAACATCAAGATCTGATGATCTAACTACAAGATCTTTTGAACTAACATCAAGATCAAAAGTGCTTACTTCAAGATCATTTAAACTTACTTCAAGATCTTATGATCTTGATTCAAGATCTTTTGAACTAACTTCAAGATCTTATGATCTAACTTCAAGATCAGATGATCTCTCTTCAAGATCTTTTGAACTAACTTCAAGATCATATAATCTTGATTCAAGATCTTTTGAACTAACTTCAAGATCAGATAATCTCGCTTCAAGATCTTACGAAATCAATTCAAGATCTTTTGAAGTAAATTAAAGATCAAATGATCTCGATTCAAGATCTTACGAAATGGCTTCAAGATCTTATGATCTTGATTCAAGATCTTTTGAACAAACTTCAAGATCTTTTGAACTAACTTCAAGATCAGATGATCTCGCTTCAAGATCTTACGAAATAATTTCAAGATCTTTTGACTAACTTCAAGATCATATAATCTTGATTCAAGATTTTTTGTAGTAATTTCAAGATCAATTGATCTCGCTTCAAGATCATACGAAATAACATCAAGATCTAATGAACTAACTTCAAGATCAGATGATCTCGCTTCAAGATCTTTCGAAATAACATCAAGATCTAATGAACTAACTACAAGATCTTTTGAACTTACTTCAAGATCAAAAGTGCTGACTTCAAGATCATTTGAACTTATTTCAAGATCTTATGAACTTGAATCAAGATCTTTGGAACTAAAATAAAGATCAAATGATCTCGCTTCAAGAATTTACAAAATGACTTCAAGATAAGACGATCTCGATACAAGATCTTTCAAAATAACATCAAGATCTGATGAACTAACTACAAGATCTTTTGAACTAACTTTAAGATCAAAAGTGCTTACTTCAAGATCATTTAAACTTACTTCAAGATCTTATGATCTTGATTCAAGATCTTTTGAACTAACTTCAAGATCTTATGATCTAACTTCAAGATCAGATGATCTCTCTTCAAGATCTTTTGAACTAACTTCAAGATCATATAATCTTGATTCAAGATCTTTTGAACTAACTTCAAGATCAGATAATCTCGCTTCAAGATCTTACGAAATCAATTCAAGATCTTTTGAAGTAAATTAAAGATCAAATGATCTCGATTCAAGATCTTACGAAATGGCTTCAAGATCTTATGATCTTGATTCAAGATCTTTTGAACAAACTTCAAGATCTTTTGAACTAACTTCAAGATCAGATGATCTCGCTTCAAGATCTTACGAAATAATTTCAAGATCTGTTGACTAACTTCAAGATCATATAATCTTGATTCAAGATTTTTTGTAGTAATTTCAAGATCAATTGATCTCGCTTCAAGATCATACGAAATAACATCAAGATCTAATGAACTAACTTCAAGATCAGATGATCTCGCTTCAAGATCTTACGAAATCAATTCAAGATCTTTTGAACTAAATTAAAGATCAAATGATCTCGATTCAAGATCTTACGAAATGGCTTCAAGATCTTATGATCTTGATTCAAGATCTTATGATCTTGATTCAAGATCTTTTGAACAAACTTCAAGATCTTATGATCTTGATTCAAGATCTTTTGAACTAACTTCAAGATCAGATGATCTCGCTTCAAGATCTTACGAAATAATTTCAAGATCATTTGACTAACTTCAAGATCATATAATCTTGATTCAAGATTTTTTGTAGTAATTTCAAGATCAATTGATCTCGCTTCAAGATCATACGAAATAACATCAAGATCTAATGAACTAACTTCAAGATCAGATGATCTCGCTTCATGATCTTACGAAAAAATTTCAAGATCTGTTGACTAACTTCAAGATCATATAATCTTGATTCAAGATTTTTTGTAGTAATTTCAAGATCAAATGATCTCGCTTCAAGATCTTACGAAATGGCTTCAAGATCTTATGATCTTGATTCAAGATCTTATGATCTTGATTCAAGATCTTTTGAACAAACTTCAAGATCTTATGATCTTGATTCAAGATCTTTTGAACTAACTTCAAGATCAGATGATCTCGCTTCAAGATCTTACGAAATAATTTCAAGAGCTTTTGACTAACTTCAAGATCATATAATCTTGATTCAAGATCTTTTGTAGTAATTTCAAGATCAATTGATCTCGCTTCAAGATCATACGAAATAACATCAAGATCTAATGAACTAACTTCAAGATCAGATGATCTCGCTTCAAGATCTTTCGAAATAACATCAAGATCTGATGAACTAACTACAAGATCTTTTGAACTAACTTCAAGATCAAAAGTGCTTACTTCAAGATCATTTAAACTTACTTCAAGATCTTATGATCTTGATTCAAGATCTTTTGAACTAACTTCAAGATCATATGATCTAACTTCAAGATCAGATGATCTCTCTTCAAGATCTTTTGAACTAACTTCAAGATCATATAATCTTGATTCAAGATCTTTTGAACTAACTTCAAGATCAGATGATCTCGCTTCAAGATCTTACGAAATCAATTCAAGATCTTTTGAACTAAATTAAAGATCAAATGATCTCGATTCAAGATCTTACGAAATGGCTTCAAGATCTTATGATCTTGATTCAAGATCTTATGATCTTGATTCAAGATTTTTTGTAGTAATTTCAAGATCAATTGATCTCGCTTCAAGATCATACGAAATAACATCAAGATCTAATGAACTAACTACAAGATCTTTTGAACTTACTTCAAGATCAAAAGTGCTGACTTCAAGATCATTTGAACTTATTTCAAGATCTTATGAACTAAAATCTACGAAATCAATTCAAGATCTTTTGAACTAAAATAAAGATCAAATGATCTCGCTTCAAGATCTTACGAAATGGCTTCAAGATCTTATGATCTTGATTCAAGATCTTTTGAACAAACTTCAAGATCTTATGATCTTGATTCAAGATCTTTTGAACTAAATTAATGATCAAATGATCTCGCTTCAAGATCTTACGAAATAATTTCAAGATCTGTTGAACTAACTTCAAGATCAAATGATCTCGCTTCAAGATCTTACGAAATAATTTCAATATCTGTTGACTAACTTCAAGATCATATAATCTTGATTCAAGATCTTTTGAACTAA
The DNA here is from genome assembly GCA_036289425.1 of Rhopalosiphum nymphaeae. Classification (NCBI taxonomy): domain Eukaryota; kingdom Metazoa; phylum Arthropoda; class Insecta; order Hemiptera; family Aphididae; genus Rhopalosiphum; species Rhopalosiphum nymphaeae. Next base: position 6,230,737 of record JAZAQC010000006.1, on the reverse strand, counting down.
CTACAAGATCAGATGAACTCGCTTCAAGATCTTACGAATTGGCTTCAAGATCAGACGATCTCGATACAAGATCTTTCGAAATAACATCAAGATCTTATGATCTTGATTCAAGATCTTTTGAACTAACTTCAAGATCTTATGATCTAACTTCAAGATCAGATGATCTCTCTTCAAGATCTTTTGAACTAACTTCAAGATCATATAATCTTGATTCAAGATCTTTTGAACTAACTTCAAGATCAGATGATCTCGCTTCAAGATCTTACGAAATCAATTCAAGATCTTTTGAACTAAATTAAAGATCAAATGATCTCGATTCAAGATCTTACGAAATGGCTTCAAGATCTTATGATCTTGATTCAAGATCTTTTGAACAAACTTCAAGATCTTATGATCTTGATTCAAGATCTTTTGAACTAACTTCAAGATCAGATGATCTCGCTTCAAGATCTTACGAAATAATTTCAAGATCATTTGACTAACTTCAAGATCATATAATCTTGATTCAAGATTTTTTGTAGTAATTTCAAGATCAATTGATCTCGCTTCAAGATCATACGAAATAACATCAAGATCTAATGAACTAACTTCAAGATCAGATGATCTCGCTTCATGATCTTACGAAAAAATTTCAAGATCTGTTGACTAACTTCAAGATCATATAATCTTGATTCAAGATTTTTTGTAGTAATTTCAAGATCAAATGATCTCGCTTCAAGATCTTACGAAATGGCTTCAAGATCTTATGATCTTGATTCAAGATCTTTTGAACAAACTTCAAGATCTTATGATCTTGATTCAAGATCTTTTGAACTAAATTAATGATCAGATGAACTCGCTTCAAGATCTTACGAATTGGCTTCAAGATCAGACGATCTCGATACAAGATCTTTCGAAATAACATCAAGATCTGATGATCTCGCTTCAAGATCTTACGAAATCAATTCAAGATCTTTTGAACTAAATTAAAGATCAAATGATCTCGATTCAAGATCTTACGAAATGGCTTCAAGATCTTATGATCTTGATTCAAGATCTTTTGAACAAACTTCAAGATCTTATGATCTTGATTCAAGATCTTTTGAACTAACTTCAAGATCAGATGATCTCGCTTCAAGATCTTACGAAATAATTTCAAGATCTTTTGACTAACTTCAAGATCATATAATCTTGATTCAAGATTTTTTGTAGTAATTTCAAGATCAATTGATCTCGCTTCAAGATCATACGAAATAACATCAAGATCTAATGAACTAACTACAAGATCTTTTGAACTTACTTCAAGATCAAAAGTGCTGACTTCAAGATCATTTGAACTTATTTCAAGATCTTATGAACTTGAATCAAGATCTTTTGAACTAAAATAAAGATCAAATGATCTCGCTTCAAGAATTTACAAAATGACTTCAAGATAAGACGATCTCGATACAAGATCTTTCAAAATAACATCAAGATCTGATGAACTAACTACAAGATCTTTTGAACTAACTTCAAGATCAAAAGTGCTTACTTCAAGATCATTTAAACTTACTTCAAGATCTTATGATCTTGATTCAAGATCTTTTGAACTAACTTCAAGATCTTATGATCTAACTTCAAGATCAGATGATCTCTCTTCAAGATCTTTTGAACTAACTTCAAGATCATATAATCTTGATTCAAGATCTTTTGAACTAACTTCAAGATCAGATGATCTCGCTTCAAGATCTTACGAAATCAATTCAAGATCTTTTGAACTAAATTAAAGATCAAATGATCTCGATTCAAGATCTTACGAAATGGCTTCAAGATCTTATGATCTTGATTCAAGATCTTTTGAACAAACTTCAAGATCTTATGATCTTGATTCAAGATCTTTTGAACTAACTTCAAGATCAGATGATCTCGCTTCAAGATCTTACGAAATAATTTCAAGATCTTTTGACTAACTTCAAGATCATTTAATCTTGATTCAAGATTTTTTGTAGTAATTTCAAGATCAATTGATCTCGCTTCAAGATCATACGAAATAACATCAAGATCTAATGAACTAATTTCAAGATCAGATGATCTCGCTTCAAGATCTTTCGAAATAACATCAAGATCTAATGAACTAACTACAAGATCAGATGATCTCTCTTCAAGATCTTTTGAACTAACTTCAAGATCATATAATCTTGATTCAAGATCTTTTGAACTAACTTCAAGATCAGATGATCTCGCTTCAAGATCTTACGAAATCAATTCAAGATCTTTTGAACTAAATTAAAGATCAAATGATCTCGATTCAAGATCTTACGAAATGGCTTCAAGATCTTATGATCTTGATTCAAGATCTTTTGAACAAACTTCAAGATCTTATGATCTTGATTCAAGATCTTTTGAACTAACTTCAAGATCAGATGATCTCGCTTCAAGATCTTACGAAATAATTTCAAGATCTTTTGACTAACTTCAAGATCATTTAATCTTGATTCAAGATTTTTTGTAGTAATTTCAAGATCAATTGATCTCGCTTCAAGATCATACGAAATAACATCAAGATCTAATGAACTAACTTCAAGATCAGATGATCTCGCTTCAAGATCTTTCGAAATAACATCAAGATCTAATGAACTAACTACAAGATCTTTTGAACTTACTTCAAGATCAAAAGTGCTGACTTCAAGATCATTTGAACTTATTTCAAGATCTTATGAACTTGAATCAAGATCTTTTGAACTAAAATAAAGATCAAATGATCTCGCTTCAAGAATTTACAAAATGACTTCAAGATCAGATAATCTCGCTTCAAGATCTTACGAAATCAATTCAAGATCTTTTGAACTAAATTAAAGATCAAATGATCTCGCTTCAAGATCTTACGAATTGGCTTCAAGATAAGACGGTCTCGATACAAGATCTTTCGAAATAACATCAAGATCTGATGAACTAACTACAAGATCTTTTGAACTAACTTCAAGATCAAAAGTGCTTACTTCAAGATCATTTAAACTTACTTCAAGATCTTATGATCTTGATTCAAGATCTTTTGAACTAACTTCAAGATCATATAATCTTGATTCAAGATCTTTTGAACTAACTTCAAGATCAGATGATCTCGCTTCAAGATCTTACGAAATCAATTCAAGATCTTTTGAACTAAATTAAAGATCAAATGATCTCGATTCAAGATCTTACGAAATGGCTTCAAGATCTTATGATCTTGATTCAAGATCTTATGATCTTGATTCAAGATCTTTTGAACAAACTTCAAGATCTTATGATCTTGATTCAAGATCTTATGATCTTGATTCAAGATCTTTTGAACTAACTTCAAGATCAGATGATCTCGCTTCAAGATCTTACGAAATAATTTCAAGATCTTTTGACTAACTTCAAGATCATATAATCTTGATTCAAGATTTTTTGTAGTAATTTCAAGATCAATTGATCTCGCTTCAAGATCATACGAAATAACATCAAGATCTAATGAACTAACTTCAAGATCAGATGATCTCGCTTCATGATCTTACGAAAAAATTTCAAGATCTGTTGACTAACTTCAAGATCATATAATCTTGATTCAAGATTTTTTGTAGTAATTTCAAGATCAATTGATCTCGCTTCAAGATCTTTCGAAATAACATCAAGATCTAATGAACTAACTACAAGATCTTTTGAACTAACTTCAAGATCAAAAGTGCTTACTTCAAGATCATTTGAACTTACTTCAAGATCATATAATCTTGATTCAAGATCTTTCGAAATGACATCAAGATCTAATGAACTAACTTCAAGATCTTATGATCTTGATTCAAGATCTTTTGAAGTAAATTAAAGTTCAAATGATTTCGCTTCAAGATCTTACGAAATAATTTCAAGATCTGTTGACTAACTTCGAGATCATATAATCTTGATTCAAGATCTTTTAAACTAACTTCAAGATCAAAAGTAGTTACTTCAAGATCTTTTGAACTAACATCAAGATTAGATGATCTCGCTTCATGATATTACGAAATAATTTCAAGATCTGTTGACTAACTTCAAGATCATATAATCTTGATTCAAGATCTTTTGAACTAATTTCAAGATCAGATGATCTCGCTTCAAGATCTTACGAAATAATTTCAATATCTTATGGACTGAACTATCATCAAGATCTTTTGAACTAACTTCAAGCTTAAATGATCTCGCTTCAAGATCTTACGAAATAACATCAAGATCTAATGAACTAACTTCAAGATCTTATAATCTTGATTCAAGATCTTTTGAACTAAATTAATGATGAAATGATCTGACTTCAAGATCATACTAAATAATTTCAAAATCTTTCGAAATGACATCAAGATCTTATGGACTGAACTAACTTCAAGATCTTATGATCTAACTTCAAGATCAGATGATCACTCTTCAAGATCTTTTGAACTAACTTCAAGATCATATAATCTTGATTCAAGATCTTTTGAACTAACTTCAAGATCAGATGATCTCGCTTCAAGATCTTACGAAATAATTTCAAGATGTGTTGACTAATTTCGAGATCATATAATCTTGATTCAAGATCTTTTAAACTAACATCAAGATCAAAAGTAGTTACTTCAAGATCTTTTGAACTAACATCAAGATCAGATGATCTCGCTTCAAGATCTTACGAAATAATTTCAAGAGCTTTTGACTAACTTCAAGATCATATAATCTTGATTCAAGATCTTTTGTAGTAATTTCAAGATCAATTGATCTCGCTTCAAGATCATACGAAATAATTTCAAGATGTGTTGACTAATTTCGAGATCATATAATCTTGATTCAAGATCTTTTAAACTAACATCAAGATCAAAAGTAGTTACTTCAAGATCTTTCGAAATAACATCAAGATCTGATGAACTAACTACAAGATCTTTTGAACTAACTTCAAGATCAAAAGTGCTTACTTCAAGATCATTTAAACTTACTTCAAGATCTTATGATCTTGATTCAAGATCTTTTGAACTAACTTCAAGATCTTATGATCTAACTTCAAGATCAGATGATCTCTCTTCAAGATCTTTTGAACTAACTTCAAGATCATATAATCTTGATTCAAGATCTTTTGAACTAACTTCAAGATCAGATGATCTCGCTTCAAGATCTTACGAAATCAATTCAAGATCTTTTGAACTAAATTAAAGATCAAATGATCTCGATTCAAGATCTTACGAAATGGCTTCAAGATCTTATGATCTTGATTCAAGATCTTATGATCTTGATTCAAGATCTTTTGAACAAACTTCAAGATCTTATGATCTTGATTCAAGATCTTTTGAACTAACTTCAAGATCAGATGATCTCGCTTCAAGATCTTACGAAATAATTTCAAGATCATTTGACTAACTTCAAGATCATATAATCTTGATTCAAGATTTTTTGTAGTAATTTCAAGATCAATTGATCTCGCTTCAAGATCATACGAAATAACATCAAGATCTAATGAACTAACTTCAAGATCAGATGATCTCGCTTCATGATCTTACGAAAAAATTTCAAGATCTGTTGACTAACTTCAAGATCATATAATCTTGATTCAAGATTTTTTGTAGTAATTTCAAGATCAAATGATCTCGCTTCAAGATCTTACGAAATGGCTTCAAGATCTTATGATCTTGATTCAAGATCTTTTGAACAAACTTCAAGATCTTATGATCTTGATTCAAGATCTTTTGAACTAAATTAATGATCAAATGATCTCGCTTCAAGATCTTACGAAATAATTTCAAGATCTGTTGAACTAACTTCAAGATCAAATGATCTCGCTTCAAGATCTTACGAAATAATTTCAAGATCTGTTGACTAACTTCAAGATCATATAATCTTGATTCAAGATCTTTTGAACTAACTTCAAGATCAGATGAACTCGCTTCAAGATCTTACGAATTGGCTTCAAGATCAGACGATCTCGATACAAGATCTTTCGAAATAACATCAAGATCTGATGATTTAACTACAAGATCTTTTGAACTAACTTCAAGATCAAAAGTGCTTACTTCAAGATCATTTAAACTTACTTCAAGATCTTATGATCTAACTTCAAGATCATATAATCTTGATTCAAGATCTTTTGAACTAACTTCAAGATCAGATGATCTCGCTTCAAGATCTTACGAAATCAATTCAAGATCTTTTGAACTAAATTAAAGATCAAATGATCTCGATTCAAGATCTTACGAAATGGCTTCAAGATCTTATGATCTTGATTCAAGATCTTTTGAACAAACTTCAAGATCTTATGATCTTGATTCAAGATCTTTTGAACTAACTTCAAGATCAGATGATCTCGCTTCAAGATCTTACGAAATAATTTCAAGATCTTTTGACTAACTTCAAGATCATATAATCTTGATTCAAGATTTTTTGTAGTAATTTCAAGATCAATTGATCTCGCTTCAAGATCATACGAAATAACATCAAGATCTAATGAACTAACTACAAGATCTTTTGAACTTACTTCAAGATCAAAAGTGCTGACTTCAAGATCATTTGAACTTATTTCAAGATCTTATGAACTTGAATCAAGATCTTTTGAACTAAAATAAAGATCAAATGATCTCGCTTCAAGAATTTACAAAATGACTTCAAGATCAGATAATCTCGCTTCAAGATCTTACGAAATCAATTCAAGATCTTTTGAACTAAATAAAAAAAAGATCAAATGATCTCGCTTCAAGATCTTACGAATTGGCTTCAAGATAAGACGATCTCGATACAAGATCTTTCGAAATAACATCAAGATCTGATGAACTAACTACAAGATCTTTTGAACTAACTTCAAGATCATATAATCTTGATTCAAGATCTTTCGAAATGACATCAAGATCTAATGAACTAACTTCAAGATCTTATGAGCTTTATTCAAGATCTTTTGAACTAAATTAATGATCAATTGATCTCGCTTCAAGACCTTACGAAATCATTTCAAGATCTATTGAACTAACTTCAAGATCATATAATCTTGATTCAAGATCTTTTGAACTAACTTCAAGATAAGATGATCTCGCTTCAAGATCTTACGAAATAATTTCAAGATCTGTTGACTAACTTCGAGATCATATAATCTTGATTCAAGATCTTTTAAACTAACTTCAAGATCAAAAGTAGTTACTTCAAGATCTTTTGAACTAACATCAAGATTAGATGATCACGCTCCATGATCTTACGAAATAATTTCAAGATCTGTTGACTAACTTCAAGATCATATAATCTTGATTCAAGATCTTTTGAACTAACATCAAGATTAGATGATCTCGCTTCATGATATTACGAAATAATTTCAAGATCTGTTGACTAACTTCAAGATCATATAATCTTGATTCAAGATCTTTTGAACTAATTTCAAGATCAGATGATCTCGCTTCAAGATCTTACGAAATAATTTCAATATCTTATGGACTGAACTATCATCAAGATCTTTTGAACTAACTTCAAGCTTAAATGATCTCGCTTCAAGATCTTACGAAATAACATCAAGATCTAATGAACTAACTTCAAGATCTTATAATCTTGATTCAAGATCTTTTGAACTAAATTAATGATGAAATGATCTGACTTCAAGATCATACTAAATAATTTCAAAATCTTTCGAAATGACATCAAGATCTTATGGACTGAACTAACTTCAAGATCTTATGATCTAACTTCAAGATCAGATGATCACTCTTCAAGATCTTTTGAACTAACTTCAAGATCATATAATCTTGATTCAAGATCTTTTGAACTAACTTCAAGATCAGATGATCTCGCTTCAAGATCTTACGAAATAATTTCAAGATGTGTTGACTAATTTCGAGATCATATAATCTTGATTCAAGATCTTTTAAACTAACATCAAGATCAAAAGTAGTTACTTCAAGATCTTTTGAACTAACATCAAGATCAGATGATCTCGCTTCAAGATCTTACGAAATAATTTCAAGAGCTTTTGACTAACTTCAAGATCATATAATCTTGATTCAAGATCTTTTGTAGTAATTTCAAGATCAATTGATCTCGCTTCAAGATCATACGAAATAACATCAAGATCTAATGAACTAACTTCAAGATCAGATGATCTCGCTTCAAGATCTTTCGAAATAACATCAAGATCTGATGAACTAACTACAAGATCTTTTGAACTAACTTCAAGATCAAAAGTGCTTACTTCAAGATCATTTAAACTTACTTCAAGATCTTACGATCTTGATTCAAGATCTTTTGAACTAACTTCAAGATCTTATGATCTAACTTCAAGATCAGATGATCTCTCTTCAAGATCTTTTGAACTAACTTCAAGATCATATAATCTTGATTCAAGATCTTTTGAACTAACTTCAAGATCAGATGATCTCGCTTCAAGATCTTACGAAATCAATTCAAGATCTTTTGAACTAAATTAAAGATCAAATGATCTCGATTCAAGATCTTACGAAATGGCTTCAAGATCTTATGATCTTGATTCAAGATCTTATGATCTTGATTCAAGATCTTTTGAACAAACTTCAAGATCTTATGATCTTGATTCAAGATCTTTTGAACTAACTTCAAGATCAGATGATCTCGCTTCAAGATCTTACGAAATAATTTCAAGATCATTTGACTAACTTCAAGATCATATAATCTTGATTCAAGATTTTTTGTAGTAATTTCAAGATCAATTGATCTCGCTTCAAGATCATACGAAATAACATCAAGATCTAATGAACTAACTTCAAGATCAGATGATCTCGCTTCATGATCTTACGAAAAAATTTCAAGATCTGTTGACTAACTTCAAGATCATATAATCTTGATTCAAGATTTTTTGTAGTAATTTCAAGATCAAATGATCTCGCTTCAAGATCTTACGAAATGGCTTCAAGATCTTATGATCTTGATTCAAGATCTTTTGAACAAACTTCAAGATCTTATGATCTTGATTCAAGATCTTTTGAACTAAATTAATGATCAAATGATCTCGCTTCAAGATCTTACGAAATAATTTCAAGATCTGTTGAACTAACTTCAAGATCAAATGATCTCGCTTCAAGATCTTACGAAATAATTTCAAGATCTGTTGACTAACTTCAAGATCATATAATCTTGATTCAAGATCTTTTGAACTAACTTCAAGATCAGATGAACTCGCTTCAAGATCTTACGAATTGGCTTCAAGATCAGACGATCTCGATACAAGATCTTTCGAAATAACATCAAGATCTGATGATCTAACTACAAGATCTTTTGAACTAACTTCAAGATCAAAAGTGCTTACTTCAAGATCATTTAAACTTACTTCAAGATCTTATGATCTAACTTCAAGATCATATAATCTTGATTCAAGATCTTTTGAACTAACTTCAAGATCAGATGATCTCGCTTCAAGATCTTACGAAATCAATTCAAGATCTTTTGAACTAAATTAAAGATCAAATGATCTCGATTCAAGATCTTACGAAATGGCTTCAAGATCTTATGATCTTGATTCAAGATCTTTTGAACAAACTTCAAGATCTTATGATCTTGATTCAAGATCTTTTGAACTAACTTCAAGATCAGATGATCTCGCTTCAAGATCTTACGAAATAATTTCAAGATCTTTTGACTAACTTCAAGATCATATAATCTTGATTCAAGATTTTTTGTAGTAATTTCAAGATCAATTGATCTCGCTTCAAGATCATACGAAATAACATCAAGATCTAATGAACTAACTACAAGATCTTTTGAACTTACTTCAAGATCAAAAGTGCTGACTTCAAGATCATTTGAACTTATTTCAAGATCTTATGAACTTGAATCAAGATCTTTTGAACTAAAATAAAGATCAAATGATCTCGCTTCAAGAATTTACAAAATGACTTCAAGATAAGACGATCTCGATACAAGATCTTTCAAAATAACATCAAGATCTGATGAACTAACTACAAGATCTTTTGAACTAACTTCAAGATCAAAAGTGCTTACTTCAAGATCATTTAAACTTACTTCAAGATCTTATGATCTTGATTCAAGATCTTTTGAACTAACTTCAAGATCTTATGATCTAACTTCAAGATCAGATGATCTCTCTTCAAGATCTTTTGAACTAACTTCAAGATCATATAATCTTGATTCAAGATCTTTTGAACTAACTTCAAGATCAGATGATCTCGCTTCAAGATCTTACGAAATCAATTCAAGATCTTTTGAACTAAATTAAAGATCAAATGATCTCGATTCAAGATCTTACGAAATGGCTTCAAGATCTTATGATCTTGATTCAAGATCTTTTGAACAAACTTCAAGATCTTATGATCTTGATTCAAGATCTTTTGAACTAACTTCAAGATCAGATGATCTCGCTTCAAGATCTTACGAAATAATTTCAAGATCTTTTGACTAACTTCAAGATCATTTAATCTTGATTCAAGATTTTTTGTAGTAATTTCAAGATCAATTGATCTCGCTTCAAGATCATACGAAATAACATCAAGATCTAATGAACTAATTTCAAGATCAGATGATCTCGCTTCAAGATCTTTCGAAATAACATCAAGATCTAATGAACTAACTACAAGATCAGATGATCTCTCTTCAAGATCTTTTGAACTAACTTCAAGATCATATAATCTTGATTCAAGATCTTTTGAACTAACTTCAAGATCAGATGATCTCGCTTCAAGATCTTACGAAATCAATTCAAGATCTTTTGAACTAAATTAAAGATCAAATGATCTCGATTCAAGATCTTACGAAATGGCTTCAAGATCTTATGATCTTGATTCAAGATCTTTTGAACAAACTTCAAGATCTTATGATCTTGATTCAAGATCTTTTGAACTAACTTCAAGATCAGATGATCTCGCTTCAAGATCTTACGAAATAATTTCAAGATCTTTTGACTAACTTCAAGATCATTTAATCTTGATTCAAGATTTTTTGTAGTAATTTCAAGATCAATTGATCTCGCTTCAAGATCATACGAAATAACATCAAGATCTAATGAACTAACTTCAAGATCAGATGATCTCGCTTCAAGATCTTTCGAAATAACATCAAGATCTAATGAACTAACTACAAGATCTTTTGAACTTACTTCAAGATCAAAAGTGCTGACTTCAAGATCATTTGAACTTATTTCAAGATCTTATGAACTTGAATCAAGATCTTTTGAACTAAAATAAAGATCAAATGATCTCGCTTCAAGAATTTACAAAATGACTTCAAGATCAGATAATCTCGCTTCAAGATCTTACGAAATCAATTCAAGATCTTTTGAACTAAATTAAAGATCAAATGATCTCGCTTCAAGATCTTACGAATTGGCTTCAAGATAAGACGGTCTCGATACAAGATCTTTCGAAATAACATCAAGATCTGATGAACTAACTACAAGATCTTTTGAACTAACTTCAAGATCAAAAGTGCTTACTTCAAGATCATTTAAACTTACTTCAAGATCTTATGATCTTGATTCAAGATCTTTTGAACTAACTTCAAGATCATATAATCTTGATTCAAGATCTTTTGAACTAACTTCAAGATCAGATGATCTCGCTTCAAGATCTTACGAAATCAATTCAAGATCTTTTGAACTAAATTAAAGATCAAATGATCTCGATTCAAGATCTTACGAAATGGCTTCAAGATCTTATGATCTTGATTCAAGATCTTATGATCTTGATTCAAGATCTTTTGAACAAACTTCAAGATCTTATGATCTTGATTCAAGATCTTATGATCTTGATTCAAGATCTTTTGAACTAACTTCAAGATCAGATGATCTCGCTTCAAGATCTTACGAAATAATTTCAAGATCTTTTGACTAACTTCAAGATCATATAATCTTGATTCAAGATTTTTTGTAGTAATTTCAAGATCAATTGATCTCGCTTCAAGATCATACGAAATAACATCAAGATCTAATGAACTAACTTCAAGATCAGATGATCTCGCTTCATGATCTTACGAAAAAATTTCAAGATCTGTTGACTAACTTCAAGATCATATAATCTTGATTCAAGATTTTTTGTAGTAATTTCAAGATCAATTGATCTCGCTTCAAGATCTTTCGAAATAACATCAAGATCTAATGTACTAACTACAAGATCTTTTGAACTAACTTCAAGATCAAAAGTGCTTACTTCAAGATCATTTGAACTTACTTCAAGATCATATAATCTTGATTCAAGATCTTTCGAAATGACATCAAGATCTAATGAACTAACTTCAAGATCTTATGATCTTGATTCAAGATCTTTTGAAGTAAATTAAAGTTCAAATGATTTCGCTTCAAGATCTTACGAAATAATTTCAAGATCTGTTGACTAACTTCGAGATCATATAATCTTGATTCAAGATCTTTTAAACTAACTTCAAGATCAAAAGTAGTTACTTCAAGATCTTTTGAACTAACATCAAGATTAGATGATCTCGCTTCATGATATTACGAAATAATTTCAAGATCTGTTGACTAACTTCAAGATCATATAATCTTGATTCAAGATCTTTTGAACTAATTTCAAGATCAGATGATCTCGCTTCAAGATCTTACGAAATAATTTCAATATCTTATGGACTGAACTATCATCAAGATCTTTTGAACTAACTTCAAGCTTAAATGATCTCGCTTCAAGATCTTACGAAATAACATCAAGATCTAATGAACTAACTTCAAGATCTTATAATCTTGATTCAAGATCTTTTGAACTAAATTAATGATGAAATGATCTGACTTCAAGATCATACTAAATAATTTCAAAATCTTTCGAAATGACATCAAGATCTTATGGACTGAACTAACTTCAAGATCTTATGATCTAACTTCAAGATCAGATGATCACTCTTCAAGATCTTTTGAACTAACTTCAAGAACATATAATCTTGATTCAAGATCTTTTGAACTAACTTCAAGATCAGATGATCTCGTTTCAAGATCTTACGAAATAATTTCAAGATGTGTTGACTAATTTCGAGATCATATAATCTTGATTCAAGATCTTTTAAACTAACATCAAGATCAAAAGTAGTTACTTAAAGATCTTTTGAACTAACATCAAGATTAGATGATCTCGCTTCATGATCTTACGAAATAATTTCAAGATCTGTTGACTAACTTCAAGATCATATAATCTTGATTCAAGATCTTTTGAACTAACTTCAAGATCAGATGATCTCGCTTCAAGATCTTACGAATTGGCTTCAAGATCAGACGATCTCGATACAAGATCTTTCGAAATAACATCATGATCTGATGAACTAACTACAAGATCTTTTGAACTAACTTCAAGATCAGATGATCTCGCTTCAAGATCTTACGAAATCAATTCAAGATCTTTTGAACTAAATTAAAGATCAATTGATCTCGATTCAAGATCTTACGAAATGGCTTCAAGATCTTATGATCTTGATTCAAGATCTTTTGAACAAACTTCAAGATCTTATGATCTTGATTCAAGATCTTTTGAACTAAATTAATGATCAAATGATCTCGCTTCAAGATCTTACGAAATAATTTCAAGATCTGTTGAACTAACTTCAAGATCAAATGATCTCGCTTCAAGATCTTACGAAATAATTTCAAGATCTGTTGACTAACTTCAAGATCATATAATCTTGATTCAAGATCTTTTGAACTAACTTCAAGATCAGATGAACTCGCTTCAAGATCTTACGAATTGGCTTCAAGATCAGACGATCTCGATACAAGATCTTTCGAAATAACATCAAGATCTGATGATCTAACTACAAGATCTTTTGAACTAACTTCAAGATCAAAAGTGCTTACTTCAAGATCATTTAAACTTACTTCAAGATCTTATGATCTAACTTCAAGATCATATAATCTTGATTCAAGATCTTTTGAACTAACTTCAAGATCAGATGATCTCGCTTCAAGATCTTACGAAATCAATTCAAGATCTTTTGAACTAAATTAAAGATCAAATGATCTCGATTCAAGATCTTACGAAATGGCTTCAAGATCTTATGATCTTGATTCAAGATCTTTTGAACAAACTTCAAGATCTTATGATCTTGATTCAAGATCTTTTGAACTAACTTCAAGATCAGATGATCTCGCTTCAAGATCTTACGAAATAATTTCAAGATCTTTTGACTAACTTCAAGATCATATAATCTTGATTCAAGATTTTTTGTAGTAATTTCAAGATCAATTGATCTCGCTTCAAGATCATACGAAATAACATCAAGATCTAATGAACTAACTACAAGATCTTTTGAACTTACTTCAAGATCAAAAGTGCTGACTTCAAGATCATTTGAACTTATTTCAAGATCTTATGAACTTGAATCAAGATCTTTTGAACTAAAATAAAGATCAAATGATCTCGCTTCAAGAATTTACAAAATGACTTCAAGATAAGACGATCTCGATACAAGATCTTTCAAAATAACATCAAGATCTGATGAACTAACTACAAGATCTTTTGAACTAACTTCAAGATCAAAAGTGCTTACTTCAAGATCATTTAAACTTACTTCAAGATCTTATGATCTTGATTCAAGATCTTTTGAACTAACTTCAAGATCTTATGATCTAACTTCAAGATCAGATGATCTCTCTTCAAGATCTTTTGAACTAACTTCAAGATCATATAATCTTGATTCAAGATCTTTTGAACTAACTTCAAGATCAGATGATCTCGCTTCAAGATCTTACGAAATCAATTCAAGATCTTTTGAACTAAATTAAAGATCAAATGATCTCGATTCAAGATCTTACGAAATGGCTTCAAGATCTTATGATCTTGATTCAAGATCTTTTGAACAAACTTCAAGATCTTATGATCTTGATTCAAGATCTTTTGAACTAACTTCAAGATCAGATGATCTCGCTTCAAGATCTTACGAAATAATTTCAAGATCTTTTGACTAACTTCAAGATCATTTAATCTTGATTCAAGATTTTTTGTAGTAATTTCAAGATCAATTGATCTCGCTTCAAGATCATACGAAATAACATCAAGATCTAATGAACTAATTTCAAGATCAGATGATCTCGCTTCAAGATCTTTCGAAATAACATCAAGATCTAATGAACTAACTACAAGATCAGATGATCTCTCTTCAAGATCTTTTGAACTAACTTCAAGATCATATAATCTTGATTCAAGATCTTTTGAACTAACTTCAAGATCAGATGATCTCGCTTCAAGATCTTACGAAATCAATTCAAGATCTTTTGAACTAAATTAAAGATCAAATGATCTCGATTCAAGATCTTACGAAATGGCTTCAAGATCTTATGATCTTGATTCAAGATCTTTTGAACAAACTTCAAGATCTTATGATCTTGATTCAAGATCTTTTGAACTAACTTCAAGATCAGATGATCTCGCTTCAAGATCTTACGAAATAATTTCAAGATCTTTTGACTAACTTCAAGATCATTTAATCTTGATTCAAGATTTTTTGTAGTAATTTCAAGATCAATTGATCTCGCTTCAAGATCATACGAAATAACATCAAGATCTAATGAACTAACTTCAAGATCAGATGATCTCGCTTCAAGATCTTTCGAAATAACATCAAGATCTAATGAACTAACTACAAGATCTTTTGAACTTACTTCAAGATCAAAAGTGCTGACTTCAAGATCATTTGAACTTATTTCAAGATCTTATGAACTTGAATCAAGATCTTTTGAACTAAAATAAAGATCAAATGATCTCGCTTCAAGAATTTACAAAATGACTTCAAGATCAGATAATCTCGCTTCAAGATCTTACGAAATCAATTCAAGATCTTTTGAACTAAATTAAAGATCAAATGATCTCGCTTCAAGATCTTACGAATTGGCTTCAAGATAAGACGGTCTCGATACAAGATCTTTCGAAATAACATCAAGATCTGATGAACTAACTACAAGATCTTTTGAACTAACTTCAAGATCAAAAGTGCTTACTTCAAGATCATTTAAACTTACTTCAAGATCTTATGATCTTGATTCAAGATCTTTTGAACTAACTTCAAGATCATATAATCTTGATTCAAGATCTTTTGAACTAACTTCAAGATCAGATGATCTCGCTTCAAGATCTTACGAAATCAATTCAAGATCTTTTGAACTAAATTAAAGATCAAATGATCTCGATTCAAGATCTTACGAAATGGCTTCAAGATCTTATGATCTTGATTCAAGATCTTATGATCTTGATTCAAGATCTTTTGAACAAACTTCAAGATCTTATGATCTTGATTCAAGATCTTATGATCTTGATTCAAGATCTTTTGAACTAACTTCAAGATCAGATGATCTCGCTTCAAGATCTTACGAAATAATTTCAAGATCTTTTGACTAACTTCAAGATCATATAATCTTGATTCAAGATTTTTTGTAGTAATTTCAAGATCAATTGATCTCGCTTCAAGATCATACGAAATAACATCAAGATCTAATGAACTAACTTCAAGATCAGATGATCTCGCTTCATGATCTTACGAAAAAATTTCAAGATCTGTTGACTAACTTCAAGATCATATAATCTTGATTCAAGATTTTTTGTAGTAATTTCAAGATCAATTGATCTCGCTTCAAGATCTTTCGAAATAACATCAAGATCTAATGAACTAACTACAAGATCTTTTGAACTAACTTCAAGATCAAAAGTGCTTACTTCAAGATCATTTGAACTTACTTCAAGATCATATAATCTTGATTCAAGATCTTTCGAAATGACATCAAGATCTAATGAACTAACTTCAAGATCTTATGATCTTGATTCAAGATCTTTTGAAGTAAATTAAAGTTCAAATGATTTCGCTTCAAGATCTTACGAAATAATTTCAAGATCTGTTGACTAACTTCGAGATCATATAATCTTGATTCAAGATCTTTTAAACTAACTTCAAGATCAAAAGTAGTTACTTCAAGATCTTTTGAACTAACATCAAGATTAGATGATCTCGCTTCATGATATTACGAAATAATTTCAAGATCTGTTGACTAACTTCAAGATCATATAATCTTGATTCAAGATCTTTTGAACTAATTTCAAGATCAGATGATCTCGCTTCAAGATCTTACGAAATAATTTCAATATCTTATGGACTGAACTATCATCAAGATCTTTTGAACTAACTTCAAGCTTAAATGATCTCGCTTCAAGATCTTACGAAATAACATCAAGATCTAATGAACTAACTTCAAGATCTTATAATCTTGATTCAAGATCTTTTGAACTAAATTAATGATGAAATGATCTGACTTCAAGATCATACTAAATAATTTCAAAATCTTTCGAAATGACATCAAGATCTTATGGACTGAACTAACTTCAAGATCTTATGATCTAACTTCAAGATCAGATGATCACTCTTCAAGATCTTTTGAACTAACTTCAAGATCATATAATCTTGATTCAAGATCTTTTGAACTAACTTCAAGATCAGATGATCTCGTTTCAAGATCTTACGAAATAATTTCAAGATGTGTTGACTAATTTCGAGATCATATAATCTTGATTCAAGATCTTTTAAACTAACATCAAGATCAAAAGTAGTTACTTAAAGATCTTTTGAACTAACATCAAGATTAGATGATCTCGCTTCATGATCTTACGAAATAATTTCAAGATCTGTTGACTAACTTCAAGATCATATAATCTTGATTCAAGATCTTTTGAACTAACTTCAAGATCAGATGATCTCGCTTCAAGATCTTACGAATTGGCTTCAAGATCAGACGATCTCGATACAAGATCTTTCGAAATAACATCATGATCTGATGAACTAACTACAAGATCTTTTGAGCTAACTTCAAGATCAGATGATCTCGCTTCAAGATCTTACGAAATCAATTCAAGATCTTTTGAACTAAATTAAAGATCAATTGATCTCGATTCAAGATCTTACGAAATGGCTTCAAGATCTTATGATCTTGATTCAAGATCTTATGATCTTGATTCAAGATCTTTTGAACAAACTTCAAGATCTTATGATCTTGATTCAAGATCTTTTGACTAACTTCAAGATCATATTATCTTGATTCAAGATCTTTTAAACTAACTTCAATATCAAAAGTAGTTACTTCAAGATCTTTTGAACTTACATCAAGATCAGATGATCTCGCTTCATGATCTTACTAAAAAATTTCAAGATCTGTTGACTAACTTCAAGATCATATAATCTTGATTCAAGATTTTTTGTAGTAATTTCAAGATCAATTGATCTCGCTTCAAGATCATACGAAATAACATCAAGATCTAATGAACTAACTTCAAGATCAGATGATCTCGCTTCAAGATCTTTCGAAATGACATCAAGATCTAATGAACTAACTACAAGATCTTTTGAACTTACTTCAAGATCAAAAGTGCTGACTTCATGATCATTTGAACTTATTTCAAGATCTTATGAACTTGAATCAAGATCTTTTGAACTAAAATAAAGATCAAATGATCTCGCTTCAAGAATTTACAAAATGACTTCAAGATCAGATAATCTCGCTTCAAGATCTTACGAATTGGCTTCAAGATAAGACGATCTCGATACAAGATCTTTCGAAATAACATCAAGATCTGATGAACCAACTACAAGATCTTTTGAACTATCTTCAAGATCAAAAGTGCTTACTTCAAGATCATTTGAACTTACTTCAAGATCTTATGAGCTTTATTCAAGATCTTTTGAACTAAATTAATGATCAATTGATCTAGCTTCAAGATCTTACGAAATAATTTCAAGATCTGTTGACTAACTTCGAGATCATATAATCTTGATTCAAGATCTTTTAAACTAACTTCAAGATCAAAAGTAGATACTTCAAGATCTTTTGAACTAACATCAAGATTAGATGATCTCGCTTCATGATATGACGAAATAATTTCGAGATCTGTTGACTAACTTCAAGATCATATAATCTTGATTCAAGATCTTTTGAACTAACTCCAAGATCAGATGATCTCGCTTCAAGATCTTACGAAATAATTTCAAGATATGTTGACTAACTTCGAGATCATATAATCTTGATTCAAGATTTTTTGTAGTAATTTCAAGATCAATTGATCTCGCTTCAAGATCATACGAAATAACATCAAGATCTAATGAACTAACTTCAAGATCAGATGATCTCGCTTCATGATCTTACGAAAAAATTTCAAGATCTGTTGACTAACTTCAAGATCATATAATCTTGATTCAAGATTTTTTGTAGTAATTTCAAGATCAATTGATCTCGCTTCAAGATCATACGAAATAACATCAAGATCTAATGAACTAACTTCAAGATCAGATGATCTCGCTTCAAGATCTTTCGAAATAACATCAAGATCTAATGAACTAACTACAAGATCTTTTGAACTAACTTCAAGATCAAAAGTGCTTACTTCAAGATCATTTGAACTTACTTCAAGATCATATAATCTTGATTCAAGATCTTTCGAAATGACATCAAGATCTAATGAACTAACTTCAAGATCTTATGATCTTGATTCAAGATCTTTTGAAGTAAATTAAAGTTCAAATGATTTCGCTTCAAGATCTTACGAAATAATTTCAAGATCTGTTGACTAACTTCGAGATCATATAATCTTGATTCAAGATCTTTTAAACTAACTTCAAGATCAAAAGTAGTTACTTCAAGATCTTTTGAACTAACATCAAGATTAGATGATCTCGCTTCATGATATTACGAAATAATTTCAAGATCTGTTGACTAACTTCAAGATCATATAATCTTGATTCAAGATCTTTTGAACTAACTCCAAGATCAGATGATCTCGCTTCAAGATCTTACGAAATAATTTCAATATCTTATGGACTGAACTATCATCAAGATCTTTTGAACTAACTTCAAGCTTAAATGATCTCGCTTCAAGATCTTACGAAATAACATCAAGATCTAATGAACTAACTTCAAGATCTTATAATCTTGATTCAAGATCTTTTGAACTAAATTAATGATGAAATGATCTGACTTCAAGATCATACTAAATAATTTCAAAATCTTTCGAAATGACATCAAGATCTTATGGACTGAACTAACTTCAAGATCTTATGATCTAACTTCAAGATCAGATGATCACTCTTCAAGATCTTTTGAACTAACTTCAAGATCATATAATCTTGATTCAAGATCTTTTGAACTAACTTCAAGATCAGATGATCTCGTTTCAAGATCTTACGAAATAATTTCAAGATGTGTTGACTAATTTCGAGATCATATAATCTTGATTCAAGATCTTTTGAACTAACTTCAAGATCAGATGATCTCGCTTCAAGATCTTACGAAATCAATTCAAGATCTTTTGAACTAAATTAAAGATCAAATGATCTCGATTCAAGATCTTACGAAATGGCTTCAAGATCTTATGATCTTGATTCAAGATCTTTTGAACAAACTTCAAGATCTTATGATCTTGATTCAAGATCTTTTGAATTAACTTCAAGATCAGATGATCTCGCTTCAAGATCTTACGAAATAATTTCAAGATCTTTTGACTAACTTCAAGATCATATAATCTTGATTCAAGATTTTTTGTAGTAATTTCAAGATCAATTGATCTCGCTTCAAGATCATACGAAATAACATCAAGATCTAATGAACTAACTACAAGATCTTTTGAACTAACTTCAAGATCAAAAGTGCTTACTTCAAGATCATTTGAACTTACTTCAAGATCATATAATCTTGATTCAAGATCTTTCGAAATGACATCAAGATCTAATGAACTAACTTCAAGATCTTATGATCTTGATTCAAGATCTTTTGAAGTAAATTAAAGTTCAAATGATTTCGCTTCAAGATCTTACGAAATAATTTCAAGATCTGTTGACTAACTTCGAGATCATATAATCTTGATTCAAGATCTTTTAAACTAACTTCAAGATCAAAAGTAGTTACTTCAAGATCTTTTGAACTAACATCAAGATTAGATGATCTCGCTTCATGATATTACGAAATAATTTCAAGATCTGTTAACTAACTTCAAGATCATATAATCTTGATTCAAGATCTTTTGAACTAACTTCAAGCTTAAATGATCTCGCTTCAAGATCTTACGAAATAACATCAAGATCTAATGAACTAACTTCAAGATCTTATAATCTTGATCCAAGATCTTTTGAACTAAATTAATGATGAAATGATCTGACTTCAAGATCATACTAAATAATTTCAAAATCTTTCGAAATGACATCAAGATCTTATGGACTGAACTAACTTCAAGATCTTATGATCTAACTTCAAGATCAGATGATCACTCTTCAAGAACTTTTGAACTAACTTCAAGATCATATAATCTTGATTCAAGATCTTTTGAACTAACTTCAAGATCAGATGATCTCGCTTCAAGATCTTACGAATTGGCTTCAAGATCAGACGATCTCGATACAAGATCTTTCGAAATAACATCAAGATCTGATGAACTAACTACAAGATCTTTTGAACTAACTTCAAGATCAAAAGTGCTTACTTCAAGATCATTTGAACTTACTTCAAGATCTTATGATCTTGATTCAAGATCTTTTGAACTAACTTCAAGATCAGATGATCTCGCTTCAAGATCTTACGAAATCAATTCAAGATCTTTTGAACTAAATTAAAGATCAAATGATCTCGATTCAAGATCTTACGAAATGGCTTCAAGATCTTATGATCTTGATTCAAGATCTTATGATCTTGATTCAAGATCTTTTGAACAAACTTCAAGATCTTATGATCTTGATTCAAGATCTTTTGACTGACTTCAAGATCATATTATCTTGATTCAAGATCTTTTAAACTAACTTCAATATCAAAAGTAGTTACTTCAAGATCTTTTGAACTTACATCAAGATCAGATGATCTCGCTTCATGATCTTACTAAAAAATTTCAAGATCTGTTGACTAACTTCAAGATCATATAATCTTGATTCAAGATTTTTTGTAGTAATTTCAAGATCAATTGATCTCGCTTCAAGATCATACGAAATAACATCAAGATCTAATGAACTAACTTCAAGATCAGATGATCTCGCTTCAAGATCTTTCGAAATGACATCAAGATCTAATGAACTAACTACAAGATCTTTTGAACTTACTTCAAGATCAAAAGTGCTGACTTCAAGATCATTTGAACTTATTTCAAGATCTTATGAACTTGAATCAAGATCTTTTGAACTAAAATAAAGATCAAATGATCTCGCTTCAAGAATTTACAAAATGACTTCAAGATCAGATAATCTCGCTTCAAGATCTTACGAATTGGCTTCAAGATAAGACGATCTCGATACAAGATCTTTCGAAATAACATCAAGATCTGATGAACTAACTACAAGATCTTTTGAACTATCTTCAAGATCAAAAGTGCTTACTTCAAGATCATTTGAACTTACTTCAAGATCTTATGAGCTTTATTCAAGATCTTTTGAACTAAATTAATGATCAATTGATCTCGCTTCAAGATCTTACGAAATAATTTCAAGATCTGTTGACTAACTTCGAGATCATATAATCTTGATTCAAGATCTTTTAAACTAACTTCAAGATCAAAAGTAGTTACTTCAAGATCTTTTGAACTAACATCAAGATTAGATGATCTCGCTTCATGATATGACGAAATAATTTCAAGATCTGTTGACTAACTTCAAGATCATATAATCTTGATTCAAGATCTTTTGAACTAACTTCAAGATCAGATGATCTCGCTTCAAGATCTTACGAATTGGCTTCAAGATCAGACGATCTCGATACAAGATCTTTCGAAATAACATCAAGATCTGATGAACTAACTACAAGATCTTTTGAACTAACTTCAAGATCAAAAGTGCTTACTTCAAGATCATTTGAACTTACTTCAAGATCTTATGATCTTGATTCAAGATCTTTTGAACTAACTTCAAGATCAGATGATCTCGCTTCAAGATCTTACGAAATCAATTCAAGATCTTTTGAACTAAATTAAAGATCAAATGATCTCGATTCAAGATCTTACGAAATGGCTTCAAGATCTTATGATCTTGATTCAAGATCTTATGATCTTGATTCAAGATCTTATGATCTTGATTCAAGATCTTATGATCTTGATTCAAGATCTTTTGAACAAACTTCAAGATCTTATGATCTTGATTCAAGATCTTTTGACTAACTTCAAGATCATATTATCTTGATTCAAGATCTTTTAAACTAACTTCAATATCAAAAGTAGTTACTTCAAGATCTTTTGAACTTACATCAAGATCAGATGATCTCGCTTCATGATCTTACTAAAAAATTTCAAGATCTGTTGACTAACTTCAAGATCATATAATCTTGATTCAAGATTTTTTGTAGTAATTTCAAGATCAATTGATCTCGCTTCAAGATCATACGAAATAACATCAAGATCTAATGAACTAACTTCAAGATCAGATAATCTCGCTTCAAGATCTTACGAATTGGCTTCAAGATAAGACGATCTCGATACAAGATCTTTCGAAATAACATCAAGATCTGATGAACTAACTACAAGATCTTTTGAACTATCTTCAAGATCAAAAGTGCTTACTTCAAGATCATTTGAACTTACTTCAAGATCTTATGAGCTTTATTCAAGATCTTTTGAACTAAATTAATGATCAATTGATCTCGCTTCAAGATCTTACGAAATAATTTCAAGATCTGTTGACTAACTTCGAGATCATATAATCTTGATTCAAGATCTTTTGAACTAACTTCAAGATCATATAATCTTGATTCAAGATCTTTTGAACTAACTCCAAGATCAGATGATCTCGCTTCAAGATCTTACGAAATAATTTCAAGATCTGTTGACTAACTTCGAGATCATATAATCTTGATTCAAGATCTTTTGAACTAACTTCAAGATCAGATGATCTCGCTTCAAGATCTTACGAAATAATTTCAAAATCTGTTGAACTAACTTCAATATCAAATGATCTCGCTTCAAGATCTTACGAAATAATTTCAAGATCTATTGACTAACTTCAAGATCATATAATCTTGATTCAAGATCTTTTGAACTAACTTCAAGATCAGATGAACTCGCTTCAAGATCTTACGAATTGGCTTCAAGATCAGACGATCTCGATACAAGATCTTTCGAAATAACATCAAGATCTGATGAACTAACTACAAGATCTTTTGAACTAACTTCAAGATCAAAAGTGCTTACTTCAAGATCATTTAAACTTACTTCAAGATCTTATGATCTTGATTCAAGATCTTTTGAACTAACTTCAAGATCTTATGATCTAACTTCAAGATCAGATGATCTCTCTTCAAGATGTGTTGACTAATTTCGAGATCATATAATCTTGATTCAAGATCTTTTAAACTAACATCAAGATCAAAAGTAGTTACTTCAAGATCTTTTGAACTTACATCAAGATTAGATGATCTCGCTTCATGATCTTACGAAATAATTTCAAGATCTGTTGACTAACTTCAAGATCATATAATCTAGATTCAAGATCTTTTGAAGTAACTTTAAGATCAAAAGTGCATACTTCAAGATCATTTGAACTTACTTCAAGATCTTATGATCTTGATTCAAGATCTTTTGACTAACTTCAAGATCATATTATCTTGATTCAAGATCTTTTAAACTAACTTCAATATCAAAAGTAGTTACTTCAAGATCTTTTGAACTTACATCAAGATCAGATGATCTCGCTTCATGATCTTACTAAAAAATTTCAAGATCTGTTGACTAACTTCAAGATCATATAATCTTGATTCAAGATTTTTTGTAGTAATTTCAAGATCAATTGATCTCGCTTCAAGATCATACGAAATAACATCAAGATCTAATGAACTAACTTCAAGATCAGATAATCTCGCTTCAAGATCTTACGAATTGGCTTCAAGATAAGACGATCTCGATACAAGATCTTTCGAAATAACATCAAGATCTGATGAACTAACTACAAGATCTTTTGAACTATCTTCAAGATCAAAAGTGCTTACTTCAAGATCATTTGAACTTACTTCAAGATCTTATGAGCTTTATTCAAGATCTTTTGAACTAAATTAATGATCAATTGATCTCGCTTCAAGATCTTACGAAATAATTTCAAGATCTGTTGACTAACTTCGAGATCATATAATCTTGATTCAAGATCTTTTAAACTAACTTCAAGATCAAAAGTAGTTACTTCAAGATCTTTTGAACTAACATCAAGATTAGATGATCTCGCTTCATGATATGACGAAATAATTTCAAGATCTGTTGACTAACTTCGAGATCATATAATCTTGATTCAAGATCTTTTGAACTAACTTCAAGATCATATAATCTTGATTCAAGATCTTTTGAACTAACTCCAAGATCAGATGATCTCGCTTCAAGATCTTACGAAATAATTTCAAGATCTGTTGACTAACTTCGAGATCATATAATCTTGATTCAAGATCTTTTGAACTAACTTCAAGATCAGATGATCTCGCTTCAAGATCTTACGAAATAATTTCAAAATCTGTTGAACTAACTTCAATATCAAATGATCTCGCTTCAAGATCTTACGAAATAATTTCAAGATCTATTGACTAACTTCAAGATCATATAATCTTGATTCAAGATCTTTTGAACTAACTTCAAGATCAGATGAACTCGCTTCAAGATCTTACGAATTGGCTTCAAGATCAGACGATCTCGATACAAGATCTTTCGAAATAACATCAAGATCTGATGAACTAACTACAAGATCTTTTGAACTAACTTCAAGATCAAAAGTGCTTACTTCAAGATCATTTAAACTTACTTCAAGATCTTATGATCTTGATTCAAGATCTTTTGAACTAACTTCAAGATCTTATGATCTAACTTCAAGATCAGATGATCTCTCTTCAAGATGTGTTGACTAATTTCGAGATCATATAATCTTGATTCAAGATCTTTTAAACTAACATCAAGATCAAAAGTAGTTACTTCAAGATCTTTTGAACTTACATCAAGATTAGATGATCTCGCTTCATGATCTTACGAAATAATTTCAAGATCTGTTGACTAACTTCAAGATCATATAATCTAGATTCAAGATCTTTTGAAGTAACTTTAAGATCAAAAGTGCTTACTTCAAGATCATTTGAACTTACTTCAAGATCTTATGATCTTGATTCAAGATCTTTTGAACTAACTTCAAGATCAGATGATCTCGCTTCAAGATCTTACGAAATCAATTCAAGATCTTTTGAACTAAATTAAAGATCAAATGATCTCGATTCAAGCTCTTACGAAATGGCTTCAAGATCTTTTGAACAAACTTCAAGATCTTATGATCTTGATTCAAGATCTTTTGAACTAACTTCAAGATCAGATGATCTCGCTTCAAGATCTTACGAAATAATTTCAAGATCTTTTGACTAACTTCAAGATCATATAATCTTGATTCAAGATTTTTTGTAGTAATATCAAGATCAATTGATCTCGCTTCAAGATCATACGAAATAACATCAAGATCTAATGAACTAACTTCAAGATCAGATGATCTCGCTTCAAGATCTTTCGAAATGACATCAAGATCTAATGAACTAACTACAAGATCTTTTGAACTTACTTCAAGATCAAAAGTGCTGACTTCAAGATCATTTGAACTTATTTCAAGATCTTATGAACTTGAATCAAGATCTTTTGAACTAAAATAAAGATCAAATGATCTCGCTTCAAGAATTTACAAAATGACTTCAAGATCTAATAATCTCGCTTCAAGATCTTACGAAATCAATTCAAGATCTTTTGAACTAAATAAAAAAAAGATCAAATGATCTCGCTTCAAGATCTTACGAATTGGCTTCAAGATAAGACGATCTCGATACAAGATCTTTCGAAATAACATCAAGATCTGATGAACTAACTACAAGATCTTTTGAACTAACTTCAAGATCAAAAGTGCTTACTTCAAGATCATTTGAACTTACTTCAAGATCATATAATCTTGATTCAAGATCTTTCGAAATGACATCAAGATCTAATGAACTAACTTCAAGATCTTATGAGCTTTATTCAAGATCTTTTGAACTAAATTAATGATCAATTGATCTCGCTTCAAGACCTTACGAAATCATTTCAAGATCTATTGAACTAACTTCAAGATCATATAATCTTGATTCAAGATCTTTTGAACTAACTTCAAGATCAGATGATCTCGCTTCAAGATCTTACGAAATAATTTCAAGATCTGTTGACTAACTTCGAGATCATATAATCTTGATTCAAGATTTTTTGTAGTAATATCAAGATCAATTGATCTCGCTTCAAGATCATACGAAATAACATCAAGATCTAATGAACTAACTTCAAGATAAGACGATCTCGATACAAGATCTTTCGAAATAACATCAAGATCTGATGAACTAACTACAAGATCTTTTGAACTAACTTCAAGATCAAAAGTGCTTACTTCAAGATCATTTGAACTTACTTCAAGATCATATAATCTTGATTCAAGATCTTTCGAAATGACATCAAGATCTAATGAACTAACTTCAAGATCTTATGAGCTTTATTCAAGATCTTTTGAACTAAATTAATGATCAATTGATCTCGCTTCAAGACCTTACGAAATCATTTCAAGATCTATTGAACTAACTTCAAGATCATATAATCTTGATTCAAGATCTTTTGAACTAACTTCAAGATCAGATGATCTCGCTTCAAGATCTTACGAAATAATTTCAAGATCTGTTGACTAACTTCGAGATCATATAATCTTGATTCAAGATCTTTTAAACTAACTTCAAGATCAAAAGTAGTTACTTCAAGATCTTTTGAACTAACATCAAGATTAGATGATCACGCTTCATGATCTTACGAAATAATTTCAAGATCTGTTGACTAACTTCAAGATCATATAATCTTGATTCAAGATCTTTTGAACTAACATCAAGATTAGATGATCTCGCTTCATGATCTTACGAAATAATTTCAAGATCTGTTGACTAACTTCAAGATCATATAATCTTGATTCAAGATCTTTTAATCTAACTTCAAGATCAATAGTAGTTACTTCAAGATCTTTTGAACTAACATCAAGATTAGATGATCTCGCTTCATGATCTTACGAAATAATTTCAAGATCTGTTGACTAACTTCGAGATCATATAATCTTGATTCAAGATCTTTTGAACTAACTTCAAGATCAGATGATCTCGCTTCAAGATCTTACGAATTGGCTTCAAGATCAGACGATCTCGATACAAGATCTTTCGAAATAACATCAAGATCTGATGAACTAACTACAAGACCTTTTGAACTAACATCAAGATCAAAAGTGCTTACTTCAAGATCATTTAAACTTACTTCAAGTTCTTATGATCTTGATTCAAGATCTTTTGAACTAACTTCAAGATCAGATGATCTCGCTTCAAGATCTTACGAAATCAATTCAAGATCTTTTGAACTAAATTAAAGATCAAATGATCTCGCTTCAAGATCTAACGAAATGGCTTCAAGATCTTATGATCTTGATTCAAGATCTTTTGAACAAACTTCAAGATCTTATGATCTTGAATCAAGATCTTTTGAACTAAATTAATGATCAAATGATCTCGCTTCAAGATCTTACGAAATAATTTCAAGATCTGTTGAACTAACTTCAAGATCAAATGATCTCGCTTCAAGATCTTACGAAATTTTTTCAAGATCTGTTGACTAACTTCAAGATCATATAATCTTGATTCAAGATCTTTTGAACTAATTTCAAGATCAGATGAACTCGCTTCAAGATCTTACGAATTGGCATCAAGATCAGACGATCTCGATACAAGATCTTTCGAAATAACATCAAGATCTGATGAACTAACTACAAGATCTTTTGAACTAACTTCAAGATCAAAAGTGCTTACTTCAAGATCATTTAAACTTACTTCAAGATCTTATGATCTTGATTCAAGATCTTTTGAACTAACTTCAAGATCAGATGATCTCGCTTCAAGATCTTACGAAATCAATTCAAGATCTTTTGAACTAAATTAAAGATCAAATGATCTCGCTTCAAGATATTACGAAATGGCTTCAAGATCTTATGATCTTGATTCAAGATCTTTTGAACAAACTTCAAGATCTTATGATCATGATTCAAGATCTTTTGAACTAAATTAATGATCAAATGATCTCGCTTCAAGACCTTACGAAATCATTTCAAGATCTATTGAACTAACTTCAAGATCAAATGATCTCGCTTCAAGATCTTACGAAATAATTTCAAGATCTGTTGACTAACTTCAAGATCATATAATCTTGATTCAAGATCTTTTGAACTAACTTCAAGATCAGATGAACTCGCTTCAAGATCTTACGAAATAATTTCAAGATCTGTTGACTAACTTCAAGATCATATAATCTTGATTCAAGATCTTTTAAACTAACTTCAAGATCAAAAGTAGTTACTTAAAGATCTTTTGAACTAACATCAAGATTAGATGATCTCGCTTCATGATCTTACGAAATAATTTCAAGATCTGTTGACTTACTTCAAGATCATATAATCTTGATTCAAGATCTTTTGTAGTAATTTCAAGATCAATTGATCTCGCTTCAAGATCTTTCGAAATGATATCAAGATCTAATGAACTAACTACAAGATCTTTTGAACTTACTTCAAGATCAAAAGTGCTGACTTCAAGATCATTTGAACTTATTTTAAGATCTTATGAACTTGAATCAAGATCTTTTGAACTAAAATAAAGATCAGATAATCTCGCTTCAAGATCTTACGAAATCAATTCAAGATCTTTTGAACTAAAATAAAGATCAATTGATCTCGCTTCAAGATCATACGAAATAACATCAAGATCTAATGAACTAACTTCAAGATCAGATGATCTCGCTTCAAGATCTTTCGAAATGACATCAAGATCTAATGAACTAACTACAAGATCTTTTGAACTTACTTCAAGATCAAAAGTGATGACTTCAAGATCATTTGAACTTATTTCAAGATCTTATGAACTTGAATCAAGATCTTTTGAACTAAAATAAAGATCAAATGATCTCGCTTCAAGAATTTACAAAATGACTTCAAGATCAGATAATCTCGCTTCAAGATCTTACGAAATCAATTCAAGATCTTTTGAACTAAATAAAAAAAAGATCAAATGATCTCGCTTCAAGATCTTACGAATTGGCTTCAAGATAAGACGATCTCGATACAAGATCTTTCGAAATAACATCAAGATCTGATGAACTAACTACAAGATCTTTTGAACTAACTTCAAGATCATATAATCTTGATTCAAGATCTCTCGAAATGACATCAAGATCTATTGAACTAACTTCAAGATCTTATGAGCTTTATTCAAGATCTTTTGAACTAAATTAATGATCAATTGATCTCGCTTCAAGACCTTACGAAATCATTTCAAGATCTATTGAACTAACTTCAAGATCATATAATCTTGATTCAAGATCTTTTGAACTAACTTCAAGATAAGATGATCTCGCTTCAAGATCTTACGAAATAATTTCAAGATCTGTTGACTAACTTCGAGATCATATAATCTTGATTCAAGATCTTTTAAACTAACTTCAAGATCAAAAGTAGTTACTTCAAGATCTTTTGAACTAACATCAAGATTAGATGATCACGCTCCATGATCTTACGAAATAATTTCAAGATCTGTTGACTAACTTCAAGATCATATAATCTTGATTCAAGATCTTTTGAACTAACATCAAGATTAGATGATCTCGCTTCATGATCTTACGAAATAATTTCAAGATCTGTTGACTAACTTCAAGATCATATAATCTTGATTCAAGATCTTTTAATCTAACTTCAAGATCAATAGTAGTTACTTCAAGATCTTTTGAACTAACATCAAGATTAGATGATCTCGCTTCATGATCTTACGAAATAATTTCAAGATCTGTTGACTAACTTCGAGATCATATAATCTTGATTCAAGATCTTTTGAACTAACTTCAAGATCAGATGATCTCGCTTCAAGATCTTACGAATTGGCTTCAAGATCAGACGATCTCGATACAAGATCTTTCGAAATAACATCAAGATCTGATGAACTAACTTCAAGATCAGATGATCTCGCTTCAAGATCTTTCGAAATAACATCAAGATCTAATGAACTAACTACAAGATCTGTTGACTTACTTCAAGTTCTTATGATCTTGATCCAAGATCTTTTGAACTAACTTCAAGATCAGATGATCTCGCTTCAAGATCTTACGAAATGGCTTCAAGATCTTATGATCTTGATTCAAGATCTTTTGAACAAACTTCAAGATCTTATGATCTTGATTCAAGATCTTTTGAACTAACTTCAAGATCAGATGATCTCGCTTCAAGATCTTACGAAATAATTTCAAGATCTTTTGACTAACTTCAAGATCATTTAATCTTGATTCAAGATTTTTTGTAGTAATTTCAAGATCAATTGATCTCGCTTCAAGATCATACGAAATAACATCAAGATCTAATGAACTAACTTCAAGATCAGATGATCTCGCTTCAAGATCTTTCGAAATAACATCAAGATCTAATGAACTAACTACAAGATCTTTTGAACTTACTTCAAGATCAAAAGTGCTGACTTCAAGATCATTTGAA
The DNA here is from genome assembly GCA_036289425.1 of Rhopalosiphum nymphaeae. Classification (NCBI taxonomy): domain Eukaryota; kingdom Metazoa; phylum Arthropoda; class Insecta; order Hemiptera; family Aphididae; genus Rhopalosiphum; species Rhopalosiphum nymphaeae. Next base: position 6,199,306 of record JAZAQC010000006.1, on the reverse strand, counting down.
CTTATTTCAAGATCTTATGAACTTGAATCAAGATCTTTTGAACTAAAATAAAGATCAAATGATCTCGCTTCAAGAATTTACAAAATGACTTCAAGATCAGATAATCTCGCTTCAAGATCTTACGAAATGGCTTCAAGATCTTATGATCTTGATTCAAGATCTTTTGAACAAACTTCAAGATCTTATGATCTTGATTCAAGATCTTTTGAACTAAATTAATGATCAAATGATCTCGCTTCAAGATCTTACGAAATAATTTCAAGATCTGTTGAACTAACTTCAAGATCAAATGATCTCGCTTCAAGATCTTATTAAATTTTTTTAAGATCTGTTGAATAACTTCAAGATCATATAATCTTGATTCAAGATCTTTTGAACTAACTTCAAGATCAGATGAACTCGCTTCAAGATCTTACGAATTGGCTTCAAGATCAGACGATCTCGATACAAGATCTTTCGGAATAACATCAAGATCTGATGAACTAACTACAAGATCTTTTGAACTTACTTCATGATCAAAAGTGCTGACTTCAAGATCATTTGAACTTATTTTAAGATCTTATGAACTTGAATCAAGATCTTTTGAACTAAAATAAAGATCAGATAATCTCGCTTCAAGATCTTACGAAATCAATTCAAGATCTTTTGAACTAAAATAAAGATCAATTGATCTCGCTTCAAGATCATACGAAATAACATCAAGATCTAATGAACTAACTTCAAGATCAGATGATCTCGCTTCAAGATCTTTCGAAATGACATCAAGATCTAATGAACTAACTACAAGATCTTTTGAACTTACTTCAAGATCAAAAGTGCTGACTTCAAGATCATTTGAACTTATTTCAAGATCTTATGAACTTGAATCAAGATCTTTTGAACTAAAATAAAGATCAAATGATCTCGCTTCAAGAATTTACAAAATGACTTCAAGATCAGATAATCTCGCTTCAAGATCTTACGAAATCAATTCAAGATCTTTTGAACTAAATAAAAAAAAGATCAAATGATCTCGCTTCAAGATCTTACGAATTGGCTACAAGATAAGACGATCTCGATACAAGATCTTTCGAAATAACATCAAGATCTGATGAACTAACTACAAGATCTTTTGAACTAACTTCAAGATCAAAAGTGCTTACTTCAAGATCATTTAAACTTACTTCAAGATCTTATGATCTTGATTCAAGATCTTTTGAACTAACTTCAAGATCTTATGATCTAACTTCAAGATCAGATGATCTCTCTTCAAGATGTGTTGACTAATTTCGAGATCATATAATCTTGATTCAAGATCTTTTAAACTAACATCAAGATCAAAAGTAGTTACTTCAAGATCTTTTGAACTTACATCAAGATTAGATGATCTCGCTTCATGATCTTACGAAATAATTTCAAGATCTGTTGACTAACTTCAAGATCATATAATCTAGATTCAAGATCTTTTGAAGTAACTTTAAGATCAAAAGTGCTTACTTCAAGATCATTTGAACTTACTTCAAGATCTTATGATCTTGATTCAAGATCTTTTGAACTAACTTCAAGATCAGATGATCTCGCTTCAAGATCTTACGAAATCAATTCAAGATCTTTTGAACTAAATTAAAGATCAAATGATCTCGATTCAAGCTCTTACGAAATGGCTTCAAGATCTTTTGAACAAACTTCAAGATCTTATGATCTTGATTCAAGATCTTTTGAACTAACTTCAAGATCAGATGATCTCGCTTCAAGATCTTACGAAATAATTTCAAGATCTTTTGACTAACTTCAAGATCATATAATCTTGATTCAAGATTTTTTGTAGTAATATCAAGATCAATTGATCTCGCTTCAAGATCATACGAAATAACATCAAGATCTAATGAACTAACTTCAAGATCAGATGATCTCGCTTCAAGATCTTTCGAAATAACATCAAGATCTAATGAACTAACTACAAGATCTTTTGAACTTACTTCAAGATCAAAAGTGCTGACTTCAAGATCATTTGAGCTTATTTCAAGATCTTATGAACTTGATTCAAGATCTTTTGAACTAACTTCAAGATCAGATGATCTTGATTCAAGATTTTTTGTAGTAATATCAAGATCAATTGATCTCGCTTCAAGATCTTACGAAATAATTTCAAGATCTTTTGACTAACTTCAAGATCATATAATCTTGATTCAAGATTTTTTGTAGTAATATCAAGATCAATTGATCTCGCTTCAAGATCATACGAAATAACATCAAGATCTAATGAACTAACTTCAAGATCAGATGATCTCGCTTCAAGATCTTTCGAAATAACATCAAGATCTAATGAACTAACTACAAGATCTTTTGAACTTACTTCAAGATCAAAAGTGCTGACTTCAAGATCATTTGAGCTTATTTCAAGATCTTATGAACTTGAATCAAGATCTTTTGAACTAACTTCAAGATCAGATGATCTCGCTTCAAGATCTTACGAAATAATTTCAAGATCATTTGACTAACTTCAAGATCATATAATCTTGATTCAAGATTTTTTGTAGTAATTTCAAGATCAATTGATCTCGCTTCAAGATCATACGAAATAACATCAAGATCTAATGAACTAACTACAAGATCTTTTGAACTTACTTCAAGATCAAAAGTGCTGACTTCAAGATCATTTGAGCTTATTTCAAGATCTTATGAACTTGAATCAAGATCTTTTGAACTAACATCAAGATTAGATGATCTCGCTTCATGATCTTACGAAATAATTTCAAGATCTGTTGACTAACTTCGAGATCATATAATCTTGATTCAAGATCTTTTGAACTAACTTCAAGATCAGATGATCTCGCTTCAAGATCTTACGAATTGGCTTCAAGATCAGACGATCTCGATACAAGATCTTCCGAAATAACATCAAGATCTGATGAACTAACTACAAGACCTTTTGAACTAACTTCAAGATCAAAAGTGCTTACTTCAAGATCATTTAAACTTACTTCAAGTTCTTATGATCTTGATTCAAGATCTTTTGAACTAACTTCAAGATCAGATGATCTCGCTTCAAGATCTTACGAAATCAATTCAAGATCTTTTGAACTAAATTAAAGATCAAATGATCTCGCTTCAAGATCTGACGAAATGGCTTCAAGATCTTATGATCTTGATTCAAGATCTTTTGAACAAACTTCAAGATCTTATGATCTTGAATCAAGATCTTTTGAACTAAATTAATGATCAAATGATCTCGCTTCAAGATCTTACGAAATAATTTCAAGATCTGTTGAACTAACTTCAAGATCAAATGATCTCGCTTCAAGATCTTACGAAATTTTTTCAAGATCTGTTGACTAACTTCAAGATCATATAATCTTGATTCAAGATCTTTTGAACTAATTTCAAGATCAGATGAACTCGCTTCAAGATCTTACGAATTGGCATCAAGATCAGACGATCTCGATACAAGATCTTTCGAAATAACATCAAGATCTGATGAACTAACTACAAGATCTTTTGAACTAACTTCAAGATCAAAAGTGCTTACTTCAAGATCATTTAAACTTACTTCAAGATCTTATGATCTTGATTCAAGATCTTTTGAACTAACTTCAACATCAGATGATCTCGCTTCAAGATCTTACGAAATCAATTCAAGATCTTTTGAACTAAATTAAAGATCAAATGATCTCGATTCAAGCTCTTACGAAATGGCTTCAAGATCTTTTGAACAAACTTCAAGATCTTATGATCTCGCTTCAAGATCATACGAAATAACATCAAGATCTAATGAACTAACTTCAAGATCAGATGATCTCGCTTCAAGATCTTTCGAAATGACATCAAGATCTAATGAACTAACTACAAGATCTTTTGAACTTACTTCAAGATCAAAAGTGCTGACTTCAAGATCATTTGAACTTATTTCAAGATCTTATGAACTTGAATCAAGATCTTTTGAACTAAAATAAAGATCAAATGATCTCGCTTCAAGAATTTACAAAATGACTTCAAGATCTAATAATCTCGCTTCAAGATCTTACGAAATCAATTCAAGATCTTTTGAACTAAATAAAAAAAAGATCAAATGATCTCGCTTCAAGATCTTACGAATTGGCTTCAAGATAAGACGATCTCGATACAAGATCTTTCGAAATAACATCAAGATCTGATGAACTAACTACAAGATCTTTTGAACTAACTTCAAGATCAAAAGTGCTTACTTCAAGATCATTTGAACTTACTTCAAGATCATATAATCTTGATTCAAGATCTTTCGAAATGACATCAAGATCTAATGAACTAACTTCAAGATCTTATGAGCTTTATTCAAGATCTTTTGAACTAAATTAATGATCAATTGATCTCGCTTCAAGACCTTACGAAATCATTTCAAGATCTATTGAACTAACTTCAAGATCATATAATCTTGATTCAAGATCTTTTGAACTAACTTCAAGATCAGATGATCTCGCTTCAAGATCTTACGAAATAATTTCAAGATCTGTTGACTAACTTCGAGATCATATAATCTTGATTCAAGATCTTTTGAACTAACTTCAAGATCTTATGATCTAACTTCAAGATCAGATGATCTCTCTTCAAGATGTGTTGACTAATTTCGAGATCATATAATCTTGATTCAAGATCTTTTAAACTAACATCAAGATCAAAAGTAGTTACTTCAAGATCTTTTGAACTTACATCAAGATTAGATGATCTCGCTTCATGATCTTACGAAATAATTTCAAGATCTGTTGACTAACTTCAAGATCATATAATCTAGATTCAAGATCTTTTGAAGTAACTTTAAGATCAAAAGTGCTTACTTCAAGATCATTTGAACTTACTTCAAGATCTTATGATCTTGATTCAAGATCTTTTGAACTAACTTCAAGATCAGATGATCTCGCTTCAAGATCTTACGAAATCAATTCAAGATCTTTTGAACTAAATTAAAGATCAAATGATCTCGATTCAAGCTCTTACGAAATGGCTTCAAGATCTTTTGAACAAACTTCAAGATCTTATGATCTTGATTCAAGATCTTTTGAACTAACTTCAAGATCAGATGATCTCGCTTCAAGATCTTACGAAATAATTTCAAGATCTTTTGACTAACTTCAAGATCATATAATCTTGATTCAAGATTTTTTGTAGTAATATCAAGATCAATTGATCTCGCTTCAAGATCATACGAAATAACATCAAGATCTAATGAACTAACTTCAAGATCAGATGATCTCGCTTCAAGATCTTTCGAAATGACATCAAGATCTAATGAACTAACTACAAGATCTTTTGAACTTACTTCAAGATCAAAAGTGCTGACTTCAAGATCATTTGAACTTATTTCAAGATCTTATGAACTTGAATCAAGATCTTTTGAACTAAAATAAAGATCAAATGATCTCGCTTCAAGAATTTACAAAATGACTTCAAGATCTAATAATCTCGCTTCAAGATCTTACGAAATCAATTCAAGATCTTTTGAACTAAATAAAAAAAAGATCAAATGATCTCGCTTCAAGATCTTACGAATTGGCTTCAAGATAAGACGATCTCGATACAAGATCTTTCGAAATAACATCAAGATCTGATGAACTAACTACAAGATCTTTTGAACTAACTTCAAGATCAAAAGTGCTTACTTCAAGATCATTTGAACTTACTTCAAGATCATATAATCTTGATTCAAGATCTTTCGAAATGACATCAAGATCTAATGAACTAACTTCAAGATCTTATGAGCTTTATTCAAGATCTTTTGAACTAAATTAATGATCAATTGATCTCGCTTCAAGACCTTACGAAATCATTTCAAGATCTATTGAACTAACTTCAAGATCATATAATCTTGATTCAAGATCTTTTGAACTAACTTCAAGATCAGATGATCTCGCTTCAAGATCTTACGAAATAATTTCAAGATCTGTTGACTAACTTCGAGATCATATAATCTTGATTCAAGATCTTTTAAACTAACTTCAAGATCAAAAGTAGTTACTTCAAGATCTTTTGAACTAACATCAAGATTAGATGATCACGCTTCATGATCTTACGAAATAATTTCAAGATCTGTTGACTAACTTCAAGATCATATAATCTTGATTCAAGATCTTTTGAACTAACATCAAGATTAGATGATCTCGCTTCATGATCTTACGAAATAATTTCAAGATCTGTTGACTAACTTCAAGATCATATAATCTTGATTCAAGATCTTTTAATCTAACTTCAAGATCAATAGTAGTTACTTCAAGATCTTTTGAACTAACATCAAGATTAGATGATCTCGCTTCATGATCTTACGAAATAATTTCAAGATCTGTTGACTAACTTCGAGATCATATAATCTTGATTCAAGATCTTTTGAACTAACTTCAAGATCAGATGATCTCGCTTCAAGATCTTACGAATTGGCTTCAAGATCAGACGATCTCGATACAAGATCTTTCGAAATAACATCAAGATCTGATGAACTAACTACAAGACCTTTTGAACTTACTTCAAGATCAAAAGTGCTGACTTCAAGATCATTTGAACTTATTTCAAGATCTTATGATCTTGATTCAAGATCTTTTGAACAAACTTCAAGATCTTATGATCATGATTCAAGATCTTTTGAACTAAATTAATGATCAAATGATCTCGCTTCAAGACCTTACGAAATCATTTCAAGATCTATTGAACTAACTTCAAGATCAGATGAACTCGCTTCAAGATCTTACGAAATAATTTCAAGATCTGTTGACTAACTTCAAGATCATATAATCTAGATTCAAGATCTTTTGAAGTAACTTTAAGATCAAAAGTGCTTACTTCAAGATCATTTGAACTTACTTCAAGATCTTATGATCTTGATTCAAGATCTTTTGAACTAACTTCAAGATCAGATGATCTCGCTTCAAGATCTTACGAAATCAATTCAAGATCTTTTGAACTAAATTAAAGATCAAATGATCTCGATTCAAGCTCTTACGAAATGGCTTCAAGATCTTTTGAACAAACTTCAAGATCTTATGATCTTGATTCAAGATCTTTTGAACTAACTTCAAGATCAGATGATCTCGCTTCAAGATCTTACGAAATAATTTCAAGATCTTTTGACTAACTTCAAGATCATATAATCTTGATTCAAGATTTTTTGTAGTAATATCAAGATCAATTGATCTCGCTTCAAGATCATACGAAATAACATCAAGATCTAATGAACTAACTTCAAGATCAGATGATCTCGCTTCAAGATCTTTCGAAATGACATCAAGATCTAATGAACTAACTACAAGATCTTTTGAACTTACTTCAAGATCAAAAGTGCTGACTTCAAGATCATTTGAACTTATTTCAAGATCTTATGAACTTGAATCAAGATCTTTTGAACTAAAATAAAGATCAAATGATCTCGCTTCAAGAATTTACAAAATGACTTCAAGATCTAATAATCTCGCTTCAAGATCTTACGAAATCAATTCAAGATCTTTTGAACTAAATAAAAAAAAGATCAAATGATCTCGCTTCAAGATCTTACGAATTGGCTTCAAGATAAGACGATCTCGATACAAGATCTTTCGAAATAACATCAAGATCTGATGAACTAACTACAAGATCTTTTGAACTAACTTCAAGATCAAAAGTGCTTACTTCAAGATCATTTGAACTTACTTCAAGATCATATAATCTTGATTCAAGATCTTTCGAAATGACATCAAGATCTAATGAACTAACTTCAAGATCTTATGAGCTTTATTCAAGATCTTTTGAACTAAATTAATGATCAATTGATCTCGCTTCAAGACCTTACGAAATCATTTCAAGATCTATTGAACTAACTTCAAGATCATATAATCTTGATTCAAGATCTTTTGAACTAACTTCAAGATCAGATGATCTCGCTTCAAGATCTTACGAAATAATTTCAAGATCTGTTGACTAACTTCGAGATCATATAATCTTGATTCAAGATCTTTTAAACTAACTTCAAGATCAAAAGTAGTTACTTCAAGATCTTTTGAACTAACATCAAGATTAGATGATCACGCTTCATGATCTTACGAAATAATTTCAAGATCTGTTGACTAACTTCAAGATCATATAATCTTGATTCAAGATCTTTTGAACTAACATCAAGATTAGATGATCTCGCTTCATGATCTTACGAAATAATTTCAAGATCTGTTGACTAACTTCAAGATCATATAATCTTGATTCAAGATCTTTTAATCTAACTTCAAGATCAATAGTAGTTACTTCAAGATCTTTTGAACTAACATCAAGATTAGATGATCTCGCTTCATGATCTTACGAAATAATTTCAAGATCTGTTGACTAACTTCGAGATCATATAATCTTGATTCAAGATCTTTTGAACTAACTTCAAGATCAGATGATCTCGCTTCAAGATCTTACGAATTGGCTTCAAGATCAGACGATCTCGATACAAGATCTTTCGAAATAACATCAAGATCTGATGAACTAACTACAAGACCTTTTGAACTAACTTCAAGATCAAAAGTGCTTACTTCAAGATCATTTAAACTTACTTCAAGTTCTTATGATCTTGATTCAAGATCTTTTGAACTAACTTCAAGATCAGATGATCTCGCTTCAAGATCTTACGAAATCAATTCAAGATCTTTTGAACTAAATTAAAGATCAAATGATCTCGCTTCAAGATCTGACGAAATGGCTTCAAGATCTTATGATCTTGATTCAAGATCTTTTGAACAAACTTCAAGATCTTATGATCTTGAATCAAGATCTTTTGAACTAAATTAATGATCAAATGATCTCGCTTCAAGATCTTACGAAATAATTTCAAGATCTGTTGAACTAACTTCAAGATCAAATGATCTCGCTTCAAGATCTTACGAAATTTTTTCAAGATCTGTTGACTAACTTCAAGATCATATAATCTTGATTCAAGATCTTTTGAACTAATTTCAAGATCAGATGAACTCGCTTCAAGATCTTACGAATTGGCATCAAGATCAGACGATCTCGATACAAGATCTTTCGAAATAACATCAAGATCTGATGAACTAACTACAAGATCTTTTGAACTAACTTCAAGATCAAAAGTGCTTACTTCAAGATCATTTAAACTTACTTCAAGATCTTATGATCTTGATTCAAGATCTTTTGAACTAACTTCAAGATCAGATGATCTCGCTTCAAGATCTTACGAAATCAATTCAAGATCTTTTGAACTAAATTAAAGATCAAATGATCTCGCTTCAAGATATTACGAAATGGCTTCAAGATCTTATGATCTTGATTCAAGATCTTTTGAACAAACTTCAAGATCTTATGATCATGATTCAAGATCTTTTGAACTAAATTAATGATCAAATGATCTCGCTTCAAGACCTTACGAAATCATTTCAAGATCTATTGAACTAACTTCAAGATCAGATGAACTCGCTTCAAGATCTTACGAAATAATTTCAAGATCTGTTGACTAACTTCAAGATCATATAATCTTGATTCAAGATCTTTTAAACTAACTTCAAGATCAAAAGTAATTACTTAAAGATCTTTTGAACTAACATCAAGATTAGATGATCTCGCTTCATGATCTTACGAAATAATTTCAAGATCTGTTGACTTACTTCAAGATCATATAATCTTGATTCAAGATCTTTTGTAGTAATTTCAAGATCAATTGATCTCGCTTCAAGATTATACGAAATAACATCAAGATCTAATGAACTAACTTCAAGATCAGATGATCTCGCTTCAAGATCTTTCGAAATGACATCAAGATCTAATGAACTAACTACAAGATCTTTTGAACTTACTTCAAGATCAAAAGTGCTGACTTCAAGATCATTTGAACTTATTTTAAGATCTTATGAACTTGAATCAAGATCTTTTGAACTAAAATAAAGATCAGATAATCTCGCTTCAAGATCTTACGAAATCAATTCAAGATCTTTTGAACTAAAATAAAGATCAATTGATCTCGCTTCAAGATCATACGAAATAACATCAAGATCTAATGAACTAACTTCAAGATCAGATGATCTCGCTTCAAGATCTTTCGAAATGACATCAAGATCTAATGAACTAACTACAAGATCTTTTGAACTTACTTCAAGATCAAAAGTGCTGACTTCAAGATCATTTGAACTTATTTCAAGATCTTATGAACTTGAATCAAGATCTTTTGAACTAAAATAAAGATCAAATGATCTCGCTTCAAGAATTTACAAAATGACTTCAAGATCAGATAATCTCGCTTCAAGATCTTACGAAATCAATTCAAGATCTTTTGAACTAAATAAAAAAAAGATCAAATGATCTCGCTTCAAGATCTTACGAATTGGCTTCAAGATAAGACGATCTCGATACAAGATCTTTCGAAATAACATCAAGATCTGATGAACTAACTACAAGATCTTTTGAACTAACTTCAAGATCATATAATCTTGATTCAAGATCTTTCGAAATGACATCAAGATCTAATGAACTAACTTCAAGATCTTATGAGCTTTATTCAAGATCTTTTGAACTAAATTAATGATCAATTGATCTCGCTTCAAGACCTTACGAAATCATTTCAAGATCTATTGAACTAACTTCAAGATCATATAATCTTGATTCAAGATCTTTTGAACTAACTTCAAGATAAGATGATCTCGCTTCAAGATCTTACGAAATAATTTCAAGATCTGTTGACTAACTTCGAGATCATATAATCTTGATTCAAGATCTTTTAAACTAACTTCAAGATCAAAAGTAGTTACTTCAAGATCTTTTGAACTAACATCAAGATTAGATGATCACGCTCCATGATCTTACGAAATAATTTCAAGATCTGTTGACTAACTTCAAGATCATATAATCTTGATTCAAGATCTTTTGAACTAACATCAAGATTAGATGATCTCGCTTCATGATCTTACGAAATAATTTCAAGATCTGTTGACTAACTTCAAGATCATATAATCTTGATTCAAGATCTTTTAATCTAACTTCAAGATCAATAGTAGTTACTTCAAGATCTTTTGAACTAACATCAAGATTAGATGATCTCGCTTCATGATCTTACGAAATAATTTCAAGATCTGTTGACTAACTTCGAGATCATATAATCTTGATTCAAGATCTTTTGAACTAACTTCAAGATCAGATGATCTCGCTTCAAGATCTTACGAATTGGCTTCAAGATCAGACGATCTCGATACAAGATCTTTCGAAATAACATCAAGATCTGATGAACTAACTACAAGACCTTTTGAACTAACTTCAAGATCAAAAGTGCTTACTTCAAGATCATTTAAACTTACTTCAAGTTCTTATGATCTTGATTCAAGATCTTTTGAACTAACTTCAAGATCAGATGATCTCGCTTCAAGATCTTACGAAATCAATTCAAGATCTTTTGAACTAAATTAAAGATCAAATGATCTCGCTTCAAGATCTGACGAAATGGCTTCAAGATCTTATGATCTTGATTCAAGATCTTTTGAACAAACTTCAAGATCTTATGATCTTGAATCAAGATCTTTTGAACTAAATTAATGATCAAATGATCTCGCTTCAAGATCTTACGAAATAATTTCAAGATCTGTTGAACTAACTTCAAGATCAAATGATCTCGCTTCAAGATCTTACGAAATTTTTTCAAGATCTGTTGACTAACTTCAAGATCATATAATCTTGATTCAAGATCTTTTGAACTAATTTCAAGATCAGATGAACTCGCTTCAAGATCTTACGAATTGGCATCAAGATCAGACGATCTCGATACAAGATCTTTCGAAATAACATCAAGATCTGATGAACTAACTACAAGATCTTTTGAACTAACTTCAAGATCAAAAGTGCTTACTTCAAGATCATTTAAACTTACTTCAAGTTCTTATGATCTTGATTCAAGATCTTTTGAACTAACTTCAAGATCAGATGATCTCGCTTCAAGATCTTACGAAATCAATTCAAGATCTTTTGAACTAAATTAAAGATCAATTGATCTCGCTTCAAGATCTTACGAAATGGCTTCAAGATCTTATGATCTTGATTCAAGATCTTTTGAACAAACTTCAAGATCTTATGATCTTGATTCAAGATCTTTTGAACTAAATTAATGATCAAATGATCTCGCTTCAAGATCTTACGAAATAATTTCAAGATCTGTTGAACTAACTTCAAGATCAAATGATCTCGCTTCAAGATCTTATTAAATTTTTTTAAGATCTGTTGACTAACTTCAAGATCATATAATCTTGATTCAAGATCTTTTGAACTAACTTCAAGATCAGATGAACTCGCTTCAAGATCTTACGAATTGGCTTCAAGATAAGACGATCTCGATACAAGATCTTTCGAAATAACATCAAGATCTGATGAACTAACTACAAGATCTTTTGAACTAACTTCAAGATCAAAAGTGCTTACTTCAAGATCATTTAAACTTACTTCAAGATCTTATGATCTTGATTCAAGATCTTTTGAACTAACTTCAAGATCAGATGATCTCGCTTCAAGATCTTACGAAATCAATTCAAGATCTTTTGAACTAAATTAAAGATCAAATGATCTCGCTTCAAGATATTACGAAATGGCTTCAAGATCTTATGATCTTGATTCAAGATCTTTTGAACAAACTTCAAGATCAATTGATCTCGCTTCAAGATTATACGAAATAACATCAAGATCTAATGAACTAACTTCAAGATCAGATGATCTCGCTTCAAGATCTTTCGAAATGATATCAAGATCTAATGAACTAACTACAAGATCTTTTGAACTTACTTCAAGATCAAAAGTGCTGACTTCAAGATCATTTGAACTTATTTTAAGATCTTATGAACTTGAATCAAGATCTTTTGAACTAAAATAAAGATCAGATAATCTCGCTTCAAGATCTTACGAAATCAATTCAAGATCTTTTGAACTAAATTAAAGATCAAATGATCTCGTTTCAAGATCTTACGAATTGGCTTCAAGATCAGACGATCTCGATACAAGATCTTTCGAAATAACATCAAGATCTGATGAACTAACTACAAGATCTTTTGAACTAACTTCAAGATCAAAAGTGCTTACTTCAAGATCATTTGAACTTACTTCAAGATCATATAATCTTTATTCAAGATCTTTCGAAATGACATCAAGATCTAATGAACTAACTTCAAGATCTTATGAGCTTTATTCAAGATCTTTTGAACTAAATTAATGATCAATTGATCTCGCTTCAAGATCTTACGAAATAATTTCAAGATCTGTTGACTAACTTCGAGATCATATAATCTTGATTCAAGATCTTTTAAACTAACTTCAAGATCAAAAGTAGTTACTTCAAGATCTTTTGAACTAACATCAAGATTAGATGATCTCGCTTCATGATATGACGAAATAATTTCAAGATCTGTTGACTAACTTCAAGATCATATAATCTTGATTCAAGATCTTTTGAACTAACTTCAAGATCAAAAGTGCTTACTTCAAGATCAAATGAACTAACTACAAGATCATTTGAAATAACATCAAGATCTAATGAACTAACTTCAAGATCTTATGATCTTGATTCAAGATCTTTTAAACTAACTTCAAGATCAAAAGTACTTACTTCAAGATCTATGGAACTAACTTCAAGATCAAAAGTGCTTACTTCAAGATCATTTGAACTAACTACAAGATCATTTGAACTAACTACAAGATCTTTTGAACTAAATTAAAGTTCAAATGGTTTCGCTTCAAGATCTTACGAAATCAATTCAAGATCTGTTGAACTAACTTCAAGATCATATAATCTTGATTCAAGATCTTTTGAACTAAATTAACGATGAAATGATCTGACTTCAAGATAATACTAAATAATTTCAAAATCTTTCATCACTTAACTTAAAAATTTAAATTTCTTCCGCTTAACTACCAAAATTAACTTTTCTTCCGCTTAACTACCAAAGTTTAACTTTTTTCCTCTTAACTTCAAAAATTTAAATTTTTTCCGCTAAACTACCAAAATTAACTTTTTTCCGCTTAACTACAAAAAATTTAAATTTATTCCGCTTAATTACCAAAATTTAACTTTTTTCCGCTTAACTACAAAAAATTTAACTTTTCTCCACTTAACTACCAAAATTTATCATTTTTCCGCTTAACTACCAAAATTTAACTTTTTTCCACTTAACTTCAAAAATTTAAATTTTTTCCGCTTAATTACCAAAATTTAACTTTTTTCCGCTTAACTACAAAAAATTTAACTTTTCTCCACTTAACTACCAAAATTTATAATTTTTCCGCTTAACTACCAAAATTTAACTTTTTTCCGCTTAACTACAAAAAATTTAACTTTTCTCCACTTAACTACCAAAATTTATCATTATTCCGCTTAACTACCAAAATTTAACTTTTTTCCGCTTAACTACAAAAAATTTTACTTTTCTCCACTTAACTACCAAAATTTATAATTTTTCCGCTTAACTAACAAAATTTAACTTTTTTCCGCTTAACTACAAAAAATTTAACTTTTCTCCACTTAACTACCAAAATTTATCATTTTTCCGCTTAACTACCAAAATTTAACTTTTTTCCGCTTAACTACAAAAAATTGAACTTTTCTCCACTTAACTACCAAAATATATCATTATTCCGCTTAACTACCAAAATTAACTTTTTTCCGCCTAACTACAAAAAATTTAACTTTTCTCCACTTAACTACCATAATTAACTTTTCTTCCGCTTAACTACCAAAGTTTAACTTTTTTCCACTTAACTTCAAAAATTTAACTTTTTTCCACTTAACTTCAAAAATTTAACTTTTCTCCACTTAACTACCAAAATTTATCATTTTTCCGCTTAACTACCAAAATTTAACTTTTTTCCGCTTAACTACAAAAAATTGAACTTTTCTCCACTTAACTACCAAAATATATCATTTTTTCGCTTAACTACCAAAATTTTACTTTTTTCCGCTTAACTACAAAAAATTTTACTTTTCTCCACTTAACTACCAAAATTTATAATTTTTCCGCTTAACTACCAAAATTTAACTTTTTTCCGCTTAACTACAAAAAATTGAACTTTTCTCCACTTAACTACCAAAATATATCATTATTCCGCTTAACTACCAAAATTAACTTTTTTCCGCCTAACTACAAAAAATTTAACTTTTCTCCACTTAACTACCAAAATTTATCATTTTTCCGCTTAACTACCAAAATTTTACTTTTTTCCGCTTAACTACAAAAAATTTTACTTTTCTCCACTTAACTACCAAAATTTATAATTTTTCCGCTTAACTACCAAAATTTAACTTTTTTCCGCTTAACTACAAAAAATTTAACTTTTCTCCACTTAACTACCATAATTATCTTTTCTTCCGCTTAACTACCAAAGTTTAACTTTTTTCCACTTAACTTCAAAAATTTAACTTTTTTCCACTTAACTTCAAAAATTTAAATTTTTTACGTTTAACTACAAAAAATTTAACTTTTCTCCACTTAACTACCTTAATTAACTTTTCTTCTCTTAACTACAAAAAATTTAACTATTCATCACTTAACTTAAAAATTTAAATTTCTTCCGCTTAACTACCAAAGTTTAACTTTTTTCCTCTTAACTTCAAAAATTTAAATTTTTTCCGCTAAACTACCAAAATTAACTTTTTTCCGCTTAACTACAAAAAATTTAAATTTTTTCCGCTTAATTACCAAAATTTAACTTTTTTCCGCTTAACTACAAAAAATTTAACTTTTCTCCACTTAACTACCAAAATTTATCATTTTTCCGCTTAACTACCAAAATTTAACTTTTTTCCACTTAACTTCAAAAATTTAAATTTTTTCCGCTTAATTACCAAAATTTAACTTTTTTCCGCTTAACTACAAAAAATTTAACTTTTCTCCACTTAACTACCAAAATTTATAATTTTTCCGCTTAACTACCAAAATTTAACTTTTTTCCGCTTAACTACAAAAAATTTAAATTTTTTCCGCTTAATTACCAAAATTGAACTTTTTTCCGCTTAACTACAAAAAATTTAACTTTTCTCCACTTAACTACCAAAATTTATCATTTTTCCGCTTAACTACCAAAATTTAACTTTTTTCCGCTTAACTACAAAAAATTGAACTTTTCTCCACTTAACTACCAAAATATATCATTATTCCGCTTAACTACCAAAATTAACTTTTTTCCGCCTAACTACAAAAAATTTAACTTTTCTCCACTTAACTACCAAAATTTATCATTTTTCCGCTTAACTACCAAAATTTTACTTTTTTCCGCTTAACTACAAAAAATTTTACTTTTCTCCACTTAACTACCAAAATTTATAATTTTTCCGCTTAACTACCAAAATTTAACTTTTTTCCGCTTAACTACAAAAAATTTAACTTTTCTCCACTTAACTACCTTAATTAACTTTTCTTCTCTTAACTACTAAAAATTTAACTATTCACCACTTCAAAAATTTAAATTTTTTCAGCTTAACTACCAAAATTAACTTTTTTCCACTTAACTTCAAAAATTTAACTTTTTTCCGCTTAACTACAAAAAATTTAACTTTTCTCCACTTAACTACCAAAATTTATCATTTTTCCGCTTAACTACCAAAATTTAACTTTTTTCCACTTAACTTCAAAAATTTAAATTTTCTCCACTTAACTACCAAAATTTATAATTTTTCCGCTTAACTACCAAAATTTAACTTTTTTCCGCTTAACTACAAAAAATTTAACTTTTCTCCACTTAACTACCAAAATTTATAATTTTTCCGCTTAACTACCAAAATTTAACTTTTTTCCGCTTAACTACAAAAAATTTAACTTTTCTCCACTTAACTACCAAAATTTATAATTTTTCCGCTTAACTACCAAAATTTAACTTTTTTCCGCTTAACTACAAAAAATTTAACTTTTCTCCACTTAACTACCAAAATTTATAATTTTTCCGCTTAACTACCAAAATTTAACTTTTTTCCGCTTAACTACAAAAAATTTAACTTTTCTCCACTTAACTACCATAATTAATTTTTCTTCTCTTAACTACAAAAAATTTTACTTTTCTCCACTTAACTACCAAAATTTATAATTTTTCCGCTTAACTACCAAAATTTAACTTTTTTCCGCTTAACTACAAAAAATTTAACTTTTCTCCACTTAACTACCAAAATTTATCATTTTTCCGCTTAACTACCAAAATTTAACTTTTTTCCGCTTAACTACAAAAAATTGAACTTTTCTCCACTTAACTACCAAAATATATCATTATTCCGCTTAACTACCAAAATTAACTTTTTTCCGCCTAACTACAAAAAATTTAACTTTTCTCCACTTAACTACCAAAATTTATCATTTTTCCGCTTAACTACCAAAATTTTACTTTTTTCCTCTTAACTACAAAAAATTTTACTTTTCTCCACTTAACTACCAAAATTTAACTTTTTTCCGCTTAACTACAAAAAATTTAACTTTTCTCCACTTAACTACCATAATTAATTTTTCTTCTCTTAACTACAAAAAATTTTACTTTTCTCCACTTAACTACCAAAATTTATAATTTTTCCGCTTAACTACCAAAATTTAACTTTTTTCCGCCTAACTACAAAAAATTTAACTTTTCTCCACTTAACTACCAAAATTTATCATTTTTCCGCTTAACTACCAAAATTTTACTTTTTTCCTCTTAACTACAAAAAATTTTACTTTTCTCCACTTAACTTCAAAAATTTAACTTTTTTCCACTTAACTTCAAAAATTTAAATTTTTTACGTTTAACTACAAAAAATTTAACTTTTCTCCACTTAACTACCTTAATTAACTTTTCTTCTCTTAACTACAAAAAATTTAACTATTCATCACTTAACTTAAAAATTTAAATTTCTTCCGCTTAACTACCAAAGTTTAACTTTTTTCCTCTTAACTTCAAAAATTTAAATTTTTTCCGCTAAACTACCAAAATTAACTTTTTTCCGCTTAACTACAAAAAATTTAAATTTTTTCCGCTTAATTACCAAAATTTAACTTTTTTCCGCTTAACTACAAAAAATTTAACTTTTCTCCACTTAACTACCAAAATTTATCATTTTTCCGCTTAACTACCAAAATTTAACTTTTTTCCACTTAACTTCAAAAATTTAAATTTTTTCCGCTTAATTACCAAAATTTAACTTTTTTCCGCTTAACTACAAAAAATTTAACTTTTCTCCACTTAACTACCAAAATTTATAATTTTTCCGCTTAACTACCAAAATTTAACTTTTTTCCGCTTAACTACAAAAAATTTAAATTTTTTCCGCTTAATTACCAAAATTGAACTTTTTTCCGCTTAACTACAAAAAATTTAACTTTTCTCCACTTAACTACCAAAATTTATCATTTTTCCGCTTAACTACCAAAATTTAACTTTTTTCCGCTTAACTACAAAAAATTGAACTTTTCTCCACTTAACTACCAAAATATATCATTATTCCGCTTAACTACCAAAATTAACTTTTTTCCGCCTAACTACAAAAAATTTAACTTTTCTCCACTTAACTACCAAAATTTATCATTTTTCCGCTTAACTACCAAAATTTTACTTTTTTCCGCTTAACTACAAAAAATTTTACTTTTCTCCACTTAACTACCAAAATTTATAATTTTTCCGCTTAACTACCAAAATTTAACTTTTTTCCGCTTAACTACAAAAAATTTAACTTTTCTCCACTTAACTACCTTAATTAACTTTTCTTCTCTTAACTACTAAAAATTTAACTATTCACCACTTCAAAAATTTAAATTTTTTCAGCTTAACTACCAAAATTAACTTTTTTCCACTTAACTTCAAAAATTTAACTTTTTTCCGCTTAACTACAAAAAATTTAACTTTTCTCCACTTAACTACCAAAATTTATCATTTTTCCGCTTAACTACCAAAATTTAACTTTTTTCCACTTAACTTCAAAAATTTAAATTTTCTCCACTTAACTACCAAAATTTATAATTTTTCCGCTTAACTACCAAAATTTAACTTTTTTCCGCTTAACTACAAAAAATTTAACTTTTCTCCACTTAACTACCAAAATTTATAATTTTTCCGCTTAACTACCAAAATTTAACTTTTTTCCGCTTAACTACAAAAAATTTAACTTTTCTCCACTTAACTACCAAAATTTATAATTTTTCCGCTTAACTACCAAAATTTAACTTTTTTCCGCTTAACTACAAAAAATTTAACTTTTCTCCACTTAACTACCAAAATTTATAATTTTTCCGCTTAACTACCAAAATTTAACTTTTTTCCGCTTAACTACAAAAAATTTAACTTTTCTCCACTTAACTACCATAATTAATTTTTCTTCTCTTAACTACAAAAAATTTTACTTTTCTCCACTTAACTACCAAAATTTATAATTTTTCCGCTTAACTACCAAAATTTAACTTTTTTCCGCTTAACTACAAAAAATTTAACTTTTCTCCACTTAACTACCAAAATTTATCATTTTTCCGCTTAACTACCAAAATTTAACTTTTTTCCGCTTAACTACAAAAAATTGAACTTTTCTCCACTTAACTACCAAAATATATCATTATTCCGCTTAACTACCAAAATTAACTTTTTTCCGCCTAACTACAAAAAATTTAACTTTTCTCCACTTAACTACCAAAATTTATCATTTTTCCGCTTAACTACCAAAATTTTACTTTTTTCCTCTTAACTACAAAAAATTTTACTTTTCTCCACTTAACTACCAAAATTTATAATTTTTCCGCTTAACTACCAAAATTTAACTTTTTTCCGCTTAACTACAAAAAATTTAACTTTTCTCCACTTAACTACCATAATTAACTTTTCTTCCGCTTAACTACCAAAGTTTAACTTTTTTCCACTTAACTTCAAAAATTTAACTTTTTTCCACTTAACTTCAAAAATTTAAATTTTTTACGTTTAACTACAAAAAATTTAACTTTTCTCCACTTAACTACCTTAATTAACTTTTCTTCTCTTAACTACAAAAAATTTAACTATTCATCACTTAACTTAAAAATTTAAATTTCTTCCGCTTAACTACCAAAGTTTAACTTTTTTCCTCTTAACTTCAAAAATTTAAATTTTTTCCGCTAAACTACCAAAATTAACTTTTTTCCGCTTAACTACAAAAAATTTAAATTTTTTCCGCTTAATTACCAAAATTTAACTTTTTTCCGCTTAACTACAAAAAATTTAACTTTTCTCCACTTAACTACCAAAATTTATCATTTTTCCGCTTAACTACCAAAATTTAACTTTTTTCCACTTAACTTCAAAAATTTAAATTTTTTCCGCTTAATTACCAAAATTTAACTTTTTTCCGCTTAACTACAAAAAATTTAACTTTTCTCCACTTAACTACCAAAATTTATAATTTTTCCGCTTAACTACCAAAATTTAACTTTTTTCCGCTTAACTACAAAAAATTTAAATTTTTTCCGCTTAATTACCAAAATTTAACTTTTTTCCGCTTAACTACAAAAAATTTAACTTTTCTCCACTTAACTACCAAAATTTATCATTTTTCCGCTTAACTACCAAAATTTAACTTTTTTCCGCTTAACTACAAAAAATTGAACTTTTCTCCACTTAACTACCAAAATATATCATTATTCCGCTTAACTACCAAAATTAACTTTTTTCCGCCTAACTACAAAAAATTTAACTTTTCTCCACTTAACTACCAAAATTTATCATTTTTCCGCTTAACTACCAAAATTTTACTTTTTTCCGCTTAACTACAAAAAATTTTACTTTTCTCCACTTAACTACCAAAATTTATAATTTTTCCGCTTAACTACCAAAATTTAACTTTTTTCCGCTTAACTACAAAAAATTTAACTTTTCTCCACTTAACTACCTTAATTAACTTTTCTTCTCTTAACTGCTAAAAATTTAACTATTCACCACTTCAAAAATTTAAATTTTTTCCGCTTAACTACCAAAATTAACTTTTTTCCACTTAACTTCAAAAATTTAAATTTTTTTTGCTTAATTACCAAAATTAACTTTTTTCCGCTTAACTACAAAAAATTTAAATTTTTTCCGCTTAATTACCAAAATTTAACTTTTTTCCGCTTAACTACAAAAAATTTAACTTTTCTCCACTTAACTACCAAAATTTATCATTTTTCCGCTTAACTACCAAAATTTAACTTTTTTCCACTTAACTTCAAAAATTTAAATTTTCTCCACTTAACTACCAAAATTTATAATTTTTCCGCTTAACTACCAAAATTTAACTTTTTTCCGCTTAACTACAAAAAATTTAACTTTTCTCCACTTAACTACCAAAATTTATAATTTTTCCGCTTAACTACCAAAATTTAACTTTTTTCCGCTTAACTACAAAAAATTTAACTTTTCTCCACTTAACTACCAAAATTTATAATTTTTCCGCTTAACTACCAAAATTTAACTTTTTTCCGCTTAACTACAAAGAATTTAACTTTTCTCCACTTAACTACCAAAATTTATAATTTTTCCGCTTAACTACCAAAATTTAACTTTTTTCCGCTTAACTACAAAAAATTTAACTTTTCTCCACTTAACTACCATAATTAATTTTTCTTCTCTTAACTACAAAAAATTTTGCTTTTCTCCACTTAACTACCAAAATTTATAATTTTTCCGCTTAACTACCAAAATTTAACTTTTTTCCGCTTAACTACAAAAAATTTAACTTTTCTCCACTTAACTACCAAAATTTATCATTTTTCCGCTTAACTACCAAAATTTAACTTTTTTCCGCTTAACTACAAAAAATTGAACTTTTCTCCACTTAACTACCAAAATATATCATTATTCCGCTTAACTACCTTAATTAACTTTTCTTCTCTTAACTACTAAAAATTTAACTATTCACCACTTCAAAAATTTAACTTTTTTCCGCTTAACTACAAAAAATTTAAATTTTTTCCGCTTAATTACCAAAATTTAACTTTTTTCCGCTTAACTACAAAAAATTTAACTTTTCTCCACTTAACTACCAAAATTTATCATTTTTCCGCTTAACTACCAAAATTTAACTTTTTTCCACTTAACTTCAAAAATTTAACTTTTCTCCACTTAACTACCAAAATTTATAATTTTTCCGCTTAACTACCAAAATTTAACTTTTTTCCGCTTAACTACAAAAAATTTAACATTTCTCCACTTAACTACCAAAATTTATAATTTTTCCGCTTAACTACCAAAATTTAACTTTTTTCCGCTTAACTACAAAAAATTTAACTTTTCTCCACTTAACTACCATAATTAATTTTTCTTCTCTTAACTACAAAAAATTTTACTTTTCTCCACTTAACTACCAAAATTTATAATTTTTCCGCTTAACTACCAAAATTTAACTTTTTTCCGCTTAACTACAAAAAATTTAACTTTTCTCCACTTAACTACCAAAATTTATCATTTTTCCGCTTAACTACCAAAATTTAACTTTTTTCCGCTTAACTACAAAAAATTGAACTTTTCTCCACTTAACTACCAAAATATATCATTATTCCGCTTAACTACCAAAATTTAACTTTTTTCCGCTTAACTACAAAAAATTTAACTTTTCTCCACTTAACTACCATAATTAACTTTTCTTCCGCTTAACTACCAAAGTTTAACTTTTTTCCACTTAACTTCAAAAATTTAACTTTATTCCACTTAACTTCAAAAATTTAAATTTTTTACGTTTAACTACAAAAAATTTAACTTTTCTCCACTTAACTACCTTAATTAACTTTTCTTCTCTTAACTACAAAAAATTTAACTATTCATCACTTAACTACAAAAAATTTAAATTTTTTCCGCTTAATTACCAAAATTTAACTTTTTTCCGCTTAACTACAAAAAATTTAACTTTTCTCCACTTAACTACCAAAATTTAACTTTTTTCCACTTAACTTCAAAAATTTAAATTTTTTCTGCTTAATTACCAAAATTTAACTTTTTTCCGCTTAACTACAAAAAATTTAACTTTTCTCCACTTAACTACCATAATTAACTTTTCTTCCGCTTAACTACCAAAGTTTAACTTTTTTCCACTTAACTTCAAAAATTTAACTTTTTTCCACTTAACTTCAAAAATTTAAATTTTTTACGTTTAACTACAAAAAATTTAACTTTTCTCCACTTAACTACCTTAATTAACTTTTCTTCTCTTAACTACTAAAAATTTAACTATTCATCACTTCAAAAATTTAAATTTCTTCCGCTTAACTACCAAAATTAACTTTTTTCCACTTAACTTCAAAAATTTAAATTTTTTCTGCTTAACTACCAAAGTTTAACTTTTTTCCACTTAACTTCAAAAATTTAAATTTTTTCCGCTTAACTACCAAAATTAACTTTTTATCGCTGAACTACAAAAAATTTAACTATTCACCACTTCAAAAATTTAAATTTTTTCCGCTTAACTACCAAAATTAACTTTTTTCCGCTGAACTACAAAAAATTTAACTATTCACCACTTCAAAAATTTAAATTTTTTACGTTTAACAACAAAAAATTTAA
Organism: Rhopalosiphum nymphaeae; assembly: GCA_036289425.1. Lineage (NCBI taxonomy): Eukaryota > Metazoa > Arthropoda > Insecta > Hemiptera > Aphididae > Rhopalosiphum > Rhopalosiphum nymphaeae. The sequence goes on along the minus strand of JAZAQC010000006.1, from coordinate 6,175,879 downwards.
CTTTTCTCCACTTAACTACCTTAATTAACTTTTCTTCTCTTAACTACAAAAAATTTAACTATTCATCACTTAACTTAAAAATTTAAATTTCTTCCGCTTAACTACCAAAATTAACTTTTCTTCCGCTTAACTACCAAAGTTTAACTTTTTTCCTCTTAACTTCAAAAATTTAAATTTTTTCCGCTAAACTACCAAAATTAACTTTTTTCCGCTTAACTACAAAAAATTTAAATTTTTTCCGCTTAATTACCAAAATTTAACTTTTTTCCGCTTAACTACAAAAAATTTAACTTTTCTCCACTTAACTACCAAAATTTATCATTTTTCCGCTTAACTACCAAAATTTAACTTTTTTCCACTTAACTTCAACAATTTAAATTTTTTCCGCTTAATTACCAAAATTTAACTTTTTTCCGCTTAACTACAAAAAATTTAACTTTTCTCCACTTAACTACCAAAATTTATAATTTTTCCGCTTAACTACCAAAATTTAACTTTTTTCCGCTTAACTACAAAAAATTTAACTTTTCTCCACTTAACTACCAAAATTTATCATTATTCCGCTTAACTACCAAAATTTAACTTTTTTCCGCTTAACTACAAAAAATTTAACTTTTCTCCACTTAACTACCAACATTTATCATTTTTCCGCTTAACTACCAAAATTTAACTTTTTTCCGCTTAACTACAAAAAATTGAACTTTTCTCCACTTAACTACCAAAATATATCATTATTCCGCTTAACTACCAAAATTAACTTTTTTCCGCCTAACTACAAAAAATTTAACTTTTCTCCACTTAACTACCAAAATTTATCATTTTTCCGCTTAACTACCAAAATTTTACTTTTTTCCGCTTAACTACAAAAAATTTTACTTTTCTCCACTTAACTACCAAAATTTATAATTTTTCCGCTTAACTACAAAAAATTTTACTTTTCTCCACTTAACTACCAAAATTTATAATTTTTCCGCTTAACTACCAAAATTTAACTTTTTTCCGCTTAACTACAAAAAATTTAACTTTTCTCCACTTAACTACCTTAATTAACTTTTCTTCTCTTAACTACAAAAAATTTAACTATTCATCACTTAACTACAAAAAATTTAAATTTTTTCCGCTTAATTACCAAAATTTAACTTTTTTCCGCTTAACTACAAAAAATTTAACTTTTCTCCACTTAACTACCAAAATTTATCATTTTTCCGCTTAACTACCAAAATTTAACTTTTTTCCACTTAACTTCAAAAATTTAAATTTTTTCCGCTTAATTACCAAAATTTAACTTTTTTCCGCTTAACTACAAAAAATTTAACTTTTCTCCACTTAACTACCATAATTAACTTTTCTTCCGCTTAACTACCAAAGTTTAACTTTTTTCCACTTAACTTCAAAAATTTAACTTTTTTCCACTTAACTTCAAAAATTTAAATTTTTTACGTTTAACTACAAAAAATTTAACTTTTCTCCACTTAACTACCTTAATTAACTTTTCTTCTCTTAACTACTAAAAATTTAACTATTCATCACTTCAAAAATTTAAATTTCTTCCGCTTAACTACCAAAATTAACTTTTTTCCACTTAACTTCAAAAATTTAAATTTTTTCTGCTTAACTACCAAAGTTTAACTTTTTTCCACTTAACTTCAAAAATTTAAATTTTTTCCGCTTAACTACCAAAATTAACTTTTTATCGCTGAACTACAAAAAATTTAACTATTCACCACTTCAAAAATTTAAATTTTTTCCGCTTAACTACCAAAATTAACTTTTTTCCGCTGAACTACAAAAAATTTAACTATTCACCACTTCAAAAATTTAAATTTTTTCCGCTTAACTACCAAAATTAACTTTTTTCCGCTTAACTACAAAAAATTTAACTTTTCTCCACTTAACTACCAAAATTTATCATTTTTCCGCTTAACTACCAAAATTTAACTTTTTTCCGCTTAACTACAAAAAATTGAACTTTTCTCCACTTAACTACCAAAATATATCATTATTCCGCTTAACTACCAAAATTAACTTTTTTCCGCCTAACTACAAAAAATTTAACTTTTCTCCACTTAACTACCAAAATTTATCATTTTTCCGCTTAACTACCAAAATTTTACTTTTTTCCGCTTAACTACAAAAAATTTTACTTTTCTCCACTTAACTACCAAAATTTATAATTTTTCCGCTTAACTACCAAAATTTAACTTTTTTCCGCTTAACTACAAAAAATTTAACTTTTCTCCACTTAACTACCATAATTAACTTTTCTTCCGCTTAACTACCAAAGTTTAACTTTTTTCCACTTAACTTCAAAAATTTAACTTTTTTCCACTTAACTTCAAAAATTTAAATTTTTTCCGCTTAACTACAAAAAATTTAACTTTTCTCCACTTAACTACCTTAATTAACTTTTCTTCTCTTAACTACAAAAAATTTAACTATTCATCACTTAACTTAAAAATTTGAATTTCTTCCGCTTAACTACCAAAATTAACTTTTCTTCCGCTTAACTACCAAAGTTTAACTTTTTTCCTCTTAACTTCAAAAATTTAAATTTTTTCCGCTAAACTACCAAAATTAACTTTTTTCCGCTTAACTACAAAAAATTTAAATTTTTTCCGCTTAATTACCAAAATTTAACTTTTTTCCGCTTAACTACAAAAAATTTAACTTTTCTCCACTTAACTACCAAAATTTATCATTTTTCCGCTTAACTACCAAAATTTAACTTTTTTCCACTTAACTTCAACAATTTAAATTTTTTCCGCTTAATTACCAAAATTTAACTTTTTTCCGCTTAACTACAAAAAATTTAACTTTTCTCCACTTAACTACCAAAATTTATCATTTTTCCGCTTAACTACCAAAATTTAACTTTTTTCCACTTAACTTCAAAAATTTAAATTTTTTCCGCTAAACTACCAAAATTAACTTTTTTCCGCTTAACTACAAAAAATTTAACTTTTCTCCACTTAACTACCAAAATTTATCATTTTTCCGCTTAACTACCAAAATTTAACTTTTTTCCGCTTAACTACAAAAAATTGAACTTTTCTCCACTTAACTACCAAAATATATCATTATTCCGCTTAACTACCAAAATTAACTTTTTTCCGCCTAACTACAAAAAATTTAACTTTTCTCCACTTAACTACCAAAATTTATCATTTTTCCGCTTAACTACCAAAATTTTACTTTTTTCCGCTTAACTACAAAAAATTTAACTTTTCTCCACTTAACTACCATAATTAACTTTTCTTCCGCTTAACTACCAAAGTTTAACTTTTTTCCACTTAACTTCAAAAATTTAACTTTTTTCCACTTAACTTCAAAAATTTAAATTTTTTACGTTTAACTACAAAAAATTTAACTTTTCTCCACTTAACTACCTTAATTAACTTTTCTTCTCTTAACTACAAAAAATTTAACTATTCATCACTTAACTTAAAAATTTAAATTTCTTCCGCTTAACTACCAAAATTAACTTTTCTTCCGCTTAACTACCAAAGTTTAACTTTTTTCCTCTTAACTTCAAAAATTTAAATTTTTTCCGCTAAACTACCAAAATTAACTTTTTTCCGCTTAACTACAAAAAATTTAAATTTTTTCCGCTTAATTACCAAAATTTAACTTTTTTCCGCTTAACTACAAAAAATTTAACTTTTCTCCACTTAACTACCAAAATTTATCATTTTTCCGCTTAACTACCAAAATTTAACTTTTTTCCACTTAACTTCAAAAATTTAAATTTTTTCCGCTTAATTACCAAAATTTAACTTTTTTCCGCTTAACTACAAAAAATTTAACTTTTCTCCACTTAACTACCAAAATTTATCATTTTTCCGCTTAACTACCAAAATTTAACTTTTTTCCGCTTAACTACAAAAAATTGAACTTTTCTCCACTTAACTACCAAAATATATCATTATTCCGCTTTACTACCAAAATTAACTTTTTTCCGCCTAACTACAAAAAATTTAACTTTTCTCCACTTAACTACCAAAATTTATCATTTTTCCGCTTAACTACCAAAATTTTACTTTTTTCCGCTTAACTACAAAAAATTTTACTTTTCTCCACTTAACTACCAAAATTTATAATTTTTCCGCTTAACTACCAAAATTTAACTTTTTTCCGCTTAACTACAAAAAATTTAACTTTTCTCCACTTAACTACCATAATTAACTTTTCTTCCGCTTAACTACCAAAGTTTAACTTTTTTCCACTTAACTTCAAAAATTTAACTTTTTTCCACTTAACTTCAAAAATTTAAATTTTTTACGTTTAACTACAAAAAATTTAACTTTTCTCCACTTAACTACCTTAATTAACTTTTCTTCTCTTAACTACAAAAAATTTAACTATTCATCACTTAACTTAAAAATTTAAATTTCTTCCGCTTAACTACCAAAATTAACTTTTCTTCCGCTTAACTACCAAAGTTTAACTTTTTTCCTCTTAACTTCAAAAATTTAAATTTTTTCCGCTAAACTACCAAAATTAACTTTTTTCCGCTTAACTACAAAAAATTTAAATTTTTTCCGCTTAAATACCAAAATTTAACTTTTTTCCGCTTAACTACAAAAAATTTAATTTTTCTCCACTTAACTACCAAAATTTATCATTTTTCCGCTTAACTACCAAAATTTAACTTTTTTCCACTTAACTTCAACAATTTAAATTTTTTCCGCTTAATTACCAAAATTTAACTTTTTTCCGCTTAACTACAAAAAATTTAACTTTTCTCCACTTAACTACCAAAATTTATATTTTTTCCGCTTAACTACCAAAATTTAACTTTTTTCCGCTTAACTACAAAAAATTTAACTTTTCTCCACTTAACTACCAAAATTTATCATTATTCCGCTTAACTACCAAAATTAACTTTTTTCCGCCTAACTACAAAAAATTTAACTTTTCTCCACTTAACTACCAAAATTTATAATTTTTCCGCTTAACTACCAAAATTTAACTTTTTTCCACTTAACTTCAACAATTTAAATTTTTTCCGCTTAATTACCAAAATTTAACTTTTTTCCGCTTAACTACAAAAAATTTAACTTTTCTCCACTTAACTACCAAAATTTATAATTTTTCCGCTTAACTACCAAAATTTAACTTTTTTCCGCTAAACTACAAAAAATTTAACTTTTCTCCACTTAACTACCATAATTAACTTTTCTTCCGCTTAACTACCAAAGTTTAACTTTTTTCCACTTAACTTCAAAAATTTAACTTTTTTCCACTTAACTTCAAAAATTTAAATTTTTTACGTTTAACTACAAAAAATTTAACTTTTCTCCACTTAACTACCTTAATTAACTTTTCTTCTCTTAACTACAAAAAATTTAACTATTCATCACTTAACTTAAAAATTTAAATTTCTTCCGCTTAACTACCAAAATTAACTTTTCTTCCGCTTAACTACCAAAGTTTAACTTTTTTCCTCTTAACTTCAAAAATTTAAATTTTTTCCGCTAAACTACCAAAATTAACTTTTTTCCGCTTAACTACAAAAAATTTAAATTTTTTCCGCTTAATTACCAAAATTTAACTTTTTTCCGCTTAACTACAAAAAATTTAACTTTTCTCCACTTAACTACCAAAATTTATCATTTTTACGCTTAACTACCAAAATTTAACTTTTTTCCACTTAACTTCAAAAATTTAAATTTTTTCCGCTTAATTACCAAAATTTAACTTTTTTCCGCTTAACTACAAAAAATTTAACTTTTCTCCACTTAACTACCAAAATTTATAATTTTTCCGCTTAACTACCAAAATTTAACTTTTTTCCGCTTAACTACAAAAAATTTAAATTTTTTCCGCTTAATTACCAAAATTTAACTTTTTTCCGCTTAACTACAAAAAATTTAACTTTTCTCCACTTAACTACCAAAATTTATCATTTTTCCGCTTAACTACCAAAATTTAACTTTTTTCCACTTAACTTCAAAAATTTAAATTTTTTCCGCTTAATTACCAAAATTTAACTTTTTTCCGCTTAACTACAAAAAATTTAACTTTTCTCCACTTAACTACCAAAATTTATCATTATTCCGCTTAACTAACAAAATTAACTTTTTTCCGCCTAACTACAAAAAATTTAACTTTTCTCCACTTAACTACCAAAATTTATAATTTTTCCGCTTAACTACCAAAATTTAACTTTTTTCCACTTAACTTCAACAATTTAAATTTTTTCCGCTTAATTACCAAAATTTAACTTTTTTCCGCTTAACTACAAAAAATTTAACTTTTCTCCACTTAACTACCAAAATTTATAATTTTTCCGCTTAACTACCAAAATTTAACTTTTTTCCGCTTAACTACAAAAAATTTAACTTTTCTCCACTTAACTACCAAAATTTATCATTTTTCCGCTTAACTACCAAAATTTAACTTTTTTCCGCTTAACTACAAAAAATTGAACTTTTCTCCACTTAACTACCAAAATATATCATTTTTTCGCTTAACTACCAAAATTTTACTTTTTTCCGCTTAACTACAAAAAATTTTACTTTTCTCCACTTAACTACCAAAATTTATAATTTTTCCGCTTAACTACCAAAATTTAACTTTTTTCCGCTTAACTACAAAAAATTTAACTTTTCTCCACTTAACTACCATAATTAACTTTTCTTCCGCTTAACTACCAAAGTTTAACTTTTTTCCACTTAACTTCAAAAATTTAACTTTTTTCCACTTAACTTCAAAAATTTAAATTTTTTACGTTTAACTACAAAAAATTTAACTTTTCTCCACTTAACTACCTTAATTAACTTTTCTTCTCTTAACTACAAAAAATTTAACTATTCATCACTTAACTTAAAAATTTAAATTTCTTCCGCTTAACTACCAAAATTAACTTTTCTTCCGCTTAACTACCAAAGTTTAACTTTTTTCCTCTTAACTTCAAAAATTTAAATTTTTTCCGCTAAACTACCAAAATTAACTTTTTTCCGCTTAACTACAAAAAATTTAAATTTTTTCCGCTTAATTACCAAAATTTAACTTTTTTCCGCTTAACTACAAAAAATTTAACTTTTCTCCACTTAACTACCAAAATTTATCATTTTTACGCTTAACTACCAAAATTTAACTTTTTTCCACTTAACTTCAAAAATTTAAATTTTTTCCGCTTAATTACCAAAATTTAACTTTTTTCCGCTTTACTACAAAAAATTTAACTTTTCTCCACTTAACTACCAAAATTTATAATTTTTCCGCTTAACTACCAAAATTTAACTTTTTTCCGCTTAACTACAAAAAATTTAAATTTTTTCCGCTTAATTACCAAAATTTAACTTTTTTCCGCTTAACTACAAAAAATTTAACTTTTCTCCACTTAACTACCAAAATTTATCATTTTTCCGCTTAACTACAAAAATTTAACTTTTTTCCGCTTAACTACAAAAAATTTAACTTTTCTCCACTTAACTACCATAATTAATTTTTCTTCTCTTAACTACAAAAAATTTTACTTTTCTCCACTTAACTACCAAAATTTATAATTTTTCCGCTTAACTACCAAAATTTAACTTTTTTCCGCTTAACTACAAAAAATTTAACTTTTCTCCACTTAACTACCAAAATTTATCATTTTTCCGCTTAACTACCAAAATTTAAATTTTTTCCGCTTAATTACCAAAATTTAACTTTTTTCCGCTTAACTACAAAAAATTTAACTTTTCTCCACTTAACTACCAAAATTTATAATTTTTCCGCTTAACTACCAAAATTTAACTTTTTTCCGCTAAACTACAAAAAATTTAACTTTTCTCCACTTAACTACCATAATTAACTTTTCTTCCGCTTAACTACCAAAGTTTAACTTTTTTCCACTTAACTTCAAAAATTTAACTTTTTTCCACTTAACTTCAAAAATTTAAATTTTTTACGTTTAACTACAAAAAATTTAACTTTTCTCCACTTAACTACCTTAATTAACTTTTCTTCTCTTAACTACAAAAAATTTAACTATTCATCACTTAACTTAAAAATTTAAATTTCTTCCGCTTAACTACCAAAATTAACTTTTCTTCCGCTTAACTACCAAAGTTTAACTTTTTTCCTCTTAACTTCAAAAATTTAAATTTTTTCCGCTAAACTACCAAAATTAACTTTTTTCCGCTTAACTACAAAAAATTTAAATTTTTTCCGCTTAATTACCAAAATTTAACTTTTTTCCGCTTAACTACAAAAAATTTAACTTTTCTCCACTTAACTACCAAAATTTATCATTTTTACGCTTAACTACCAAAATTTAACTTTTTTCCACTTAACTTCAAAAATTTAAATTTTTTCCGCTTAATTACCAAAATTTAACTTTTTTCCGCTTAACTACAAAAAATTTAACTTTTCTCCACTTAACTACCAAAATTTATAATTTTTCCGCTTAACTACCAAAATTTAACTTTTTTCCGCTTAACTACAAAAAATTTAAATTTTTTCCGCTTAATTACCAAAATTTAACTTTTTTCCGCTTAACTACAAAAAATTTAACTTTTCTCCACTTAACTACCAAAATTTATCATTTTTCCGCTTAACTACCAAAATTTAACTTTTTTCCACTTAACTTCAAAAATTTAAATTTTTTCCGCTTAATTACCAAAATTTAACTTTTTTCCGCTTAACTACAAAAAATTTAACTTTTCTCCACTTAACTACCAAAATTTATCATTATTCCGCTTAACTAACAAAATTAACTTTTTTCCGCCTAACTACAAAAAATTTAACTTTTCTCCACTTTACTACCAAAATTTATAATTTTTCCGCTTAACTACCAAAATTTAACTTTTTTCCACTTAACTTCAACAATTTAAATTTTTTCCGCTTAATTACCAAAATTTAACTTTTTTCCGCTTAACTACAAAAAATTTAACTTTTCTCCACTTAACTACCAAAATTTATAATTTTTCCGCTTAACTACCAAAATTTAACTTTTTTCCGCTTAACTACAAAAAATTTAACTTTTCTCCACTTAACTACCAAAATTTATCATTTTTCCGCTTAACTACCAAAATTTAACTTTTTTCCGCTTAACTACAAAAAATTGAACTTTTCTCCACTTAACTACCAAAATATATCATTTTTTCGCTTAACTACCAAAATTTTACTTTTTTCCGCTTAACTACAAAAAATTTTACTTTTCTCCACTTAACTACCAAAATTTATAATTTTTCCGCTTAACTACCAAAATTTAACTTTTTTCCGCTTAACTACAAAAAATTTAACTTTTCTCCACTTAACTACCATAATTAACTTTTCTTCCGCTTAACTACCAAAGTTTAACTTTTTTCCACTTAACTTCAAAAATTTAACTTTTTTCCACTTAACTTCAAAAATTTAAATTTTTTACGTTTAACTACAAAAAATTTAACTTTTCTCCACTTAACTACCTTAATTAACTTTTCTTCTCTTAACTACAAAAAATTTAACTATTCATCACTTAACTTAAAAATTTAAATTTCTTCCGCTTAACTACCAAAATTAACTTTTCTTCCGCTTAACTACCAAAGTTTAACTTTTTTCCTCTTAACTTCAAAAATTTAAATTTTTTCCGCTAAACTACCAAAATTAACTTTTTTCCGCTTAACTACAAAAAATTTAAATTTTTTCCGCTTAATTACCAAAATTTAACTTTTTTCCGCTTAACTACAAAAAATTTAACTTTTCTCCACTTAACTACCAAAATTTATCATTTTTACGCTTAACTACCAAAATTTAACTTTTTTCCACTTAACTTCAAAAATTTAAATTTTTTCCGCTTAATTACCAAAATTTAACTTTTTTCCGCTTTACTACAAAAAATTTAACTTTTCTCCACTTAACTACCAAAATTTATAATTTTTCCGCTTAACTACCAAAATTTAACTTTTTTCCGCTTAACTACAAAAAATTTAAATTTTTTCCGCTTAATTACCAAAATTTAACTTTTTTCCGCTTAACTACAAAAAATTTAACTTTTCTCCACTTAACTACCAAAATTTATCATTTTTCCGCTTAACTACCAAAATTTAACTTTTTTCCACTTAACTTCAAAAATTTAAATTTTTTCCGCTTAATTACCAAAATTTAACTTTTTTCCGCTTAACTACAAAAAATTTAACTTTTCTCCACTTAACTACCAAAATTTATAATTTTTCCGCTTAACTACAAAAATTTAACTTTTTTCCGCTTAACTACAAAAAATTTAACTTTTCTCCACTTAACTACCATAATTAATTTTTCTTCTCTTAACTACAAAAAATTTTACTTTTCTCCACTTAACTACCAAAATTTATAATTTTTCCGCTTAACTACCAAAATTTAACTTTTTTCCGCTTAACTACAAAAAATTTAACTTTTCTCCACTTAACTACCAAAATTTATCATTTTTCCGCTTAACTACCAAAATTTAACTTTTTTCCGCTTAACTACAAAAAATTGAACTTTTCTCCACTTAACTACCAAAATATATCATTATTCCGCTTAACTACCAAAATTAACTTTTTTCCGCTTAACTACAAAAATTTAACTTTTTTCCACTTAACTTCAAAAATTTAAATTTTTTCCGCTTAATTACCAAAATTTAACTTTTTTCCGCTTAACTACAAAAAATTTAACTTTTCTCCACTTAACTACCAAAATTTATCATTATTCCGCTTAACTAACAAAATTAACTTTTTTCCGCCTAACTACAAAAAATTTAACTTTTCTCCACTTAACTACCAAAATTTATAATTTTTCCGCTTAACTACCAAAATTTAACTTTTTTCCACTTAACTTCAACAATTTAAATTTTTTCCGCTTAATTACCAAAATTTAACTTTTTTCCGCTTAACTACAAAAAATTTAACTTTTCTCCACTTAACTACCAAAATTTATAATTTTTCCGCTTAACTACCAAAATTTAACTTTTTTCCGCTTAACTACAAAAAATTTAACTTTTCTCCACTTAACTACCAAAATTTATCATTTTTCCGCTTAACTACCAAAATTTAACTTTTTTCCGCTTAACTACAAAAAATTGAACTTTTCTCCACTTAACTACCAAAATATATCATTTTTTCGCTTAACTACCAAAATTTTACTTTTTTCCGCTTAACTACAAAAAATTTTACTTTTCTCCACTTAACTACCAAAATTTATAATTTTTCCGCTTAACTACCAAAATTTAACTTTTTTCCGCTTAACTACAAAAAATTTAACTTTTCTCCACTTAACTACCATAATTAACTTTTCTTCCGCTTAACTACCAAAGTTTAACTTAACTTCAAAAATTTAACTTTTTTCCACTTAACTTCAAAAATTTAAATTTTTTACGTTTAACTACAAAAAATTTAACTTTTCTCCACTTAACTACCTTAATTAACTTTTCTTCTCTTAACTACAAAAAATTTAACTATTCATCACTTAACTTAAAAATTTAAATTTCTTCCGCTTAACTACCAAAATTAACTTTTCTTCCGCTTAACTACCAAAGTTTAACTTTTTTCCTCTTAACTTCAAAAATTTAAATTTTTTCCGCTAAACTACCAAAATTAACTTTTTTCCGCTTAACTACAAAAAATTTAAATTTTTTCCGCTTAATTACCAAAATTTAACTTTTTTCCGCTTAACTACAAAAAATTTAACTTTTCTCCACTTAAATACCAAAATTTATCATTTTTACGCTTAACTACCAAAATTTAACTTTTTTCCACTTAACTTCAAAAATTTAAATTTTTTCCGCTTAATTACCAAAATTTAACTTTTTTCCGCTTTACTACAAAAAATTTAACTTTTCTCCACTTAACTACCAAAATTTATAATTTTTCCGCTTAACTACCAAAATTTAACTTTTTTCCGCTTAACTACAAAAAATTTAACTTTTCTCCACTTAACTACCAAAATTTATCATTTTTCCGCTTAACTACAAAAATTTAACTTTTTTCCGCTTAACTACAAAAAATTTAACTTTTCTCCACTTAACTACCATAATTAATTTTTCTTCTCTTAACTACAAAAAATTTTACTTTTCTCCACTTAACTACCAAAATTTATAATTTTTCCGCTTAACTACCAAAATTTAACTTTTTTCCGCTTAACTACAAAAAATTTAACTTTTCTCCACTTAACTACCAAAATTTATCATTTTTCCGCTTAACTACCAAAATTTAAATTTTTTCCGCTTAATTACCAAAATTTAACTTTTTTCCGCTTAACTACAAAAAATTTAACTTTTCTCCACTTAACTACCAAAATTTATAATTTTTCCGCTTAACTACCAAAATTTAACTTTTTTCCGCTAAACTACAAAAAATTTAACTTTTCTCCACTTAACTACCATAATTAACTTTTCTTCCGCTTAACTACCAAAGTTTAACTTTTTTCCACTTAACTTCAAAAATTTAACTTTTTTCCACTTAACTTCAAAAATTTAAATTTTTTACGTTTAACTACAAAAAATTTAACTTTTCTCCACTTAACTACCTTAATTAACTTTTCTTCTCTTAACTACAAAAAATTTAACTATTCATCACTTAACTTAAAAATTTAAATTTCTTCCGCTTAACTACCAAAATTAACTTTTCTTCCGCTTAACTACCAAAGTTTAACTTTTTTCCTCTTAACTTCAAAAATTTAAATTTTTTCCGCTAAACTACCAAAATTAACTTTTTTCCGCTTAACTACAAAAAATTTAAATTTTTTCCGCTTAATTACCAAAATTTAACTTTTTTCCGCTTAACTACAAAAAATTTAACTTTTCTCCACTTAACTACCAAAATTTATCATTTTTACGCTTAACTACCAAAATTTAACTTTTTTCCACTTAACTTCAAAAATTTAAATTTTTTCCGCTTAATTACCAAAATTTAACTTTTTTCCGCTTAACTACAAAAAATTTAACTTTTCTCCACTTAACTACCAAAATTTATAATTTTTCCGCTTAACTACCAAAATTTAACTTTTTTCCGCTTAACTACAAAAAATTTAAATTTTTTCCGCTTAATTACCAAAATTTAACTTTTTTCCGCTTAACTACAAAAAATTTAACTTTTCTCCACTTAACTACCAAAATTTATCATTTTTCCGCTTAACTACCAAAATTTAACTTTTTTCCACTTAACTTCAAAAATTTAAATTTTTTCCGCTTAATTACCAAAATTTAACTTTTTTCCGCTTAACTACAAAAAATTTAACTTTTCTCCACTTAACTACCAAAATTTATCATTATTCCGCTTAACTAACAAAATTAACTTTTTTCCGCCTAACTACAAAAAATTTAACTTTTCTCCACTTAACTACCAAAATTTATAATTTTTCCGCTTAACTACCAAAATTTAACTTTTTTCCACTTAACTTCAACAATTTAAATTTTTTCCGCTTAATTACCAAAATTTAACTTTTTTCCGCTTAACTACAAAAAATTTAACTTTTCTCCACTTAACTACCAAAATTTATAATTTTTCCGCTTAACTACCAAAATTTAACTTTTTTCCGCTTAACTACAAAAAATTTAACTTTTCTCCACTTAACTACCAAAATTTATCATTTTTCCGCTTAACTACCAAAATTTAACTTTTTTCCGCTTAACTACAAAAAATTGAACTTTTCTCCACTTAACTACCAAAATATATCATTTTTTCGCTTAACTACCAAAATTTTACTTTTTTCCGCTTAACTACAAAAAATTTTACTTTTCTCCACTTAACTACCAAAATTTATAATTTTTCCGCTTAACTACCAAAATTTAACTTTTTTCCGCTTAACTACAAAAAATTTAACTTTTCTCCACTTAACTACCATAATTAACTTTTCTTCCGCTTAACTACCAAAGTTTAACTTTTTTCCACTTAACTTCAAAAATTTAACTTTTTTCCACTTAACTTCAAAAATTTAAATTTTTTACGTTTAACTACAAAAAATTTAACTTTTCTCCACTTAACTACCTTAATTAACTTTTCTTCTCTTAACTACAAAAAATTTAACTATTCATCACTTAACTTAAAAATTTAAATTTCTTCCGCTTAACTACCAAAATTAACTTTTCTTCCGCTTAACTACCAAAGTTTAACTTTTTTCCTCTTAACTTCAAAAATTTAAATTTTTTCCGCTAAACTACCAAAATTAACTTTTTTCCGCTTAACTACAAAAAATTTAAATTTTTTCCGCTTAATTACCAAAATTTAACTTTTTTCCGCTTAACTACAAAAAATTTAACTTTTCTCCACTTAACTACCAAAATTTATCATTTTTACGCTTAACTACCAAAATTTAACTTTTTTCCACTTAACTTCAAAAATTTAAATTTTTTCCGCTTAATTACCAAAATTTAACTTTTTTCCGCTTTACTACAAAAAATTTAACTTTTCTCCACTTAACTACCAAAATTTATAATTTTTCCGCTTAACTACCAAAATTTAACTTTTTTCCGCTTAACTACAAAAAATTTAAATTTTTTCCGCTTAATTACCAAAATTTAACTTTTTTCCGCTTAACTACAAAAAATTTAACTTTTCTCCACTTAACTACCAAAATTTATCATTTTTCCGCTTAACTACAAAAATTTAACTTTTTTCCGCTTAACTACAAAAAATTTAACTTTTCTCCACTTAACTACCATAATTAATTTTTCTTCTCTTAACTACAAAAAATTTTACTTTTCTCCACTTAACTACCAAAATTTATAATTTTTCCGCTTAACTACCAAAATTTAACTTTTTTCCGCTTAACTACAAAAAATTTAACTTTTCTCCACTTAACTACCAAAATTTATCATTTTTCCGCTTAACTACCAAAATTTAACTTTTTTCCGCTTAACTACAAAAAATTGAACTTTTCTCCACTTAACTACCAAAATATATCATTATTCCGCTTAACTACCAAAATTAACTTTTTTCCGCCTAACTACAAAAAATTTAACTTTTCTCCACTTAACTACCAAAATTTATCATTTTTCCGCTTAACTACCAAAATTTAACTTTTTTCCGCTTAACTACAAAAAATTTAACTTTTCTCCACTTAACTACCATAATTAACTTTTCTTCCGCTTAACTACCAAAGTTTAACTTTTTTCCACTTAACTTCAAAAATTTAACTTTTTTCCACTTAACTTCAAAAATTTAAATTTTTTACGTTTAACTACAAAAAATTTAACTTTTCTCCACTTAACTACCTTAATTAACTTTTCTTCTCTTAACTACAAAAAATTTAACTATTCATCACTTAACTACAAAAAATTTAAATTTTTTCCGCTTAATTACCAAAATTTAACTTTTTTCCGCTTAACTACAAAAAATTTAACTTTTCTCCACTTAACTACCAAAATTTATCATTTTTCCGCTTAACTACCAAAATTTAACTTTTTTCCACTTAACTTCAACAATTTAAATTTTTTCCGCTTAATTACCAAAATTTAACTTTTTTCCGCTTAACTACAAAAAATTTAACTTTTCTCCACTTAACTACCAAAATTTATAATTTTTCCGCTTAACTACCAAAATTTAACTTTTTTCCGCTTAACTACAAAAAATTTAACTTTTCTCCACTTAACTACCAAAATTTATCATTATTCCGCTTAACTACCAAAATTTAACTTTTTTCCGCTTAACTACAAAAAATTTAACTTTTCTCCACTTAACTACCAAAATTTATCATTTTTCCGCTTAACTACCAAAATTTAACTTTTTTCCGCTTAACTACAAAAAATTGAACTTTTCTCCACTTAACTACCAAAATATATCATTTTTCCGCTTAACTACCAAAATTTTACTTTTTTCCGCTTAACTACAAAAAATTTTACTTTTCTCCACTTAACTACCAAAATTTATAATTTTTCCGCTTAACTACCAAAATTTAACTTTTTTCCGCTTAACTACAAAAAATTTAACTTTTCTCCACTTAACTACCATAATTAACTTTTCTTCCGCTTAACTACCAAAGTTTAACTTTTTTCCACTTAACTTCAAAAATTTAACTTTTTTCCACTTAACTTCAAAAATTTAAATTTTTTACGTTTAACTACAAAAAATTTAACTTTTCTCCACTTAACTACCTTAATTAACTTTTCTTCTCTTAACTACAAAAAATTTAACTATTCATCACTTAACTTAAAAATTTAAATTTCTTCCGCTTAACTACCAAAATTAACTTTTCTTCCGCTTAACTACCAAAGTTTAACTTTTTTCCTCTTAACTTCAAAAATTTAAATTTTTTCCGCTAAACTACCAAAATTAACTTTTTTCCGCTTAACTACAAAAAATTTAAATTTTTTCCGCTTAATTACCAAAATTTAACTTTTTTCCGCTTAACTACAAAAAATTTAACTTTTCTCCACTTAACTACCAAAATTTATCATTTTTACGCTTAACTACCAAAATTTAACTTTTTTCCACTTAACTTCAAAAATTTAAATTTTTTCCGCTTAATTACCAAAATTTAACTTTTTTCCGCTTTACTACAAAAAATTTAACTTTTCTCCACTTAACTACCAAAATTTATAATTTTTCCGCTTAACTACCAAAATTTAACTTTTTTCCGCTTAACTACAAAAAATTTAAATTTTTTCCGCTTAATTACCAAAATTTAACTTTTTTCCGCTTAACTACAAAAAATTTAACTTTTCTCCACTTAACTACCAAAATTTATCATTTTTCCGCTTAACTACCAAAATTTAACTTTTTTCCACTTAACTTCAAAAATTTAAATTTTTTCCGCTTAATTACCAAAATTTAACTTTTTTCCGCTTAACTACAAAAAATTTAACTTTTCTCCACTTAACTACCAAAATTTATAATTTTTCCGCTTAACTACAAAAATTTAACTTTTTTCCGCTTAACTACAAAAAATTTAACTTTTCTCCACTTAACTACCATAATTAATTTTTCTTCTCTTAACTACAAAAAATTTTACTTTTCTCCACTTAACTACCAAAATTTATAATTTTTCCGCTTAACTACCAAAATTTAACTTTTTTCCGCTTAACTACAAAAAATTTAACTTTTCTCCACTTAACTACCAAAATTTATCATTTTTCCGCTTAACTACCAAAATTTAACTTTTTTCCGCTTAACTACAAAAAATTGAACTTTTCTCCACTTAACTACCAAAATATATCATTATTCCGCTTAACTACCAAAATTAACTTTTTTCCGCCTAACTACAAAAAATTTAACTTTTCTCCACTTAACTACCAAAATTTATCATTTTTCCGCTTAACTACCAAAATTTAACTTTTTTCCGCTTAACTACAAAAAATTTAACTTTTCTCCACTTAACTACCATAATTAACTTTTCTTCCGCTTAACTACCAAAGTTTAACTTTTTTCCACTTAACTTCAAAAATTTAACTTTTTTCCACTTAACTTCAAAAATTTAAATTTTTTACGTTTAACTACAAAAAATTTAACTTTTCTCCACTTAACTACCTTAATTAACTTTTCTTCTCTTAACTACAAAAAATTTAACTATTCATCACTTAACTACAAAAAATTTAAATTTTTTCCGCTTAATTACCAAAATTTAACTTTTTTCCGCTTAACTACAAAAAATTTAACTTTTCTCCACTTAACTACCAAAATTTATCATTTTTCCGCTTAACTACCAAAATTTAACTTTTTTCCACTTAACTTCAACAATTTAAATTTTTTCCGCTTAATTACCAAAATTTAACTTTTTTCCGCTTAACTACAAAAAATTTAACTTTTCTCCACTTAACTACCAAAATTTATAATTTTTCCGCTTAACTACCAAAATTTAACTTTTTTCCGCTTAACTACAAAAAATTTAACTTTTCTCCACTTAACTACCAAAATTTATCATTATTCCGCTTAACTACCAAAATTTAACTTTTTTCCGCTTAACTACAAAAAATTTAACTTTTCTCCACTTAACTACCAAAATTTATCATTTTTCCGCTTAACTACCAAAATTTAACTTTTTTCCGCTTAACTACAAAAAATTGAACTTTTCTCCACTTAACTACCAAAATATATCATTTTTCCGCTTAACTACCAAAATTTTACTTTTTTCCGCTTAACTACAAAAAATTTTACTTTTCTCCACTTAACTACCAAAATTTATAATTTTTCCGCTTAACTACCAAAATTTAACTTTTTTCCGCTTAACTACAAAAAATTTAACTTTTCTCCACTTAACTACCATAATTAACTTTTCTTCCGCTTAACTACCAAAGTTTAACTTTTTTCCACTTAACTTCAAAAATTTAACTTTTTTCCACTTAACTTCAAAAATTTAAATTTTTTACGTTTAACTACAAAAAATTGAACTTTTCTCCACTTAACTACCAAAATATATCATTTTTCCGCTTAACTACCAAAATTTTACTTTTTTCCGCTTAACTACAAAAAATTTTACTTTTCTCCACTTAACTACCAAAATTTAACTTTTTTCCGCTTAACTACAAAAAATTTAAATTTTTTCCGCTTAATTACCAAAATTTAACTTTTTTCCGCTTAACTACAAAAAATTTAACTTTTCTCCACTTAACTACCAAAATTTATCATTTTTCCGCTTAACTACCAAAATTTAACTTTTTTCCACTTAACTTCAAAAATTTAAATTTTTTCCGCTTAATTACCAAAATTTAACTTTTTTCCGCTTAACTACAAAAAATTTAACTTTTTTCCGCTTAACTACAAAAAATTTAACTTTTCTCCACTTAACTACCATAATTAATTTTTCTTCTCTTAACTACAAAAAATTTTACTTTTCTCCACTTAACTACCAAAATTTATAATTTTTCCGCTTAACTACCAAAATTTAACTTTTTTCCGCTTAACTACAAAAAATTTAACTTTTCTCCACTTAACTACCAAAATTTATCATTTTTCCGCTTAACTACCAAAATTTAACTTTTTTCCGCTTAACTACAAAAAATTGAACTTTTCTCCACTTAACTACCAAAATATATCATTATTCCGCTTAACTACCAAAATTAACTTTTTTCCGCCTAACTACAAAAAATTTAACTTTTCTCCACTTAACTACCAAAATTTATCATTTTTCCGCTTAACTACCAAAATTTAACTTTTTTCCGCTTAACTACAAAAAATTTAACTTTTCTCCACTTAACTACCATAATTAACTTTTCTTCCGCTTAACTACCAAAGTTTAACTTTTTTCCACTTAACTTCAAAAATTTAACTTTTTTCCACTTAACTTCAAAAATTTAAATTTTTTACGTTTAACTACAAAAAATTTAACTTTTCTCCACTTAACTACCTTAATTAACTTTTCTTCTCTTAACTACAAAAAATTTAACTATTCATCACTTAACTACAAAAAATTTAAATTTTTTCCGCTTAATTACCAAAATTTAACTTTTTTCCGCTTAACTACAAAAAATTTAACTTTTCTCCACTTAACTACCAAAATTTATCATTTTTCCGCTTAACTACCAAAATTTAACTTTTTTCCACTTAACTTCAACAATTTAAATTTTTTCCGCTTAATTACCAAAATTTAACTTTTTTCCGCTTAACTACAAAAAATTTAACTTTTCTCCACTTAACTACCAAAATTTATAATTTTTCCGCTTAACTACCAAAATTTAACTTTTTTCCGCTTAACTACAAAAAATTTAACTTTTCTCCACTTAACTACCAAAATTTATCATTATTCCGCTTAACTACCAAAATTTAACTTTTTTCCGCTTAACTACAAAAAATTTAACTTTTCTCCACTTAACTACCAAAATTTATCATTTTTCCGCTTAACTACCAAAATTTAACTTTTTTCCGCTAAACTACCAAAATTAACTTTTTTCCGCTTAACTACAAAAAATTTAAATTTTTTCCGCTTAATTACCAAAATTTAACTTTTTTCCGCTTAACTACAAAAAATTTAACTTTTCTCCACTTAACTACCAAAATTTATCATTTTTCCGCTTAACTACCAAAATTTAACTTTTTTCCACTTAACTTCAAAAATTTAACTTTTTTCCTCTTAACTTCAAAAATTTAAATTTTTTCCGCTAAACTACCAAAATTAACTTTTTTCCGCTTAACTACAAAAAATTTAAATTTTTTCCGCTTAATTACCAAAATTTAACTTTTTTCCGCTTAACTACAAAAAATTTAACTTTTCTCCACTTAACTACCAAAATTTATCATTTTTCCGCTTAACTACCAAAATTTAACTTTTTTCCACTTAACTTCAAAAATTTAAATTTTTTCCGCTTAATTACCAAAATTTAACTTTTTTCCGCTTAACTACAAAAAATTTAACTTTTCTCCACTTAACTACCAAAATTTATCATTTTTCCGCTTAACTACCAAAATTTAACTTTTTTCCGCTTAACTACAAAAAATTGAACTTTTCTCCACTTAACTACCAAAATATATCATTATTCCGCTTTACTACCAAAATTAACTTTTTTCCGCCTAACTACAAAAAATTTAACTTTTCTCCACTTAACTACCAAAATTTATCATTTTTCCGCTTAACTACCAAAATTTTACTTTTTTCCGCTTAACTACAAAAAATTTTACTTTTCTCCACTTAACTACCAAAATTTATAATTTTTCCGCTTAACTACCAAAATTTAACTTTTTTCCGCTTAACTACAAAAAATTTAACTTTTCTCCACTTAACTACCATAATTAACTTTTCTTCCGCTTAACTACCAAAGTTTAACTTTTTTCCACTTAACTTCAAAAATTTAACTTTTTTCCACTTAACTTCAAAAATTTAAATTTTTTACGTTTAACTACAAAAAATTTAACTTTTCTCCACTTAACTACCTTAATTAACTTTTCTTCTCTTAACTACAAAAAATTTAACTATTCATCACTTAACTTAAAAATTTAAATTTCTTCCGCTTAACTAC
Source organism: Rhopalosiphum nymphaeae (assembly GCA_036289425.1). Taxonomy (NCBI): domain Eukaryota; kingdom Metazoa; phylum Arthropoda; class Insecta; order Hemiptera; family Aphididae; genus Rhopalosiphum; species Rhopalosiphum nymphaeae. The sequence goes on along the minus strand of JAZAQC010000006.1, from coordinate 6,155,067 downwards.
CAAAATTAACTTTTCTTCCGCTTAACTACCAAAGTTTAACTTTTTTCCACTTAACTACCAAAATTTATAATTTTTCCGCTTAACTACCAAAATTTAACTTTTTTCCGCTTAACTACAAAAAATTTAACTTTTCTCCACTTAACTACCAAAATTTATCATTATTCCGCTTAACTACCAAAATTTAACTTTTTTCCGCTTAACTACAAAAAATTTAACTTTTCTCCACTTAACTACCAAAATTTATCATTTTTCCGCTTAACTACCAAAATTTAACTTTTTTCCGCTTAACTACAAAAAATTGAACTTTTCTCCACTTAACTACCAAAATATATCATTTTTCCGCTTAACTACCAAAATTTTACTTTTTTCCTCTTAACTACAAAAAATTTTACTTTTCTCCACTTAACTACCAAAATATATCATTATTCCGCTTAACTACCAAAATTTAACTTTTTTCCGCTTAACTACAAAAAATTTAACTTTTCTCCACTTAACTACCATAATTAACTTTTCTTCCGCTTAACTACCAAAGTTTAACTTTTTTCCACTTAACTTCAAAAATTTAACTTTTTTCCACTTAACTTCAAAAATTTAAATTTTTTACGTTTAACTACAAAAAATTTAACTTTTCTCCACTTAACTACCTTAATTAACTTTTCTTCTCTTAACTACAAAAAATTTAACTATTCATCACTTAACTTAAAAATTTAAATTTCTTCCGCTTAACTACCAAAATTAACTTTTCTTCCGCTTAACTACCAAAGTTTAACTTTTTTCCTCTTAACTTCAAAAATTTAAATTTTTTCCGCTAAACTACCAAAATTAACTTTTTTCCGCTTAACTACAAAAAATTTAAATTTTTTCCGCTTAATTACCAAAATTTAACTTTTTTCCGCTTAACTACAAAAAATTTAACTTTTCTCCACTTAACTACCAAAATTTATCATTTTTACGCTTAACTACCAAAATTTAACTTTTTTCCACTTAACTTCAAAAATTTAAATTTTTTCCGCTTAATTACCAAAATTTAACTTTTTTCCGCTTAACTACAAAAAATTTAAATTTTTTCCGCTTAATTACCAAAATTTAACTTTTTTCCGCTTAACTACAAAAAATTTAACTTTTCTCCACTTAACTACCAAAATTTATCATTTTTCCGCTTAACTACCAAAATTTAACTTTTTTCCACTTAACTTCAAAAATTTAAATTTTTTCCGCTTAATTACCAAAATTTAACTTTTTTCCGCTTAACTACAAAAAATTTAACTTTTCTCCACTTAACTACCAAAATTTATAATTTTTCCGCTTAACTACAAAAATTTAACTTTTTTCCGCTTAACTACAAAAAATTTAACTTTTCTCCACTTAACTACCATAATTAATTTTTCTTCTCTTAACTACAAAAAATTTTACTTTTCTCCACTTAACTACCAAAATTTATAATTTTTCCGCTTAACTACCAAAATTTAACTTTTTTCCGCTTAACTACAAAAAATTTAACTTTTCTCCACTTAACTACCAAAATTTATCATTTTTCCGCTTAACTACCAAAATTTAACTTTTTTCCGCTTAACTACAAAAAATTGAACTTTTCTCCACTTAACTACCAAAATATATCATTATTCCGCTTAACTACCAAAATTAACTTTTTTCCGCCTAACTACAAAAAATTTAACTTTTCTCCACTTAACTACCAAAATTTATCATTTTTCCGCTTAACTACCAAAATTTAACTTTTTTCCGCTTAACTACAAAAAATTTAACTTTTCTCCACTTAACTACCATAATTAACTTTTCTTCCGCTTAACTACCAAAGTTTAACTTTTTTCCACTTAACTTCAAAAATTTAACTTTTTTCCACTTAACTTCAAAAATTTAAATTTTTTACGTTTAACTACAAAAAATTTAACTTTTCTCCACTTAACTACCTTAATTAACTTTTCTTCTCTTAACTACAAAAAATTTAACTATTCATCACTTAACTACAAAAAATTTAAATTTTTTCCGCTTAATTACCAAAATTTAACTTTTTTCCGCTTAACTACAAAAAATTTAACTTTTCTCCACTTAACTACCAAAATTTATCATTTTTCCGCTTAACTACCAAAATTTAACTTTTTTCCACTTAACTTCAACAATTTAAATTTTTTCCGCTTAATTACCAAAATTTAACTTTTTTCCGCTTAACTACAAAAAATTTAACTTTTCTCCACTTAACTACCAAAATTTATAATTTTTCCGCTTAACTACCAAAATTTAACTTTTTTCCGCTTAACTACAAAAAATTTAACTTTTCTCCACTTAACTACCAAAATTTATCATTATTCCGCTTAACTACCAAAATTTAACTTTTTTCCGCTTAACTACAAAAAATTTAACTTTTCTCCACTTAACTACCAAAATTTATCATTTTTCCGCTTAACTACCAAAATTTAACTTTTTTCCGCTTAACTACAAAAAATTGAACTTTTCTCCACTTAACTACCAAAATATATCATTTTTCCGCTTAACTACCAAAATTTTACTTTTTTCCGCTTAACTACAAAAAATTTTACTTTTCTCCACTTAACTACCAAAATTTATAATTTTTCCGCTTAACTACCAAAATTTAACTTTTTTCCGCTTAACTACAAAAAATTTAACTTTTCTCCACTTAACTACCATAATTAACTTTTCTTCCGCTTAACTACCAAAGTTTAACTTTTTTCCACTTAACTTCAAAAATTTAACTTTTTTCCACTTAACTTCAAAAATTTAAATTTTTTACGTTTAACTACAAAAAATTGAACTTTTCTCCACTTAACTACCAAAATATATCATTTTTCCGCTTAACTACCAAAATTTTACTTTTTTCCGCTTAACTACAAAAAATTTTACTTTTCTCCACTTAACTACCAAAATTTAACTTTTTTCCGCTTAACTACAAAAAATTTAAATTTTTTCCGCTTAATTACCAAAATTTAACTTTTTTCCGCTTAACTACAAAAAATTTAACTTTTCTCCACTTAACTACCAAAATTTATCATTTTTCCGCTTAACTACCAAAATTTAACTTTTTTCCACTTAACTTCAAAAATTTAAATTTTTTCCGCTTAATTACCAAAATTTAACTTTTTTCCGCTTAACTACAAAAAATTTAACTTTTCTCCACTTAACTACCAAAATTTATAATTTTTCCGCTTAACTACAAAAATTTAACTTTTTTCCGCTTAACTACAAAAAATTTAACTTTTCTCCACTTAACTACCATAATTAATTTTTCTTCTCTTAACTACAAAAAATTTTACTTTTCTCCACTTAACTACCAAAATTTATAATTTTTCCGCTTAACTACCAAAATTTAACTTTTTTCCGCTTAACTACAAAAAATTTAACTTTTCTCCACTTAACTACCAAAATTTATCATTTTTCCGCTTAACTACCAAAATTTAACTTTTTTCCGCTTAACTACAAAAAATTTAACTTTTCTCCACTTAACTACCTTAATTAACTTTTCTTCTCTTAACTACAAAAAATTTAACTATTCATCACTTAACTACAAAAAATTTAAATTTTTTCCGCTTAATTACCAAAATTTAACTTTTTTCCGCTTAACTACAAAAAATTTAACTTTTCTCCACTTAACTACCAAAATTTATCATTTTTCCGCTTAACTACCAAAATTTAACTTTTTTCCACTTAACTTCAACAATTTAAATTTTTTCCGCTTAATTACCAAAATTTAACTTTTTTCCGCTTAACTACAAAAAATTTAACTTTTCTCCACTTAACTACCAAAATTTATAATTTTTCCGCTTAACTACCAAAATTTAACTTTTTTCCGCTTAACTACAAAAAATTTAACTTTTCTCCACTTAACTACCAAAATTTATCATTATTCCGCTTAACTACCAAAATTTAACTTTTTTCCGCTTAACTACAAAAAATTTAACTTTTCTCCACTTAACTACCAAAATTTAACTTTTTTCCGCTTAACTACAAAAAATTGAACTTTTCTCCACTTAACTACCAAAATATATCATTTTTCCGCTTAACTACCAAAATTTTACTTTTTTCCGCTTAACTACAAAAAATTTTACTTTTCTCCACTTAACTACCAAAATTTATAATTTTTCCGCTTAACTACCAAAATTTAACTTTTTTCCGCTTAACTACAAAAAATTTAACTTTTCTCCACTTAACTACCATAATTAACTTTTCTTCCGCTTAACTACCAAAGTTTAACTTTTTTCCACTTAACTTCAAAAATTTAACTTTTTTCCACTTAACTTCAAAAATTTAAATTTTTTACGTTTAACTACAAAAAATTTAACTTTTCTCCACTTAACTACCTTAATTAACTTTTCTTCTCTTAACTACAAAAAATTTAACTATTCATCACTTAACTTAAAAATTTAAATTTCTTCCGCTTAACTACCAAAATTAACTTTTCTTCCGCTTAACTACCAAAGTTTAACTTTTTTCCTCTTAACTTCAAAAATTTAAATTTTTTCCGCTAAACTACCAAAATTAACTTTTTTCCGCTTAACTACAAAAAATTTAACTTTTCTCCACTTAACTACCAAAATTTATCATTTTTACGCTTAACTACCAAAATTTAACTTTTTTCCACTTAACTTCAAAAATTTAAATTTTTTCCGCTTAATTACCAAAATTTAACTTTTTTCCGCTTTACTACAAAAAATTTAACTTTTCTCCACTTAACTACCAAAATTTATAATTTTTCCGCTTAACTACCAAAATTTAACTTTTTTCCGCTTAACTACAAAAAATTTAAATTTTTTCCGCTTAATTACCAAAATTTAACTTTTTTCCGCTTAACTACAAAAAATTTAACTTTTCTCCACTTAACTACCAAAATTTATCATTTTTCCGCTTAACTACCAAAATTTAACTTTTTTCCACTTAACTTCAAAAATTTAAATTTTTTCCGCTTAATTACCAAAATTTAACTTTTTTCCGCTTAACTACAAAAAATTTAACTTTTCTCCACTTAACTACCAAAATTTATAATTTTTCCGCTTAACTACAAAAATTTAACTTTTTTCCGCTTAACTACAAAAAATTTAACTTTTCTCCACTTAACTACCATAATTAATTTTTCTTCTCTTAACTACAAAAAATTTTACTTTTCTCCACTTAACTACCAAAATTTATAATTTTTCCGCTTAACTACCAAAATTTAACTTTTTTCCGCTTAACTACAAAAAATTTAACTTTTCTCCACTTAACTACCAAAATTTATCATTTTTCCGCTTAACTACCAAAATTTAACTTTTTTCCGCTTAACTACAAAAAATTGAACTTTTCTCCACTTAACTACCAAAATATATCATTATTCCGCTTAACTACCAAAATTAACTTTTTTCCGCCTAACTACAAAAAATTTAACTTTTCTCCACTTAACTACCAAAATTTATCATTTTTCCGCTTAACTACCAAAATTTAACTTTTTTCCGCTTAACTACAAAAAATTTAACTTTTCTCCACTTAACTACCATAATTAACTTTTCTTCCGCTTAACTACCAAAGTTTAACTTTTTTCCACTTAACTTCAAAAATTTAACTTTTTTCCACTTAACTTCAAAAATTTAAATTTTTTACGTTTAACTACAAAAAATTTAACTTTTCTCCACTTAACTACCTTAATTAACTTTTCTTCTCTTAACTACAAAAAATTTAACTATTCATCACTTAACTACAAAAAATTTAAATTTTTTCCGCTTAATTACCAAAATTTAACTTTTTTCCGCTTAACTACAAAAAATTTAACTTTTCTCCACTTAACTACCAAAATTTATCATTTTTCCGCTTAACTACCAAAATTTAACTTTTTTCCACTTAACTTCAACAATTTAAATTTTTTCCGCTTAATTACCAAAATTTAACTTTTTTCCGCTTAACTACAAAAAATTTAACTTTTCTCCACTTAACTACCAAAATTTATAATTTTTCCGCTTAACTACCAAAATTTAACTTTTTTCCGCTTAACTACAAAAAATTTAACTTTTCTCCACTTAACTACCAAAATTTATCATTATTCCGCTTAACTACCAAAATTTAACTTTTTTCCGCTTAACTACAAAAAATTTAACTTTTCTCCACTTAACTACCAAAATTTATCATTTTTCCGCTTAACTACCAAAATTTAACTTTTTTCCGCTTAACTACAAAAAATTGAACTTTTCTCCACTTAACTACCAAAATATATCATTTTTCCGCTTAACTACCAAAATTTTACTTTTTTCCGCTTAACTACAAAAAATTTTACTTTTCTCCACTTAACTACCAAAATTTATAATTTTTCCGCTTAACTACCAAAATTTAACTTTTTTCCGCTTAACTACAAAAAATTTAACTTTTCTCCACTTAACTACCATAATTAACTTTTCTTCCGCTTAACTACCAAAGTTTAACTTTTTTCCACTTAACTTCAAAAATTTAACTTTTTTCCACTTAACTTCAAAAATTTAAATTTTTTACGTTTAACTACAAAAAATTGAACTTTTCTCCACTTAACTACCAAAATATATCATTTTTCCGCTTAACTACCAAAATTTTACTTTTTTCCGCTTAACTACAAAAAATTTTACTTTTCTCCACTTAACTACCAAAATTTATAATTTTTCCACTGAACTACCAAAATTTATCATTATTCCGCTTAACTACCAAAATTAACTTTTTTCCGCCTAACTACAAAAAATTTAACTTTTCTCCACTTAACTACCAAAATTTATAATTTTTCCGCTTAACTACCAAAATTTAACTTTTTTCCACTTAACTTCAACAATTTAAATTTTTTCCGCTTAATTACCAAAATTTAACTTTTTTCCGCTTAACTACAAAAAATTTAACTTTTCTCCACTTAACTACCAAAATTTATAATTTTTCCGCTTAACTACCAAAATTTAACTTTTTTCCGCTTAACTACAAAAAATTTAACTTTTCTCCACTTAACTACCAAAATTTATCATTTTTCCGCTTAACTACCAAAATTTAACTTTTTTCCGCTTAACTACAAAAAATTGAACTTTTCTCCACTTAACTACCAAAATATATCATTTTTCCGCTTAACTACCAAAATTTTACTTTTTTCCGCTTAACTACAAAAAATTTTACTTTTCTCCACTTAACTAACAAAATTTATAATTTTTCCGCTTAACTACCAAAATTTAACTTTTTTCCGCTTAACTACAAAAAATTTAACTTTTCTCCACTTAACTACCATAATTAACTTTTCTTCCGCTTAACTACCAAAGTTTAACTTTTTTCCACTTAACTTCAAAAATTTAACTTTTTTCCACTTAACTTCAAAAATTTAAATTTTTTACGTTTAACTACAAAAAATTTAACTTTTCTTCACTTAACTACCTTAATTAACTTTTCTTCTCTTAACTACAAAAAATTTAACTATTCATCACTTAACTTAAAAATTTAAATTTCTTCCGCTTAACTACCAAAATTAACTTTTCTTCCGCTTAACTACAAAAAATTTAAATTTTTTCCGCTTAATTACCAAAATTTAACTTTTTTCCTCTTAACTTCAAAAATTTAAATTTTTTCCGCTAAACTTCCAAAATTTATCATTATTCCGCTTAACTACCAAAGTTTAACTTTTTTCCACTTAACTTCAAAAATTTAACTTTTTTCCTCTTAACTTCAAAAATTTAAATTTTTTCCGCTAAACTACCAAAATTAACTTTTTTCCGCTTAACTACAAAAAATTTAAATTTTTTCCGCTTAATTACCAAAATTTAACTTTTTTCCGCTTAACTACAAAAAATTTAACTTTTTTCCGCTTAACTACAAAAAATTTAAATTTTTTCCGCTTAATTACCAAAATTTAACTTTTTTCCGCTTAACTACAAAAAATTTAACTTTTCTCCACTTAACTACCAAAATTTATCATTTTTCCGCTTAACTACCAAAATTTAACTTTTTTCCACTTAACTTCAAAAATTTAAATTTTTTCCGCTTAATTACCAAAATTTAACTTTTTTCCGCTTAACTACAAAAAATTTAACTTTTCTCCACTTAACTACCAAAATTTATAATTTTTCCGCTTAACTACAAAAATTTAACTTTTTTCCGCTTAACTACAAAAAATTTAACTTTTCTCCACTTAACTACCATAATTAATTTTTCTTCTCTTAACTACAAAAAATTTTACTTTTCTCCACTTAACTACCAAAATTTATAATTTTTCCGCTTAACTACCAAAATTTAACTTTTTTCCGCTTAACTACAAAAAATTTAACTTTTCTCCACTTAACTACCAAAATTTATCATTTTTCCGCTTAACTACCAAAATTTAACTTTTTTCCGCTTAACTACAAAAAATTTAACTTTTCTCCACTTAACTACCAAAATATATCATTATTCCGCTTAACTACCAAAATTAACTTTTTTCCGCCTAACTACAAAAAATTTAACTTTTCTCCACTTAACTACCAAAATTTATCATTTTTCCGCTTAACTACCAAAATTTAACTTTTTTCCGCTTAACTACAAAAAATTTAACTTTTCTCCACTTAACTACCATAATTAACTTTCCTTCCGCTTAACTACCAAAGTTTAACTTTTTTCCACTTAACTTCAAAAATTTAACTTTTTTCCACTTAACTTCAAAAATTTAAATTTTTTACGTTTAACTACAAAAAATTTAACTTTTCTCCACTTAACTACCTTAATTAACTTTTCTTCTCTTAACTACAAAAAATTTAACTATTCATCACTTAACTACAAAAAATTTAAATTTTTTCCGCTTAATTACCAAAATTTAACTTTTTTCCGCTTAACTACCAAAATTTATCATTTTTCCGCTTAACTACCAAAATTTAACTTTTCTCCACTTAACTACCAAAATTTATCATTTTTCCGCTTAACTACCAAAATTTAACTTTTTTCCGCTTAACTACAAAAAATTTAACTTTTCTCCACTTAACTACCAAAATTTATCATTTTTCCGCTTAACTACCAAAATTTAACTTTTTTCCGCTTAACTACAAAAAATTTAACTTTTCTCCACTTAACTACCAAAATATATCATTATTCCGCTTAACTACCAAAATTAACTTTTTTCCGCCTAACTACAAAAAATTTAACTTTTCTCCACTTAACTACCAAAATTTATCATTTTTCCGCTTAACTACCAAAATTTAACTTTTTTCCGCTTAACTACAAAAAATTTAACTTTTCTCCACTTAACTACCATAATTAACTTTCCTTCCGCTTAACTACCAAAGTTTAACTTTTTTCCACTTAACTTCAAAAATTTAACTTTTTTCCACTTAACTTCAAAAATTTAAATTTTTTACGTTTAACTACAAAAAATTTAACTTTTCTCCACTTAACTACCTTAATTAACTTTTCTTCTCTTAACTACAAAAAATTTAACTATTCATCACTTAACTACAAAAAATTTAAATTTTTTCCGCTTAATTACCAAAATTTAACTTTTTTCCGCTTAACTACCAAAATTTTACTTTTTTCCGCTTAACTACAAAAAATTTTACTTTTCTCCACTTAACTACCAAAATTTATAATTTTTCCGCTTAACTACCAAAATTTAACTTTTTTCCGCTTAACTACAAAAAATTTAACTTTTCTCCACTTAACTACCATAATTAACTTTTCTTCCGCTTAACTACCAAAGTTTAACTTTTTTCCACTTAACTTCAAAAATTTAACTTTTTTCCACTTAACTTCAAAAATTTAAATTTTTTACGTTTAACTACAAAAAATTTAACTTTTCTCCACTTAACTACCTTAATTAACTTTTCTTCTCTTAACTACAAAAAATTTAACTATTCATCAATTAACTTAAAAATTTAAATTTCTTCCGCTTAACTACCAAAATTAACTTTTCTTCCGCTTAACTACAAAAAATTTAAATTTTTTCCGCTTAATTACCAAAATTTAACTTTTTTCCTCTTAACTTCAAAAATTTAAATTTTTTCCGCTAAACTACCAAAATTAACTTTTTTCCGCTTAACTACAAAAAATTTAAATTTTTTCCGCTTAATTACCAAAATTTAACTTTTTTCCGCTTAACTACAAAAAATTTAACTTTTCTCCACTTAACTACCAAAATTTATCATTTTTCCGCTTAACTACCAAAATTTAACTTTTTTCCGCTTAACTACAAAAAATTTAAATTTTTTCCGCTTAATTACCAAAATTTAACTTTTTTCCGCTTAACTACAAAAAATTTAACTTTTCTCCACTTAACTACCAAAATTTATCATTTTTCCGCTTAACTACCAAAATTTAACTTTTTTCCACTTAACTTCAAAAATTTAAATTTTTTCCGCTTAATTACCAAAATTTAACTTTTTTCCGCTTAACTACAAAAAATTTAACTTTTCTCCACTTAACTACCAAAATTTATAATTTTTCCGCTTAACTACCAAAATTTAACTTTTTTCTGCTTAACTACAAAAAATTTAACTTTTCTCCACTTAACTACCATAATTAATTTTTCTTCTCTTAACTACAAAAAATTTTACTTTTCTCCACTTAACTACCAAAATTTATAATTTTTCCGCTTAACTACCAAAATTTAACTTTTTTCCGCTTAACTACAAAAAATTTAACTTTTCTCCACTTAACTACCAAAATTTATCATTTTTCCGCTTAACTACCAAAATTTAACTTTTTTCCGCTTAACTACAAAAAATTGAACTTTTCTCCACTTAACTACCAAAATATATCATTATTCCGCTTAACTACCAAAATTAACTTTTTTCCGCCTAACTACAAAAAATTTAACTTTTCTCCACTTAACTACCAAAATTTATCATTTTTCCGCTTAACTACCAAAATTTAACTTTTTTCCGCTTAACTACAAAAAATTTAACTTTTCTCCACTTAACTACCATAATTAACTTTTCTTCCGCTTAACTACCAAAGTTTAACTTTTTTCCACTTAACTTCAAAAATTTAACTTTTTTCCACTTAACTTCAAAAATTTAAATTTTTTACGTTTAACTACAAAAAATTTAACTTTTCTCCACTTAACTACCTTAATTAACTTTTCTTCTCTTAACTACAAAAAATTTAACTATTCATCACTTAACTACAAAAAATTTAAATTTTTTCCGCTTAATTACCAAAATTTAACTTTTTTCCGCTTAACTACAAAAAATTTAACTTTTCTCCACTTAACTACCAAAATTTATCATTTTTCCGCTTAACTACCAAAATTTAACTTTTTTCCACTTAACTTCAAAAATTTAAATTTTTTCCGCTTAATTACCAAAATTTAACTTTTTTCCGCTTAACTACAAAAAATTTAACTTTTCTCCACTTAACTACCATAATTAACTTTTCTTCCGCTTAACTACCAAAGTTTAACTTTTTTCCACTTAACTTCAAAAATTTAACTTTTTTCCACTTAACTTCAAAAATTTAAATTTTTTACGTTTAACTACAAAAAATTTAACTTTTCTCCACTTAACTACCAAAATTTATCATTTTTCCGCTTAACTACCAAAATTTAACTTTTTTCCGCTTAACTACAAAAAATTGAACTTTTCTCCACTTAACTACCAAAATATATCATTATTCCGCTTAACTACCAAAATTAACTTTTTTCCGCCTAACTACAAAAAATTTAACTTTTCTCCACTTAACTACCAAAATTTATCATTTTTCCGCTTAACTACCAAAATTTAACTTTTTTCCGCTTAACTACAAAAAATTTAACTTTTCTCCACTTAACTACCATAATTAACTTTTCTTCCGCTTAACTACCAAAGTTTAACTTTTTTCCACTTAACTTCAAAAATTTAACTTTTTTCCACTTAACTTCAAAAATTTAAATTTTTTACGTTTAACTACAAAAAATTTAACTTTTCTCCACTTAACTACCTTAATTAACTTTTCTTCTCTTAACTACTAAAAATTTAACTATTCATCACTTCAAAAATTTAAATTTCTTCCGCTTAACTACCAAAATTAACTTTTTTCCACTTAACTTCAAAAATTTAAATTTTTTACGTTTAACTACAAAAAATTTAACTTTTCTCCACTTAACTACCTTAATTAACTTTTCTTCTCTTAACTACAAAAAATTTAACTATTCATCACTTAACTACAAAAAATTTAAATTTTTTCCGCTTAATTACCAAAATTTAACTTTTTTCCGCTTAACTACAAAAAATTTAACTTTTCTCCACTTAACTACCAAAATTTATCATTTTTCCGCTTAACTACCAAAATTTAACTTTTTTCCACTTAACTTCAAAAATTTAAATTTTTTCCGCTTAATTACCAAAATTTAACTTTTTTCCGCTTAACTACAAAAAATTTAACTTTTCTCCACTTAACTACCATAATTAACTTTTCTTCCGCTTAACTACCAAAGTTTAACTTTTTTCCACTTAACTTCAAAAATTTAACTTTTTTCCACTTAACTTCAAAAATTTAAATTTTTTACGTTTAACTACAAAAAATTTAACTTTTCTCCACTTAACTACCTTAATTAACTTTTCTTCTCTTAACTACTAAAAATTTAACTATTCATCACTTCAAAAATTTAAATTTCTTCCGCTTAACTACCAAAATTAACTTTTTTCCACTTAACTTCAAAAATTTAAATTTTTTCCGCTTAACTACCAAAATTAACTTTTTATCGCTGAACTACAAAAAATTTAACTATTCACCACTTCAAAAATTTAAATTTTTTCCGCTTAACTACCAAAATTAACTTTTTTCCGCTGAACTACAAAAAATTTAACTATTCACCACTTCAAAAATTTAAATTTTTTCCGCTTAACTACCAAAATTAACTTTTTTCCGCTTAACTACAAAAAATTTAACTTTTCTCCACTTAACTACCAAAATTTATCATTTTTCCGCTTAACTACCAAAATTTAACTTTTTTCCGCTTAACTACAAAAAATTGAACTTTTCTCCACTTAACTACCAAAATATATCATTATTCCGCTTAACTACCAAAATTTAACTTTTTTCCGCTTAACTACAAAAAATTTAACTTTTCTCCACTTAACTACCATAATTAACTTTCCTTCCGCTTAACTACCAAAGTTTAACTTTTTTCCACTTAACTTCAAAAATTTAACTTTTTTCCACTTAACTTCAAAAATTTAAATTTTTTACGTTTAACTACAAAAAATTTAACTTTTCTCCACTTAACTACCTTAATTAACTTTTCTTCTCTTAACTACAAAAAATTTAACTATTCATCACTTAACTACAAAAAATTTAAATTTTTTCCGCTTAATTACCAAAATTTAACTTTTTTCCGCTTAACTACCAAAATTTTACTTTTTTCCGCTTAACTACAAAAAATTTTACTTTTCTCCACTTAACTACCAAAATTTATAATTTTTCCGCTTAACTACCAAAATTTAACTTTTTTCCGCTTAACTACAAAAAATTTAACTTTTCTCCACTTAACTACCATAATTAACTTTTCTTCCGCTTAACTACCAAAGTTTAACTTTTTTCCACTTAACTTCAAAAATTTAACTTTTTTCCACTTAACTTTAAAAATTTAAATTTTTTACGTTTAACTACAAAAAATTTAACTTTTCTCCACTTAACTACCTTAATTAACTTTTCTTCTCTTAACTACAAAAAATTTAACTATTCATCACTTAACTTAAAAATTTAAATTTCTTCCGCTTAACTACCAAAATTAACTTTTCTTCCGCTTAACTACAAAAAATTTAAATTTTTTCCGCTTAATTACCAAAATTTAACTTTTTTCCGCTTAACTACCAAAGTTAAACTTTTTTCCACTTAACTTCAAAAATTTAACTTTTTTCCTCTTAACTTCAAAAATTTAAATTTTTTCCGCTAAACTACCAAAATTAACTTTTTTCCGCTTAACTACAAAAAATTTAAATTTTTTCCGCTTAATTACCAAAATTTAACTTTTTTCCGCTTAACTACAAAAAATTTAACTTTTCTCCACTTAACTACCAAAATTTATCATTTTTCCGCTTAACTACCAAAATTTAACTTTTTTCCACTTAACTACAAAAAATTTAACTTTTCTCCACTTAACTACCAAAATTTATCATTTTTCCGCTTAACTACCAAAATTTAACTTTTTTCCACTTAACTTCAAAAATTTAAATTTTTTCCGCTTAATTACCAAAATTTAACTTTTTTCCGCTTAACTACAAAAAATTTAACTTTTCTCCACTTAACTACCAAAATTTATAATTTTTCCGCTTAACTACCAAAATTTAACTTTTTTCCGCTTAACTACAAAAAATTTAAATTTTTTCCGCTTAATTACCAAAATTTAACTTTTTTCCGCTTAACTACAAAAAATTTAACTTTTCTCCACTTAACTACCAAAATTTATCATTTTTCCGCTTAACTACCAAAATTTAACTTTTTTCCACTTAACTTCAAAAATTTAAATTTTTTCCGCTTAATTACCAAAATTTAACTTTTTTCCGCTTAACTACAAAAAATTTAACTTTTCTCCACTTAACTACCAAAATTTATAATTTTTCCGCTTAACTACCAAAATTTAACTTTTTTCCGCTTAACTACAAAAAATTTAACTTTTCTCCACTTAACTACCATAATTAATTTTTCTTCTCTTAACTACAAAAAATTTTACTTTTCTCCACTTAACTACCAAAATTTATAATTTTTCCGCTTAACTACCAAAATTTAACTTTTTTCCGCTTAACTACAAAAAATTTAACTTTTCTCCACTTAACTACCAAAATTTATCATTTTTCCGCTTAACTACCAAAATTTAACTTTTTTCCGCTTAACTACAAAAAATTGAACTTTTCTCCACTTAACTACCAAAATATATCATTATTCCGCTTAACTACCAAAATTAACTTTTTTCCGCCTAACTACAAAAAATTTAACTTTTCTCCACTTAACTACCAAAATTTATCATTTTTCCGCTTAACTACCAAAATTTAACTTTTTTCCGCTTAACTACAAAAAATTTAACTTTTCTCCACTTAACTACCATAATTAACTTTTCTTCCGCTTAACTACCAAAGTTTAACTTTTTTCCACTTAACTTCAAAAATTTAACTTTTTTCCACTTAACTTCAAAAATTTAAATTTTTTACGTTTAACTACAAAAAATTTAACTTTTCTCCACTTAACTACCTTAATTAACTTTTCTTCTCTTAACTACAAAAAATTTAACTATTCATCACTTAACTACAAAAAATTTAAATTTTTTCCGCTTAATTACCAAAATTTAACTTTTTTCCGCTTAACTACAAAAAATTTAACTTTTCTCCACTTAACTACCAAAATTTATCATTTTTCCGCTTAACTACCAAAATTTAACTTTTTTCCACTTAACTTCAAAAATTTAAATTTTTTCCGCTTAATTACCAAAATTTAACTTTTTTCCGCTTAACTACAAAAAATTTAACTTTTCTCCACTTAACTACCATAATTAACTTTTCTTCCGCTTAACTACCAAAGTTTAACTTTTTTCCACTTAACTTCAAAAATTTAACTTTTTTCCACTTAACTTCAAAAATTTAAATTTTTTACGTTTAACTACAAAAAATTTAACTTTTCTCCACTTAACTACCAAAATTTATCATTTTTCCGCTTAACTACCAAAATTTAACTTTTTTCCGCTTAACTACAAAAAATTGAACTTTTCTCCACTTAACTACCAAAATATATCATTATTCCGCTTAACTACCAAAATTAACTTTTTTCCGCCTAACTACAAAAAATTTAACTTTTCTCCACTTAACTACCAAAATTTATCATTTTTCCGCTTAACTACCAAAATTTAACTTTTTTCCGCTTAACTACAAAAAATTTAACTTTTCTCCACTTAACTACCATAATTAACTTTTCTTCCGCTTAACTACCAAAGTTTAACTTTTTTCCACTTAACTTCAAAAATTTAACTTTTTTCCACTTAACTTCAAAAATTTAAATTTTTTACGTTTAACTACAAAAAATTTAACTTTTCTCCACTTAACTACCTTAATTAACTTTTCTTCTCTTAACTACAAAAAATTTAACTATTCATCACTTAACTACAAAAAATTTAAATTTTTTCCGCTTAATTACCAAAATTTAACTTTTTTCCGCTTAACTACAAAAAATTTAACTTTTCTCCACTTAACTACCAAAATTTATCATTTTTCCGCTTAACTACCAAAATTTAACTTTTTTCCACTTAACTTCAAAAATTTAAATTTTTTCCGCTTAATTACCAAAATTTAACTTTTTTCCGCTTAACTACAAAAAATTTAACTTTTCTCCACTTAACTACCATAATTAACTTTTCTTCCGCTTAACTACCAAAGTTTAACTTTTTTCCACTTAACTTCAAAAATTTAACTTTTTTCCACTTAACTTCAAAAATTTAAATTTTTTACGTTTAACTACAAAAAATTTAACTTTTCTCCACTTAACTACCTTAATTAACTTTTCTTCTCTTAACTACTAAAAATTTAACTATTCATCACTTCAAAAATTTAAATTTCTTCCGCTTAACTACCAAAATTAACTTTTTTCCACTTAACTTCAAAAATTTAAATTTTTTACGTTTAACTACAAAAAATTTAACTTTTCTCCACTTAACTACCTTAATTAACTTTTCTTCTCTTAACTACAAAAAATTTAACTATTCATCACTTAACTACAAAAAATTTAAATTTTTTCCGCTTAATTACCAAAATTTAACTTTTTTCCGCTTAACTACAAAAAATTTAACTTTTCTCCACTTAACTACCAAAATTTATCATTTTTCCGCTTAACTACCAAAATTTAACTTTTTTCCGCTTAACTACAAAAAATTTAACTTTTCTCCACTTAACTACCAAAATTTATAATTTTTCCGCTTAACTACCAAAATTTAACTTTTTTCCGCTTAACTACAAAAAATTTAACTTTTCTCCACTTAACTACCATAATTAATTTTTCTTCTCTTAACTACAAAAAATTTTACTTTTCTCCACTTAACTACCAAAATTTATAATTTTTCCGCTTAACTACCAAAATTTAACTTTTTTCCGCTTAACTACAAAAAATTTAACTTTTCTCCACTTAACTACCAAAATTTATCATTTTTCCGCTTAACTACCAAAATTTAACTTTTTTCCGCTTAACTACAAAAAATTGAACTTTTCTCCACTTAACTACCAAAATATATCATTATTCCGCTTAACTACCAAAATTAACTTTTTTCCGCTTAACTACAAAAAATTTAACTTTTCTCCACTTAACTACCATAATTAACTTTTCTTCCGCTTAACTACCAAAGTTTAACTTTTTTCCACTTAACTTCAAAAATTTAACTTTTTTCCACTTAACTTCAAAAATTTAAATTTTTTACGTTTAACTACAAAAAATTTAACTTTTCTCCACTTAACTACCTTAATTAACTTTTCTTCTCTTAACTACAAAAAATTTAACTATTCATCACTTAACTACAAAAAATTTAAATTTTTTCCGCTTAATTACCAAAATTTAACTTTTTTCCGCTTAACTACAAAAAATTTAACTTTTCTCCACTTAACTACCAAAATTTATCATTTTTCCGCTTAACTACCAAAATTTAACTTTTTTCCACTTAACTTCAAAAATTTAAATTTTTTCCGCTTAATTACCAAAATTTAACTTTTTTCCGCTTAACTACAAAAAATTTAACTTTTCTCCACTTAACTACCATAATTAACTTTTTTTCCGCTTAACTACCAAAGTTTAACTTTTTTCCACTTAACTTCAAAAATTTAACTTTTTTCCACTTAACTTCAAAAATTTAAATTTTTTACGTTTAACTACAAAAAATTTAACTTTTCTCCACTTAACTACCAAAATTTATCATTTTTCCGCTTAACTACCAAAATTTAACTTTTTTCCGCTTAACTACAAAAAATTTAACTTTTCTCCACTTAACTACCTTAATTAACTTTTCTTCTCTTAACTACTAAAAATTTAACTATTCATCACTTCAAAAATTTAAATTTCTTCCGCTTAACTACCAAAATTAACTTTTTTCCACTTAACTTCAAAAATTTAAATTTTTTACGTTTAACTACAAAAAATTTAACTTTTCTCCACTTAACTACCTTAATTAACTTTTCTTCTCTTAACTACAAAAAATTTAACTATTCATCACTTAACTACAAAAAATTTAAATTTTTTCCGCTTAATTACCAAAATTTAACTTTTTTCCGCTTAACTACAAAAAATTTAACTTTTCTCCACTTAACTACCAAAATTTATCATTTTTCCGCTTAACTACCAAAATTTAACTTTTTTCCACTTAACTTCAAAAATTTAAATTTTTTCCGCTTAATTACCAAAATTTAACTTTTTTCCGCTTAACTACAAAAAATTTAACTTTTCTCCACTTAACTACCATAATTAACTTTTCTTCCGCTTAACTACCAAAGTTTAACTTTTTTCCACTTAACTTCAAAAATTTAACTTTTTTCCACTTAACTTCAAAAATTTAAATTTTTTACGTTTAACTACAAAAAATTTAACTTTTCTCCACTTAACTACCTTAATTAACTTTTCTTCTCTTAACTACAAAAAATTTAACTATTCATCACTTAACTACAAAAAATTTAAATTTTTTCCGCTTAATTACCAAAATTTAACTTTTTTCCGCTTAACTACAAAAAATTTAACTTTTCTCCACTTAACTACCAAAATTTATCATTTTTCCGCTTAACTACCAAAATTTAACTTTTTTCCGCTTAACTACAAAAAATTTAACTTTTCTCCACTTAACTACCATAATTAACTTTTCTTCCGCTTAACTACCAAAGTTTAACTTTTTTCCACTTAACTTCAAAAATTTAACTTTTTTCCACTTAACTTCAAAAATTTAAATTTTTTACGTTTAACTACAAAAAATTTAACTTTTCTCCACTTAACTACCTTAATTAACTTTTCTTCTCTTAACTACTAAAAATTTAACTATTCATCACTTCAAAAATTTAAATTTCTTCCGCTTAACTACCAAAATTAACTTTTTTCCACTTAACTTCAAAAATTTAAATTTTTTACGTTTAACTACAAAAAATTTAACTTTTCTCCACTTAACTACCTTAATTAACTTTTCTTCTCTTAACTACAAAAAATTTAACTATTCATCACTTAACTACAAAAAATTTAAATTTTTTCCGCTTAATTACCAAAATTTAACTTTTTTCCGCTTAACTACAAAAAATTTAACTTTTCTCCACTTAACTACCATAATTAACTTTTCTTCCGCTTAACTACCAAAGTTTAACTTTTTTCCACTTAACTTCAAAAATTTAACTTTTTTCCACTTAACTTCAAAAATTTAAATTTTTTACGTTTAACTACAAAAAATTTAACTTTTCTCCACTTAACTACCTTAATTAACTTTTCTTCTCTTAACTACAAAAAATTTAACTATTCATCACTTAACTACAAAAAATTTAAATTTTTTCCGCTTAATTACCAAAATTTAACTTTTTTCCGCTTAACTACAAAAAATTTAACTTTTCTCCACTTAACTACCAAAATTTATCATTTTTCCGCTTAACTACCAAAATTTAACTTTTTTCCACTTAACTTCAAAAATTTAAATTTTTTCCGCTTAATTACCAAAATTTAACTTTTTTCCGCTTAACTACAAAAAATTTAACTTTTCTCCACTTAACTACCATAATTAACTTTTCTTCCGCTTAACTACCAAAGTTTAACTTTTTTCCACTTAACTTCAAAAATTTAACTTTTTTCCACTTAACTTCAAAAATTTAAATTTTTTACGTTTAACTACAAAAAATTTAACTTTTCTCCACTTAACTACCTTAATTAACTTTTCTTCTCTTAACTACTAAAAATTTAACTATTCATCACTTCAAAAATTTAAATTTCTTCCGCTTAACTACCAAAATTAACTTTTTTCCACTTAACTTCAAAAATTTAAATTTTTTACGTTTAACTACAAAAAATTTAACTTTTCTCCACTTAACTACCTTAATTAACTTTTCTTCTCTTAACTACAAAAAATTTAACTATTCATCACTTAACTACAAAAAATTTAAATTTTTTCCGCTTAATTACCAAAATTTAACTTTTTTCCGCTTAACTACAAAAAATTTAACTTTTCTCCACTTAACTACCAAAATTTATCATTTTTCCGCTTAACTACCAAAATTTAACTTTTTTCCGCTTAACTACAAAAAATTTAACTTTTCTCCACTTAACTACCAAAATTTATAATTTTTCCGCTTAACTACCAAAATTTAACTTTTTTCCGCTTAACTACAAAAAATTTAACTTTTCTCCACTTAACTACCATAATTAATTTTTCTTCTCTTAACTACAAAAAATTTTACTTTTCTCCACTTAACTACCAAAATTTATAATTTTTCCGCTTAACTACCAAAATTTAACTTTTTTCCGCTTAACTACAAAAAATTTAACTTTTCTCCACTTAACTACCAAAATTTATCATTTTTCCGCTTAACTACCAAAATTTAACTTTTTTCCGCTTAACTACAAAAAATTGAACTTTTCTCCACTTAACTACCAAAATATATCATTATTCCGCTTAACTACCAAAATTAACTTTTTTCCGCTTAACTACAAAAAATTTAACTTTTCTCCACTTAACTACCATAATTAACTTTTCTTCCGCTTAACTACCAAAGTTTAACTTTTTTCCACTTAACTTCAAAAATTTAACTTTTTTCCACTTAACTTCAAAAATTTAAATTTTTTACGTTTAACTACAAAAAATTTAACTTTTCTCCACTTAACTACCTTAATTAACTTTTCTTCTCTTAACTACAAAAAATTTAACTATTCATCACTTAACTACAAAAAATTTAAATTTTTTCCGCTTAATTACCAAAATTTAACTTTTTTCCGCTTAACTACAAAAAATTTAACTTTTCTCCACTTAACTACCAAAATTTATCATTTTTCCGCTTAACTACCAAAATTTAACTTTTTTCCACTTAACTTCAAAAATTTAAATTTTTTCCGCTTAATTACCAAAATTTAACTTTTTTCCGCTTAACTACAAAAAATTTAACTTTTCTCCACTTAACTACCATAATTAACTTTTTTTCCGCTTAACTACCAAAGTTTAACTTTTTTCCACTTAACTTCAAAAATTTAACTTTTTTCCACTTAACTTCAAAAATTTAAATTTTTTACGTTTAACTACAAAAAATTTAACTTTTCTCCACTTAACTACCAAAATTTATCATTTTTCCGCTTAACTACCAAAATTTAACTTTTTTCCGCTTAACTACAAAAAATTTAACTTTTCTCCACTTAACTACCTTAATTAACTTTTCTTCTCTTAACTACTAAAAATTTAACTATTCATCACTTCAAAAATTTAAATTTCTTCCGCTTAACTACCAAAATTAACTTTTTTCCACTTAACTTCAAAAATTTAAATTTTTTACGTTTAACTACAAAAAATTTAACTTTTCTCCACTTAACTACCTTAATTAACTTTTCTTCTCTTAACTACAAAAAATTTAACTATTCATCACTTAACTACAAAAAATTTAAATTTTTTCCGCTTAATTACCAAAATTTAACTTTTTTCCGCTTAACTACAAAAAATTTAACTTTTCTCCACTTAACTACCAAAATTTATCATTTTTCCGCTTAACTACCAAAATTTAACTTTTTTCCACTTAACTTCAAAAATTTAAATTTTTTCCGCTTAATTACCAAAATTTAACTTTTTTCCGCTTAACTACAAAAAATTTAACTTTTCTCCACTTAACTACCATAATTAACTTTTCTTCCGCTTAACTACCAAAGTTTAACTTTTTTCCACTTAACTTCAAAAATTTAACTTTTTTCCACTTAACTTCAAAAATTTAAATTTTTTACGTTTAACTACAAAAAATTTAACTTTTCTCCACTTAACTACCTTAATTAACTTTTCTTCTCTTAACTACAAAAAATTTAACTATTCATCACTTAACTACAAAAAATTTAAATTTTTTCCGCTTAATTACCAAAATTTAACTTTTTTCCGCTTAACTACAAAAAATTTAACTTTTCTCCACTTAACTACCAAAATTTATCATTTTTCCGCTTAACTACCAAAATTTAACTTTTTTCCGCTTAACTACAAAAAATTTAACTTTTCTCCACTTAACTACCATAATTAACTTTTCTTCCGCTTAACTACCAAAGTTTAACTTTTTTCCACTTAACTTCAAAAATTTAACTTTTTTCCACTTAACTTCAAAAATTTAAATTTTTTACGTTTAACTACAAAAAATTTAACTTTTCTCCACTTAACTACCTTAATTAACTTTTCTTCTCTTAACTACTAAAAATTTAACTATTCATCACTTCAAAAATTTAAATTTCTTCCGCTTAACTACCAAAATTAACTTTTTTCCACTTAACTTCAAAAATTTAAATTTTTTACGTTTAACTACAAAAAATTTAACTTTTCTCCACTTAACTACCTTAATTAACTTTTCTTCTCTTAACTACAAAAAATTTAACTATTCATCACTTAACTACAAAAAATTTAAATTTTTTCCGCTTAATTACCAAAATTTAACTTTTTTCCGCTTAACTACAAAAAATTTAACTTTTCTCCACTTAACTACCAAAATTTATCATTTTTCCGCTTAACTACCAAAATTTAACTTTTTTCCACTTAACTTCAAAAATTTAAATTTTTTCCGCTTAATTACCAAAATTTAACTTTTTTCCGCTTAACTACAAAAAATTTAACTTTTCTCCACTTAACTACCATAATTAACTTTTCTTCCGCTTAACTACCAAAGTTTAACTTTTTTCCACTTAACTTCAAAAATTTAACTTTTTTCCACTTAACTTCAAAAATTTAAATTTTTTACGTTTAACTACAAAAAATTTAACTTTTCTCCACTTAACTACCTTAATTAACTTTTCTTCTCTTAACTACTAAAAATTTAACTATTCATCACTTCAAAAATTTAAATTTCTTCCGCTTAACTACCAAAATTAACTTTTTTCCACTTAACTTCAAAAATTTAAATTTTTTCTGCTTAACTACCAAAGTTTAACTTTTTTCCACTTAACTTCAAAAATTTAAATTTTTTCCGCTTAACTACCAAAATTAACTTTTTATCGCTGAACTACAAAAAATTTAACTATTCACCACTTCAAAAATTTAAATTTTTTCCGCTTAACTACCAAAATTAACTTTTTTCCGCTGAACTACAAAAAATTTAACTATTCACCACTTCAAAAATTTAAATTTTTTCCGCTTAACTACCAAAATTAACTTTTTTCCGCTTAACTACAAAAAATTTAACTTTTCTCCACTTAACTACCAAAATTTATCATTTTTCCGCTTAACTACCAAAATTTAACTTTTTTCCGCTTAACTACAAAAAATTGAACTTTTCTCCACTTAACTACCAAAATATATCATTATTCCGCTTAACTACCAAAATTTAACTTTTTTCCGCTTAACTACAAAAAATTTAACTTTTCTCCACTTAACTACCATAATTAACTTTCCTTCCGCTTAACTACCAAAGTTTAACTTTTTTCCACTTAACTTCAAAAATTTAACTTTTTTCCACTTAACTTCAAAAATTTAAATTTTTTACGTTTAACTACAAAAAATTTAACTTTTCTCCACTTAACTACCTTAATTAACTTTTCTTCTCTTAACTACAAAAAATTTAACTATTCATCACTTAACTACAAAAAATTTAAATTTTTTCCGCTTAATTACCAAAATTTAACTTTTTTCCGCTTAACTACCAAAATTTTACTTTTTTCCGCTTAACTACAAAAAATTTTACTTTTCTCCACTTAACTACCAAAATTTATAATTTTTCCGCTTAACTACCAAAATTTAACTTTTTTCCGCTTAACTACAAAAAATTTAACTTTTCTCCACTTAACTACCATAATTAACTTTTCTTCCGCTTAACTACCAAAGTTTAACTTTTTTCCACTT
Source organism: Rhopalosiphum nymphaeae (assembly GCA_036289425.1). Lineage (NCBI taxonomy): Eukaryota > Metazoa > Arthropoda > Insecta > Hemiptera > Aphididae > Rhopalosiphum > Rhopalosiphum nymphaeae. Next base: position 6,131,144 of record JAZAQC010000006.1, on the reverse strand, counting down.
AACTTCAAAAATTTAACTTTTTTCCACTTAACTTTAAAAATTTAAATTTTTTACGTTTAACTACAAAAAATTTAACTTTTCTCCACTTAACTACCTTAATTAACTTTTCTTCTCTTAACTACAAAAAATTTAACTATTCATCACTTAACTTAAAAATTTAAATTTCTTCCGCTTAACTACCAAAATTAACTTTTCTTCCGCTTAACTACAAAAAATTTAAATTTTTTCCGCTTAATTACCAAAATTTAACTTTTTTCCTCTTAACTTCAAAAATTTAAATTTTTTCCGCTAAACTACCAAAATTTATCATTATTCCGCTTAACTACCAAAGTTTAACTTTTTTCCACTTAACTTCAAAAATTTAACTTTTTTCCTCTTAACTTCAAAAATTTAAATTTTTTCCGCTAAACTACCAAAATTAACTTTTTTCCGCTTAACTACAAAAAATTTAAATTTTTTCCGCTTAATTACCAAAATTTAACTTTTTTCCGCTTAACTACAAAAAATTTAACTTTTCTCCACTTAACTACCAAAATTTATCATTTTTCCGCTTAACTACCAAAATTTAACTTTTTTCCACTTAACTTCAAAAATTTAAATTTTTTCCGCTTAATTACCAAAATTTAACTTTTTTCCGCTTAACTACAAAAAATTTAACTTTTCTCCACTTAACTACCAAAATTTATAATTTTTCCGCTTAACTACCAAAATTTAACTTTTTTCCGCTTAACTACAAAAAATTTAAATTTTTTCCGCTTAATTACCAAAATTTAACTTTTTTCCGCTTAACTACAAAAAATTTAACTTTTCTCCACTTAACTACCAAAATTTATCATTTTTCCGCTTAACTACCAAAATTTAACTTTTTTCCACTTAACTTCAAAAATTTAAATTTTTTCCGCTTAATTACCAAAATTTAACTTTTTTCCGCTTAACTACAAAAAATTTAACTTTTCTCCACTTAACTACCAAAATTTATAATTTTTCCGCTTAACTACCAAAATTTAACTTTTTTCCGCTTAACTACAAAAAATTTAACTTTTCTCCACTTAACTACCATAATTAATTTTTCTTCTCTTAACTACAAAAAATTTTACTTTTCTCCACTTAACTACCAAAATTTATAATTTTTCCGCTTAACTACCAAAATTTAACTTTTTTCCGCTTAACTACAAAAAATTTAACTTTTCTCCACTTAACTACCAAAATTTATCATTTTTCCGCTTAACTACCAAAATTTAACTTTTTTCCGCTTAACTACAAAAAATTGAACTTTTCTCCACTTAACTACCAAAATATATCATTATTCCGCTTAACTACCAAAATTAACTTTTTTCCGCCTAACTACAAAAAATTTAACTTTTCTCCACTTAACTACCAAAATTTATCATTTTTCCGCTTAACTACCAAAATTTAACTTTTTTCCGCTTAACTACAAAAAATTTAACTTTTCTCCACTTAACTACCATAATTAACTTTTCTTCCGCTTAACTACCAAAGTTTAACTTTTTTCCACTTAACTTCAAAAATTTAACTTTTTTCCACTTAACTTCAAAAATTTAAATTTTTTACGTTTAACTACAAAAAATTTAACTTTTCTCCACTTAACTACCTTAATTAACTTTTCTTCTCTTAACTACAAAAAATTTAACTATTCATCACTTAACTACAAAAAATTTAAATTTTTTCCGCTTAATTACCAAAATTTAACTTTTTTCCGCTTAACTACAAAAAATTTAACTTTTCTCCACTTAACTACCAAAATTTATCATTTTTCCGCTTAACTACCAAAATTTAACTTTTTTCCACTTAACTTCAAAAATTTAAATTTTTTCCGCTTAATTACCAAAATTTAACTTTTTTCCGCTTAACTACAAAAAATTTAACTTTTCTCCACTTAACTACCATAATTAACTTTTCTTCCGTTTAACTACCAAAGTTTAACTTTTTTCCACTTAACTTCAAAAATTTAACTTTTTTCCACTTAACTTCAAAAATTTAAATTTTTTACGTTTAACTACAAAAAATTTAACTTTTCTCCACTTAACTACCAAAATTTATCATTTTTCCGCTTAACTACCAAAATTTAACTTTTTTCCGCTTAACTACAAAAAATTGAACTTTTCTCCACTTAACTACCAAAATATATCATTATTCCGCTTAACTACAAAAATTAACTTTTTTCCGCCTAACTACAAAAAATTTAACTTTTCTCCACTTAACTACCAAAATTTATCATTTTTCCGCTTAACTACCAAAATTTAACTTTTTTCCGCTTAACTACAAAAAATTTAACTTTTCTCCACTTAACTACCATAATTAACTTTTCTTCCGCTTAACTACCAAAGTTTAACTTTTTTCCACTTAACTTCAAAAATTTAACTTTTTTCCACTTAACTTCAAAAATTTAAATTTTTTACGTTTAACTACAAAAAATTTAACTTTTCTCCACTTAACTACCTTAATTAACTTTTCTTCTCTTAACTACAAAAAATTTAACTATTCATCACTTAACTACAAAAAATTTAAATTTTTTCCGCTTAATTACCAAAATTTAACTTTTTTCCGCTTAACTACAAAAAATTTAACTTTTCTCCACTTAACTACCATAATTAACTTTTCTTCCGCTTAACTACCAAAGTTTAACTTTTTTCCACTTAACTTCAAAAATTTAACTTTTTTCCACTTAACTTCAAAAATTTAAATTTTTTACGTTTAACTACAAAAAATTTAACTTTTCTCCACTTAACTACCTTAATTAACTTTTCTTCTCTTAACTACAAAAAATTTAACTATTCATCACTTAACTACAAAAAATTTAAATTTTTTCCGCTTAATTACCAAAATTTAACTTTTTTCCGCTTAACTACAAAAAATTTAACTTTTCTCCACTTAACTACCAAAATTTATCATTTTTCCGCTTAACTACCAAAATTTAACTTTTTTCCACTTAACTTCAAAAATTTAAATTTTTTCCGCTTAATTACCAAAATTTAACTTTTTTCCGCTTAACTACAAAAAATTTAACTTTTCTCCACTTAACTACCATAATTAACTTTTCTTCCGCTTAACTACCAAAGTTTAACTTTTTTCCACTTAACTTCAAAAATTTAACTTTTTTCCACTTAACTTCAAAAATTTAAATTTTTTACGTTTAACTACAAAAAATTTAACTTTTCTCCACTTAACTACCTTAATTAACTTTTCTTCTCTTAACTACTAAAAATTTAACTATTCATCACTTCAAAAATTTAAATTTCTTCCGCTTAACTACCAAAATTAACTTTTTTCCACTTAACTTCAAAAATTTAAATTTTTTACGTTTAACTACAAAAAATTTAACTTTTCTCCACTTAACTACCTTAATTAACTTTTCTTCTCTTAACTACAAAAAATTTAACTATTCATCACTTAACTACAAAAAATTTAAATTTTTTCCGCTTAATTACCAAAATTTAACTTTTTTCCGCTTAACTACAAAAAATTTAACTTTTCTCCACTTAACTACCAAAATTTATCATTTTTCCGCTTAACTACCAAAATTTAACTTTTTTCCACTTAACTTCAAAAATTTAAATTTTTTCCGCTTAATTACCAAAATTTAACTTTTTTCCGCTTAACTACAAAAAATTTAACTTTTCTCCACTTAACTACCATAATTAACTTTTCTTCCGCTTAACTACCAAAGTTTAACTTTTTTCCACTTAACTTCAAAAATTTAACTTTTTTCCACTTAACTTCAAAAATTTAAATTTTTTACGTTTAACTACAAAAAATTTAACTTTTCTCCACTTAACTACCATAATTAACTTTTCTTCCGCTTAACTACCAAAGTTTAACTTTTTTCCACTTAACTTCAAAAATTTAACTTTTTTCCACTTAACTTCAAAAATTTAAATTTTTTACGTTTAACTACAAAAAATTTAACTTTTCTCCACTTAACTACCTTAATTAACTTTTCTTCTCTTAACTACAAAAAATTTAACTATTCATCACTTAACTACAAAAAATTTAAATTTTTTCCGCTTAATTACCAAAATTTAACTTTTTTCCGCTTAACTACAAAAAATTTAACTTTTCTCCACTTAACTACCATAATTAACTTTTCTTCCGCTTAACTACCAAAGTTTAACTTTTTTCCACTTAACTTCAAAAATTTAACTTTTTTCCACTTAACTTCAAAAATTTAAATTTTTTACGTTTAACTACAAAAAATTTAACTTTTCTCCACTTAACTACCTTAATTAACTTTTCTTCTCTTAACTACAAAAAATTTAACTATTCATCACTTAACTACAAAAAATTTAAATTTTTTCCGCTTAATTACCAAAATTTAACTTTTTTCCGCTTAACTACAAAAAATTTAACTTTTCTCCACTTAACTACCAAAATTTATCATTTTTCCGCTTAACTACCAAAATTTAACTTTTTTCCACTTAACTTCAAAAATTTAAATTTTTTCCGCTTAATTACCAAAATTTAACTTTTTTCCGCTTAACTACAAAAAATTTAACTTTTCTCCACTTAACTACCATAATTAACTTTTCTTCCGCTTAACTACCAAAGTTTAACTTTTTTCCACTTAACTTCAAAAATTTAACTTTTTTCCACTTAACTTCAAAAATTTAAATTTTTTACGTTTAACTACAAAAAATTTAACTTTTCTCCACTTAACTACCTTAATTAACTTTTCTTCTCTTAACTACTAAAAATTTAACTATTCATCACTTCAAAAATTTAAATTTCTTCCGCTTAACTACCAAAATTAACTTTTTTCCACTTAACTTCAAAAATTTAAATTTTTTACGTTTAACTACAAAAAATTTAACTTTTCTCCACTTAACTACCTTAATTAACTTTTCTTCTCTTAACTACAAAAAATTTAACTATTCATCACTTAACTACAAAAAATTTAAATTTTTTCCGCTTAATTACCAAAATTTAACTTTTTTCCGCTTAACTACAAAAAATTTAACTTTTCTCCACTTAACTACCAAAATTTATCATTTTTCCGCTTAACTACCAAAATTTAACTTTTTTCCACTTAACTTCAAAAATTTAAATTTTTTCCGCTTAATTACCAAAATTTAACTTTTTTCCGCTTAACTACAAAAAATTTAACTTTTCTCCACTTAACTACCATAATTAACTTTTCTTCCGCTTAACTACCAAAGTTTAACTTTTTTCCACTTAACTTCAAAAATTTAACTTTTTTCCACTTAACTTCAAAAATTTAAATTTTTTACGTTTAACTACAAAAAATTTAACTTTTCTCCACTTAACTACCTTAATTAACTTTTCTTCTCTTAACTACTAAAAATTTAACTATTCATCACTTCAAAAATTTAAATTTCTTCCGCTTAACTACCAAAATTAACTTTTTTCCACTTAACTTCAAAAATTTAAATTTTTTCTGCTTAACTACCAAAGTTTAACTTTTTTCCACTTAACTTCAAAAATTTAAATTTTTTCCGCTTAACTACCAAAATTAACTTTTTATCGCTGAACTACAAAAAATTTAACTATTCACCACTTCAAAAATTTAAATTTTTTCCGCTTAACTACCAAAATTAACTTTTTTCCGCTGAACTACAAAAAATTTAACTATTCACCACTTCAAAAATTTAAATTTTTTCCGCTTAACTACCAAAATTAACTTTTTTCCGCTTAACTACAAAAAATTTAACTTTTCTCCACTTAACTACCAAAATTTATCATTTTTCCGCTTAACTACCAAAATTTAACTTTTTTCCGCTTAACTACAAAAAATTGAACTTTTCTCCACTTAACTACCAAAATATATCATTATTCCGCTTAACTACCAAAATTAACTTTTTTCCGCCTAACTACAAAAAATTTAACTTTTCTCCACTTAACTACCAAAATTTATCATTTTTCCGCTTAACTACCAAAATTTTACTTTTTTCCGCTTAACTACAAAAAATTTTACTTTTCTCCACTTAACTACCAAAATTTATAATTTTTCCGCTTAACTACCAAAATTTAACTTTTTTCCGCTTAACTACAAAAAATTTAACTTTTCTCCACTTAACTACCATAATTAACTTTTCTTCCGCTTAACTACCAAAGTTTAACTTTTTTCCACTTAACTTCAAAAATTTAACTTTTTTCCACTTAACTTCAAAAATTTAAATTTTTTACGTTTAACTACAAAAAATTTAACTTTTCTCCACTTAACTACCTTAATTAACTTTTCTTCTCTTAACTACAAAAAATTTAACTATTCATCACTTAACTTAAAAATTTAAATTTCTTCCGCTTAACTACCAAAATTAACTTTTCTTCCGCTTAACTACCAAAGTTTAACTTTTTTCCTCTTAACTTCAAAAATTTAAATTTTTTCCGCTAAACTACCAAAATTAACTTTTTTCCGCTTAACTACAAAAAATTTAAATTTTTTCCGCTTAATTACCAAAATTTAACTTTTTTCCGCTTAACTACAAAAAATTTAACTTTTCTCCACTTAACTACCAAAATTTATCATTTTTCCGCTTAACTACCAAAATTTAACTTTTTTCCACTTAACTTCAACAATTTAAATTTTTTCCGCTTAATTACCAAAATTTAACTTTTTTCCGCTTAACTACAAAAAATTTAACTTTTCTCCACTTAACTACCAAAATTTATCATTTTTCCGCTTAACTACCAAAATTTTACTTTTTTCCGCTTAACTACAAAAAATTTTACTTTTCTCCACTTAACTACCAAAATTTATAATTTTTCCGCTTAACTACAAAAAATTTTACTTTTCTCCACTTAACTACCAAAATTTATAATTTTTCCGCTTAACTACCAAAATTTAACTTTTTTCCGCTTAACTACAAAAAATTTAACTTTTCTCCACTTAACTACCTTAATTAACTTTTCTTCTCTTAACTACTAAAAATTTAACTATTCATCACTTCAAAAATTTAAATTTCTTCCGCTTAACTACCAAAATTAACTTTTTTCCACTTAACTTCAAAAATTTAAATTTTTTCTGCTTAACTACCAAAGTTTAACTTTTTTCCACTTAACTTCAAAAATTTAAATTTTTTCCGCTTAACTACCAAAATTAACTTTTTATCGCTGAACTACAAAAAAATTAACTATTCATCACTTCAAAAATTTAAATTTCTTCCGCTTAACTACCAAAATTAACTTTTTTCCACTTAACTTCAAAAATTTAAATTTTTTCTGCTTAACTACCAAAATTAACTTTTTTCCACTTAACTTCAAAAATTTAAATTTTTTCTGCTTAACTACCAAAGTTTAACTTTTTTCCACTTAACTTCAAAAATTTAAATTTTTTCCGCTTAACTACCAAAATTAACTTTTTATCGCTGAACTACAAAAAATTTAACTATTCACCACTTCAAAAATTTAAATTTTTTCCGCTTAACTACCAAAATTAACTTTTTTCCGCTGAACTACAAAAAATTTAACTATTCACCACTTCAAAAATTTAAATTTTTTCCGCTTAACTACCAAAATTAACTTTTTTCCGCTTAACTACAAAAAATTTAACTTTTCTCCACTTAACTACCAAAATTTATCATTTTTCCGCTTAACTACCAAAATTTAACTTTTTTCCGCTTAACTACAAAAAATTTAACTTTTCTCCACTTAACTACCATAATTAATTTTTCTTCTCTTAACTACAAAAAATTTTACTTTTCTCCACTTAACTACCAAAATTTATAATTTTTCCGCTTAACTACCAAAATTTAACTTTTTTCCGCTTAACTACAAAAAATTTAACTTTTCTCCACTTAACTACCAAAATTTATCATTTTTCCGCTTAACTACCAAAATTTAACTTTTTTCCGCTTAACTACAAAAAATTGAACTTTTCTCCACTTAACTACCAAAATATATCATTATTCCGCTTAACTACCAAAATTAACTTTTTTCCGCCTAACTACAAAAAATTTAACTTTTCTCCACTTAACTACCAAAATTTATCATTTTTCCGCTTAACTACCAAAATTTAACTTTTTTCCGCTTAACTACAAAAAATTTAACTTTTCTCCACTTAACTACCATAATTAACTTTTCTTCCGCTTAACTACCAAAGTTTAACTTTTTTCCACTTAACTTCAAAAATTTAACTTTTTTCCACTTAACTTCAAAAATTTAAATTTTTTACGTTTAACTACAAAAAATTTAACTTTTCTCCACTTAACTACCTTAATTAACTTTTCTTCTCTTAACTACAAAAAATTTAACTATTCATCACTTAACTACAAAAAATTTAAATTTTTTCCGCTTAATTACCAAAATTTAACTTTTTTCCGCTTAACTACAAAAAATTTAACTTTTCTCCACTTAACTACCAAAATTTATCATTTTTCCGCTTAACTACCAAAATTTAACTTTTTTCCACTTAACTTCAAAAATTTAAATTTTTTCCGCTTAATTACCAAAATTTAACTTTTTTCTGCTTAACTACAAAAAATTTAACTTTTCTCCACTTAACTACCATAATTAACTTTTCTTCCGCTTAACTACCAAAGTTTAACTTTTTTCCACTTAACTTCAAAAATTTAACTTTTTTCCACTTAACTTCAAAAATTTAAATTTTTTACGTTTAACTACAAAAAATTTAACTTTTCTCCACTTAACTACCAAAATTTATCATTTTTCCGCTTAACTACCAAAATTTAACTTTTTTCCGCTTAACTACAAAAAATTGAACTTTTCTCCACTTAACTACCAAAATATATCATTATTCCGCTTAACTACCAAAATTAACTTTTTTCCGCCTAACTACAAAAAATTTAACTTTTCTCCACTTAACTACCAAAATTTATCATTTTTCCGCTTAACTACCAAAATTTAACTTTTTTCCGCTTAACTACAAAAAATTTAACTTTTCTCCACTTAACTACCATAATTAACTTTTCTTCCGCTTAACTACCAAAGTTTAACTTTTTTCCACTTAACTTCAAAAAATTAACTTTTTTCCACTTAACTTCAAAAATTTAAATTTTTTACGTTTAACTACAAAAAATTTAACTTTTCTCCACTTAACTACCTTAATTAACTTTTCTTCTCTTAACTACAAAAAATTTAACTATTCATCACTTAACTACAAAAAATTTAAATTTTTTCCGCTTAATTACCAAAATTTAACTTTTTTCCACTTAACTTCAAAAATTTAACTTTTCTCCACTTAACTACCAAAATTTATCATTTTTCCGCTTAACTACCAAAATTTAACTTTTTTCCACTTAACTTCAAAAATTTAAATTTTTTCCGCTTAATTACCAAAATTTAACTTTTTTCCGCTTAACTACAAAAAATTTAACTTTTCTCCACTTAACTACCATAATTAACTTTTCTTCCGCTTAACTACCAAAGTTTAACTTTTTTCCACTTAACTTCAAAAATTTAACTTTTTTCCACTTAACTTCAAAAATTTAAATTTTTTACGTTTAACTACAAAAAATTTAACTTTTCTCCACTTAACTACCTTAATTAACTTTTCTTCTCTTAACTACTAAAAATTTAACTATTCATCACTTCAAAAATTTAAATTTCTTCCGCTTAACTACCAAAATTAACTTTTTTCCACTTAACTTCAAAAATTTAAATTTTTTCTGCTTAACTACCAAAGTTTAACTTTTTTCCACTTAACTTCAAAAATTTAAATTTTTTCCGCTTAACTACCAAAATTAACTTTTTATCGCTGAACTACAAAAAATTTAACTATTCACCACTTCAAAAATTTAAATTTTTTCCGCTTAACTACCAAAATTAACTTTTTTCCGCTGAACTACAAAAAATTTAACTATTCACCACTTCAAAAATTTAAATTTTTTCCGCTTAACTACCAAAATTAACTTTTTTCCGCTTAACTACAAAAAATTTAACTTTTCTCCACTTAACTACCAAAATTTATCATTTTTCCGCTTAACTACCAAAATTTAACTTTTTTCCACTTAACTTCAAAAATTTAACTTTTCTCCACTTAACTACCAAAATTTATCATTTTTCCGCTTAACTACCAAAATTTAACTTTTTTCCACTTAACTTCAAAAATTTAAATTTTTTCCGCTTAATTACCAAAATTTAACTTTTTTCCGCTTAACTACAAAAAATTTAACTTTTCTCCACTTAACTACCATAATTAACTTTTCTTCCGCTTAACTACCAAAGTTTAACTTTTTTCCACTTAACTTCAAAAATTTAACTTTTTTCCACTTAACTTCAAAAATTTAAATTTTTTACGTTTAACTACAAAAAATTTAACTTTTCTCCACTTAACTACCTTAATTAACTTTTCTTCTCTTAACTACTAAAAATTTAACTATTCATCACTTCAAAAATTTAAATTTCTTCCGCTTAACTACCAAAATTAACTTTTTTCCACTTAACTTCAAAAATTTAAATTTTTTCTGCTTAACTACCAAAGTTTAACTTTTTTCCACTTAACTTCAAAAATTTAAATTTTTTCCGCTTAACTACCAAAATTAACTTTTTATCGCTGAACTACAAAAAATTTAACTATTCACCACTTCAAAAATTTAAATTTTTTCCGCTTAACTACCAAAATTAACTTTTTTCCGCTGAACTACAAAAAATTTAACTATTCACCACTTCAAAAATTTAAATTTTTTCCGCTTAACTACCAAAATTAACTTTTTTCCGCTTAACTACAAAAAATTTAACTTTTCTCCACTTAACTACCAAAATTTATCATTTTTCCGCTTAACTACCAAAATTTAACTTTTTTCCGCTTAACTACAAAAAATTGAACTTTTCTCCACTTAACTACCAAAATATATCATTATTCCGCTTAACTACCAAAATTAACTTTTTTCCGCCTAACTACAAAAAATTTAACTTTTCTCCACTTAACTACCAAAATTTATCATTTTTCCGCTTAACTACCAAAATTTTACTTTTTTCCGCTTAACTACAAAAAATTTTACTTTTCTCCACTTAACTACCAAAATTTATAATTTTTCCGCTTAACTACCAAAATTTAACTTTTTTCCGCTTAACTACAAAAAATTTAACTTTTCTCCACTTAACTACCATAATTAACTTTTCTTCCGCTTAACTACCAAAGTTTAACTTTTTTCCACTTAACTTCAAAAATTTAACTTTTTTCCACTTAACTTCAAAAATTTAAATTTTTTACGTTTAACTACAAAAAATTTAACTTTTCTCCACTTAACTACCTTAATTAACTTTTCTTCTCTTAACTACAAAAAATTTAACTATTCATCACTTAACTTAAAAATTTAAATTTCTTCCGCTTAACTACCAAAATTAACTTTTCTTCCGCTTAACTACCAAAGTTTAACTTTTTTCCTCTTAACTTCAAAAATTTAAATTTTTTCCGCTAAACTACCAAAATTAACTTTTTTCCGCTTAACTACAAAAAATTTAAATTTTTTCCGCTTAATTACCAAAATTTAACTTTTTTCCGCTTAACTACAAAAAATTTAACTTTTCTCCACTTAACTACCAAAATTTATCATTTTTCCGCTTAACTACCAAAATTTAACTTTTTTCCACTTAACTTCAACAATTTAAATTTTTTCCGCTTAATTACCAAAATTTAACTTTTTTCCGCTTAACTACAAAAAATTTAACTTTTCTCCACTTAACTACCATAATTAACTTTTCTTCCGCTTAACTACCAAAGTTTAACTTTTTTCCACTTAACTTCAAAAATTTAACTTTTTTCCACTTAACTTCAAAAATTTAAATTTTTTACGTTTAACTACAAAAAATTTAACTTTTCTCCACTTAACTACCTTAATTAACTTTTCTTCTCTTAACTACTAAAAATTTAACTATTCATCACTTCAAAAATTTAAATTTCTTCCGCTTAACTACCAAAATTAACTTTTTTCCACTTAACTTCAAAAATTTAAATTTTTTACGTTTAACTACAAAAAATTTAACTTTTCTCCACTTAACTACCTTAATTAACTTTTCTCCACTTAACTACCAAAATTTATCATTTTTCCGCTTAACTACCAAAATTTAACTTTTTTCCACTTAACTTCAACAATTTAAATTTTTTCCGCTTAATTACCAAAATTTAACTTTTTTCCGCTTAACTACAAAAAATTTAACTTTTCTCCACTTAACTACCATAATTAACTTTTCTTCCGCTTAACTACCAAAGTTTAACTTTTTTCCACTTAACTTCAAAAATTTAACTTTTTTCCACTTAACTTCAAAAATTTAAATTTTTTACGTTTAACTACAAAAAATTTAACTTTTCTCCACTTAACTACCAAAATTAACTTTTTTCCACTTAACTACCAAAATTTATCATTTTTCCGCTTAACTACCAAAATTTAACTTTTTTCCACTTAACTTCAACAATTTAAATTTTTTCCGCTTAATTACCAAAATTTAACTTTTTTCTGCTTAACTACCAAAGTTTAACTTTTTTCCACTTAACTTCAAAAATTTTAATTTTTTCCGCTTAACTACCAAAATTAACTTTTTATCGCTGAACTACAAAAAATTTAACTATTCACCACTTCAAAAATTTAAATTTTTTCCGCTTAACTACCAAAATTAACTTTTTTCCGCTGAACTACAAAAAATTTAACTATTCACCACTTCAAAAATTTAAATTTTTTCCGCTTAACTACCAAAATTAACTTTTTTCCGCTTAACTACAAAAAATTTAACTTTTCTCCACTTAACTACCAAAATTTATCATTTTTTCGCTTAACTACCAAAATTTAACTTTTTTCCGCTTAACTACAAAAAATTGAACTTTTCTCCACTTAACTACCAAAATATATCATTATTCCGCTTAACTCCCAAAATTAACTTTTTTCCGCCTAACTACAAAAAATTTAACTTTTCTCCACTTAACTACCAAAATTTATCATTTTTCCGCTTAACTACCAAAATTTTACTTTTTTCCGCTTAACTACAAAAAATTTTACTTTTCTCCACTTAACTACCAAAATTTATAATTTTTCCGCTTAACTACCAAAATTTAACTTTTTTCCGCTTAACTACAAAAAATTTAACTTTTCTCCACTTAACTACCATAATTAACTTTTCTTCCGCTTAACTACCAAAGTTTAACTTTTTTCCACTTAACTTCAAAAATTTAACTTTTTTCCACTTAACTTCAAAAATTTAAATTTTTTACGTTTAACTACAAAAAATTTAACTTTTCTCCACTTAACTACCTTAATTAACTTTTCTTCTCTTAACTACAAAAAATTTAACTATTCATCACTTAACTTAAAAATTTAAATTTCTTCCGCTTAACTACCAAAATTAACTTTTCTTCCGCTTAACTACCAAAGTTTAACTTTTTTCCTCTTAACTTCAAAAATTTAAATTTTTTCCGCTAAACTACCAAAATTAGCTTTTTTCCGCTTAACTACAAAAAATTTAAATTTTTTCCGCTTAATTACCAAAATTTAACTTTTTTCCGCTTAACTACAAAAAATTTAACTTTTCTCCACTTAACTACCAAAATTTATCATTTTTCCGCTTAACTACCAAAATTTAACTTTTTTCCACTTAACTTCAACAATTTAAATTTTTTCCGCTTAATTACCAAAATTTAACTTTTTTCCGCTTAACTACAAAAAATTTAACTTTTCTCCACTTAACTACCAAAATTTATAATTTTTCCGCTTAACTACCAAAATTTAACTTTTTTCCGCTTAACTACAAAAAATTTAACTTTTCTCCACTTAACTACCAAAATTTATCATTATTCCGCTTAACTACCAAAATTTAACTTTTTTCCGCTTAACTACAAAAAATTTAACTTTTCTCCACTTAACTACCAAAATTTATCATTTTTCCGCTTAACTACCAAAATTTAACTTTTTTCTGCTTAACTACAAAACATTGAACTTTTCTCCACTTAACTACCAAAATATATCATTATTCCGCTTAACTACCAAAATTAACTTTTTTCCGCTTAACTACAAAAAATTTAACTTTTCTCCACTTAACTACCAAAATTTATCATTTTTCCGCTTAACTACCAAAATTTTACTTTTTTCCGCTTAACTACAAAAAATTTTACTTTTCTCCACTTAACTACCAAAATTTATAATTTTTCCGCTTAACTACAAAAAATTTTACTTTTCTCCACTTAACTACCAAAATTTATAATTTTTCCGCTTAACTACCAAAATTTAACTTTTTTCCGCTTAACTACAAAAAATTTAACTTTTCTCCACTTAACTACCTTAATTAACTTTTCTTCTCTTAACTACTAAAAATTTAACTATTCATCACTTCAAAAATTTAAATTTCTTCCGCTTAACTACCAAAATTAACTTTTTTCCACTTAACTTCAAAAATTTAAATTTTTTCTGCTTAACTACCAAAATTAACTTTTTTCCACTTAACTTCAAAAATTTAATTTTTTTCTGCTTAACTACCAAAGTTTAACTTTTTTCCACTTAACTTCAAAAATTTAAATTTTTTCCGCTTAACTACCAAAATTAACTTTTTATCGCTGAACTACAAAAAATTTAACTATTCACCACTTCAAAAATTTAAATTTTTTCCGCTTAACTACCAAAATTAACTTTTTTCCGCTGAACTACAAAAAATTTAACTATTCACCACTTCAAAAATTTAAATTTTTTCCGCTTAACTACCAAAATTAACTTTTTTCCGCCTAACTACAAAAAATTTAACTTTTCTCCACTTAACTACCAAAATTTATCATTTTTCCGCTTAACTACCAAAATTTAACTTTTTTCCGCTTAACTACAAAAAATTGAACTTTTCTCCACTTAACTACCAAAATATATCATTATTCCGCTTAACTACCAAAATTAACTTTTTTCCGCCTAACTACAAAAAATTTAACTTTTCTCCACTTAACTACCAAAATTTATCATTTTTCCGCTTAACTACCAAAATTTTACTTTTTTCCGCTTAACTACAAAAAATTTTACTTTTCTCCACTTAACTACCAAAATTTATAATTTTTCCGCTTAACTACCAAAATTTAACTTTTTTCCGCTTAACTACAAAAAATTTAACTTTTCTCCACTTAACTACCATAATTAACTTTTCTTCCGCTTAACTACCAAAGTTTAACTTTTTTCCACTTAACTTCAAAAATTTAACTTTTTTCCACTTAACTTCAAAAATTTAAATTTTTTACGTTTAACTACAAAAAATTTAACTTTTCTCCACTTAACTACCTTAATTAACTTTTCTTCTCTTAACTACAAAAAATTTAACTATTCATCACTTAACTTAAAAATTTAAATTTCTTCCGCTTAACTACCAAAATTAACTTTTCTTCCGCTTAACTACCAAAGTTTAACTTTTTTCCTCTTAACTTCAAAAATTTAAATTTTTTCCGCTAAACTACCAAAATTAGCTTTTTTCCGCTTAACTACAAAAAATTTAAATTTTTTCCGCTTAATTACCAAAATTTAACTTTTTTCCGCTTAACTACAAAAAATTTAACTTTTCTCCACTTAACTACCAAAATTTATCATTTTTCCGCTTAACTACCAAAATTTAACTTTTTTCCACTTAACTTCAACAATTTAAATTTTTTCCGCTTAATTACCAAAATTTAACTTTTTTCCGCTTAACTACAAAAAATTTAACTTTTCTCCACTTAACTACCAAAATTTATAATTTTTCCGCTTAACTACCAAAATTTAACTTTTTTCCGCTTAACTACAAAAAATTTAACTTTTCTCCACTTAACTACCAAAATTTATCATTATTCCGCTTAACTACCAAAATTTAACTTTTTTCCGCTTAACTACAAAAAATTTAACTTTTCTCCACTTAACTACCAAAATTTATCATTTTTCCGCTTAACTACCAAAATTTAACTTTTTTCTGCTTAACTACAAAACATTGAACTTTTCTCCACTTAACTACCAAAATATATCATTATTCCGCTTAACTACCAAAATTAACTTTTTTCCGCTTAACTACAAAAAATTTAACTTTTCTCCACTTAACTACCAAAATTTATCATTTTTCCGCTTAACTACCAAAATTTTACTTTTTTCCGCTTAACTACAAAAAATTTTACTTTTCTCCACTTAACTACCAAAATTTATAATTTTTCCGCTTAACTACAAAAAATTTTACTTTTCTCCACTTAACTACCAAAATTTATAATTTTTCCGCTTAACTACCAAAATTTAACTTTTTTCCGCTTAACTACAAAAAATTGAACTTTTCTCCACTTAACTACCAAAATATATCATTATTCCGCTTAACTACCAAAATTAACTTTTTTCCGCCTAACTACAAAAAATTTAACTTTTCTCCACTTAACTACCAAAATTTATCATTTTTCCGCTTAACTACCAAAATTTTACTTTTTTCCGCTTAACTACAAAAAATTTTACTTTTCTCCACTTAACTACCAAAATTTATAATTTTTCCGCTTAACTACCAAAATTTAACTTTTTTCCGCTTAACTACAAAAAATTTAACTTTTCTCCACTTAACTACCATAATTAACTTTTCTTCCGCTTAACTACCAAAGTTTAACTTTTTTCCACTTAACTTCAAAAATTTAACTTTTTTCCACTTAACTTCAAAAATTTAAATTTTTTACGTTTAACTACAAAAAATTTAACTTTTCTCCACTTAACTACCTTAATTAACTTTTCTTCTCTTAACTACAAAAAATTTAACTATTCATCACTTAACTTAAAAATTTAAATTTCTTCCGCTTAACTACCAAAATTAACTTTTCTTCCGCTTAACTACCAAAGTTTAACTTTTTTCCTCTTAACTTCAAAAATTTAAATTTTTTCCGCTAAACTACCAAAATTAACTTTTTTCCGCTTAACTACAAAAAATTTAAATTTTTTCCGCTTAATTACCAAAATTTAACTTTTTTCCGCTTAACTACAAAAAATTTAACTTTTCTCCACTTAACTACCAAAATTTATCATTTTTCCGCTTAACTACCAAAATTTAACTTTTTTCCACTTAACTTCAACAATTTAAATTTTTTCCGCTTAATTACCAAAATTTAACTTTTTTCCGCTTAACTACAAAAAATTTAACTTTTCTCCACTTAACTACCAAAATATATCATTATTCCGCTTAACTACCAAAATTAACTTTTTTCCGCCTAACTACAAAAAATTTAACTTTTCTCCACTTAACTACCAAAATTTATCATTTTTCCGCTTAACTACCAAAATTTTACTTTTTTCCGCTTAACTACAAAAAATTTTACTTTTCTCCACTTAACTACCAAAATTTATAATTTTTCCGCTTAACTACCAAAATTTAACTTTTTTCCGCTTAACTACAAAAAATTTAACTTTTCTCCACTTAACTACCATAATTAACTTTTCTTCCGCTTAACTACCAAAGTTTAACTTTTTTCCACTTAACTTCAAAAATTTAACTTTTTTCCACTTAACTTCAAAAATTTAAATTTTTTACGTTTAACTACAAAAAATTTAACTTTTCTCCACTTAACTACCTTAATTAACTTTTCTTCTCTTAACTACAAAAAATTTAACTATTCATCACTTAACTTAAAAATTTAAATTTCTTCCGCTTAACTACCAAAATTAACTTTTCTTCCGCTTAACTACCAAAGTTTAACTTTTTTCCTCTTAACTTCAAAAATTTAAATTTTTTCCGCTAAACTACCAAAATTAGCTTTTTTCCGCTTAACTACAAAAAATTTAAATTTTTTCCGCTTAATTACCAAAATTTAACTTTTTTCCGCTTAACTACAAAAAATTTAACTTTTCTCCACTTAACTACCAAAATTTATCATTTTTCCGCTTAACTACCAAAATTTAACTTTTTTCCACTTAACTTCAACAATTTAAATTTTTTCCGCTTAATTACCAAAATTTAACTTTTTTCCGCTTAACTACAAAAAATTTAACTTTTCTCCACTTAACTACCAAAATTTATAATTTTTCCGCTTAACTACCAAAATTTAACTTTTTTCCGCTTAACTACAAAAAATTTAACTTTTCTCCACTTAACTACCAAAATTTATCATTATTCCGCTTAACTACCAAAATTTAACTTTTTTCCGCTTAACTACAAAAAATTTAACTTTTCTCCACTTAACTACCAAAATTTATCATTTTTCCGCTTAACTACCAAAATTTAACTTTTTTCTGCTTAACTACAAAACATTGAACTTTTCTCCACTTAACTACCAAAATATATCATTATTCCGCTTAACTACCAAAATTAACTTTTTTCCGCTTAACTACAAAAAATTTAACTTTTCTCCACTTAACTACCAAAATTTATCATTTTTCCGCTTAACTACCAAAATTTTACTTTTTTCCGCTTAACTACAAAAAATTTTACTTTTCTCCACTTAACTACCAAAATTTATAATTTTTCCGCTTAACTACAAAAAATTTTACTTTTCTCCACTTAACTACCAAAATTTATAATTTTTCCGCTTAACTACCAAAATTTAACTTTTTTCCGCTTAACTACAAAAAATTGAACTTTTCTCCACTTAACTACCAAAATATATCATTATTCCGCTTAACTACCAAAATTAACTTTTTTCCGCCTAACTACAAAAAATTTAACTTTTCTCCACTTAACTACCAAAATTTATCATTTTTCCGCTTAACTACCAAAATTTTACTTTTTTCCGCTTAACTACAAAAAATTTTACTTTTCTCCACTTAACTACCAAAATTTATAATTTTTCCGCTTAACTACCAAAATTTAACTTTTTTCCGCTTAACTACCAAAGTTTAACTTTTTTCCTCTTAACTTCAAAAATTTAAATTTTTTCCGCTAAACTACCAAAATTAGCTTTTTTCCGCTTAACTACAAAAAATTTAAATTTTTTCCGCTTAATTACCAAAATTTAACTTTTTTCCGCTTAACTACAAAAAATTTAACTTTTCTCCACTTAACTACCAAAATTTATCATTTTTCCGCTTAACTACCAAAATTTAACTTTTTTCCACTTAACTTCAACAATTTAAATTTTTTCCGCTTAATTACCAAAATTTAACTTTTTTCCGCTTAACTACAAAAAATTTAACTTTTCTCCACTTAACTACCAAAATTTATAATTTTTCCGCTTAACTACCAAAATTTAACTTTTTTCCGCTTAACTACAAAAAATTTAACTTTTCTCCACTTAACTACCAAAATTTATCATTATTCCGCTTAACTACCAAAATTTAACTTTTTTCCGCTTAACTACAAAAAATTTAACTTTTCTCCACTTAACTACCAAAATTTATCATTTTTCCGCTTAACTACCAAAATTTAACTTTTTTCTGCTTAACTACAAAACATTGAACTTTTCTCCACTTAACTACCAAAATATATCATTATTCCGCTTAACTACCAAAATTAACTTTTTTCCGCTTAACTACAAAAAATTTAACTTTTCTCCACTTAACTACCAAAATTTATCATTTTTCCGCTTAACTACCAAAATTTTACTTTTTTCCGCTTAACTACAAAAAATTTTACTTTTCTCCACTTAACTACCAAAATTTATAATTTTTCCGCTTAACTACAAAAAATTTTACTTTTCTCCACTTAACTACCAAAATTTATAATTTTTCCGCTTAACTACCAAAATTTAACTTTTTTCCGCTTAACTACAAAAAATTGAACTTTTCTCCACTTAACTACCAAAATATATCATTATTCCGCTTAACTACCAAAATTAACTTTTTTCCGCCTAACTACAAAAAATTTAACTTTTCTCCACTTAACTACCAAAATTTATCATTTTTCCGCTTAACTACCAAAATTTTACTTTTTTCCGCTTAACTACAAAAAATTTTACTTTTCTCCACTTAACTACCAAAATTTATAATTTTTCCGCTTAACTACCAAAATTTAACTTTTTTCCGCTTAACTACAAAAAATTTAACTTTTCTCCACTTAACTACCATAATTAACTTTTCTTCCGCTTAACTACCAAAGTTTAACTTTTTTCCACTTAACTTCAAAAATTTAACTTTTTTCCACTTAACTTCAAAAATTTAAATTTTTTACGTTTAACTACAAAAAATTTAACTTTTCTCCACTTAACTACCTTAATTAACTTTTCTTCTCTTAACTACAAAAAATTTAACTATTCATCACTTAACTTAAAAATTTAAATTTCTTCCGCTTAACTACCAAAATTAACTTTTCTTCCGCTTAACTACCAAAGTTTAACTTTTTTCCTCTTAACTTCAAAAATTTAAATTTTTTCCGCTAAACTACCAAAATTAACTTTTTTCCGCTTAACTACAAAAAATTTAAATTTTTTCCGCTTAATTACCAAAATTTAACTTTTTTCCGCTTAACTACAAAAAATTTAACTTTTCTCCACTTAACTACCAAAATTTATCATTTTTCCGCTTAACTACCAAAATTTAACTTTTTTCCACTTAACTTCAACAATTTAAATTTTTTCCGCTTAATTACCAAAATTTAACTTTTTTCCGCTTAACTACAAAAAATTTAACTTTTCTCCACTTAACTACCAAAATTTATATTTTTTCCGCTTAACTACCAAAATTTAACTTTTTTCCGCTTAACTACAAAAAATTTAACTTTTCTCCACTTAACTACCAAAATTTATCATTATTCCGCTTAACTACCAAAATTAACTTTTTTCCGCCTAACTACAAAAAATTTAACTTTTCTCCACTTAACTACCAAAATTTATAATTTTTCCGCTTAACTACCAAAATTTAACTTTTTTCCACTTAACTTCAACAATTTAAATTTTTTCCGCTTAATTACCAAAATTTAACTTTTTTCCGCTTAACTACAAAAAATTTAACTTTTCTCCACTTAACTACCAAAATTTATAATTTTTCCGCTTAACTACCAAAATTTAACTTTTTTCCGCTTAACTACAAAAAATTTAACTTTTCTCCACTTAACTACCAAAATTTATCATTTTTCCGCTTAACTACCAAAATTTAACTTTTTTCCACTTAACTTCAACAATTTAAATTTTTTCCGCTTAATTACCAAAATTTAACTTTTTTCCGCTTAACTACAAAAAATTTAACTTTTCTCCACTTAACTACCAAAATTTATAATTTTTCCGCTTAACTACCAAAATTTAACTTTTTTCCGCTTAACTACAAAAAATTTAACTTTTCTCCACTTAACTACCAAAATTTATCATTATTCCGCTTAACTACCAAAATTTAACTTTTTTCCGCTTAACTACAAAAAATTTAACTTTTCTCCACTTAACTACCAAAATTTATCATTTTTCCGCTTAACTACCAAAATTTAACTTTTTTCTGCTTAACTACAAAACATTGAACTTTTCTCCACTTAACTACCAAAATATATCATTATTCCGCTTAACTACCAAAATTAACTTTTTTCCGCTTAACTACAAAAAATTTAACTTTTCTCCACTTAACTACCAAAATTTATCATTTTTCCGCTTAACTACCAAAATTTTACTTTTTTCCGCTTAACTACAAAAAATTTTACTTTTCTCCACTTAACTACCAAAATTTATAATTTTTCCGCTTAACTACAAAAAATTTTACTTTTCTCCACTTAACTACCAAAATTTATAATTTTTCCGCTTAACTACCAAAATTTAACTTTTTTCCGCTTAACTACAAAAAATTTAACTTTTCTCCACTTAACTACCTTAATTAACTTTTCTTCTCTTAACTACTAAAAATTTAACTATTCATCACTTCAAAAATTTAAATTTCTTCCGCTTAACTACCAAAATTAACTTTTTTCCACTTAACTTCAAAAATTTAAATTTTTTCTGCTTAACTACCAAAGTTTAACTTTTTTCCACTTAACTTCAAAAATTTAAATTTTTTCCGCTTAACTACCAAAATTAACTTTTTATCGCTGAACTACAAAAAAATTAACTATTCATCACTTCAAAAATTTAAATTTCTTCCGCTTAACTACCAAAATTAACTTTTTTCCACTTAACTTCAAAAATTTAAATTTTTTCTGCTTAACTACCAAAATTAACTTTTTTCCACTTAACTTCAAAAATTTAAATTTTTTCCGCTTAACTACCAAAATTAACTTTTTATCGCTGAACTACAAAAAATTTAACTATTCACCACTTCAAAAATTTAAATTTTTTCCGCTTAACTACCAAAATTAACTTTTTTCCGCTGAACTACAAAAAATTTAACTATTCACCACTTCAAAAATTTAAATTTTTTCCGCTTAACTACCAAAATTAACTTTTTTCCGCTTAACTACAAAAAATTTAACTTTTCTCCACTTAACTACCAAAATTTATCATTTTTCCGCTTAACTACCAAAATTTAACTTTTTTCCGCTTAACTACAAAAAATTGAACTTTTCTCCACTTAACTACCAAAATATATCATTATTCCGCTTAACTACCAAAATTAACTTTTTTCCGCCTAACTACAAAAAATTTAACTTTTCTCCACTTAACTACCAAAATTTATCATTTTTCCGCTTAACTACCAAAATTTTACTTTTTTCCGCTTAACTACAAAAAATTTTACTTTTCTCCACTTAACTACCAAAATTTATAATTTTTCCGCTTAACTACCAAAATTTAACTTTTTTCCGCTTAACTACAAAAAATTTAACTTTTCTCCACTTAACTACCATAATTAACTTTTCTTCCGCTTAACTACCAAAGTTTAACTTTTTTCCACTTAACTTCAAAAATTTAACTTTTTTCCACTTAACTTCAAAAATTTAAATTTTTTACGTTTAACTACAAAAAATTTAACTTTTCTCCACTTAACTACCTTAATTAACTTTTCTTCTCTTAACTACAAAAAATTTAACTATTCATCACTTAACTTAAAAATTTAAATTTCTTCCGCTTAACTACCAAAATTAACTTTTCTTCCGCTTAACTACCAAAGTTTAACTTTTTTCCTCTTAACTTCAAAAATTTAAATTTTTTCCGCTAAACTACCAAAATTAACTTCTTTCCGCTTAACTACAAAAAATTTAAATTTTTTCCGCTTAATTACCAAAATTTAACTTTTTTCCGCTTAACTACAAAAAATTTAACTTTTCTCCACTTAACTACCAAAATTTATCATTTTTCCGCTTAACTACCAAAATTTAACTTTTTTCCACTTAACTTCAACAATTTAAATTTTTTCCGCTTAATTACCAAAATTTAACTTTTTTCCGCTTAACTACAAAAAATTTAACTTTTCTCCACTTAACTACCAAAATTTATATTTTTTCCGCTTAACTACCAAAATTTAACTTTTTTCCGCTTAACTACAAAAAATTTAACTTTTCTCCACTTAACTACCAAAATTTATCATTATTCCGCTTAACTACCAAAATTTACTTTTTTCCGCCTAACTACAAAAAATTTAACTTTTCTCCACTTAACTACCAAAATTTATAATTTTTCCGCTTAACTACCAAAATTTAACTTTTTTCCACTTAACTTCAACAATTTAAATTTTTTCCGCTTAATTACCAAAATTTAACTTTTTTCCGCTTAACTACAAAAAATTTAACTTTTCTCCACTTAACTACCAAAATTTATAATTTTTCCGCTTAACTACCAAAATTTAACTTTTTTCCGCTTAACTACAAAAAATTTAACTTTTCTCCACTTAACTACCAAAATTTATCATTTTTCCGCTTAACTACCAAAATTTAACTTTTTTCCACTTAACTTCAACAATTTAAATTTTTTCCGCTTAATTACCAAAATTTAACTTTTTTCCGCTTAACTACAAAAAATTTAACTTTTCTCCACTTAACTACCAAAATTTATAATTTTTCCGCTTAACTACCAAAATTTAACTTTTTTCCGCTTAACTACAAAAAATTTAACTTTTCTCCACTTAACTACCAAAATTTATCATTATTCCGCTTAACTACCAAAATTTAACTTTTTTCCGCTTAACTACAAAAAATTTAACTTTTCTCCACTTAACTACCAAAATTTATCATTTTTCCGCTTAACTACCAAAATTTAACTTTTTTCTGCTTAACTACAAAACATTGAACTTTTCTCCACTTAACTACCAAAATATATCATTATTCCGCTTAACTACCAAAATTAACTTTTTTCCGCTTAACTACAAAAAATTTAACTTTTCTCCACTTAACTACCAAAATTTATCATTTTTCCGCTTAACTACCAAAATTTTACTTTTTTCCGCTTAACTACAAAAAATTTTACTTTTCTCCACTTAACTACCAAAATTTATAATTTTTCCGCTTAACTACAAAAAATTTTACTTTTCTCCACTTAACTACCAAAATTTATAATTTTTCCGCTTAACTACCAAAATTTAACTTTTTTCCGCTTAACTACAAAAAATTTAACTTTTCTCCACTTAACTACCTTAATTAACTTTTCTTCTCTTAACTACTAAAAATTTAACTATTCATCACTTCAAAAATTTAAATTTCTTCCGCTTAACTACCAAAATTAACTTTTTTCCACTTAACTTCAAAAATTTAAATTTTTTCTGCTTAACTACCAAAGTTTAACTTTTTTCCACTTAACTTCAAAAATTTAAATTTTTTCCGCTTAACTACCAAAATTAACTTTTTATCGCTGAACTACAAAAAAATTAACTATTCATCACTTCAAAAATTTAAATTTCTTCCGCTTAACTACCAAAATTAACTTTTTTCCACTTAACTTCAAAAATTTAAATTTTTTCTGCTTAACTACCAAAATTAACTTTTTTCCACTTAACTTCAAAAATTTAAATTTTTTCCGCTTAACTACTAAAATTAACTTTTTATCGCTGAACTACAAAAAATTTAACTATTCACCACTTCAAAAATTTAAATTTTTTCCGCTTAACTACCAAAATTAACTTTTTTCCGCTGAACTACAAAAAATTTAACTATTCACCACTTCAAAAATTTAAATTTTTTCCGCTTAACTACCAAAATTAACTTTTTTCCGCTTAACTACAAAAAATTTAACTTTTCTCCACTTAACTACCAAAATTTATCATTTTTCCGCTTAACTACCAAAATTTAACTTTTTTCCGCTTAACTACAAAAAATTGAACTTTTCTCCACTTAACTACCAAAATATATCATTATTCCGCTTAACTACCAAAATTAACTTTTTTCCGCCTAACTACAAAAAATTTAACTTTTCTCCACTTAACTACCAAAATTTATCATTTTTCCGCTTAACTACCAAAATTTTACTTTTTTCCGCTTAACTACAAAAAATTTTACTTTTCTCCACTTAACTACCAAAATTTATAATTTTTCCGCTTAACTACCAAAATTTAACTTTTTTCCGCTTAACTACAAAAAATTTAACTTTTCTCCACTTAACTACCATAATTAACTTTTCTTCCGCTTAACTACCAAAGTTTAACTTTTTTCCACTTAACTTCAAAAATTTAACTTTTTTCCACTTAACTTCAAAAATTTAAATTTTTTACGTTTAACTACAAAAAATTTAACTTTTCTCCACTTAACTACCTTAATTAACTTTTCTTCTCTTAACTACAAAAAATTTAACTATTCATCACTTAACTTAAAAATTTAAATTTCTTCCGCTTAACTACCAAAATTAACTTTTCTTCCGCTTAACTACCAAAGTTTAACTTTTTTCCTCTTAACTTCAAAAATTTAAATTTTTTCCGCTAAACTACCAAAATTAACTTTTTTCCGCTTAACTACAAAAAATTTAAATTTTTTCCGCTTAATTACCAAAATTTAACTTTTTTCCGCTTAACTACAAAAAATTTAACTTTTCTCCACTTAACTACCAAAATTTATCATTTTTCCGCTTAACTACCAAAATTTAACTTTTTTCCACTTAACTTCAACAATTTAAATTTTTTCCGCTTAATTACCAAAATTTAACTTTTTTCCGCTTAACTACAAAAAATTTAACTTTTCTCCACTTAACTACCAAAATTTATATTTTTTCCGCTTAACTACCAAAATTTAACTTTTTTCCGCTTAACTACAAAAAATTTAACTTTTCTCCACTTAACTACCAAAATTTATCATTATTCCGCTTAACTACCAAAATTAACTTTTTTCCGCCTAACTACAAAAAATTTAACTTTTCTCCACTTAACTACCAAAATTTATAATTTTTCCGCTTAACTACCAAAATTTAACTTTTTTCCACTTAACTTCAACAATTTAAATTTTTTCCGCTTAATTACCAAAATTTAACTTTTTTCCGCTTAACTACAAAAAATTTAACTTTTCTCCACTTAACTACCAAAATTTATAATTTTTCCGCTTAACTACCAAAATTTAACTTTTTTCCGCTTAACT
The DNA here is from genome assembly GCA_036289425.1 of Rhopalosiphum nymphaeae. NCBI lineage: Eukaryota > Metazoa > Arthropoda > Insecta > Hemiptera > Aphididae > Rhopalosiphum > Rhopalosiphum nymphaeae. The sequence continues at coordinate 6,104,930 of JAZAQC010000006.1, read as the reverse complement.
ACAAAAAATTTAACTTTTCTCCACTTAACTACCATAATATATCATTTTTCCGCTTAACTACCAAAATTTTACTTTTTTCGCTTAACTACAAAAAATTTTACTTTTCTCCACTTAACTACCAAAATTTATAATTTTTCCGCTTAACTACCAAAATTTAACTTTTTTCCGCTTAACTACAAAAAATTTAACTTTTCTCCACTTAACTACCATACTTAACTTTTCTTCCGCTTAACTACCAAAGTTTAACTTTTTTCCACTTAACTTCAAAAATTTAACTTTTTTCCACTTAACTTCAAAAATTTAAATTTTTTCTGCTTAACTACCAAAATTAACTTTTTTCCACTTAACTTCAAAAATTTAATTTTTTTCTGCTTAACTACCAAAGTTTAACTTTTTTCCACTTAACTTCAAAAATTTAAATTTTTTCCGCTTAACTACCAAAATTAACTTTTTATCGCTGAACTACAAAAAATTTAACTATTCACCACTTCAAAAATTTAAATTTTTTCCGCTTAACTACCAAAATTAACTTTTTTCCGCTGAACTACAAAAAATTTAACTATTCACCACTTCAAAAATTTAAATTTTTTCCGCTTAACTACCAAAATTAACTTTTTTCCGCTTAACTACAAAAAATTTAACTTTTCTCCACTTAACTACCAAAATTTATCATTTTTCCGCTTAACTACCAAAATTTAACTTTTTTCCGCTTAACTACAAAAAATTTAACTTTTCTCCACTTAACTACCAAAATTTATCATTTTTCCGCTTAACTACCAAAATTTAACTTTTTTCCACTTAACTTCAACAATTTAAATTTTTTCCGCTTAATTACCAAAATTTAACTTTTTTCCGCTTAACTACAAAAAATTTAACTTTTCTCCACTTAACTACCAAAATTTATCATTTTTCCGCTTAACTACCAAAATTTAACTTTTTTCCACTTAACTACCAAAATTTATCATTTTTCCGCTTAACTACCAAAATTTAACTTTTTTCTGCTTAACTACAAAACATTGAACTTTTCTCCACTTAACTACCAAAATATATCATTATTCCGCTTAACTACCAAAATTAACTTTTTTCCGCTTAACTACAAAAAATTTAACTTTTCTCCACTTAACTACCAAAATTTATCATTTTTCCGCTTAACTACCAAAATTTTACTTTTTTCCGCTTAACTACAAAAAATTTTACTTTTCTCCACTTAACTACCAAAATTTATAATTTTTCCGCTTAACTACAAAAAATTTTACTTTTCTCCACTTAACTACCAAAATTTATAATTTTTCCGCTTAACTACCAAAATTTAACTTTTTTCCGCTTAACTACAAAAAATTTAACTTTTCTCCACTTAACTACCTTAATTAACTTTTCTTCTCTTAACTACTAAAAATTTAACTATTCATCACTTCAAAAATTTAAATTTCTTCCGCTTAACTACCAAAATTAACTTTTTTCCACTTAACTTCAAAAATTTAAATTTTTTCTGCTTAACTACCAAAGTTTAACTTTTTTCCACTTAACTTCAAAAATTTAAATTTTTTCCGCTTAACTACCAAAATTAACTTTTTATCGCTGAACTACAAAAAAATTAACTATTCATCACTTCAAAAATTTAAATTTCTTCCGCTTAACTACCAAAATTAACTTTTTTCCACTTAACTTCAAAAATTTAAATTTTTTCTGCTTAACTACCAAAATTAACTTTTTTCCACTTAACTTCAAAAATTTAAATTTTTTCCGCTTAACTACCAAAATTAACTTTTTATCGCTGAACTACAAAAAATTTAACTATTCACCACTTCAAAAATTTAAATTTTTTCCGCTTAACTACCAAAATTAACTTTTTTCCGCTGAACTACAAAAAATTTAACTATTCACCACTTCAAAAATTTAAATTTTTTCCGCTTAACTACCAAAATTAACTTTTTTCCGCTTAACTACAAAAAATTTAACTTTTCTCCACTTAACTACCAAAATTTATCATTTTTCCGCTTAACTACCAAAATTTAACTTTTTTCCGCTTAACTACAAAAAATTGAACTTTTCTCCACTTAACTACCAAAATATATCATTATTCCGCTTAACTACCAAAATTAACTTTTTTCCGCCTAACTACAAAAAATTTAACTTTTCTCCACTTAACTACCAAAATTTATCATTTTTCCGCTTAACTACCAAAATTTTACTTTTTTCCGCTTAACTACAAAAAATTTTACTTTTCTCCACTTAACTACCAAAATTTATAATTTTTCCGCTTAACTACCAAAATTTAACTTTTTTCCGCTTAACTACAAAAAATTTAACTTTTCTCCACTTAACTACCATAATTAACTTTTCTTCCGCTTAACTACCAAAGTTTAACTTTTTTCCACTTAACTTCAAAAATTTAACTTTTTTCCACTTAACTTCAAAAATTTAAATTTTTTACGTTTAACTACAAAAAATTTAACTTTTCTCCACTTAACTACCTTAATTAACTTTTCTTCTCTTAACTACAAAAAATTTAACTATTCATCACTTAACTTAAAAATTTAAATTTCTTCCGCTTAACTACCAAAATTAACTTTTCTTCCGCTTAACTACCAAAGTTTAACTTTTTTCCTCTTAACTTCAAAAATTTAAATTTTTTCCGCTAAACTACCAAAATTAACTTTTTTCCGCTTAACTACAAAAAATTTAAATTTTTTCCGCTTAATTACCAAAATTTAACTTTTTTCCGCTTAACTACAAAAAATTTAACTTTTCTCCACTTAACTACCAAAATTTATCATTTTTCCGCTTAACTACCAAAATTTAACTTTTTTCCACTTAACTTCAACAATTTAAATTTTTTCCGCTTAATTACCAAAATTTAACTTTTTTCCGCTTAACTACAAAAAATTTAACTTTTCTCCACTTAACTACCAAAATTTATATTTTTTCCGCTTAACTACCAAAATTTAACTTTTTTCCGCTTAACTACAAAAAATTTAACTTTTCTCCACTTAACTACCAAAATTTATCATTATTCCGCTTAACTACCAAAATTAACTTTTTTCCGCCTAACTACAAAAAATTTAACTTTTCTCCACTTAACTACCAAAATTTATAATTTTTCCGCTTAACTACCAAAATTTAACTTTTTTCCACTTAACTTCAACAATTTAAATTTTTTCCGCTTAATTACCAAAATTTAACTTTTTTCCGCTTAACTACAAAAAATTTAACTTTTCTCCACTTAACTACCAAAATTTATAATTTTTCCGCTTAACTACCAAAATTTAACTTTTTTCCGCTTAACTACAAAAAATTTAACTTTTCTCCACTTAACTACCATAATATATCATTTTTCCGCTTAACTACCAAAATTTTACTTTTTTCGCTTAACTACAAAAAATTTTACTTTTCTCCACTTAACTACCAAAATTTATAATTTTTCCGCTTAACTACCAAAATTTAACTTTTTTCCGCTTAACTACAAAAAATTTAACTTTTCTCCACTTAACTACCATACTTAACTTTTCTTCCGCTTAACTACCAAAGTTTAACTTTTTTCCACTTAACTTCAAAAATTTAACTTTTTTCCACTTAACTTCAAAAATTTAAATTTTTTCTGCTTAACTACCAAAATTAACTTTTTTCCACTTAACTTCAAAAATTTAATTTTTTTCTGCTTAACTACCAAAGTTTAACTTTTTTCCACTTAACTTCAAAAATTTAAATTTTTTCCGCTTAACTACCAAAATTAACTTTTTATCGCTGAACTACAAAAAATTTAACTATTCACCACTTCAAAAATTTAAATTTTTTCCGCTTAACTACCAAAATTAACTTTTTTCCGCTGAACTACAAAAAATTTAACTATTCACCACTTCAAAAATTTAAATTTTTTCCGCTTAACTACCAAAATTAACTTTTTTCCGCTTAACTACAAAAAATTTAACTTTTCTCCACTTAACTACCAAAATTTATCATTTTTCCGCTTAACTACCAAAATTTAACTTTTTTCCGCTTAACTACAAAAAATTGAACTTTTCTCCACTTAACTACCAAAATATATCATTATTCCGCTTAACTACCAAAATTAACTTTTTTCCGCCTAACTACAAAAAATTTAACTTTTCTCCACTTAACTACCAAAATTTATCATTTTTCCGCTTAACTACCAAAATTTTACTTTTTTCCGCTTAACTACAAAAAATTTTACTTTTCTCCACTTAACTACCAAAATTTATAATTTTTCCGCTTAACTACCAAAATTTAACTTTTTTCCGCTTAACTACAAAAAATTTAACTTTTCTCCACTTAACTACCATAATTAACTTTTCTTCCGCTTAACTACCAAAGTTTAACTTTTTTCCACTTAACTTCAAAAATTTAACTTTTTTCCACTTAACTTCAAAAATTTAAATTTTTTACGTTTAACTACAAAAAATTTAACTTTTCTCCACTTAACTACCTTAATTAACTTTTCTTCTCTTAACTACAAAAAATTTAACTATTCATCACTTAACTTAAAAATTTAAATTTCTTCCGCTTAACTACCAAAATTAACTTTTCTTCCGCTTAACTACCAAAGTTTAACTTTTTTCCTCTTAACTTCAAAAATTTAAATTTTTTCCGCTAAACTACCAAAATTAACTTTTTTCCGCTTAACTACAAAAAATTTAAATTTTTTCCGCTTAATTACCAAAATTTAACTTTTTTCCGCTTAACTACAAAATATTTAACTTTTCTCCACTTAACTACCAAAATTTATCATTTTTCCGCTTAACTACCAAAATTTAACTTTTTTCCACTTAACTTCAACAATTTAAATTTTTTCCGCTTAATTACCAAAATTTAACTTTTTTCCGCTTAACTACAAAAAATTTAACTTTTCTCCACTTAACTACCAAAATTTATATTTTTTCCGCTTAACTACCAAAATTTAACTTTTTTCCGCTTAACTACAAAAAATTTAACTTTTCTCCACTTAACTACCAAAATTTATCATTATTCCGCTTAACTACCAAAATTAACTTTTTTCCGCCTAACTACAAAAAATTTAACTTTTCTCCACTTAACTACCAAAATTTATAATTTTTCCGCTTAACTACCAAAATTTAACTTTTTTCCACTTAACTTCAACAATTTAAATTTTTTCCGCTTAATTACCAAAATTTAACTTTTTTCCGCTTAACTACAAAAAATTTAACTTTTCTCCACTTAACTACCAAAATTTATAATTTTTCCGCTTAACTACCAAAATTTAACTTTTTTCCGCTTAACTACAAAAAATTTAACTTTTCTCCACTTAACTACCAAAATTTATCATTTTTCCGCTTAACTACCAAAATTTAACTTTTCTCCACTTAACTACCATAATTAACTTTTCTTCCGCTTAACTACCAAAGTTTAACTTTTTTCCACTTAACTTCAAAAATTTAACTTTTTTCCACTTAACTTCAAAAATTTAAATTTTTTCCGCTTAACTACAAAAAATTTAACTTTTCTCCACTTAACTACCATAATTAACTTTTCTTCCGCTTAACTACCAAAGTTTAACTTTTTTCCACTTAACTTCAAAAATTTAACTTTTTTCCACTTAACTTCAAAAATTTAAATTTTTTACGTTTAACTACAAAAAATTTAACTTTTCTCCACTTAACTACCTTAATTAACTTTTCTTCTCTTAACTACAAAAAATTTAACTATTCATCACTTAACTTAAAAATTTAAATTTCTTCCGCTTAACTACCAAAATTAACTTTTCTTCCGCTTAACTACCAAAGTTTAACTTTTTTCCTCTTAACTTCAAAAATTTAAATTTTTTCCGCTAAACTACCAAAATTAACTTTTTTCCGCTTAACTACAAAAAATTTAAATTTTTTCCGCTTAATTACCAAAATTTAACTTTTTTCCGCTTAACTACAAAAAATTTAACTTTTCTCCACTTAACTACCAAAATTTATCATTTTTCCGCTTAACTACCAAAATTTAACTTTTTTCCACTTAACTTCAACAATTTAAATTTTTTCCGCTTAATTACCAAAATTTAACTTTTTTCCGCTTAACTACAAAAAATTTAACTTTTCTCCACTTAACTACCAAAATTTATATTTTTTCCGCTTAACTACCAAAATTTAACTTTTTTCCGCTTAACTACAAAAAATTTAACTTTTCTCCACTTAACTACCAAAATTTATCATTATTCCGCTTAACTACCAAAATTAACTTTTTTCCGCCTAACTACAAAAAATTTAACTTTTCTCCACTTAACTACCAAAATTTATAATTTTTCCGCTTAACTACCAAAATTTAACTTTTTTCCACTTAACTTCAACAATTTAAATTTTTTCTGCTTAATTACCAAAATTTAACTTTTTTCCGCTTAACTACAAAAAATTTAACTTTTCTCCACTTAACTACCAAAATTTATAATTTTTCCGCTTAACTACCAAAATTTAACTTTTTTCCGCTTAACTACAAAAAATTTAACTTTTCTCCACTTAACTACCATAATATATCATTTTTCCGCTTAACTACCAAAATTTTACTTTTTTCGCTTAACTACAAAAAATTTTACTTTTCTCCACTTAACTACCAAAATTTATAATTTTTCCGCTTAACTACCAAAATTTAACTTTTTTCCGCTTAACTACAAAAAATTTAACTTTTCTCCACTTAACTACCATAATTAACTTTTCTTCCGCTTAACTACCAAAGTTTAACTTTTTTCCACTTAACTTCAAAAATTTAACTTTTTTCCACTTAACTTCAAAAATTTAAATTTTTTCTGCTTAACTACCAAAATTAACTTTTTTCCACTTAACTTCAAAAATTTAATTTTTTTCTGCTTAACTACCAAAGTTTAACTTTTTTCCACTTAACTTCAAAAATTTAAATTTTTTCCGCTTAACTACCAAAATTAACTTTTTATCGCTGAACTACAAAAAATTTAACTATTCACCACTTCAAAAATTTAAATTTTTTCCGCTTAACTACCAAAATTAACTTTTTTCCGCTGAACTACAAAAAATTTAACTATTCACCACTTCAAAAATTTAAATTTTTTCCGCTTAACTACCAAAATTAACTTTTTTCCGCTTAACTACAAAAAATTTAACTTTTCTCCACTTAACTACCAAAATTTATCATTTTTCCGCTTAACTACCAAAATTTAACTTTTTTCCGCTTAACTACAAAAAATTGAACTTTTCTCCACTTAACTACCAAAATATATCATTATTCCGCTTAACTACCAAAATTAACTTTTTTCCGCCTAACTACAAAAAATTTAACTTTTCTCCACTTAACTACCAAAATTTATCATTTTTCCGCTTAACTACCAAAATTTTACTTTTTTCCGCTTAACTACAAAAAATTTTACTTTTCTCCACTTAACTACCAAAATTTATAATTTTTCCGCTTAACTACCAAAATTTAACTTTTTTCCGCTTAACTACAAAAAATTTAACTTTTCTCCACTTAACTACCATAATTAACTTTTCTTCCGCTTAACTACCAAAGTTTAACTTTTTTCCACTTAACTTCAAAAATTTAACTTTTTTCCACTTAACTTCAAAAATTTAAATTTTTTACGTTTAACTACAAAAAATTTAACTTTTCTCCACTTAACTACCTTAATTAACTTTTCTTCTCTTAACTACAAAAAATTTAACTATTCATCACTTAACTTAAAAATTTAAATTTCTTCCGCTTAACTACCAAAATTAACTTTTCTTCCGCTTAACTACCAAAGTTTAACTTTTTTCCTCTTAACTTCAAAAATTTAAATTTTTTCCGCTAAACTACCAAAATTAACTTTTTTCCGCTTAACTACAAAAAATTTAAATTTTTTCCGCTTAATTACCAAAATTTAACTTTTTTCCGCTTAACTACAAAAAATTTAACTTTTCTCCACTTAACTACCAAAATTTATCATTTTTCCGCTTAACTACCAAAATTTAACTTTTTTCCACTTAACTTCAACAATTTAAATTTTTTCCGCTTAATTACCAAAATTTAACTTTTTTCCGCTTAACTACAAAAAATTTAACTTTTCTCCACTTAACTACCAAAATTTATATTTTTTCCGCTTAACTACCAAAATTTAACTTTTTTCCGCTTAACTACAAAAAATTTAACTTTTCTCCACTTAACTACCAAAATTTATCATTATTCCGCTTAACTACCAAAATTAACTTTTTTCCGCCTAACTACAAAAAATTTAACTTTTCTCCACTTAACTACCAAAATTTATAATTTTTCCGCTTAACTACCAAAATTTAACTTTTTTCCACTTAACTTCAACAATTTAAATTTTTTCCGCTTAATTACCAAAATTTAACTTTTTTCCGCTTAACTACAAAAAATTTAACTTTTCTCCACTTAACTACCAAAATTTATAATTTTTCCGCTTAACTACCAAAATTTAACTTTTTTCCGCTTAACTACAAAAAATTTAACTTTTCTCCACTTAACTACCAAAATTTATCATTTTTCCGCTTAACTACCAAAATTTAACTTTTTTCCGCTTAACTACAAAAAATTGAACTTTTCTCCACTTAACTACCATAATATATCATTTTTCCGCTTAACTACCAAAATTTTACTTTTTTCGCTTAACTACAAAAAATTTTACTTTTCTCCACTTAACTACCAAAATTTATAATTTTTCCGCTTAACTACCAAAATTTAACTTTTTTCCGCTTAACTACAAAAAATTTAACTTTTCTCCACTTAACTACCATAATTAACTTTTCTTCCGCTTAACTACCAAAGTTTAACTTTTTTCCACTTAACTTCAAAAATTTAACTTTTTTCCACTTAACTTCAAAAATTTAAATTTTTTACGTTTAACTACAAAAAATTTAACTTTTCTCCACTTAACTACCTTAATTAACTTTTCTTCTCTTAACTACAAAAAATTTAACTATTCATCACTTAACTTAAAAATTTAAATTTCTTCCGCTTAACTACCAAAATTAACTTTTCTTCCGCTTAACTACCAAAGTTTAACTTTTTTCCTCTTAACTTCAAAAATTTAAATTTTTTCCGCTAAACTACCAAAATTAACTTTTTTCCGCTTAACTACAAAAAATTTAAATTTTTTCCGCTTAATTACCAAAATTTAACTTTTTTCCGCTTAACTACAAAAAATTTAACTTTTCTCCACTTAACTACCAAAATTTATCATTTTTCCGCTTAACTACCAAAATTTAACTTTTTTCCACTTAACTTCAAAAATTTAAATTTTTTCCGCTTAATTACCAAAATTTAACTTTTTTCCGCTTAACTACAAAAAATTTAACTTTTCTCCACTTAACTACCAAAATTTATAATTTTTCCGCTTAACTACCAAAATTTAACTTTTTTCCGCTTAACTACAAAAAATTTAAATTTTTTCCGCTTAATTACCAAAATTTAACTTTTTTCCGCTTAACTACAAAAAATTTAACTTTTCTCCACTTAACTACCAAAATTTATCATTTTTCCGCTTAACTACCAAAATTTAACTTTTTTCCACTTAACTTCAAAAATTTAAATTTTTTCCGCTTAATTACCAAAATTTAACTTTTTTCGCTTAACTACAAAAAATTTAACTTTTCTCCACTTAACTACCAAAATTTATAATTTTTCCGCTTAACTACAAAAATTTAACTTTTTTCCGCTTAACTACAAAAAATTTAACTTTTCTCCACTTAACTACCATAATTAATTTTTCTTCTCTTAACTACAAAAAATTTTACTTTTCTCCACTTAACTACCAAAATTTATAATTTTTCCGCTTAACTACCAAAATTTAACTTTTTTCCGCTTAACTACAAAAAATTTAACTTTTCTCCACTTAACTACCAAAATTTATCATTTTTCCGCTTAACTACCAAAATTTAACTTTTTTCCGCTTAACTACAAAAAATTGAACTTTTCTCCACTTAACTACCAAAATATATCATTATTCCGCTTAACTACCAAAATTAACTTTTTTCCGCCTAACTACAAAAAATTTAACTTTTCTCCACTTAACTACCAAAATTTATCATTTTTCCGCTTAACTACCAAAATTTAACTTTTTTCCGCTTAACTACAAAAAATTTAACTTTTCTCCACTTAACTACCATAATTAACTTTTCTTCCGCTTAACTACCAAAGTTTAACTTTTTTCCACTTAACTTCAAAAATTTAACTTTTTTCCACTTAACTTCAAAAATTTAAATTTTTTACGTTTAACTACAAAAAATTTAACTTTTCTCCACTTAACTACCTTAATTAACTTTTCTTCTCTTAACTACAAAAAATTTAACTATTCATCACTTAACTACAAAAAATTTAAATTTTTTCCGCTTAATTACCAAAATTTAACTTTTTTCCGCTTAACTACAAAAAATTTAACTTTTCTCCACTTAACTACCAAAATTTATCATTTTTCCGCTTAACTACCAAAATTTAACTTTTTTCCACTTAACTTCAACAATTTAAATTTTTTCCGCTTAATTACCAAAATTTAACTTTTTTCCGCTTAACTACAAAAAATTTAACTTTTCTCCACTTAACTACCAAAATTTATAATTTTTCCGCTTAACTACCAAAATTTAACTTTTTTCCGCTTAACTACAAAAAATTTAACTTTTCTCCACATAACTACCAAAATTTATCATTATTCCGCTTAACTACCAAAATTTAACTTTTTTCCGCTTAACTACAAAAAATTTAACTTTTCTCCACTTAACTACCAAAATTTATCATTTTTCCGCTTAACTACCAAAATTTAACTTTTTTCCGCTTAACTACAAAAAATTGAACTTTTCTCCACTTAACTACCAAAATATATCATTTTTCCGCTTAACTACCAAAATTTTACTTTTTTCCGCTTAACTACAAAAAATTTTACTTTTCTCCACTTAACTACCAAAATTTATAATTTTTCCGCTTAACTACCAAAATTTAACTTTTTTCCGCTTAACTACAAAAAATTTAACTTTTCTCCACTTAACTACCATAATTAACTTTTCTTCCGCTTAACTACCAAAGTTTAACTTTTTTCCACTTAACTTCAAAAATTTAACTTTTTTCCACTTAACTTCAAAAATTTAAATTTTTTACGTTTAACTACAAAAAATTGAACTTTTCTCCACTTAACTACCAAAATATATCATTTTTCCGCTTAACTACCAAAATTTTACTTTTTTCCGCTTAACTACAAAAAATTTTACTTTTCTCCACTTAACTACCAAAATTTATAATTTTTCCACTTAACTACCAAAATTTATCATTATTCCGCTTAACTACCAAAATTAACTTTTTTCCGCCTAACTACAAAAAATTTAACTTTTCTCCACTTAACTACCAAAATTTATAATTTTTCCGCTTAACTACCAAAATTTAACTTTTTTCCACTTAACTTCAACAATTTAAATTTTTTCCGCTTAATTACCAAAATTTAACTTTTTTCCGCTTAACTACAAAAAATTTAACTTTTCTCCACTTAACTACCAAAATTTATAATTTTTCCGCTTAACTACCAAAATTTAACTTTTTTCCGCTTAACTACAAAAAATTTAACTTTTCTCCACTTAACTACCAAAATTTATCATTTTTCCGCTTAACTACCAAAATTTAACTTTTTTCCGCTTAACTACAAAAAATTGAACTTTTCTCCACTTAACTACCAAAATATATCATTTTTCCGCTTAACTACCAAAATTTTACTTTTTTCCGCTTAACTACAAAAAATTTTACTTTTCTCCACTTAACTACCAAAATTTATAATTTTTCCGCTTAACTACCAAAATTTAACTTTTTTCCGCTTAACTACAAAAAATTTAACTTTTCTCCACTTAACTACCATAATTAACTTTTCTTCCGCTTAACTACCAAAGTTTAACTTTTTTCCACTTAACTTCAAAAATTTAACTTTTTTCCACTTAACTTCAAAAATTTAAATTTTTTACGTTTAACTACAAAAAATTTAACTTTTCTCCACTTAACTACCTTAATTAACTTTTCTTCTCTTAACTACAAAAAATTTAACTATTCATCACTTAACTTAAAAATTTAAATTTCTTCCGCTTAACTACCATAATTAACTTTTCTTCCGCTTAACTACCAAAGTTTAACTTTTTTCCACTTAACTTCAAAAATTTAACTTTTTTCCACTTAACTTCAAAAATTTAAATTTTTTACGTTTAACTACAAAAAATTTAACTTTTCTCCACTTAACTACCTTAATTAACTTTTCTTCTCTTAACTACAAAAAATTTAACTATTCATCACTTAACTTAAAAATTTAAATTTCTTCCGCTTAACTACCAAAATTAACTTTTCTTCCGCTTAACTACCAAAGTTTAACTTTTTTCCTCTTAACTTCAAAAATTTTACTTTTCTCCACTTAACTACCAAAATTTATAATTTTTCCGCTTAACTACCAAAATTAACTTTTTTCCGCCTAACTACAAAAAATTTAACTTTTCTCCACTTAACTACCAAAATTTATAATTTTTCCGCTTAACTACCAAAATTTAACTTTTTTCCACTTAACTTCAACAATTTAAATTTTTTCCGCTTAATTACCAAAATTTAACTTTTTTCCGCTTAACTACAAAAAATTTAACTTTTCTCCACTTAACTACCAAAATTTATAATTTTTCCGCTTAACTACCAAAATTTAACTTTTTTCCGCTTAACTACAAAAAATTTAACTTTTCTCCACTTAACTACCAAAATTTATCATTTTTCCGCTTAACTACCAAAATTTAACTTTTTTCCGCTTAACTACAAAAAATTGAACTTTTCTCCACTTAACTACCAAAATATATCATTTTTCCGCTTAACTACCAAAATTTTACTTTTTTCCGCTTAACTACAAAAAATTTTACTTTTCTCCACTTAACTACCAAAATTTATAATTTTTCCGCTTAACTACCAAAATTTAACTTTTTTCCGCTTAACTACAAAAAATTTAACTTTTCTCCACTTAACTACCATAATTAACTTTTCTTCCGCTTAACTACCAAAGTTTAACTTTTTTCCACTTAACTTCAAAAATTTAACTTTTTTCCACTTAACTTCAAAAATTTAAATTTTTTACGTTTAACTACAAAAAATTTAACTTTTCTCCACTTAACTACCTTAATTAACTTTTCTTCTCTTAACTACAAAAAATTTAACTATTCATCACTTAACTTAAAAATTTAAATTTCTTCCGCTTAACTACCAAAATTAACTTTTCTTCCGCTTAACTACCAAAGTTTAACTTTTTTCCTCTTAACTTCAAAAATTTAAATTTTTTCCGCTAAACTACCAAAATTAACTTTTTTCCGCTTAACTACAAAAAATTTAAATTTTTTCCGCTTAATTAGCAAAATTTAACTTTTTTCCGCTTAACTACAAAAAATTTAACTTTTCTCCACTTAACTACCAAAATTTATCATTTTTCCGCTTAACTACCAAAATTTAACTTTTTTCCGCTTAACTACAAAAAATTGAACTTTTCTCCACTTAACTACCAAAATATATCATTTTTCCGCTTAACTACCAAAATTTTACTTTTTTCCGCTTAACTACAAAAAATTTTACTTTTCTCCACTTAACTACCAAAATTTATAATTTTTCCGCTTAACTACCAAAATTTAACTTTTTTCCGCTTAACTACAAAAAATTTAACTTTTCTCCACTTAACTACCATAATTAACTTTTCTTCCGCTTAACTACCAAAGTTTAACTTTTTTCCACTTAACTTCAAAAATTTAACTTTTTTCCACTTAACTTCAAAAATTTAAATTTTTTACGTTTAACTACAAAAAATTGAACTTTTCTCCACTTAACTACCAAAATATATCATTTTTCCGCTTAACTACCAAAATTTTACTTTTTTCCGCTTAACTACAAAAAATTTTACTTTTCTCCACTTAACTACCAAAATTTATAATTTTTCCACTTAACTACCAAAATTTATCATTATTCCGCTTAACTACCAAAATTAACTTTTTTCCGCCTAACTACAAAAAATTTAACTTTTCTCCACTTAACTACCAAAATTTATAATTTTTCCGCTTAACTACCAAAATTTAACTTTTTTCCACTTAACTTCAACAATTTAAATTTTTTCCGCTTAATTACCAAAATTTAACTTTTTTCCGCTTAACTACAAAAAATTTAACTTTTCTCCACTTAACTACCAAAATTTATAATTTTTCCGCTTAACTACCAAAATTTAACTTTTTTCCGCTTAACTACAAAAAATTTAACTTTTCTCCACTTAACTACCAAAATTTATCATTTTTCCGCTTAACTACCAAAATTTAACTTTTTTCCGCTTAACTACAAAAAATTGAACTTTTCTCCACTTAACTACCAAAATATATCATTTTTCCGCTTAACTACCAAAATTTTACTTTTTTCCGCTTAACTACAAAAAATTTTACTTTTCTCCACTTAACTACCAAAATTTATAATTTTTCCGCTTAACTACCAAAATTTAACTTTTTTCCGCTTAACTACAAAAAATTTAACTTTTCTCCACTTAACTACCATAATTAACTTTTCTTCCGCTTAACTACCAAAGTTTAACTTTTTTCCACTTAACTTCAAAAATTTAACTTTTTTCCACTTAACTTCAAAAATTTAAATTTTTTACGTTTAACTACAAAAAATTTAACTTTTCTCCACTTAACTACCTTAATTAACTTTTCTTCTCTTAACTACAAAAAATTTAACTATTCATCACTTAACTTAAAAATTTAAATTTCTTCCGCTTAACTACCAAAATTAACTTTTCTTCCGCTTAACTACCAAAGTTTAACTTTTTTCCTCTTAACTTCAAAAATTTAAATTTTTTCCGCTAAACTACCAAAATTAACTTTTTTCCGCTTAACTACAAAAAATTTAAATTTTTTCCGCTTAATTATCAAAATTTAACTTTTTTCCGCTTAACTACAAAAAATTTAACTTTTCTCCACTTAACTACCAAAATTTATCATTTTTCCGCTTAACTACCAAAATTTAACTTTTTTCCACTTAACTTCAAAAATTTAAATTTTTTCCGCTTAATTACCAAAATTTAACTTTTTTCCGCTTAACTACAAAAAATTTAACTTTTCTCCACTTAACTACCAAAATTTATAATTTTTCCGCTTAACTACCAAAATTTAACTTTTTTCCGCTTAACTACAAAAAATTTAAATTTTTTCCGCTTAATTACCAAAATTTAACTTTTTTCCGCTTAACTACAAAAAATTTAACTTTTCTCCACTTAACTACCAAAATTTATCATTTTTCCGCTTAACTACCAAAATTTAACTTTTTTCCACTTAACTTCAAAAATTTAAATTTTTTCCGCTTAATTACCAAAATTTAACTTTTTTCCGCTTAACTACAAAAAATTTAACTTTTCTCCACTTAACTACCAAAATTTATAATTTTTCCGCTTAACTACAAAAATTTAACTTTTTTCCGCTTAACTACAAAAAATTTAACTTTTCTCCACTTAACTACCATAATTAATTTTTCTTCTCTTAACTACAAAAAATTTTACTTTTCTCCACTTAACTACCAAAATTTATAATTTTTCCGCTTAACTACCAAAATTTAACTTTTTTCCGCTTAACTACAAAAAATTTAACTTTTCTCCACTTAACTACCAAAATTTATCATTTTTCCGCTTAACTACCAAAATTTAACTTTTTTCCGCTTAACTACAAAAAATTGAACTTTTCTCCACTTAACTACCAAAATATATCATTATTCCGCTTAACTACCAAAATTAACTTTTTTCCGCCTAACTACAAAAAATTTAACTTTTCTCCACTTAACTTCAAAAATTTAACTTTTTTCCACTTAACTTCAAAAATTTAAATTTTTTACGTTTAACTACAAAAAATTTAACTTTTCTCCACTTAACTACCTTAATTAACTTTTCTTCTCTTAACTACAAAAAATTTAACTATTCATCACTTAACTACAAAAAATTTAAATTTTTTCCGCTTAATTACCAAAATTTAACTTTTTTCCGCTTAACTACAAAAAATTTAACTTTTCTCCACTTAACTACCAAAATTTATCATTTTTCCGCTTAACTACCAAAATTTAACTTTTTTCCACTTAACTTCAACAATTTAAATTTTTTCCGCTTAATTACCAAAATTTAACTTTTTTCCGCTTAACTACAAAAAATTTAACTTTTCTCCACTTAACTACCAAAATTTATAATTTTTCCGCTTAACTACCAAAATTTAACTTTTTTCCGCTTAACTACAAAAAATTTAACTTTTCTCCACTTAACTACCAAAATTTATCATTATTCCGCTTAACTACCAAAATTTAACTTTTTTCCGCTAAACTACAAAAAATTTAACTTTTCTCCACTTAACTACCAAAATTTATCATTTTTCCGCTTAACTACCAAAATTTAACTTTTTTCCGCTTAACTACAAAAAATTGAACTTTTCTCCACTTAACTACCAAAATATATCATTTTTCCGCTTAACTACCAAAATTTTACTTTTTTCCGCTTAACTACAAAAAATTTTACTTTTCTCCACTTAACTACCAAAATTTATAATTTTTCCGCTTAACTACCAAAATTTAACTTTTTTCCGCTTAACTACAAAAAATTTAACTTTTTTCCACTTAACTTCAAAAATTTAACTTTTCTCCACTTAACTACCTTAATTAACTTTTCTTCTCTTAACTACAAAAAATTTAACTATTCATCACTTAACTTAAAAATTTAAATTTCTTCCGCTTAACTACCAAAATTAACTTTTCTTCCGCTTAACTACCAAAGTTTAACTTTTTTCCTCTTAACTTCAAAAATTTAAATTTTTTCCGCTAAACTACCAAAATTAACTTTTTTCCGCTTAACTACAAAAAATTTAAATTTTTTCCGCTTAATTACCAAAATTTAACTTTTTTCCGCTTAACTACAAAAAATTTAACTTTTCTCCACTTAACTACCAAAATTTATCATTTTTCCGCTTAACTACCAAAATTTAACTTTTTTCCACTTAACTTCAACAATTTAAATTTTTTCCGCTTAATTACCAAAATTTAACTTTTTTCCGCTTAACTACAAAAAATTTAACTTTTCTCCACTTAACTACCAAAATTTATATTTTTTCCGCTTAACTACCAAAATTTAACTTTTTTCCGCTTAACTACAAAAAATTTAACTTTTCTCCACTTAACTACCAAAATTTATCATTATTCCGCTTAACTACCAAAATTAACTTTTTTCCGCCTAACTACAAAAAATTTAACTTTTCTCCACTTAACTACCAAAATTTATAATTTTTCCGCTTAACTACCAAAATTTAACTTTTTTCCGCTTAACTACAAAAAATTGAACTTTTCTCCACTTAACTACCAAAATATATCATTTTTCCGCTTAACTACCAAAATTTTACTTTTTTCCGCTTAACTACAAAAAATTTTACTTTTCTCCACTTAACTACCAAAATTTATAATTTTTCCGCTTAACTACCAAAATTTAACTTTTTTCCGCTTAACTACAAAAAATTTAACTTTTTTCCACTTAACTTCAAAAATTTAAATTTTTTACGTTTAACTACAAAAAATTTAACTTTTCTCCACTTAACTACCAAAATTTATCATTTTTCCGCTTAACTACCAAAATTTAACTTTTTTCCGCTTAACTACAAAAAATTGAACTTTTCTCCACTTAACTACCAAAATATATCATTATTCCGCTTAACTACCAAAATTAACTTTTTTCCGCCTAACTACAAAAAATTTAACTTTTCTCCACTTAACTACCAAAATTTATCATTTTTCCGCTTAACTACCAAAATTTAACTTTTTTCCGCTTAACTACAAAAAATTTAACTTTTCTCCACTTAACTACCATAATTAACTTTTCTTCCGCTTAACTACCAAAGTTTAACTTTTTTCCACTTAACTTCAAAAATTTAACTTTTTTCCACTTAACTTCAAAAATTTAAATTTTTTACGTTTAACTACAAAAAATTTAACTTTTCTCCACTTAACTACCTTAATTAACTTTTCTTCTCTTAACTACAAAAAATTTAACTATTCATCACTTAACTACAAAAAATTTAAATTTTTTCCGCTTAATTACCAAAATTTAACTTTTTTCCGCTTAACTACAAAAAATTTAACTTTTCTCCACTTAACTACCAAAATTTATCATTTTTCCGCTTAACTACCAAAATTTAACTTTTTTCCACTTAACTTCAAAAATTTAAATTTTTTCCGCTTAATTACCAAAATTTAACTTTTTTCCGCTTAACTACAAAAAATTTAACTTTTCTCCACTTAACTACCATAATTAACTTTTCTTCCGCTTAACTACCAAAGTTTAACTTTTTTCCACTTAACTTCAAAAATTTAACTTTTTTCCACTTAACTTCAAAAATTTAAATTTTTTACGTTTAACTACAAAAAATTTAACTTTTCTCCACTTAACTACCTTAATTAACTTTTCTTCTCTTAACTACTAAAAATTTAACTATTCATCACTTCAAAAATTTAAATTTCTTCCGCTTAACTACCAAAATTAACTTTTTTCCACTTAACTTCAAAAATTTAAATTTTTTACGTTTAACTACAAAAAATTTAACTTTTCTCCACTTAACTACCTTAATTAACTTTTCTTCTCTTAACTACAAAAAATTTAACTATTCATCACTTAACTACAAAAAATTTAAATTTTTTCCGCTTAATTACCAAAATTTAACTTTTTTCCGCTTAACTACAAAAAATTTAACTTTTCTCCACTTAACTACCAAAATTTATCATTTTTCCGCTTAACTACCAAAATTTAACTTTTTTCCACTTAACTTCAAAAATTTAAATTTTTTCCGCTTAATTACCAAAATTTAACTTTTTTCCGCTTAACTACAAAAAATTTAACTTTTCTCCACTTAACTACCATAATTAACTTTTCTTCCGCTTAACTACCAAAGTTTAACTTTTTTCCACTTAACTTCAAAAATTTAACTTTTTTCCACTTAACTTCAAAAATTTAAATTTTTTACGTTTAACTACAAAAAATTTAACTTTTCTCCACTTAACTACCTTAATTAACTTTTCTTCTCTTAACTACTAAAAATTTAACTATTCATCACTTCAAAAATTTAAATTTCTTCCGCTTAACTACCAAAATTAACTTTTTTCCACTTAACTTCAAAAATTTAAATTTTTTACGTTTAACTACAAAAAATTTAACTTTTCTCCACTTAACTACCTTAATTAACTTTTCTTCTCTTAACTACAAAAAATTTAACTATTCATCACTTAACTACAAAAAATTTAAATTTTTTCCGCTTAATTACCAAAATTTAACTTTTTTCCGCTTAACTACAAAAAATTTAACTTTTCTCCACTTAACTACCAAAATTTATCATTTTTCCGCTTAACTACCAAAATTTAACTTTTTTCCACTTAACTTCAAAAATTTAAATTTTTTCCGCTTAATTACCAAAATTTAACTTTTTTCCGCTTAACTACAAAAAATTTAACTTTTCTCCACTTAACTACCATAATTAACTTTTCTTCCGCTTAACTACCAAAGTTTAACTTTTTTCCACTTAACTTCAAAAATTTAACTTTTTTCCACTTAACTTCAAAAATTTAAATTTTTTACGTTTAACTACAAAAAATTTAACTTTTCTCCACTTAACTACCTTAATTAACTTTTCTTCTCTTAACTACTAAAAATTTAACTATTCATCACTTCAAAAATTTAAATTTCTTCCGCTTAACTACCAAAATTAACTTTTTTCCACTTAACTTCAAAAATTTAAATTTTTTCTGCTTAACTACCAAAGTTTAACTTTTTTCCACTTAACTTCAAAAATTTAAATTTTTTCCGCTTAACTACCAAAATTAACTTTTTATCGCTGAACTACAAAAAATTTAACTATTCACCACTTCAAAAATTTAAATTTTTTCCGCTTAACTACCAAAATTAACTTTTTTCCGCTGAACTACA
Source organism: Rhopalosiphum nymphaeae (assembly GCA_036289425.1). Lineage (NCBI taxonomy): Eukaryota > Metazoa > Arthropoda > Insecta > Hemiptera > Aphididae > Rhopalosiphum > Rhopalosiphum nymphaeae. Next base: position 6,084,991 of record JAZAQC010000006.1, on the reverse strand, counting down.
AAAAATTTAACTATTCACCACTTCAAAAATTTAAATTTTTTCCACTTAACTACCAAAATTTATAATTTTTCCGCTTAACTACCAAAATTTAACTTTTTTCCGCTTAACTACAAAAAATTGAACTTTTCTCCACTTAACTACCAAAATATATCATTTTTCCGCTTAACTACCAAAATTTTACTTTTTTCCGCTTAACTACAAAAAATTTTACTTTTCTCCACTTAACTACCAAAATTTATAATTTTTCCGCTTAACTACCAAAATTTAACTTTTTTCCGCTTAACTACAAAAAATTTAACTTTTTTCCACTTAACTTCAAAAATTTAAATTTTTTACGTTTAACTACAAAAAATTTAACTTTTCTCCACTTAACTACCAAAATTTATCATTTTTCCGCTTAACTACCAAAATTTAACTTTTTTCCGCTTAACTACAAAAAATTGAACTTTTCTCCACTTAACTACCAAAATATATCATTATTCCGCTTAACTACCAAAATTAACTTTTTTCCGCCTAACTACAAAAAATTTAACTTTTCTCCACTTAACTACCAAAATTTATCATTTTTCCGCTTAACTACCAAAATTTAACTTTTTTCCGCTTAACTACAAAAAATTTAACTTTTCTCCACTTAACTACCATAATTAACTTTTCTTCCGCTTAACTACCAAAGTTTAACTTTTTTCCACTTAACTTCAAAAATTTAACTTTTTTCCACTTAACTTCAAAAATTTAAATTTTTTACGTTTAACTACAAAAAATTTAACTTTTCTCCACTTAACTACCTTAATTAACTTTTCTTCTCTTAACTACAAAAAATTTAACTATTCATCACTTAACTACAAAAAATTTAAATTTTTTCCGCTTAATTACCAAAATTTAACTTTTTTCCGCTTAACTACAAAAAATTTAACTTTTCTCCACTTAACTACCAAAATTTATCATTTTTCCGCTTAACTACCAAAATTTAACTTTTTTCCACTTAACTTCAAAAATTTAAATTTTTTCCGCTTAATTACCAAAATTTAACTTTTTTCCGCTTAACTACAAAAAATTTAACTTTTCTCCACTTAACTACCATAATTAACTTTTCTTCCGCTTAACTACCAAAGTTTAACTTTTTTCCACTTAACTTCAAAAATTTAACTTTTTTCCACTTAACTTCAAAAATTTAAATTTTTTACGTTTAACTACAAAAAATTTAACTTTTCTCCACTTAACTACCTTAATTAACTTTTCTTCTCTTAACTACTAAAAATTTAACTATTCATCACTTCAAAAATTTAAATTTCTTCCGCTTAACTACCAAAATTAACTTTTTTCCACTTAACTTCAAAAATTTAAATTTTTTACGTTTAACTACAAAAAATTTAACTTTTCTCCACTTAACTACCTTAATTAACTTTTCTTCTCTTAACTACAAAAAATTTAACTATTCATCACTTAACTACAAAAAATTTAAATTTTTTCCGCTTAATTACCAAAATTTAACTTTTTTCCGCTTAACTACAAAAAATTTAACTTTTCTCCACTTAACTACCAAAATTTATCATTTTTCCGCTTAACTACCAAAATTTAATTTTTTTCCACTTAACTTCAAAAATTTAAATTTTTTCCGCTTAATTACCAAAATTTAACTTTTTTCCGCTTAACTACAAAAAATTTAACTTTTCTCCACTTAACTACCATAATTAACTTTTCTTCCGCTTAACTACCAAAGTTTAACTTTTTTCCACTTAACTTCAAAAATTTAACTTTTTTCCACTTAACTTCAAAAATTTAAATTTTTTACGTTTAACTACAAAAAATTTAACTTTTCTCCACTTAACTACCTTAATTAACTTTTCTTCTCTTAACTACTAAAAATTTAACTATTCATCACTTCAAAAATTTAAATTTCTTCCGCTTAACTACCAAAATTAACTTTTTTCCACTTAACTTCAAAAATTTAAATTTTTTACGTTTAACTACAAAAAATTTAACTTTTCTCCACTTAACTACCTTAATTAACTTTTCTTCTCTTAACTACAAAAAATTTAACTATTCATCACTTAACTACAAAAAATTTAAATTTTTTCCGCTTAATTACCAAAATTTAACTTTTTTCCGCTTAACTACAAAAAATTTAACTTTTCTCCACTTAACTACCAAAATTTATCATTTTTCCGCTTAACTACCAAAATTTAACTTTTTTCCACTTAACTTCAAAAATTTAAATTTTTTCCGCTTAATTACCAAAATTTAACTTTTTTCCGCTTAACTACAAAAAATTTAACTTTTCTCCACTTAACTACCATAATTAACTTTTCTTCCGCTTAACTACCAAAGTTTAACTTTTTTCCACTTAACTTCAAAAATTTAACTTTTTTCCACTTAACTTCAAAAATTTAAATTTTTTACGTTTAACTACAAAAAATTTAACTTTTCTCCACTTAACTACCTTAATTAACTTTTCTTCTCTTAACTACTAAAAATTTAACTATTCATCACTTCAAAAATTTAAATTTCTTCCGCTTAACTACCAAAATTAACTTTTTTCCACTTAACTTCAAAAATTTAAATTTTTTCTGCTTAACTACCAAAGTTTAACTTTTTTCCACTTAACTTCAAAAATTTAAATTTTTTCCGCTTAACTACCAAAATTAACTTTTTATCGCTGAACTACAAAAAATTTAACTATTCACCACTTCAAAAATTTAAATTTTTTCCGCTTAACTACCAAAATTAACTTTTTTCCGCTGAACTACAAAAAATTTAACTATTCACCACTTCAAAAATTTAAATTTTTTCCGCTTAACTACCAAAATTAACTTTTTTCCGCTTAACTACAAAAAATTTAACTTTTCTCCACTTAACTACCAAAATTTATCATTTTTCCGCTTAACTACCAAAATTTAACTTTTTTCCGCTTAACTACAAAAAATTGAACTTTTCTCCACTTAACTACCAAAATATATCATTATTCCGCTTAACTACCAAAATTAACTTTTTTCCGCCTAACTACAAAAAATTTAACTTTTCTCCACTTAACTACCAAAATTTATCATTTTTCCGCTTAACTACCAAAATTTTACTTTTTTCCGCTTAACTACAAAAAATTTAACTTTTCTCCACTTAACTACCATAATTAACTTTTCTTCCGCTTAACTACCAAAGTTTAACTTTTTTCCACTTAACTTCAAAAATTTAACTTTTTTCCACTTAACTTCAAAAATTTAACTTTTCTCCACTTAACTACCTTAATTAACTTTTCTTCTCTTAACTACAAAAAATTTAACTATTCATCACTTAACTTAAAAATTTAAATTTCTTCCGCTTAACTACCAAAATTAACTTTTCTTCCGCTTAACTACCAAAGTTTAACTTTTTTCCTCTTAACTTCAAAAATTTAAATTTTTTCCGCTAAACTACCAAAATTAACTTTTTTCCGCTTAACTACAAAAAATTTAAATTTTTTCCGCTTAATTACCAAAATTTAACTTTTTTCCGCTTAACTACAAAAAATTTAACTTTTCTCCACTTAACTACCAAAATTTATCATTTTTCCGCTTAACTACCAAAATTTAACTTTTTTCCACTTAACTTCAACAATTTAAATTTTTTCCGCTTAATTACCAAAATTTAACTTTTTTCCGCTTAACTACAAAAAATTTAACTTTTCTCCACTTAACTACCAAAATTTATATTTTTTCCGCTTAACTACCAAAATTTAACTTTTTTCCGCTTAACTACAAAAAATTTAACTTTTCTCCACTTAACTACCAAAATTTATCATTATTCCGCTTAACTACCAAAATTAACTTTTTTCCGCCTAACTACAAAAAATTTAACTTTTCTCCACTTAACTACCAAAATTTATAATTTTTCCGCTTAACTACCAAAATTTAACTTTTTTCCGCTTAACTACAAAAAATTGAACTTTTCTCCACTTAACTACCAAAATATATCATTTTTCCGCTTAACTACCAAAATTTTACTTTTTTCCGCTTAACTACAAAAAATTTTACTTTTCTCCACTTAACTACCAAAATTTATAATTTTTCCGCTTAACTACCAAAATTTAACTTTTTTCCGCTTAACTACAAAAAATTTAACTTTTCTCCACTTAACTACCATAATTAACTTTTCTTCCGCTTAACTACCAAAGTTTAACTTTTTTCCACTTAACTTCAAAAATTTAACTTTTTTCCACTTAACTTCAAAAATTTAAATTTTTTACGTTTAACTACAAAAAATTGAACTTTTCTCCACTTAACTACCAAAATATATCATTTTTCCGCTTAACTACCAAAATTTTACTTTTTTCCGCTTAACTACAAAAAATTTTACTTTTCTCCACTTAACTACCAAAATTTATAATTTTTCCACTTAACTACCAAAATTTATCATTATTCCGCTTAACTACCAAAATTAACTTTTTTCCGCCTAACTACAAAAAATTTAACTTTTCTCCACTTAACTACCAAAATTTATAATTTTTCCGCTTAACTACCAAAATTTAACTTTTTTCCACTTAACTTCAACAATTTAAATTTTTTCCGCTTAATTACCAAAATTTAACTTTTTTCCGCTTAACTACAAAAAATTTAACTTTTCTCCACTTAACTACCAAAATTTATAATTTTTCCGCTTAACTACCAAAATTTAACTTTTTTCCGCTTAACTACAAAAAATTTAACTTTTCTCCACTTAACTACCAAAATTTATCATTTTTCCGCTTAACTACCAAAATTTAACTTTTTTCCGCTTAACTACAAAAAATTGAACTTTTCTCCACTTAACTACCAAAATATATCATTTTTCCGCTTAACTACCAAAATTTTACTTTTTTCCGCTTAACTACAAAAAATTTTACTTTTCTCCACTTAACTACCAAAATTTATAATTTTTCCGCTTAACTACCAAAATTTAACTTTTTTCCGCTTAACTACAAAAAATTTAACTTTTCTCCACTTAACTACCATAATTAACTTTTCTTCCGCTTAACTACCAAAGTTTAACTTTTTTCCACTTAACTTCAAAAATTTAACTTTTTTCCACTTAACTTCAAAAATTTAAATTTTTTACGTTTAACTACAAAAAATTTAACTTTTCTCCACTTAACTACCTTAATTAACTTTTCTTCTCTTAACTACAAAAAATTTAACTATTCATCACTTAACTTAAAAATTTAAATTTCTTCCGCTTAACTACCAAAATTAACTTTTCTTCCGCTTAACTACCAAAGTTTAACTTTTTTCCGCTTAACTACAAAAAATTTAAATTTTTTCCGCTTAATTAGCAAAATTTAACTTTTTTCCGCTTAACTACAAAAAATTTAACTTTTCTCCACTTAACTACCAAAATTTATCATTTTTCCGCTTAACTACCAAAATTTAACTTTTTTCCACTTAACTTCAAAAATTTAAATTTTTTCCGCTTAATTACCAAAATTTAACTTTTTTCCGCTTAACTACAAAAAATTTAACTTTTCTCCACTTAACTACCAAAATTTATAATTTTTCCGCTTAACTACCAAAATTTAACTTTTTTCCGCTTAACTACAAAAAATTTAAATTTTTTCCGCTTAATTACCAAAATTTAACTTTTTTCCGCTTAACTACAAAAAATTTAACTTTTCTCCACTTAACTACCAAAATTTATCATTTTTCCGCTTAACTACCAAAATTTAACTTTTTTCCACTTAACTTCAAAAATTTAAATTTTTTCCGCTTAATTACCAAAATTTAACTTTTTTCCGCTTAACTACAAAAAATTTAACTTTTCTCCACTTAACTACCAAAATTTATAATTTTTCCGCTTAACTACAAAAATTTAACTTTTTTCCGCTTAACTACAAAAAATTTAACTTTTCTCCACTTAACTACCAAAATTTATCATTTTTCCGCTTAACTACCAAAATTTAACTTTTTTCCACTTAACTTCAAAAATTTAAATTTTTTCCGCTTAATTACCAAAATTTAACTTTTTTCCGCTTAACTACAAAAAATTTAACTTTTCTCCACTTAACTACCAAAATTTATAATTTTTCCGCTTAACTACCAAAATTTAACTTTTTTCCGCTTAACTACAAAAAATTTAAATTTTTTCCGCTTAATTACCAAAATTTAACTTTTTTCCGCTTAACTACAAAAAATTTAACTTTTCTCCACTTAACTACCAAAATTTATCATTTTTCCGCTTAACTACCAAAATTTAACTTTTTTCCACTTAACTTCAAAAATTTAAATTTTTTCCGCTTAATTACCAAAATTTAACTTTTTTCCGCTTAACTACAAAAAATTTAACTTTTCTCCACTTAACTACCAAAATTTATAATTTTTCCGCTTAACTACAAAAATTTAACTTTTTTCCGCTTAACTACAAAAAATTTAACTTTTCTCCACTTAACTACCATAATTAATTTTTCTTCTCTTAACTACAAAAAATTTTACTTTTCTCCACTTAACTACCAAAATTTATAATTTTTCCGCTTAACTACCAAAATTTAACTTTTTTCCGCTTAACTACAAAAAATTTAACTTTTCTCCACTTAACTACCAAAATTTATCATTTTTCCGCTTAACTACCAAAATTTAACTTTTTTCCGCTTAACTACAAAAAATTGAACTTTTCTCCACTTAACTACCAAAATATATCATTATTCCGCTTAACTACCAAAATTAACTTTTTTCCGCCTAACTACAAAAAATTTAACTTTTCTCCACTTAACTACCAAAATTTATCATTTTTCCGCTTAACTACCAAAATTTAACTTTTTTCCGCTTAACTACAAAAAATTTAACTTTTCTCCACTTAACTACCATAATTAACTTTTCTTCCGCTTAACTACCAAAGTTTAACTTTTTTCCACTTAACTTCAAAAATTTAACTTTTTTCCACTTAACTTCAAAAATTTAAATTTTTTACGTTTAACTACAAAAAATTTAACTTTTCTCCACTTAACTACCTTAATTAACTTTTCTTCTCTTAACTACAAAAAATTTAACTATTCATCACTTAACTACAAAAAATTTAAATTTTTTCCGCTTAATTACCAAAATTTAACTTTTTTCCGCTTAACTACAAAAAATTTAACTTTTCTCCACTTAACTACCAAAATTTATCATTTTTCCGCTTAACTACCAAAATTTAACTTTTTTCCACTTAACTTCAACAATTTAAATTTTTTCCGCTTAATTACCAAAATTTAACTTTTTTCCGCTTAACTACAAAAAATTTAACTTTTCTCCACTTAACTACCAAAATTTATAATTTTTCCGCTTAACTACCAAAATTTAACTTTTTTCCGCTTAACTACAAAAAATTTAACTTTTCTCCACTTAACTACCAAAATTTATCATTATTCCGCTTAACTACCAAAATTTAACTTTTTTCCGCTAAACTACAAAAAATTTAACTTTTCTCCACTTAACTACCAAAATTTATCATTTTTCCGCTTAACTACCAAAATTTAACTTTTTTCCGCTTAACTACAAAAAATTGAACTTTTCTCCACTTAACTACCAAAATATATCATTTTTCCGCTTAACTACCAAAATTTTACTTTTTTCCGCTTAACTACAAAAAATTTTACTTTTCTCCACTTAACTACCAAAATTTATAATTTTTCCGCTTAACTACCAAAATTTAACTTTTTTCCGCTTAACTACAAAAAATTTAACTTTTCTCCACTTAACTACCATAATTAACTTTTCTTCCGCTTAACTACCAAAGTTTAACTTTTTTCCACTTAACTTCAAAAATTTAACTTTTTTCCACTTAACTTCAAAAATTTAAATTTTTTACGTTTAACTACAAAAAATTTAACTTTTCTCCACTTAACTACCTTAATTAACTTTTCTTCTCTTAACTACAAAAAATTTAACTATTCATCACTTAACTTAAAAATTTAAATTTCTTCCGCTTAACTACCAAAATTAACTTTTCTTCCGCTTAACTACAAAAAATTTAAATTTTTTCCGCTTAATTACCAAAATTTAACTTTTTTCCTCTTAACTTCAAAAATTTAAATTTTTTCCGCTAAACTACCAAAATTTATCATTATTCCGCTTAACTACCAAAGTTTAACTTTTTTCCACTTAACTTCAAAAATTTAACTTTTTTCCTCTTAACTTCAAAAATTTAAATTTTTTCCGCTAAACTACCAAAATTAACTTTTTTCCGCTTAACTACAAAAAATTTAAATTTTTTCCGCTTAATTACCAAAATTTAACTTTTTTCCGCTTAACTACAAAAAATTTAACTTTTCTCCACTTAACTACCAAAATTTATCATTTTTCCGCTTAACTACCAAAATTTAACTTTTTTCCACTTAACTTCAAAAATTTAAATTTTTTCCGCTTAATTACCAAAATTTAACTTTTTTCCGCTTAACTACAAAAAATTTAACTTTTCTCCACTTAACTACCAAAATTTATAATTTTTCCGCTTAACTACCAAAATTTAACTTTTTTCCGCTTAACTACAAAAAATTTAAATTTTTTCAGCTTAATTACCAAAATTTAACTTTTTTCCGCTTAACTACAAAAAATTTAACTTTTCTCCACTTAACTACCAAAATTTATCATTTTTCCGCTTAACTACCAAAATTTAACTTTTTTCCACTTAACTTCAAAAATTTAAATTTTTTCCGCTTAATTACCAAAATTTAACTTTTTTCCGCTTAACTACAAAAAATTTAACTTTTCTCCACTTAACTACCAAAATTTATAATTTTTCCGCTTAACTACCAAAATTTAACTTTTTTCCGCTTAACTACAAAAAATTTAACTTTTCTCCACTTAACTACCATAATTAATTTTTCTTCTCTTAACTACAAAAAATTTTACTTTTCTCCACTTAACTACCAAAATTTATAATTTTTCCGCTTAACTACCAAAATTTAACTTTTTTCCGCTTAACTACAAAAAATTTAACTTTTCTCCACTTAACTACCAAAATTTATCATTTTTCCGCTTAACTACCAAAATTTAACTTTTTTCCGCTTAACTACAAAAAATTGAACTTTTCTCCACTTAACTACCAAAATATATCATTATTCCGCTTAACTACCAAAATTAACTTTTTTCCGCCTAACTACAAAAAATTTAACTTTTCTCCACTTAACTACCAAAATTTATCATTTTTCCGCTTAACTACCAAAATTTAACTTTTTTCCGCTTAACTACAAAAAATTTAACTTTTCTCCACTTAACTACCATAATTAACTTTTCTTCCGCTTAACTACCAAAGTTTAACTTTTTTCCACTTAACTTCAAAAATTTAACTTTTTTCCACTTAACTTCAAAAATTTAAATTTTTTACGTTTAACTACAAAAAATTTAACTTTTCTCCACTTAACTACCTTAATTAACTTTTCTTCTCTTAACTACAAAAAATTTAACTATTCATCACTTAACTACAAAAAATTTAAATTTTTTCCGCTTAACTACAAAAAATTTAACTTTTCTCCACTTAACTACCAAAATTTATCATTTTTCCGCTTAACTACCAAAATTTAACTTTTTTCCACTTAACTTCAACAATTTAAATTTTTTTCGCTTAATTACCAAAATTTAACTTTTTTCCGCTTAACTACAAAAAATTTAACTTTTCTCCACTTAACTACCAAAATTTATAATTTTTCCGCTTAACTACCAAAATTTAACTTTTTTCCGCTTAACTACAAAAAATTTAACTTTTCTCCACTTAACTACCAAAATTTATCATTTTTCCGCTTAACTACCAAAATTTTACTTTTTTCCGCTTAACTACAAAAAATTTAACTTTTCTCCACTTAACTACCAAAATTTATAATTTTTCCGCTTAACTACCAAAATTTAACTTTTTTCCGCTTAACTACAAAAAATTTAACTTTTCTCCACTTAACTACCAAAATTTATCATTTTTCCGCTTAACTACCAAAATTTAACTTTTTTCCGCTTAACTACAAAAAATTGAACTTTTCTCCACTTAACTACCAAAATATATCATTATTCCGCTTAACTACCAAAATTAACTTTTTTCCGCTTAACTACAAAAATTTAACTTTTTTCCGCTTAACTACAAAAAATTTAACTTTTCTCCACTTAACTACCATAATTAACTTTTCTTCCGCTTAACTACCAAAGTTTAACTTTTTTCCACTTAACTTCAAAAATTTAACTTTTTTCCACTTAACTTCAACAATTTAAATTTTTTCCGCTTAATTACCAAAATTTAACTTTTTTCCGCTTAACTACAAAAAATTTAACTTTTCTCCACTTAACTACCAAAATTTATAATTTTTCCGCTTAACTACCAAAATTTATCTTTTTTCCGCTTAACTACAAAAAATTTAACTTTTCTCCACTTAACTACCAAAATTTATCATTTTTCCGCTTAACTACCAAAATTTAACTTTTTTCCACTTAACTTCAAAAATTTAAATTTTTTCCGCTTAATTACCAAAATTTAACTTTTTTCCGCTTAACTACAAAAAATTTAAATTTTTTCCGCTTAATTACCAAAATTTAACTTTTTTCCGCTTAACTACAAAAAATTTAACTTTTCTCCACTTAACTACCAAAATTTATCATTTTTCCGCTTAACTACCAAAATTTAACTTTTTTCCACTTAACTTCAACAATTTAAATTTTTTCCGCTTAATTACCAAAATTTAACTTTTTTCCGCTTAACTACAAAAAATTTAACTTTTCTCCACTTAACTACCAAAATTTATAATTTTTCCGCTTAACTACCAAAATTTAACTTTTTTCCGCTTAACTACAAAAAATTTAACTTTTCTCCACTTAACTACCAAAATTTATCATTTTTCCGCTTAACTACCAAAATTTTACTTTTTTCCGCTTAACTACAAAAAATTTAACTTTTCTCCACTTAACTACCATAATTAACTTTTCTTCCGCTTAACTACCAAAGTTTAACTTTTTTCCACTTAACTTCAAAAATTTAACTTTTTTCCACTTAACTTCAAAAATTTAAATTTTTTACGTTTAACTACCAAAATTAACTTTTCTTCCGCTTAACTACCAAAGTTTAACTTTTTTCCTCTTAACTTCAAAAATTTAAATTTTTTCCGCTAAACTACCAAAATTAACTTTTTTCCGCTTAACTACAAAAAATTTAAATTTTTTCCGCTTACTTACCAAAATTTAACTTTTTTCCGCTTAACTACAAAAAATTTAACTTTTCTCCACTTAACTACCAAAATTTATCATTTTTCCGCTTAACTACCAAAATTTAACTTTTTTCCGCTTAACTACAAAAAATTTAACTTTTCTCCACTTAACTACCATAATTAACTTTTCTTCCGCTTAACTACCAAAGTTTAACTTTTTTCCACTTAACTTCAAAAATTTAACTTTTTTCCACTTAACTTCAACAATTTAAATTTTTTCCGCTTAATTACCAAAATTTAACTTTTTTCCGCTTAACTACAAAAAATTTAACTTTTCTCCACTTAACTACCAAAATTTATAATTTTTCCGCTTAACTACCAAAATTTAACTTTTTTCCGCTTAACTACAAAAAATTTAACTTTTCTCCACTTAACTACCAAAATTTATCATTTTTCCGCTTAACTACCAAAATTTTACTTTTTTCCGCTTAACTACAAAAAATTTAACTTTTCTCCACTTAACTACCAAAATTTATAATTTTTCCGCTTAACTACCAAAATTTAACTTTTTTCCGCTTAACTACAAAAAATTTAACTTTTCTCCACTTAACTACCAAAATTTATCATTTTTCCGCTTAACTACCAAAATTTAACTTTTTTCCGCTTAACTACAAAAAATTGAACTTTTCTCCACTTAACTACCAAAATATATCATTATTCCGCTTAACTACCAAAATTAACTTTTTTCCGCTTAACTACAAAAATTTAACTTTTTTCCGCTTAACTACAAAAAATTTAACTTTTCTCCACTTAACTACCATAATTAACTTTTCTTCCGCTTAACTACCAAAGTTTAACTTTTTTCCACTTAACTTCAAAAATTTAACTTTTTTCCACTTAACTTCAACAATTTAAATTTTTTCCGCTTAATTACCAAAATTTAACTTTTTTCCGCTTAACTACAAAAAATTTAACTTTTCTCCACTTAACTACCAAAATTTATAATTTTTCCGCTTAACTACCAAAATTTATCTTTTTTCCGCTTAACTACAAAAAATTTAACTTTTCTCCACTTAACTACCAAAATTTATCATTTTTCCGCTTAACTACCAAAATTTAACTTTTTTCCACTTAACTTCAAAAATTTAAATTTTTTCCGCTTAATTACCAAAATTTAACTTTTTTCCGCTTAACTACAAAAAATTTAAATTTTTTCCGCTTAATTACCAAAATTTAACTTTTTTCCGCTTAACTACAAAAAATTTAACTTTTCTCCACTTAACTACCAAAATTTATCATTTTTCCGCTTAACTACCAAAATTTAACTTTTTTCCACTTAACTTCAACAATTTAAATTTTTTCCGCTTAATTACCAAAATTTAACTTTTTTCCGCTTAACTACAAAAAATTTAACTTTTCTCCACTTAACTACCAAAATTTATAATTTTTCCGCTTAACTACCAAAATTTAACTTTTTTCCGCTTAACTACAAAAAATTTAACTTTTCTCCACTTAACTACCAAAATTTATCATTTTTCCGCTTAACTACCAAAATTTTACTTTTTTCCGCTTAACTACAAAAAATTTAACTTTTCTCCACTTAACTACCATAATTAACTTTTCTTCCGCTTAACTACCAAAGTTTAACTTTTTTCCACTTAACTTCAAAAATTTAACTTTTTTCCACTTAACTTCAAAAATTTAAATTTTTTACGTTTAACTACCAAAATTAACTTTTCTTCCGCTTAACTACCAAAGTTTAACTTTTTTCCTCTTAACTTCAAAAATTTAAATTTTTTCCGCTAAACTACCAAAATTAACTTTTTTCCGCTTAACTACAAAAAATTTAAATTTTTTCCGCTTACTTACCAAAATTTAACTTTTTTCCGCTTAACTACAAAAAATTTAACTTTTCTCCACTTAACTACCAAAATTTATCATTTTTCCGCTTAACTACCAAAATTTAACTTTTTTCCGCTTAACTACAAAAAATTTAACTTTTCTCCACTTAACTACCATAATTAACTTTTCTTCCGCTTAACTACCAAAGTTTAACTTTTTTCCACTTAACTTCAAAAATTTAACTTTTTTCCACTTAACTTCAACAATTTAAATTTTTTCCGCTTAATTACCAAAATTTAACTTTTTTCCGCTTAACTACAAAAAATTTAACTTTTCTCCACTTAACTACCAAAATTTATAATTTTTCCGCTTAACTACCAAAATTTATCTTTTTTCCGCTTAACTACAAAAAATTTAACTTTTCTCCACTTAACTACCAAAATTTATCATTTTTCCGCTTAACTACCAAAATTTAACTTTTTTCCACTTAACTTCAAAAATTTAAATTTTTTCCGCTTAATTACCAAAATTTAACTTTTTTCCGCTTAACTACAAAAAATTGAACTTTTCTCCACTTAACTACCAAAATATATCATTATTCCGCTTAACTACCAAAATTAACTTTTTTCCGCCTAACTACAAAAAATTTAACTTTTCTCCACTTAACTACCAAAATTTATCATTTTTCCGCTTAACTACCAAAATTTTATTTTTTTCCGCTTAACTACAAAAAATTTAACTTTTCTCCACTTAACTACCATAATTAATTTTTCTTCTCTTAACTACAAAAAATTTTACTTTTCTCCACTTAACTACCAAAATTTATAATTTTTCCGCTTAACTACCAAAATTTAACTTTTTTCCGCTTAACTACAAAAAATTTAACTTTTCTCCACTTAACTACCAAAATTTATCATTTTTCCGCTTAACTACCAAAATTTAACTTTTTTCCGCTTAACTACAAAAAATTGAACTTTTCTCCACTTAACTACCAAAATATATCATTATTCCGCTTAACTACCAAAATTAACTTTTTTCCGCTTAACTACAAAAAATTTAAATTTTTTCCGCTTAATTACCAAAATTTAACTTTTTTCCGCTTAACTACAAAAAATTTAACTTTTCTCCACTTAACTACCAAAATTTATCATTTTTCCGCTTAACTACCAAAATTTAACTTTTTTCCACTTAACTTCAACAATTTAAATTTTTTCCGCTTAATTACCAAAATTTAACTTTTTTCCGCTTAACTACAAAAAATTTAACTTTTCTCCACTTAACTACCAAAATTTATAATTTTTCCGCTTAACTACCAAAATTTAACTTTTTTCCGCTTAACTACAAAAAATTTAACTTTTCTCCACTTAACTACCAAAATTTATCATTATTCCGCTTAACTACCAAAATTTAACTTTTTTCCGCTTAACTACAAAAAATTTAACTTTTCTCCACTTAACTACCAAAATTTATCATTTTTCCGCTTAACTACCAAAATTTAACTTTTTTCCGCTTAACTACAAAAAATTGAACTTTTCTCCACTTAACTACCAAAATATATCATTATTCCGCTTAACTACCAAAATTAACTTTTTTCCGCCTAACTACAAAAAATTTAACTTTTCTCCACTTAACTACCAAAATTTATCATTTTTCCGCTTAACTACCAAAATTTTACTTTTTTCCGCTTAACTACAAAAAATTTAACTTTTCTCCACTTAACTACCATAATTAACTTTTCTTCCGCTTAACTACCAAAGTTTAACTTTTTTCCACTTAACTTCAAAAATTTAACTTTTTTCCACTTAACTTCAAAAATTTAAATTTTTTACGTTTAACTACAAAAAATTTAACTTTTCTCCACTTAACTACCTTAATTAACTTTTCTTCTCTTAACTACAAAAAATTTAACTTTTCATCACTTAACTTAAAAATTTAAATTTCTTCCGCTTAACTACCAAAATTAACTTTTCTTCCGCTTAACTACCAAAGTTTAACTTTTTTCCTCTTAACTTCAAAAATTTAAATTTTTTCCGCTAAACTACCAAAATTAACTTTTTTCCGCTTAACTACAAAAAATTTAAATTTTTTCCGCTTACTTACCAAAATTTAACTTTTTTCCGCTTAACTACAAAAAATTTAACTTTTCTCCACTTAACTACCAAATTTTATCATTTTTCCGCTTAACTACCAAAATTTAACTTTTTTCCACTTAACTTCAAAAATTTAAATTTTTTCCGCTTAATTACCAAAATTTAACTTTTTTCCGCTTAACTACAAAAAATTGAACTTTTCTCCACTTAACTACCAAAATATATCATTATTCCGCTTAACTACCAAAATTAACTTTTTTCCGCCTAACTACAAAAAATTTAACTTTTCTCCACTTAACTACCAAAATTTTACTTTTTTCCGCTTAACTACAAAAAATTTAACTTTTCTCCACTTAACTACCAAAATTTATCATTTTTCCGCTTAACTACCAAAATTTTACTTTTTTCCGCTTAACTACAAAAAATTTAACTTTTCTCCACTTAACTACCAAAATTTATCATTTTTCCGCTTAACTACCAAAATTTAACTTTTTTCCGCTTAACTACAAAAAATTGAACTTTTCTCCACTTAACTACCAAAATATATCATTATTCCGCTTAACTACCAAAATTAACTTTTTTCCGCTTAACTACAAAAAATTTAAATTTTTTCCGCTTAATTACCAAAATTTAACTTTTTTCCGCTTAACTACAAAAAATTTAACTTTTCTCCACTTAACTACCAAAATTTATCATTTTTCCGCTTAACTACCAAAATTTAACTTTTTTCCACTTAACTTAAAAATTTAAATTTTTTCCGCTTAATTACCAAAATTTAACTTTTTTCCGCTTAACTACAAAAAATTTAACTTTTCTCCACTTAACTACCAAAATTTATAATTTTTCCGCTTAACTACCAAAATTTAACTTTTTTCCGCTTAACTACAAAAAATTTAACTTTTCTCCACTTAACTACCAAAATTTATCATTTTTCCGCTTAACTACCAAAATTTTACTTTTTTCCGCTTAACTACAAAAAATTTAACTTTTCTCCACTTAACTACCAAAATTTATAATTTTTCCGCTTAACTACCAAAATTTAACTTTTTTCCGCTTAACTACAAAAAATTTAACTTTTCTCCACTTAACTACCAAAATTTATCATTTTTCCGCTTAACTACCAAAATTTAACTTTTTTCCGCTTAACTACAAAAAATTGAACTTTTCTCCACTTAACTACCAAAATATATCATTATTCCGCTTAACTTCAACAATTTAAATTTTTTCCGCTTAATTACCAAAATTTAACTTTTTTCCGCTTAACTACAAAAAATTTAACTTTTCTCCACTTAACTACCAAAATTTATAATTTTTCCGCTTAACTACCAAAATTTAACTTTTTTCCGCTTAACTACAAAAAATTTAACTTTTCTCCACTTAACTACCAAAATTTATCATTATTCCGCTTAACTACCAAAATTTAACTTTTTTCCGCTTAACTACAAAAAATTTAACTTTTCTCCACTTAACTACCAAAATTTATCATTTTTCCGCTTAACTACCAAAATTTAACTTTTTTCCGCTTAACTACAAAAAATTTAACTTTTCTCCACTTAACTACCAAAATTTATCATTTTTCCGCTTAACTACCAAAATTTAACTTTTTTCCGCTTAACTACAAAAAATTTAACTTTTCTCCACTTAACTACCATAATTAACTTTTCTTCCGCTTAACTACCAAAGTTTAACTTTTTTCCACTTAACTTCAAAAATTTAACTTTTCTCCACTTAACTACCTTAATTAACTTTTCTTCTCTTAACTACAAAAAATTTAACTTTTCATCACTTAACTTAAAAATTTAAATTTCTTCCGCTTAACTACCAAAATTAACTTTTCTTCCGCTTAACTACCAAAGTTTAACTTTTTTCCTCTTAACTTCAAAAATTTAAATTTTTTCCGCTAAACTACCAAAATTAACTTTTTTCCGCTTAACTACAAAAAATTTAAATTTTTTCCGCTTACTTACCAAAATTTAACTTTTTTCCGCTTAACTACAAAAAATTTAACTTTTCTCCACTTAACTACCAAATTTTATCATTTTTCCGCTTAACTACCAAAATTTAACTTTTTTCCACTTAACTTCAAAAATTTAAATTTTTTCCGCTTAATTACCAAAATTTAACTTTTTTCCGCTTAACTACAAAAAATTGAACTTTTCTCCACTTAACTACCAAAATATATCATTATTCCGCTTAACTACCAAAATTAACTTTTTTCCGCCTAACTACAAAAAATTTAACTTTTCTCCACTTAACTACCAAAATTTTACTTTTTTCCGCTTAACTACAAAAAATTTAACTTTTCTCCACTTAACTACCAAAATTTATCATTTTTCCGCTTAACTACCAAAATTTTACTTTTTTCCGCTTAACTACAAAAAATTTAACTTTTCTCCACTTAACTACCAAAATTTATCATTTTTCCGCTTAACTACCAAAATTTAACTTTTTTCCGCTTAACTACAAAAAATTGAACTTTTCTCCACTTAACTACCAAAATATATCATTATTCCGCTTAACTACCAAAATTAACTTTTTTCCGCTTAACTACAAAAAATTTAAATTTTTTCCGCTTAATTACCAAAATTTAACTTTTTTCCGCTTAACTACAAAAAATTTAACTTTTCTCCACTTAACTACCAAAATTTATCATTTTTCCGCTTAACTACCAAAATTTAACTTTTTTCCACTTAACTTCAACAATTTAAATTTTTTCCGCTTAATTACCAAAATTTAACTTTTTTCCGCTTAACTACAAAAAATTTAACTTTTCTCCACTTAACTACCAAAATTTATAATTTTTCCGCTTAACTACCAAAATTTAACTTTTTTCCGCTTAACTACAAAAAATTTAACTTTTCTCCACTTAACTACCAAAATTTATCATTTTTCCGCTTAACTACCAAAATTTTACTTTTTTCCGCTTAACTACAAAAAATTTAACTTTTCTCCACTTAACTACCAAAATTTATAATTTTTCCGCTTAACTACCAAAATTTAACTTTTTTCCGCTTAACTACAAAAAATTTAA
This sequence comes from Rhopalosiphum nymphaeae, assembly GCA_036289425.1. Taxonomy (NCBI): domain Eukaryota; kingdom Metazoa; phylum Arthropoda; class Insecta; order Hemiptera; family Aphididae; genus Rhopalosiphum; species Rhopalosiphum nymphaeae. The sequence goes on along the minus strand of JAZAQC010000006.1, from coordinate 6,066,927 downwards.
CTTTTCTCCACTTAACTACCAAAATTTATCATTTTTCCGCTTAACTACCAAAATTTAACTTTTTTCCGCTTAACTACAAAAAATTGAACTTTTCTCCACTTAACTACCAAAATATATCATTATTCCGCTTAACTTCAACAATTTAAATTTTTTCCGCTTAATTACCAAAATTGAACTTTTTTCCGCTTAACTACAAAAAATTTAACTTTTCTCCACTTAACTACCAAAATTTATAATTTTTCCGCTTAACTACCAAAATTTAACTTTTTTCCGCTTAACTACAAAAAATTTAACTTTTCTCCACTTAACTACCAAAATTTATCATTATTCCGCTTAACTACCAAAATTTAACTTTTTTCCGCTTAACTACAAAAAATTTAACTTTTCTCCACTTAACTACCAAAATTTATCATTTTTCCGCTTAACTACCAAAATTTAACTTTTTTCCGCTTAACTACAAAAAATTGAACTTTTCTCCACTTAACTACCAAAATATATCATTATTCCGCTTAACTACCAAAATTAACTTTTTTCCGCCTAACTACAAAAAATTTAACTTTTCTCCACTTAACTACCAAAATTTATCATTTTTCCGCATAACTACCAAAATTTTACTTTTTTCCGCTTAACTACAAAAAATTTTACTTTTCTCCACTTAACTACCAAAATTTATAATTTTTCCGCTTAACTACCAAAATTTAACTTTTTTCCGCTTAACTACAAAAAATTTAACTTTTCTCCACTTAACTACCATAATTAACTTTTCTTCCGCTTAACTACCAAAGTTTAACTTTTTTCCACTTAACTTCAAAAATTTAACTTTTTTCCACTTAACTTCAACAATTTAAATTTTTTCCGCTTAATTACCAAAATTTAACTTTTTTCCGCTTAACTACAAAAAATTTAACTTTTCTCCACTTAACTACCAAAATTTATAATTTTTCCGCTTAACTACCAAAATTTATCTTTTTTCCGCTTAACTACAAAAAATTTAACTTTTCTCCACTTAACTACCAAAATTTATCATTTTTCCGCTTAACTACCAAAATTTAACTTTTTTCCACTTAACTTCAAAAATTTAAATTTTTTCCGCTTAATTACCAAAATTTAACTTTTTTCCGCTTAACTACAAAAAATTGAACTTTTCTCCACTTAACTACCAAAATATATCATTATTCCGCTTAACTACCAAAATTAACTTTTTTCCGCCTAACTACAAAAAATTTAACTTTTCTCCACTTAACTACCAAAATTTATCATTTTTCCGCTTAACTACCAAAATTTTACTTTTTTCCGCTTAACTACAAAAAATTTAACTTTTCTCCACTTAACTACCATAATTAATTTTTCTTCTCTTAACTACAAAAAATTTTACTTTTCTCCACTTAACTACCAAAATTTATCATTTTTCCGCTTAACTACCAAAATTTTACTTTTTTCCGCTTAACTACAAAAAATTTAACTTTTCTCCACTTAACTACCAAAATTTATAATTTTTCCGCTTAACTACCAAAATTTAACTTTTTTCCGCTTAACTACAAAAAATTTAACTTTTCTCCATTTAACTACCAAAATTTATCATTTTTCCGCTTAACTACCAAAATTTAACTTTTTTCCGCTTTACTACAAAAAATTGAACTTTTCTCCACTTAACTACCAAAATATATCATTACTCCGCTTAACTACCAAAATTAACTTTTTTCCGCTTAACTACAAAAAATTTAAATTTTTTCCGCTTAATTACCAAAATTTAACTTTTTTCCGCTTAACTACAAAAAATTTAACTTTTCTCCACTTAACTACCAAAATTTATCATTTTTCCGCTTAACTACAAAAAATTTAACTTTTCTCCACTTAACTACCAAAATTTATCATTTTTCCGCTTAACTACCAAAATTTAACTTTTTTCCGCTTAACTACAAAAAATTTAACTTTTCTCCACTTAACTACCAAAATTTATCATTTTTCCGCTTAACTACCAAAATTTTATTTTTTTCCGCTTAACTACAAAAAATTTAACTTTTCTCCACTTAACTACCATAATTAATTTTTCTTCTCTTAACTACAAAAAATTTTACTTTTCTCCACTTAACTACCAAAATTTATAATTTTTCCGCTTAACTACCAAAATTTAACTTTTTTCCGCTTAACTACAAAAAATTTAACTTTTCTCCACTTAACTACCAAAATTTATCATTTTTCCGCTTAACTACCAAAATTTAACTTTTTTCCGCTTAACTACAAAAAATTGAACTTTTCTCCACTTAACTACCAAAATATATCATTATTCCGCTTAACTACCAAAATTAACTTTTTTCCGCCTAACTACAAAAAATTTAACTTTTCTCCACTTAACTACCAAAATTTATCATTTTTCCGCTTAACTACCAAAATTTTACTTTTTTCCGCTTAACTACAAAAAATTTAACTTTTCTCCACTTAACTACCATAATTAACTTTTCTTCCGCTTAACTACCAAAGTTTAACTTTTCTTCCGCTTAACTACCAAAGTTTAACTTTTTTCCTCTTAACTTCAAAAATTTAAATTTTTTCCGCTAAACTACCAAAATTAACTTTTTTCCGCTTAACTACAAAAAATTTAAATTTTTTCCGCTTACTTACCAAAATTTAACTTTTTTCCGCTTAACTACAAAAAATTTAACTTTTCTCCACTTAACTACCAAAATTTATCATTTTTCCGCTTAACTACCAAAATTTAACTTTTTTCCACTTAACTTCAAAAATTTAAATTTTTTCCGCTTAATTACCAAAATTTAACTTTTTTCCGCTTAACTACAAAAAATTGAACTTTTCTCCACTTAACTACCAAAATATATCATTATTCCGCTTAACTACCAAAATTAACTTTTTTCCGCCTAACTACAAAAAATTTAACTTTTTTCCGCTTAACTACAAAAAATTGAACTTTTCTCCACTTAACTACCAAAATATATCATTATTCCGCTTAACTACCAAAATTAACTTTTTTCCGCCTAACTACAAAAAATTTTACTTTTCTCCACTTAACTACCAAAATTTATCATTTTTCCGCTTAACTACCAAAATTTTACTTTTTTCCGCTTAACTACAAAAAATTTAACTTTTCTCCACTTAACTACCAAAATTTATAATTTTTCCGCTTAACTACCAAAATTTAACTTTTTTCCGCTTAACTACAAAAAATTTAACTTTTCTCCATTTAACTACCAAAATTTATCATTTTTCCGCTTAACTACCAAAATTTAACTTTTTTCCGCTTTACTACAAAAAATTGAACTTTTCTCCACTTAACTACCAAAATATATCATTACTCCGCTTAACTACCAAAATTAACTTTTTTCCGCTTAACTACAAAAAATTTAAATTTTTTCCGCTTAATTACCAAAATTTAACTTTTTTCCGCTTAACTACAAAAAATTTAACTTTTCTCCACTTAACTACCAAAATTTATCATTTTTCCGCTTAACTACAAAAAATTTAACTTTTCTCCACTTAACTACCAAAATTTATCATTTTTCCGCTTAACTACCAAAATTTAACTTTTTTCCGCTTAACTACAAAAAATTTAACTTTTCTCCACTTAACTACCAAAATTTATCATTTTTCCGCTTAACTACCAAAATTTTATTTTTTTCCGCTTAACTACAAAAAATTTAACTTTTCTCCACTTAACTACCATAATTAATTTTTCTTCTCTTAACTACAAAAAATTTTACTTTTCTCCACTTAACTACCAAAATTTATAATTTTTCCGCTTAACTACCAAAATTTAACTTTTTTCCGCTTAACTACAAAAAATTTAACTTTTCTCCACTTAACTACCAAAATTTATCATTTTTCCGCTTAACTACCAAAATTTAACTTTTTTCCGCTTAACTACAAAAAATTGAACTTTTCTCCACTTAACTACCAAAATATATCATTATTCCGCTTAACTACCAAAATTAACTTTTTTCCGCCTAACTACAAAAAATTTAACTTTTCTCCACTTAACTACCAAAATTTATCATTTTTCCGCTTAACTACCAAAATTTTACTTTTTTCCGCTTAACTACAAAAAATTTAACTTTTCTCCACTTAACTACCATAATTAACTTTTCTTCCGCTTAACTACCAAAGTTTAACTTTTCTTCCGCTTAACTACCAAAGTTTAACTTTTTTCCTCTTAACTTCAAAAATTTAAATTTTTTCCGCTAAACTACCAAAATTAACTTTTTTCCGCTTAACTACAAAAAATTTAAATTTTTTCCGCTTACTTACCAAAATTTAACTTTTTTCCGCTTAACTACAAAAAATTTAACTTTTCTCCACTTAACTACCAAAATTTATCATTTTTCCGCTTAACTACCAAAATTTAACTTTTTTCCACTTAACTTCAAAAATTTAAATTTTTTCCGCTTAATTACCAAAATTTAACTTTTTTCCGCTTAACTACAAAAAATTGAACTTTTCTCCACTTAACTACCAAAATATATCATTATTCCGCTTAACTACCAAAATTAACTTTTTTCCGCCTAACTACAAAAAATTTAACTTTTCTCCACTTAACTACCAAAATTTATCATTTTTCCGCTTAACTACCAAAATTTTACTTTTTTCCGCTTAACTACAAAAAATTTAACTTTTCTCCACTTAACTACCATAATTAATTTTTCTTCTCTTAACTACAAAAAATTTTACTTTTCTCCACTTAACTACCAAAATTTATCATTTTTCCGCTTAACTACCAAAATTTTACTTTTTTCCGCTTAACTACAAAAAATTTAACTTTTCTCCACTTAACTACCAAAATTTATCATTTTTCCGCTTAACTACCAAAATTTAACTTTTTTCCGCTTAACTACAAAAAATTGAACTTTTCTCCACTTAACTACCAAAATATATCATTATTCCGCTTAACTACCAAAATTAACTTTTTTCCGCCTAACTACAAAAAATTTAACTTTTCTCCACTTAACTACCAAAATTTATCATTTTTCCGCTTAACTACCAAAATTTAACTTTTTTCCGCTTAACTACAAAAAATTTAACTTTTCTCCACTTAACTACCATAATTAACTTTTCTTCCGCTTAACTACCAAAGTTTAACTTTTTTCCACTTAACTTCAAAAATTTAACTTTTTTCCACTTAACTTCAAAAATTTAAATTTTTTACGTTTAACTACAAAAAATTTAACTTTTCTCCACTTAACTACCTTAATTAACTTTTCTTCTCTAAACTACAAAAAATTTAACTATTCATCACTTAACTACAAAAAATTTAAATTTTTTCCGCTTAATTACCAAAATTTAACTTTTTTCCGCTTAACTACAAAAAATTTAACTTTTCTCCACTTAACTACCAAAATTTATCATTTTTCCGCTTAACTACCAAAATTTAACTTTTTTCCACTTAACTTCAAAAATTTAAATTTTTTCCGCTTAATTACCAAAATTTAACTTTTTTCCGCTTAACTACAAAAAATTTAACTTTTCTCCACTTAACTACCATAATTAACTTTTCTTCCGCTTAACTACCAAAGTTTAACTTTTTTCCACTTAACTTCAAAAATTTAACTTTTTTCCACTTAACTTCAAAAATTTAAATTTTTTACGTTTAACTACAAAAAATTTAACTTTTCTCCACTTAACTACCTTAATTAACTTTTCTTCTCTTAACTACTAAAAATTTAACTATTCATCACTTCAAAAATTTAAATTTCTTCCGCTTAACTACCAAAATTAACTTTTTTCCACTTAACTTCAAAAATTTAAATTTTTTACGTTTAACTACAAAAAATTTAACTTTTCTCCACTTAACTACCTTAATTAACTTTTCTTCTCTTAACTACAAAAAATTTAACTATTCATCACTTAACTACAAAAAATTTAAATTTTTTCCGCTTAATTACCAAAATTTAACTTTTTTCCGCTTAACTACAAAAAATTTAACTTTTCTCCACTTAACTACCAAAATTTATCATTTTTCCGCTTAACTACCAAAATTTAACTTTTTTCCACTTAACTTCAAAAATTTAAATTTTTTCCGCTTAATTACCAAAATTTAACTTTTTTCCGCTTAACTACAAAAAATTTAACTTTTCTCCACTTAACTACCATAATTAACTTTTCTTCCGCTTAACTACCAAAGTTTAACTTTTTTCCACTTAACTTCAAAAATTTAACTTTTTTCCACTTAACTTCAAAAATTTAAATTTTTTACGTTTAACTACAAAAAATTTAACTTTTCTCCACTTAACTACCTTAATTAACTTTTCTTCTCTTAACTACTAAAAATTTAACTATTCATCACTTCAAAAATTTAAATTTCTTCCGCTTAACTACCAAAGTTTAACTTTTTTCCACTTAACTTCAAAAATTTAAATTTTTTCCGCTTAACTACCAAAATTAACTTTTTATCGCTGAACTACAAAAAATTTAACTATTCACCACTTCAAAAATTTAAATTTTTTCCGCTTAACTACCAAAATTAACTTTTTTCCGCTGAACTACAAAAAATTTAACTATTCACCACTTCAAAAATTTAAATTTTTTCCGCTTAACTACCAAAATTAACTTTTTTCCGCTTAACTACAAAAAATTTAACTTTTCTCCACTTAACTACCAAAATTTATCATTTTTCCGCTTAACTACCAAAATTTAACTTTTTTCCGCTTAACTACAAAAAATTGAACTTTTCTCCACTTAACTACCAAAATATATCATTATTCCGCTTAACTACCAAAATTAACTTTTTTCCGCCTAACTACAAAAAATTTAACTTTTCTCCACTTAACTACCAAAATTTATCATTTTTCCGCTTAACTACCAAAATTTTACTTTTTTCCGCTTAACTACAAAAAATTTAACTTTTCTCCACTTAACTACCATAATTAACTTTTCTTCCGCTTAACTACCAAAGTTTAACTTTTTTCCACTTAACTTCAAAAATTTAACTTTTTTCCACTTAACTTCAAAAATTTAACTTTTCTCCACTTAACTACCTTAATTAACTTTTCTTCTCTTAACTACAAAAAATTTAACTATTCATCACTTAACTTAAAAATTTAAATTTCTTCCGCTTAACTACCAAAATTAACTTTTCTTCCGCTTAACTACCAAAGTTTAACTTTTTTCCTCTTAACTTCAAAAATTTAAATTTTTTCCGCTAAACTACCAAAATTAACTTTTTTCCGCTTAACTACAAAAAATTTAAATTTTTTCCGCTTAATTACCAAAATTTAACTTTTTTCCGCTTAACTACAAAAAATTTAACTTTTCTCCACTTAACTACCAAAATTTATCATTTTTCCGCTTAACTACCAAAATTTAACTTTTTTCCACTTAACTTCAACAATTTAAATTTTTTCCGCTTAATTACCAAAATTTAACTTTTTTCCGCTTAACTACAAAAAATTTAACTTTTCTCCACTTAACTACCAAAATTTATATTTTTTCCGCTTAACTACCAAAATTTAACTTTTTTCCGCTTAACTACAAAAAATTTAACTTTTCTCCACTTAACTACCAAAATTTATCATTATTCCGCTTAACTACCAAAATTAACTTTTTTCCGCCTAACTACAAAAAATTTAACTTTTCTCCACTTAACTACCAAAATTTATAATTTTTCCGCTTAACTACCAAAATTTAACTTTTTTCCACTTAACTTCAACAATTTAAATTTTTTCCGCTTAATTACCAAAATTTAACTTTTTTCCGCTTAACTACAAAAAATTTAACTTTTCTCCACTTAACTACCAAAATTTATAATTTTTCCGCTTAACTACCAAAATTTAACTTTTTTCCGCTTAACTACAAAAAATTTAACTTTTCTCCACTTAACTACCAAAATTTATCATTTTTCCGCTTAACTACCAAAATTTAACTTTTCTCCACTTAACTACCAAAATATATCATTATTCCGCTTAACTACCAAAATTAACTTTTTTCCGCCTAACTACAAAAAATTTAACTTTTCTCCACTTAACTACCATAATTAACTTTTCTTCCGCTTAACTACCAAAGTTTAACTTTTTTCCACTTAACTTCAAAAATTTAACTTTTTTCCACTTAACTTCAAAAATTTAACTTTTTTCCGCTTAACTACAAAAAATTTAACTTTTCTCCACTTAACTACCATAATTAACTTTTCTTCCGCTTAACTACCAAAGTTTAACTTTTTTCCACTTAACTTCAAAAATTTAACTTTTTTCCACTTAACTTCAAAAATTTAAATTTTTTACGTTTAACTACAAAAAATTTAACTTTTCTCCACTTAACTACCTTAATTAACTTTTCTTCTCTTAACTACAAAAAATTTAACTATTCATCACTTAACTACAAAAAATTTAAATTTTTTCCGCTTAATTACCAAAATTTAACTTTTTTCCGCTTAACTACAAAAAATTTAACTTTTCTCCACTTAACTACCAAAATTTATCATTTTTCCGCTTAACTACCAAAATTTAACTTTTTTCCACTTAACTTCAAAAATTTAAATTTTTTCCGCTTAATTACCAAAATTTCACTTTTTTCCGCTTAACTACAAAAAATTTAACTTTTCTCCACTTAACTACCATAATTAACTTTTCTTCCGCTTAACTACCAAAGTTTAACTTTTTTCCACTTAACTTCAAAAATTTAACTTTTTTCCACTTAACTTCAAAAATTTAAATTTTTTACGTTTAACTACAAAAAATTTAACTTTTCTCCACTTAACTACCTTAATTAACTTTTCTTCTCTTAACTACTAAAAATTTAACTATTCATCACTTCAAAAATTTAAATTTCTTCCGCTTAACTACCAAAATTAACTTTTTTCCACTTAACTTCAAAAATTTAAATTTTTTACGTTTAACTACAAAAAATTTAACTTTTCTCCACTTAACTACCTTAATTAACTTTTCTTCTCTTAACTACAAAAAATTTAACTATTCATCACTTAACTACAAAAAATTTAAATTTTTTCCGCTTAATTACCAAAATTTAACTTTTTTCCGCTTAACTACAAAAAATTTAACTTTTCTCCACTTAACTACCAAAATTTATCATTTTTCCGCTTAACTACCAAAATTTAACTTTTTTCCACTTAACTTCAAAAATTTAAATTTTTTCCGCTTAATTACCAAAATTTAACTTTTTTCCGCTTAACTACAAAAAATTTAACTTTTCTCCACTTAACTACCATAATTAACTTTTCTTCCGCTTAACTACCAAAGTTTAACTTTTTTCCACTTAACTTCAAAAATTTAACTTTTTTCCACTTAACTTCAAAAATTTAAATTTTTTACGTTTAACTACAAAAAATTTAACTTTTCTCCACTTAACTACCTTAATTAACTTTTCTTCTCTTAACTACTAAAAATTTAACTATTCATCACTTCAAAAATTTAAATTTCTTCCGCTTAACTACCAAAATTAACTTTTTTCCACTTAACTTCAAAAATTTAAATTTTTTCTGCTTAACTACCAAAGTTTAACTTTTTTCCACTTAACTTCAAAAATTTAAATTTTTTCCGCTTAACTACCAAAATTAACTTTTTATCGCTGAACTACAAAAAATTTAACTATTCACCACTTCAAAAATTTAAATTTTTTCCGCTTAACTACCAAAATTAACTTTTTTCCGCTGAACTACAAAAAATTTAACTATTCACCACTTCAAAAATTTAAATTTTTTCCGCTTAACTACCAAAATTAACTTTTTTCCGCTTAACTACAAAAAATTTAACTTTTCTCCACTTAACTACCAAAATTTATCATTTTTCTGCTTAACTACCAAAATTTAACTTTTTTCCGCTTAACTACAAAAAATTGAACTTTTCTCCACTTAACTACCAAAATATATCATTATTCCGCTTAACTACCAAAATTAACTTTTTTCCGCCTAACTACAAAAAATTTAACTTTTCTCCACTTAACTACCATAATTAACTTTTCTTCCGCTTAACTACCAAAGTTTAACTTTTTTCCACTTAACTTCAAAAATTTAACTTTTTTCCACTTAACTTCAAAAATTTAACTTTTCTCCACTTAACTACCTTAATTAACTTTTCTTCTCTTAACTACAAAAAATTTAACTATTCATCACTTAACTTAAAAATTTAAATTTCTTCCGCTTAACTACCAAAATTAACTTTTCTTCCGCTTAACTACCAAAGTTTAACTTTTTTCCTCTTAACTTCAAAAATTTAAATTTTTTCCGCTAAACTACCAAAATTAACTTTTTTCCGCTTAACTACAAAAAATTTAAATTTTTTCCGCTTAATTACCAAAATTTAACTTTTTTCCGCTTAACTACAAAAAATTTAACTTTTCTCCACTTAACTACCAAAATTTATCATTTTTCCGCTTAACTACCAAAATTTAACTTTTTTCCACTTAACTTCAACAATTTAAATTTTTTCCGCTTAATTACCAAAATTTAACTTTTTTCCGCTTAACTACAAAAAATTTAACTTTTCTCCACTTAACTACCAAAATTTATATTTTTTCCGCTTAACTACCAAAATTTAACTTTTTTCCGCTTAACTACAAAAAATTTAACTTTTCTCCACTTAACTACCAAAATTTATCATTATTCCGCTTAACTACCAAAATTAACTTTTTTCCGCCTAACTACAAAAAATTTAACTTTTCTCCACTTAACTACCAAAATTTATAATTTTTCCGCTTAACTACCAAAATTTAACTTTTTTCCACTTAACTTCAACAATTTAAATTTTTTCCGCTTAATTACCAAAATTTAACTTTTTTCCGCTTAACTACAAAAAATTTAACTTTTCTCCACTTAACTACCAAAATTTATAATTTTTCCGCTTAACTACCAAAATTTAACTTTTTTCCGCTTAACTACAAAAAATTTAACTTTTCTCCACTTAACTACCAAAATTTATCATTTTTCCGCTTAACTACCAAAATTTAACTTTTTTCCGCTTAACTACAAAAAATTGAACTTTTCTCCACTTAACTACCAAAATATATCATTTTTCCGCTTAACTACCAAAATTTTACTTTTTTCGCTTAACTACAAAAAATTTTACTTTTCTCCACTTAACTACCAAAATTTATAATTTTTCCGCTTAACTACCAAAATTTAACTTTTTTCCGCTTAACTACAAAAAATTTAACTTTTCTCCACTTAACTACCATAATTAACTTTTCTTCCGCTTAACTACCAAAGTTTAACTTTTTTCCACTTAACTTCAAAAATTTAACTTTTTTCCACTTAACTTCAAAAATTTAAATTTTTTACGTTTAACTACAAAAAATTTAACTTTTCTCCACTTAACTACCTTAATTAACTTTTCTTCTCTTAACTACAAAAAATTTAACTATTCATCACTTAACTTAAAAATTTAAATTTCTTCCGCTTAACTACCAAAATTAACTTTTCTTCCGCTTAACTACCAAAGTTTAACTTTTTTCCTCTTAACTTCAAAAATTTAAATTTTTTCCGCTAAACTACCAAAATTAACTTTTTTCCGCTTAACTACAAAAAATTTAAATTTTTTCCGCTTAATTACCAAAATTTAACTTTTTTCCGCTTAACTACAAAAAATTTAACTTTTCTCCACTTAACTACCAAAATTTATCATTTTTCCGCTTAACTACCAAAATTTAACTTTTTTCCACTTAACTTCAAAAATTTAAATTTTTTCCGCTTAATTACCAAAATTTAACTTTTTTCCGCTTAACTACAAAAAATTTAACTTTTCTCCACTTAACTACCAAAATTTATAATTTTTCCGCTTAACTACCAAAATTTAACTTTTTTCCGCTTAACTACAAAAAATTTAAATTTTTTCCGCTTAATTACCAAAATTTAACTTTTTTCCGCTTAACTACAAAAAATTTAACTTTTCTCCACTTAACTACCAAAATTTATCATTTTTCCGCTTAACTACCAAAATTTAACTTTTTTCCACTTAACTTCAACAATTTAAATTTTTTCCGCTTAATTACCAAAATTTAACTTTTTTCCGCTTAACTACAAAAAATTTAACTTTTCTCCACTTAACTACCAAAATTTATAATTTTTCCGCTTAACTACAAAAATTTAACTTTTTTCCGCTTAACTACAAAAAATTTAACTTTTCTCCACTTAACTACCATAATTAATTTTTCTTCTCTTAACTACAAAAAATTTTACTTTTCTCCACTTAACTACCAAAATTTATAATTTTTCCGCTTAACTACCAAAATTTAACTTTTTTCCGCTTAACTACAAAAAATTTAACTTTTCTCCACTTAACTACCAAAATTTATCATTTTTCCGCTTAACTACCAAAATTTAACTTTTTTCCGCTTAACTACAAAAAATTGAACTTTTCTCCACTTAACTACCAAAATATATCATTATTCCGCTTAACTACCAAAATTAACTTTTTTCCGCCTAACTACAAAAAATTTAACTTTTCTCCACTTAACTACCAAAATTTATCATTTTTCCGCTTAACTACAAAAAATTTAACTTTTCTCCACTTAACTACCATAATTAACTTTTCTTCCGCTTAACTACCAAAGTTTAACTTTTTTCCACTTAACTTCAAAAATTTAACTTTTTTCCACTTAACTTCAAAAATTTAAATTTTTTACGTTTAACTACAAAAAATTTAACTTTTCTCCACTTAACTACCTTAATTAACTTTTCTTCTCTTAACTACAAAAAATTTAACTATTCATCACTTAACTACAAAAAATTTAAATTTTTTCCGCTTAATTACCAAAATTTAACTTTTTTCCGCTTAACTACAAAAAATTTAACTTTTCTCCACTTAACTACCAAAATTTATCATTTTTCCGCTTAACTACCAAAATTTAACTTTTTTCCACTTAACTTCAACAATTTAAATTTTTTCCGCTTAATTACCAAAATTTAACTTTTTTCCGCTTAACTACAAAAAATTTAACTTTTCTCCACTTAACTACCAAAATTTAACTTTTTTCCGCTTAACTACAAAAAATTTAACTTTTCTCCACTTAACTACCAAAATTTATCATTTTTCCGCTTAACTACCAAAATTTAACTTTTTTCCGCTTAACTACAAAAAATTGAACTTTTCTCCACTTAACTACCAAAATATATCATTATTCCGCTTAACTACCAAAATTAACTTTTTTCCGCCTAACTACAAAAAATTTAACTTTTCTCCACTTAACTACCAAAATTTATCATTTTTCCGCTTAACTACCAAAATTTAACTTTTTTCCGCTTAACTACAAAAAATTTAACTTTTCTCCACTTAACTACCATAATTAACTTTTCTTCCGCTTAACTACCAAAGTTTAACTTTTTTCCACTTAACTTCAAAAATTTAACTTTTTTCCACTTAACTTCAAAAATTTAAATTTTTTACGTTTAACTACAAAAAATTTAACTTTTCTCCACTTAACTACCTTAATTAACTTTTCTTCTCTTAACTACAAAAAATTTAACTATTCATCACTTAACTACAAAAAATTTAAATTTTTTCCGCTTAATTACCAAAATTTAACTTTTTTCCGCTTAACTACAAAAAATTTAACTTTTCTCCACTTAACTACCAAAATTTATCATTTTTCCGCTTAACTACCAAAATTTAACTTTTTTCCACTTAACTTCAAAAATTTAAATTTTTTCCGCTTAATTACCAAAATTTAACTTTTTTCTGCTTAACTACAAAAAATTTAACTTTTCTCCACTTAACTACCATAATTAACTTTTCTTCCGCTTAACTACCAAAGTTTAACTTTTTTCCACTTAACTTCAAAAATTTAACTTTTTTCCACTTAACTTCAAAAATTTAAATTTTTTACGTTTAACTACAAAAAATTTAACTTTTCTCCACTTAACTACCAAAATTTATCATTTTTCCGCTTAACTACCAAAATTTAACTTTTTTCCGCTTAACTACAAAAAATTGAACTTTTCTCCACTTAACTACCAAAATATATCATTATTCCGCTTAACTACCAAAATTAACTTTTTTCCGCCTAACTACAAAAAATTTAACTTTTCTCCACTTAACTACCAAAATTTATCATTTTTCCGCTTAACTACCAAAATTTAACTTTTTTCCGCTTAACTACAAAAAATTTAACTTTTCTCCACTTAACTACCATAATTAACTTTTCTTCCGCTTAACTACCAAAGTTTAACTTTTTTCCACTTAACTTCAAAAAATTAACTTTTTTCCACTTAACTTCAAAAATTTAAATTTTTTACGTTTAACTACAAAAAATTTAACTTTTCTCCACTTAACTACCTTAATTAACTTTTCTTCTCTTAACTACAAAAAATTTAACTATTCATCACTTAACTACAAAAAATTTAAATTTTTTCCGCTTAATTACCAAAATTTAACTTTTTTCCACTTAACTTCAAAAATTTAACTTTTCTCCACTTAACTACCAAAATTTATCATTTTTCCGCTTAACTACCAAAATTTAACTTTTTTCCACTTAACTTCAAAAATTTAAATTTTTTCCGCTTAATTACCAAAATTTAACTTTTTTCCGCTTAACTACAAAAAATTTAACTTTTCTCCACTTAACTACCATAATTAACTTTTCTTCCGCTTAACTACCAAAGTTTAACTTTTTTCCACTTAACTTCAAAAATTTAACTTTTTTCCACTTAACTTCAAAAATTTAAATTTTTTACGTTTAACTACAAAAAATTTAACTTTTCTCCACTTAACTACCTTAATTAACTTTTCTTCTCTTAACTACTAAAAATTTAACTATTCATCACTTCAAAAATTTAAATTTCTTCCGCTTAACTACCAAAATTAACTTTTTTCCACTTAACTTCAAAAATTTAAATTTTTTCTGCTTAACTACCAAAGTTTAACTTTTTTCCACTTAACTTCAAAAATTTAAATTTTTTCCGCTTAACTACCAAAATTAACTTTTTATCGCTGAACTACAAAAAATTTAACTATTCACCACTTCAAAAATTTAAATTTTTTCCGCTTAACTACCAAAATTAACTTTTTTCCGCTGAACTACAAAAAATTTAACTATTCACCACTTCAAAAATTTAAATTTTTTCCGCTTAACTACCAAAATTAACTTTTTTCCGCTTAACTACAAAAAATTTAACTTTTCTCCACTTAACTACCAAAATTTATCATTTTTCCGCTTAACTACCAAAATTTAACTTTTTTCCACTTAACTTCAAAAATTTAACTTTTCTCCACTTAACTACCAAAATTTATCATTTTTCCGCTTAACTACCAAAATTTAACTTTTTTCCACTTAACTTCAAAAATTTAAATTTTTTCCGCTTAATTACCAAAATTTAACTTTTTTCCGCTTAACTACAAAAAATTTAACTTTTCTCCACTTAACTACCATAATTAACTTTTCTTCCGCTTAACTACCAAAGTTTAACTTTTTTCCACTTAACTTCAAAAATTTAACTTTTTTCCACTTAACTTCAAAAATTTAAATTTTTTACGTTTAACTACAAAAAATTTAACTTTTCTCCACTTAACTACCTTAATTAACTTTTCTTCTCTTAACTACTAAAAATTTAACTATTCATCACTTCAAAAATTTAAATTTCTTCCGCTTAACTACCAAAATTAACTTTTTTCCACTTAACTTCAAAAATTTAAATTTTTTCTGCTTAACTACCAAAGTTTAACTTTTTTCCACTTAACTTCAAAAATTTAAATTTTTTCCGCTTAACTACCAAAATTAACTTTTTATCGCTGAACTACAAAAAATTTAACTATTCACCACTTCAAAAATTTAAATTTTTTCCGCTTAACTACCAAAATTAACTTTTTTCCGCTGAACTACAAAAAATTTAACTATTCACCACTTCAAAAATTTAAATTTTTTCCGCTTAACTACCAAAATTAACTTTTTTCCGCTTAACTACAAAAAATTTAACTTTTCTCCACTTAACTACCAAAATTTATCATTTTTCCGCTTAACTACCAAAATTTAACTTTTTTCCGCTTAACTACAAAAAATTGAACTTTTCTCCACTTAACTACCAAAATATATCATTATTCCGCTTAACTACCAAAATTAACTTTTTTCCGCCTAACTACAAAAAATTTAACTTTTCTCCACTTAACTACCAAAATTTATCATTTTTCCGCTTAACTACCAAAATTTTACTTTTTTCCGCTTAACTACAAAAAATTTTACTTTTCTCCACTTAACTACCAAAATTTATAATTTTTCCGCTTAACTACCAAAATTTAACTTTTTTCCGCTTAACTACAAAAAATTTAACTTTTCTCCACTTAACTACCATAATTAACTTTTCTTCCGCTTAACTACCAAAGTTTAACTTTTTTCCACTTAACTTCAAAAATTTAACTTTTTTCCACTTAACTTCAAAAATTTAAATTTTTTACGTTTAACTACAAAAAATTTAACTTTTCTCCACTTAACTACCTTAATTAACTTTTCTTCTCTTAACTACAAAAAATTTAACTATTCATCACTTAACTTAAAAATTTAAATTTCTTCCGCTTAACTACCAAAATTAACTTTTCTTCCGCTTAACTACCAAAGTTTAACTTTTTTCCTCTTAACTTCAAAAATTTAAATTTTTTCCGCTAAACTACCAAAATTAACTTTTTTCCGCTTAACTACAAAAAATTTAAATTTTTTCCGCTTAATTACCAAAATTTAACTTTTTTCCGCTTAACTACAAAAAATTTAACTTTTCTCCACTTAACTACCAAAATTTATCATTTTTCCGCTTAACTACCAAAATTTAACTTTTTTCCACTTAACTTCAACAATTTAAATTTTTTCCGCTTAATTACCAAAATTTAACTTTTTTCCGCTTAACTACAAAAAATTTAACTTTTCTCCACTTAACTACCATAATTAACTTTTCTTCCGCTTAACTACCAAAGTTTAACTTTTTTCCACTTAACTTCAAAAATTTAACTTTTTTCCACTTAACTTCAAAAATTTAAATTTTTTACGTTTAACTACAAAAAATTTAACTTTTCTCCACTTAACTACCTTAATTAACTTTTCTTCTCTTAACTACTAAAAATTTAACTATTCATCACTTCAAAAATTTAAATTTCTTCCGCTTAACTACCAAAATTAACTTTTTTCCACTTAACTTCAAAAATTTAAATTTTTTACGTTTAACTACAAAAAATTTAACTTTTCTCCACTTAACTACCTTAATTAACTTTTCTCCACTTAACTACCAAAATTTATCATTTTTCCGCTTAACTACCAAAATTTAACTTTTTTCCACTTAACTTCAACAATTTAAATTTTTTCCGCTTAATTACCAAAATTTAACTTTTTTCCGCTTAACTACAAAAAATTTAACTTTTCTCCACTTAACTACCATAATTAACTTTTCTTCCGCTTAACTACCAAAGTTTAACTTTTTTCCACTTAACTTCAAAAATTTAACTTTTTTCCACTTAACTTCAAAAATTTAAATTTTTTACGTTTAACTACAAAAAATTTAACTTTTCTCCACTTAACTACCTTAATTAACTTTTCTTCTCTTAACTACTAAAAATTTAACTATTCATCACTTCAAAAATTTAAATTTCTTCCGCTTAACTACCAAAATTAACTTTTTTCCACTTAACTACCAAAATTTATCATTTTTCCGCTTAACTACCAAAATTTAACTTTTTTCCACTTAACTTCAACAATTTAAATTTTTTCCGCTTAATTACCAAAATTTAACTTTTTTCTGCTTAACTACCAAAGTTTAACTTTTTTCCACTTAACTTCAAAAATTTTAATTTTTTCCGCTTAACTACCAAAATTAACTTTTTATCGCTGAACTACAAAAAATTTAACTATTCACCACTTCAAAAATTTAAATTTTTTCCGCTTAACTACCAAAATTAACTTTTTTCCGCTGAACTACAAAAAATTTAACTATTCACCACTTCAAAAATTTAAATTTTTTCCGCTTAACTACCAAAATTAACTTTTTTCCGCTTAACTACAAAAAATTTAACTTTTC
Organism: Rhopalosiphum nymphaeae; assembly: GCA_036289425.1. Lineage (NCBI taxonomy): Eukaryota > Metazoa > Arthropoda > Insecta > Hemiptera > Aphididae > Rhopalosiphum > Rhopalosiphum nymphaeae. Next base: position 6,048,983 of record JAZAQC010000006.1, on the reverse strand, counting down.
TCCACTTAACTACCAAAATTTATCATTTTTTCGCTTAACTACCAAAATTTAACTTTTTTCCGCTTAACTACAAAAAATTGAACTTTTCTCCACTTAACTACCAAAATATATCATTATTCCGCTTAACTCCCAAAATTAACTTTTTTCCGCCTAACTACAAAAAATTTAACTTTTCTCCACTTAACTACCAAAATTTATCATTTTTCCGCTTAACTACCAAAATTTTACTTTTTTCCGCTTAACTACAAAAAATTTTACTTTTCTCCACTTAACTACCAAAATTTATAATTTTTCCGCTTAACTACCAAAATTTAACTTTTTTCCGCTTAACTACAAAAAATTTAACTTTTCTCCACTTAACTACCATAATTAACTTTTCTTCCGCTTAACTACCAAAGTTTAACTTTTTTCCACTTAACTTCAAAAATTTAACTTTTTTCCACTTAACTTCAAAAATTTAAATTTTTTACGTTTAACTACAAAAAATTTAACTTTTCTCCACTTAACTACCTTAATTAACTTTTCTTCTCTTAACTACAAAAAATTTAACTATTCATCACTTAACTTAAAAATTTAAATTTCTTCCGCTTAACTACCAAAATTAACTTTTCTTCCGCTTAACTACCAAAGTTTAACTTTTTTCCTCTTAACTTCAAAAATTTAAATTTTTTCCGCTAAACTACCAAAATTAGCTTTTTTCCGCTTAACTACAAAAAATTTAAATTTTTTCCGCTTAATTACCAAAATTTAACTTTTTTCCGCTTAACTACAAAAAATTTAACTTTTCTCCACTTAACTACCAAAATTTATCATTTTTCCGCTTAACTACCAAAATTTAACTTTTTTCCACTTAACTTCAACAATTTAAATTTTTTCCGCTTAATTACCAAAATTTAACTTTTTTCCGCTTAACTACAAAAAATTTAACTTTTCTCCACTTAACTACCAAAATTTATAATTTTTCCGCTTAACTACCAAAATTTAACTTTTTTCCGCTTAACTACAAAAAATTTAACTTTTCTCCACTTAACTACCAAAATTTATCATTATTCCGCTTAACTACCAAAATTTAACTTTTTTCCGCTTAACTACAAAAAATTTAACTTTTCTCCACTTAACTACCAAAATTTATCATTTTTCCGCTTAACTACCAAAATTTAACTTTTTTCTGCTTAACTACAAAACATTGAACTTTTCTCCACTTAACTACCAAAATATATCATTATTCCGCTTAACTACCAAAATTAACTTTTTTCCGCTTAACTACAAAAAATTTAACTTTTCTCCACTTAACTACCAAAATTTATCATTTTTCCGCTTAACTACCAAAATTTTACTTTTTTCCGCTTAACTACAAAAAATTTTACTTTTCTCCACTTAACTACCAAAATTTATAATTTTTCCGCTTAACTACAAAAAATTTTACTTTTCTCCACTTAACTACCAAAATTTATAATTTTTCCGCTTAACTACCAAAATTTAACTTTTTTCCGCTTAACTACAAAAAATTTAACTTTTCTCCACTTAACTACCTTAATTAACTTTTCTTCTCTTAACTACTAAAAATTTAACTATTCATCACTTCAAAAATTTAAATTTCTTCCGCTTAACTACCAAAATTAACTTTTTTCCACTTAACTTCAAAAATTTAAATTTTTTCTGCTTAACTACCAAAATTAACTTTTTTCCACTTAACTTCAAAAATTTAATTTTTTTCTGCTTAACTACCAAAGTTTAACTTTTTTCCACTTAACTTCAAAAATTTAAATTTTTTCCGCTTAACTACCAAAATTAACTTTTTATCGCTGAACTACAAAAAATTTAACTATTCACCACTTCAAAAATTTAAATTTTTTCCGCTTAACTACCAAAATTAACTTTTTTCCGCTGAACTACAAAAAATTTAACTATTCACCACTTCAAAAATTTAAATTTTTTCCGCTTAACTACCAAAATTAACTTTTTTCCGCCTAACTACAAAAAATTTAACTTTTCTCCACTTAACTACCAAAATTTATCATTTTTCCGCTTAACTACCAAAATTTAACTTTTTTCCGCTTAACTACAAAAAATTGAACTTTTCTCCACTTAACTACCAAAATATATCATTATTCCGCTTAACTACCAAAATTAACTTTTTTCCGCCTAACTACAAAAAATTTAACTTTTCTCCACTTAACTACCAAAATTTATCATTTTTCCGCTTAACTACCAAAATTTTACTTTTTTCCGCTTAACTACAAAAAATTTTACTTTTCTCCACTTAACTACCAAAATTTATAATTTTTCCGCTTAACTACCAAAATTTAACTTTTTTCCGCTTAACTACAAAAAATTTAACTTTTCTCCACTTAACTACCATAATTAACTTTTCTTCCGCTTAACTACCAAAGTTTAACTTTTTTCCACTTAACTTCAAAAATTTAACTTTTTTCCACTTAACTTCAAAAATTTAAATTTTTTACGTTTAACTACAAAAAATTTAACTTTTCTCCACTTAACTACCTTAATTAACTTTTCTTCTCTTAACTACAAAAAATTTAACTATTCATCACTTAACTTAAAAATTTAAATTTCTTCCGCTTAACTACCAAAATTAACTTTTCTTCCGCTTAACTACCAAAGTTTAACTTTTTTCCTCTTAACTTCAAAAATTTAAATTTTTTCCGCTAAACTACCAAAATTAGCTTTTTTCCGCTTAACTACAAAAAATTTAAATTTTTTCCGCTTAATTACCAAAATTTAACTTTTTTCCGCTTAACTACAAAAAATTTAACTTTTCTCCACTTAACTACCAAAATTTATCATTTTTCCGCTTAACTACCAAAATTTAACTTTTTTCCACTTAACTTCAACAATTTAAATTTTTTCCGCTTAATTACCAAAATTTAACTTTTTTCCGCTTAACTACAAAAAATTTAACTTTTCTCCACTTAACTACCAAAATTTATAATTTTTCCGCTTAACTACCAAAATTTAACTTTTTTCCGCTTAACTACAAAAAATTTAACTTTTCTCCACTTAACTACCAAAATTTATCATTATTCCGCTTAACTACCAAAATTTAACTTTTTTCCGCTTAACTACAAAAAATTTAACTTTTCTCCACTTAACTACCAAAATTTATCATTTTTCCGCTTAACTACCAAAATTTAACTTTTTTCTGCTTAACTACAAAACATTGAACTTTTCTCCACTTAACTACCAAAATATATCATTATTCCGCTTAACTACCAAAATTAACTTTTTTCCGCTTAACTACAAAAAATTTAACTTTTCTCCACTTAACTACCAAAATTTATCATTTTTCCGCTTAACTACCAAAATTTTACTTTTTTCCGCTTAACTACAAAAAATTTTACTTTTCTCCACTTAACTACCAAAATTTATAATTTTTCCGCTTAACTACAAAAAATTTTACTTTTCTCCACTTAACTACCAAAATTTATAATTTTTCCGCTTAACTACCAAAATTTAACTTTTTTCCGCTTAACTACAAAAAATTTAACTTTTCTCCACTTAACTACCTTAATTAACTTTTCTTCTCTTAACTACTAAAAATTTAACTATTCATCACTTCAAAAATTTAAATTTCTTCCGCTTAACTACCAAAATTAACTTTTTTCCACTTAACTTCAAAAATTTAAATTTTTTCTGCTTAACTACCAAAATTAACTTTTTTCCACTTAACTTCAAAAATTTAATTTTTTTCTGCTTAACTACCAAAGTTTAACTTTTTTCCACTTAACTTCAAAAATTTAAATTTTTTCCGCTTAACTACCAAAATTAACTTTTTATCGCTGAACTACAAAAAATTTAACTATTCACCACTTCAAAAATTTAAATTTTTTCCGCTTAACTACCAAAATTAACTTTTTTCCGCTGAACTACAAAAAATTTAACTATTCACCACTTCAAAAATTTAAATTTTTTCCGCTTAACTACCAAAATTAACTTTTTTCCGCCTAACTACAAAAAATTTAACTTTTCTCCACTTAACTACCAAAATTTATCATTTTTCCGCTTAACTACCAAAATTTAACTTTTTTCCGCTTAACTACAAAAAATTGAACTTTTCTCCACTTAACTACCAAAATATATCATTATTCCGCTTAACTACCAAAATTAACTTTTTTCCGCCTAACTACAAAAAATTTAACTTTTCTCCACTTAACTACCAAAATTTATCATTTTTCCGCTTAACTACCAAAATTTTACTTTTTTCCGCTTAACTACAAAAAATTTTACTTTTCTCCACTTAACTACCAAAATTTATAATTTTTCCGCTTAACTACCAAAATTTAACTTTTTTCCGCTTAACTACAAAAAATTTAACTTTTCTCCACTTAACTACCATAATTAACTTTTCTTCCGCTTAACTACCAAAGTTTAACTTTTTTCCACTTAACTTCAAAAATTTAACTTTTTTCCACTTAACTTCAAAAATTTAAATTTTTTACGTTTAACTACAAAAAATTTAACTTTTCTCCACTTAACTACCTTAATTAACTTTTCTTCTCTTAACTACAAAAAATTTAACTATTCATCACTTAACTTAAAAATTTAAATTTCTTCCGCTTAACTACCAAAATTAACTTTTCTTCCGCTTAACTACCAAAGTTTAACTTTTTTCCTCTTAACTTCAAAAATTTAAATTTTTTCCGCTAAACTACCAAAATTAGCTTTTTTCCGCTTAACTACAAAAAATTTAAATTTTTTCCGCTTAATTACCAAAATTTAACTTTTTTCCGCTTAACTACAAAAAATTTAACTTTTCTCCACTTAACTACCAAAATTTATCATTTTTCCGCTTAACTACCAAAATTTAACTTTTTTCCACTTAACTTCAACAATTTAAATTTTTTCCGCTTAATTACCAAAATTTAACTTTTTTCCGCTTAACTACAAAAAATTTAACTTTTCTCCACTTAACTACCAAAATTTATAATTTTTCCGCTTAACTACCAAAATTTAACTTTTTTCCGCTTAACTACAAAAAATTTAACTTTTCTCCACTTAACTACCAAAATTTATCATTATTCCGCTTAACTACCAAAATTTAACTTTTTTCCGCTTAACTACAAAAAATTTAACTTTTCTCCACTTAACTACCAAAATTTATCATTTTTCCGCTTAACTACCAAAATTTAACTTTTTTCTGCTTAACTACAAAACATTGAACTTTTCTCCACTTAACTACCAAAATATATCATTATTCCGCTTAACTACCAAAATTAACTTTTTTCCGCTTAACTACAAAAAATTTAACTTTTCTCCACTTAACTACCAAAATTTATCATTTTTCCGCTTAACTACCAAAATTTTACTTTTTTCCGCTTAACTACAAAAAATTTTACTTTTCTCCACTTAACTACCAAAATTTATAATTTTTCCGCTTAACTACAAAAAATTTTACTTTTCTCCACTTAACTACCAAAATTTATAATTTTTCCGCTTAACTACCAAAATTTAACTTTTTTCCGCTTAACTACAAAAAATTGAACTTTTCTCCACTTAACTACCAAAATATATCATTATTCCGCTTAACTACCAAAATTAACTTTTTTCCGCCTAACTACAAAAAATTTAACTTTTCTCCACTTAACTACCAAAATTTATCATTTTTCCGCTTAACTACCAAAATTTTACTTTTTTCCGCTTAACTACAAAAAATTTTACTTTTCTCCACTTAACTACCAAAATTTATAATTTTTCCGCTTAACTACCAAAATTTAACTTTTTTCCGCTTAACTACAAAAAATTTAACTTTTCTCCACTTAACTACCATAATTAACTTTTCTTCCGCTTAACTACCAAAGTTTAACTTTTTTCCACTTAACTTCAAAAATTTAACTTTTTTCCACTTAACTTCAAAAATTTAAATTTTTTACGTTTAACTACAAAAAATTTAACTTTTCTCCACTTAACTACCTTAATTAACTTTTCTTCTCTTAACTACAAAAAATTTAACTATTCATCACTTAACTTAAAAATTTAAATTTCTTCCGCTTAACTACCAAAATTAACTTTTCTTCCGCTTAACTACCAAAGTTTAACTTTTTTCCTCTTAACTTCAAAAATTTAAATTTTTTCCGCTAAACTACCAAAATTAACTTTTTTCCGCTTAACTACAAAAAATTTAAATTTTTTCCGCTTAATTACCAAAATTTAACTTTTTTCCGCTTAACTACAAAAAATTTAACTTTTCTCCACTTAACTACCAAAATTTATCATTTTTCCGCTTAACTACCAAAATTTAACTTTTTTCCACTTAACTTCAACAATTTAAATTTTTTCCGCTTAATTACCAAAATTTAACTTTTTTCCGCTTAACTACAAAAAATTTAACTTTTCTCCACTTAACTACCAAAATTTATATTTTTTCCGCTTAACTACCAAAATTTAACTTTTTTCCGCTTAACTACAAAAAATTTAACTTTTCTCCACTTAACTACCAAAATTTATCATTATTCCGCTTAACTACCAAAATTAACTTTTTTCCGCCTAACTACAAAAAATTTAACTTTTCTCCACTTAACTACCAAAATTTATAATTTTTCCGCTTAACTACCAAAATTTAACTTTTTTCCACTTAACTTCAACAATTTAAATTTTTTCCGCTTAATTACCAAAATTTAACTTTTTTCCGCTTAACTACAAAAAATTTAACTTTTCTCCACTTAACTACCAAAATTTATAATTTTTCCGCTTAACTACCAAAATTTAACTTTTTTCCGCTTAACTACAAAAAATTTAACTTTTCTCCACTTAACTACCAAAATTTATCATTTTTCCGCTTAACTACCAAAATTTAACTTTTTTCCACTTAACTTCAACAATTTAAATTTTTTCCGCTTAATTACCAAAATTTAACTTTTTTCCGCTTAACTACAAAAAATTTAACTTTTCTCCACTTAACTACCAAAATTTATAATTTTTCCGCTTAACTACCAAAATTTAACTTTTTTCCGCTTAACTACAAAAAATTTAACTTTTCTCCACTTAACTACCAAAATTTATCATTATTCCGCTTAACTACCAAAATTTAACTTTTTTCCGCTTAACTACAAAAAATTTAACTTTTCTCCACTTAACTACCAAAATTTATCATTTTTCCGCTTAACTACCAAAATTTAACTTTTTTCTGCTTAACTACAAAACATTGAACTTTTCTCCACTTAACTACCAAAATATATCATTATTCCGCTTAACTACCAAAATTAACTTTTTTCCGCTTAACTACAAAAAATTTAACTTTTCTCCACTTAACTACCAAAATTTATCATTTTTCCGCTTAACTACCAAAATTTTACTTTTTTCCGCTTAACTACAAAAAATTTTACTTTTCTCCACTTAACTACCAAAATTTATAATTTTTCCGCTTAACTACAAAAAATTTTACTTTTCTCCACTTAACTACCAAAATTTATAATTTTTCCGCTTAACTACCAAAATTTAACTTTTTTCCGCTTAACTACAAAAAATTTAACTTTTCTCCACTTAACTACCTTAATTAACTTTTCTTCTCTTAACTACTAAAAATTTAACTATTCATCACTTCAAAAATTTAAATTTCTTCCGCTTAACTACCAAAATTAACTTTTTTCCACTTAACTTCAAAAATTTAAATTTTTTCTGCTTAACTACCAAAGTTTAACTTTTTTCCACTTAACTTCAAAAATTTAAATTTTTTCCGCTTAACTACCAAAATTAACTTTTTATCGCTGAACTACAAAAAAATTAACTATTCATCACTTCAAAAATTTAAATTTCTTCCGCTTAACTACCAAAATTAACTTTTTTCCACTTAACTTCAAAAATTTAAATTTTTTCTGCTTAACTACCAAAATTAACTTTTTTCCACTTAACTTCAAAAATTTAAATTTTTTCCGCTTAACTACCAAAATTAACTTTTTATCGCTGAACTACAAAAAATTTAACTATTCACCACTTCAAAAATTTAAATTTTTTCCGCTTAACTACCAAAATTAACTTTTTTCCGCTGAACTACAAAAAATTTAACTATTCACCACTTCAAAAATTTAAATTTTTTCCGCTTAACTACCAAAATTAACTTTTTTCCGCTTAACTACAAAAAATTTAACTTTTCTCCACTTAACTACCAAAATTTATCATTTTTCCGCTTAACTACCAAAATTTAACTTTTTTCCGCTTAACTACAAAAAATTGAACTTTTCTCCACTTAACTACCAAAATATATCATTATTCCGCTTAACTACCAAAATTAACTTTTTTCCGCCTAACTACAAAAAATTTAACTTTTCTCCACTTAACTACCAAAATTTATCATTTTTCCGCTTAACTACCAAAATTTTACTTTTTTCCGCTTAACTACAAAAAATTTTACTTTTCTCCACTTAACTACCAAAATTTATAATTTTTCCGCTTAACTACCAAAATTTAACTTTTTTCCGCTTAACTACAAAAAATTTAACTTTTCTCCACTTAACTACCATAATTAACTTTTCTTCCGCTTAACTACCAAAGTTTAACTTTTTTCCACTTAACTTCAAAAATTTAACTTTTTTCCACTTAACTTCAAAAATTTAAATTTTTTACGTTTAACTACAAAAAATTTAACTTTTCTCCACTTAACTACCTTAATTAACTTTTCTTCTCTTAACTACAAAAAATTTAACTATTCATCACTTAACTTAAAAATTTAAATTTCTTCCGCTTAACTACCAAAATTAACTTTTCTTCCGCTTAACTACCAAAGTTTAACTTTTTTCCTCTTAACTTCAAAAATTTAAATTTTTTCCGCTAAACTACCAAAATTAACTTCTTTCCGCTTAACTACAAAAAATTTAAATTTTTTCCGCTTAATTACCAAAATTTAACTTTTTTCCGCTTAACTACAAAAAATTTAACTTTTCTCCACTTAACTACCAAAATTTATCATTTTTCCGCTTAACTACCAAAATTTAACTTTTTTCCACTTAACTTCAACAATTTAAATTTTTTCCGCTTAATTACCAAAATTTAACTTTTTTCCGCTTAACTACAAAAAATTTAACTTTTCTCCACTTAACTACCAAAATTTATATTTTTTCCGCTTAACTACCAAAATTTAACTTTTTTCCGCTTAACTACAAAAAATTTAACTTTTCTCCACTTAACTACCAAAATTTATCATTATTCCGCTTAACTACCAAAATTAACTTTTTTCCGCCTAACTACAAAAAATTTAACTTTTCTCCACTTAACTACCAAAATTTATAATTTTTCCGCTTAACTACCAAAATTTAACTTTTTTCCACTTAACTTCAACAATTTAAATTTTTTCCGCTTAATTACCAAAATTTAACTTTTTTCCGCTTAACTACAAAAAATTTAACTTTTCTCCACTTAACTACCAAAATTTATAATTTTTCCGCTTAACTACCAAAATTTAACTTTTTTCCGCTTAACTACAAAAAATTTAACTTTTCTCCACTTAACTACCAAAATTTATCATTTTTCCGCTTAACTACCAAAATTTAACTTTTTTCCACTTAACTTCAACAATTTAAATTTTTTCCGCTTAATTACCAAAATTTAACTTTTTTCCGCTTAACTACAAAAAATTTAACTTTTCTCCACTTAACTACCAAAATTTATAATTTTTCCGCTTAACTACCAAAATTTAACTTTTTTCCGCTTAACTACAAAAAATTTAACTTTTCTCCACTTAACTACCAAAATTTATCATTATTCCGCTTAACTACCAAAATTTAACTTTTTTCCGCTTAACTACAAAAAATTTAACTTTTCTCCACTTAACTACCAAAATTTATCATTTTTCCGCTTAACTACCAAAATTTAACTTTTTTCTGCTTAACTACAAAACATTGAACTTTTCTCCACTTAACTACCAAAATATATCATTATTCCGCTTAACTACCAAAATTAACTTTTTTCCGCTTAACTACAAAAAATTTAACTTTTCTCCACTTAACTACCAAAATTTATCATTTTTCCGCTTAACTACCAAAATTTTACTTTTTTCCGCTTAACTACAAAAAATTTTACTTTTCTCCACTTAACTACCAAAATTTATAATTTTTCCGCTTAACTACAAAAAATTTTACTTTTCTCCACTTAACTACCAAAATTTATAATTTTTCCGCTTAACTACCAAAATTTAACTTTTTTCCGCTTAACTACAAAAAATTTAACTTTTCTCCACTTAACTACCTTAATTAACTTTTCTTCTCTTAACTACTAAAAATTTAACTATTCATCACTTCAAAAATTTAAATTTCTTCCGCTTAACTACCAAAATTAACTTTTTTCCACTTAACTTCAAAAATTTAAATTTTTTCTGCTTAACTACCAAAGTTTAACTTTTTTCCACTTAACTTCAAAAATTTAAATTTTTTCCGCTTAACTACCAAAATTAACTTTTTATCGCTGAACTACAAAAAAATTAACTATTCATCACTTCAAAAATTTAAATTTCTTCCGCTTAACTACCAAAATTAACTTTTTTCCACTTAACTTCAAAAATTTAAATTTTTTCTGCTTAACTACCAAAATTAACTTTTTTCCACTTAACTTCAAAAATTTAAATTTTTTCCGCTTAACTACCAAAATTAACTTTTTATCGCTGAACTACAAAAAATTTAACTATTCACCACTTCAAAAATTTAAATTTTTTCCGCTTAACTACCAAAATTAACTTTTTTCCGCTGAACTACAAAAAATTTAACTATTCACCACTTCAAAAATTTAAATTTTTTCCGCTTAACTACCAAAATTAACTTTTTTCCGCTTAACTACAAAAAATTTAACTTTTCTCCACTTAACTACCAAAATTTATCATTTTTCCGCTTAACTACCAAAATTTAACTTTTTTCCGCTTAACTACAAAAAATTGAACTTTTCTCCACTTAACTACCAAAATATATCATTATTCCGCTTAACTACCAAAATTAACTTTTTTCCGCCTAACTACAAAAAATTTAACTTTTCTCCACTTAACTACCAAAATTTATCATTTTTCCGCTTAACTACCAAAATTTTACTTTTTTCCGCTTAACTACAAAAAATTTTACTTTTCTCCACTTAACTACCAAAATTTATAATTTTTCCGCTTAACTACCAAAATTTAACTTTTTTCCGCTTAACTACAAAAAATTTAACTTTTCTCCACTTAACTACCATAATTAACTTTTCTTCCGCTTAACTACCAAAGTTTAACTTTTTTCCACTTAACTTCAAAAATTTAACTTTTTTCCACTTAACTTCAAAAATTTAAATTTTTTACGTTTAACTACAAAAAATTTAACTTTTCTCCACTTAACTACCTTAATTAACTTTTCTTCTCTTAACTACAAAAAATTTAACTATTCATCACTTAACTTAAAAATTTAAATTTCTTCCGCTTAACTACCAAAATTAACTTTTCTTCCGCTTAACTACCAAAGTTTAACTTTTTTCCTCTTAACTTCAAAAATTTAAATTTTTTCCGCTAAACTACCAAAATTAACTTTTTTCCGCTTAACTACAAAAAATTTAAATTTTTTCCGCTTAATTACCAAAATTTAACTTTTTTCCGCTTAACTACAAAAAATTTAACTTTTCTCCACTTAACTACCAAAATTTATCATTTTTCCGCTTAACTACCAAAATTTAACTTTTTTCCACTTAACTTCAACAATTTAAATTTTTTCCGCTTAATTACCAAAATTTAACTTTTTTCCGCTTAACTACAAAAAATTTAACTTTTCTCCACTTAACTACCAAAATTTATATTTTTTCCGCTTAACTACCAAAATTTAACTTTTTTCCGCTTAACTACAAAAAATTTAACTTTTCTCCACTTAACTACCAAAATTTATCATTATTCCGCTTAACTACCAAAATTAACTTTTTTCCGCCTAACTACAAAAAATTTAACTTTTCTCCACTTAACTACCAAAATTTATAATTTTTCCGCTTAACTACCAAAATTTAACTTTTTTCCACTTAACTTCAACAATTTAAATTTTTTCCGCTTAATTACCAAAATTTAACTTTTTTCCGCTTAACTACAAAAAATTTAACTTTTCTCCACTTAACTACCAAAATTTATAATTTTTCCGCTTAACTACCAAAATTTAACTTTTTTCCGCTTAACTACAAAAAATTTAACTTTTCTCCACTTAACTACCATAATATATCATTTTTCCGCTTAACTACCAAAATTTTACTTTTTTCGCTTAACTACAAAAAATTTTACTTTTCTCCACTTAACTACCAAAATTTATAATTTTTCCGCTTAACTACCAAAATTTAACTTTTTTCCGCTTAACTACAAAAAATTTAACTTTTCTCCACTTAACTACCATACTTAACTTTTCTTCCGCTTAACTACCAAAGTTTAACTTTTTTCCACTTAACTTCAAAAATTTAACTTTTTTCCACTTAACTTCAAAAATTTAAATTTTTTCTGCTTAACTACCAAAATTAACTTTTTTCCACTTAACTTCAAAAATTTAATTTTTTTCTGCTTAACTACCAAAGTTTAACTTTTTTCCACTTAACTTCAAAAATTTAAATTTTTTCCGCTTAACTACCAAAATTAACTTTTTATCGCTGAACTACAAAAAATTTAACTATTCACCACTTCAAAAATTTAAATTTTTTCCGCTTAACTACCAAAATTAACTTTTTTCCGCTGAACTACAAAAAATTTAACTATTCACCACTTCAAAAATTTAAATTTTTTCCGCTTAACTACCAAAATTAACTTTTTTCCGCTTAACTACAAAAAATTTAACTTTTCTCCACTTAACTACCAAAATTTATCATTTTTCCGCTTAACTACCAAAATTTAACTTTTTTCCGCTTAACTACAAAAAATTTAACTTTTCTCCACTTAACTACCAAAATTTATCATTTTTCCGCTTAACTACCAAAATTTAACTTTTTTCCACTTAACTTCAACAATTTAAATTTTTTCCGCTTAATTACCAAAATTTAACTTTTTTCCGCTTAACTACAAAAAATTTAACTTTTCTCCACTTAACTACCAAAATTTATAATTTTTCCGCTTAACTACCAAAATTTAACTTTTTTCCGCTTAACTACAAAAAATTTAACTTTTCTCCACTTAACTACCAAAATTTATCATTATTCCGCTTAACTACCAAAATTTAACTTTTTTCCGCTTAACTACAAAAAATTTAACTTTTCTCCACTTAACTACCAAAATTTATCATTTTTCCGCTTAACTACCAAAATTTAACTTTTTTCTGCTTAACTACAAAACATTGAACTTTTCTCCACTTAACTACCAAAATATATCATTATTCCGCTTAACTACCAAAATTAACTTTTTTCCGCTTAACTACAAAAAATTTAACTTTTCTCCACTTAACTACCAAAATTTATCATTTTTCCGCTTAACTACCAAAATTTTACTTTTTTCCGCTTAACTACAAAAAATTTTACTTTTCTCCACTTAACTACCAAAATTTATAATTTTTCCGCTTAACTACAAAAAATTTTACTTTTCTCCACTTAACTACCAAAATTTATAATTTTTCCGCTTAACTACCAAAATTTAACTTTTTTCCGCTTAACTACAAAAAATTTAACTTTTCTCCACTTAACTACCTTAATTAACTTTTCTTCTCTTAACTACTAAAAATTTAACTATTCATCACTTCAAAAATTTAAATTTCTTCCGCTTAACTACCAAAATTAACTTTTTTCCACTTAACTTCAAAAATTTAAATTTTTTCTGCTTAACTACCAAAGTTTAACTTTTTTCCACTTAACTTCAAAAATTTAAATTTTTTCCGCTTAACTACCAAAATTAACTTTTTATCGCTGAACTACAAAAAAATTAACTATTCATCACTTCAAAAATTTAAATTTCTTCCGCTTAACTACCAAAATTAACTTTTTTCCACTTAACTTCAAAAATTTAAATTTTTTCTGCTTAACTACCAAAATTAACTTTTTTCCACTTAACTTCAAAAATTTAAATTTTTTCCGCTTAACTACCAAAATTAACTTTTTATCGCTGAACTACAAAAAATTTAACTATTCACCACTTCAAAAATTTAAATTTTTTCCGCTTAACTACCAAAATTAACTTTTTTCCGCTGAACTACAAAAAATTTAACTATTCACCACTTCAAAAATTTAAATTTTTTCCGCTTAACTACCAAAATTAACTTTTTTCCGCTTAACTACAAAAAATTTAACTTTTCTCCACTTAACTACCAAAATTTATCATTTTTCCGCTTAACTACCAAAATTTAACTTTTTTCCGCTTAACTACAAAAAATTGAACTTTTCTCCACTTAACTACCAAAATATATCATTATTCCGCTTAACTACCAAAATTAACTTTTTTCCGCCTAACTACAAAAAATTTAACTTTTCTCCACTTAACTACCAAAATTTATCATTTTTCCGCTTAACTACCAAAATTTTACTTTTTTCCGCTTAACTACAAAAAATTTTACTTTTCTCCACTTAACTACCAAAATTTATAATTTTTCCGCTTAACTACCAAAATTTAACTTTTTTCCGCTTAACTACAAAAAATTTAACTTTTCTCCACTTAACTACCATAATTAACTTTTCTTCCGCTTAACTACCAAAGTTTAACTTTTTTCCACTTAACTTCAAAAATTTAACTTTTTTCCACTTAACTTCAAAAATTTAAATTTTTTACGTTTAACTACAAAAAATTTAACTTTTCTCCACTTAACTACCTTAATTAACTTTTCTTCTCTTAACTACAAAAAATTTAACTATTCATCACTTAACTTAAAAATTTAAATTTCTTCCGCTTAACTACCAAAATTAACTTTTCTTCCGCTTAACTACCAAAGTTTAACTTTTTTCCTCTTAACTTCAAAAATTTAAATTTTTTCCGCTAAACTACCAAAATTAACTTTTTTCCGCTTAACTACAAAAAATTTAAATTTTTTCCGCTTAATTACCAAAATTTAACTTTTTTCCGCTTAACTACAAAAAATTTAACTTTTCTCCACTTAACTACCAAAATTTATCATTTTTCCGCTTAACTACCAAAATTTAACTTTTTTCCACTTAACTTCAACAATTTAAATTTTTTCCGCTTAATTACCAAAATTTAACTTTTTTCCGCTTAACTACAAAAAATTTAACTTTTCTCCACTTAACTACCAAAATTTATATTTTTTCCGCTTAACTACCAAAATTTAACTTTTTTCCGCTTAACTACAAAAAATTTAACTTTTCTCCACTTAACTACCAAAATTTATCATTATTCCGCTTAACTACCAAAATTAACTTTTTTCCGCCTAACTACAAAAAATTTAACTTTTCTCCACTTAACTACCAAAATTTATAATTTTTCCGCTTAACTACCAAAATTTAACTTTTTTCCACTTAACTTCAACAATTTAAATTTTTTCCGCTTAATTACCAAAATTTAACTTTTTTCCGCTTAACTACAAAAAATTTAACTTTTCTCCACTTAACTACCAAAATTTATAATTTTTCCGCTTAACTACCAAAATTTAACTTTTTTCCGCTTAACTACAAAAAATTTAACTTTTCTCCACTTAACTACCATAATATATCATTTTTCCGCTTAACTACCAAAATTTTACTTTTTTCGCTTAACTACAAAAAATTTTACTTTTCTCCACTTAACTACCAAAATTTATAATTTTTCCGCTTAACTACCAAAATTTAACTTTTTTCCGCTTAACTACAAAAAATTTAACTTTTCTCCACTTAACTACCATACTTAACTTTTCTTCCGCTTAACTACCAAAGTTTAACTTTTTTCCACTTAACTTCAAAAATTTAACTTTTTTCCACTTAACTTCAAAAATTTAAATTTTTTCTGCTTAACTACCAAAATTAACTTTTTTCCACTTAACTTCAAAAATTTAATTTTTTTCTGCTTAACTACCAAAGTTTAACTTTTTTCCACTTAACTTCAAAAATTTAAATTTTTTCCGCTTAACTACCAAAATTAACTTTTTATCGCTGAACTACAAAAAATTTAACTATTCACCACTTCAAAAATTTAAATTTTTTCCGCTTAACTACCAAAATTAACTTTTTTCCGCTGAACTACAAAAAATTTAACTATTCACCACTTCAAAAATTTAAATTTTTTCCGCTTAACTACCAAAATTAACTTTTTTCCGCTTAACTACAAAAAATTTAACTTTTCTCCACTTAACTACCAAAATTTATCATTTTTCCGCTTAACTACCAAAATTTAACTTTTTTCCGCTTAACTACAAAAAATTGAACTTTTCTCCACTTAACTACCAAAATATATCATTATTCCGCTTAACTACCAAAATTAACTTTTTTCCGCCTAACTACAAAAAATTTAACTTTTCTCCACTTAACTACCAAAATTTATCATTTTTCCGCTTAACTACCAAAATTTTACTTTTTTCCGCTTAACTACAAAAAATTTTACTTTTCTCCACTTAACTACCAAAATTTATAATTTTTCCGCTTAACTACCAAAATTTAACTTTTTTCCGCTTAACTACAAAAAATTTAACTTTTCTCCACTTAACTACCATAATTAACTTTTCTTCCGCTTAACTACCAAAGTTTAACTTTTTTCCACTTAACTTCAAAAATTTAACTTTTTTCCACTTAACTTCAAAAATTTAAATTTTTTACGTTTAACTACAAAAAATTTAACTTTTCTCCACTTAACTACCTTAATTAACTTTTCTTCTCTTAACTACAAAAAATTTAACTATTCATCACTTAACTTAAAAATTTAAATTTCTTCCGCTTAACTACCAAAATTAACTTTTCTTCCGCTTAACTACCAAAGTTTAACTTTTTTCCTCTTAACTTCAAAAATTTAAATTTTTTCCGCTAAACTACCAAAATTAACTTTTTTCCGCTTAACTACAAAAAATTTAAATTTTTTCCGCTTAATTACCAAAATTTAACTTTTTTCCGCTTAACTACAAAATATTTAACTTTTCTCCACTTAACTACCAAAATTTATCATTTTTCCGCTTAACTACCAAAATTTAACTTTTTTCCACTTAACTTCAACAATTTAAATTTTTTCCGCTTAATTACCAAAATTTAACTTTTTTCCGCTTAACTACAAAAAATTTAACTTTTCTCCACTTAACTACCAAAATTTATATTTTTTCCGCTTAACTACCAAAATTTAACTTTTTTCCGCTTAACTACAAAAAATTTAACTTTTCTCCACTTAACTACCAAAATTTATCATTATTCCGCTTAACTACCAAAATTAACTTTTTTCCGCCTAACTACAAAAAATTTAACTTTTCTCCACTTAACTACCAAAATTTATAATTTTTCCGCTTAACTACCAAAATTTAACTTTTTTCCACTTAACTTCAACAATTTAAATTTTTTCCGCTTAATTACCAAAATTTAACTTTTTTCCGCTTAACTACAAAAAATTTAACTTTTCTCCACTTAACTACCAAAATTTATAATTTTTCCGCTTAACTACCAAAATTTAACTTTTTTCCGCTTAACTACAAAAAATTTAACTTTTCTCCACTTAACTACCAAAATTTATCATTTTTCCGCTTAACTACCAAAATTTAACTTTTCTCCACTTAACTACCATAATTAACTTTTCTTCCGCTTAACTACCAAAGTTTAACTTTTTTCCACTTAACTTCAAAAATTTAACTTTTTTCCACTTAACTTCAAAAATTTAAATTTTTTCCGCTTAACTACAAAAAATTTAACTTTTCTCCACTTAACTACCATAATTAACTTTTCTTCCGCTTAACTACCAAAGTTTAACTTTTTTCCACTTAACTTCAAAAATTTAACTTTTTTCCACTTAACTTCAAAAATTTAAATTTTTTACGTTTAACTACAAAAAATTTAACTTTTCTCCACTTAACTACCTTAATTAACTTTTCTTCTCTTAACTACAAAAAATTTAACTATTCATCACTTAACTTAAAAATTTAAATTTCTTCCGCTTAACTACCAAAATTAACTTTTCTTCCGCTTAACTACCAAAGTTTAACTTTTTTCCTCTTAACTTCAAAAATTTAAATTTTTTCCGCTAAACTACCAAAATTAACTTTTTTCCGCTTAACTACAAAAAATTTAAATTTTTTCCGCTTAATTACCAAAATTTAACTTTTTTCCGCTTAACTACAAAAAATTTAACTTTTCTCCACTTAACTACCAAAATTTATCATTTTTCCGCTTAACTACCAAAATTTAACTTTTTTCCACTTAACTTCAACAATTTAAATTTTTTCCGCTTAATTACCAAAATTTAACTTTTTTCCGCTTAACTACAAAAAATTTAACTTTTCTCCACTTAACTACCAAAATTTATATTTTTTCCGCTTAACTACCAAAATTTAACTTTTTTCCGCTTAACTACAAAAAATTTAACTTTTCTCCACTTAACTACCAAAATTTATCATTATTCCGCTTAACTACCAAAATTAACTTTTTTCCGCCTAACTACAAAAAATTTAACTTTTCTCCACTTAACTACCAAAATTTATAATTTTTCCGCTTAACTACCAAAATTTAACTTTTTTCCACTTAACTTCAACAATTTAAATTTTTTCTGCTTAATTACCAAAATTTAACTTTTTTCCGCTTAACTACAAAAAATTTAACTTTTCTCCACTTAACTACCAAAATTTATAATTTTTCCGCTTAACTACCAAAATTTAACTTTTTTCCGCTTAACTACAAAAAATTTAACTTTTCTCCACTGAACTACCATAATATATCATTTTTCCGCTTAACTACCAAAATTTTACTTTTTTCGCTTAACTACAAAAAATTTTACTTTTCTCCACTTAACTACCAAAATTTATAATTTTTCCGCTTAACTACCAAAATTTAACTTTTTTCCGCTTAACTACAAAAAATTTAACTTTTCTCCACTTAACTACCATAATTAACTTTTCTTCCGCTTAACTACCAAAGTTTAACTTTTTTCCACTTAACTTCAAAAATTTAACTTTTTTCCACTTAACTTCAAAAATTTAAATTTTTTCTGCTTAACTACCAAAATTAACTTTTTTCCACTTAACTTCAAAAATTTAATTTTTTTCTGCTTAACTACCAAAGTTTAACTTTTTTCCACTTAACTTCAAAAATTTAAATTTTTTCCGCTTAACTACCAAAATTAACTTTTTATCGCTGAACTACAAAAAATTTAACTATTCACCACTTCAAAAATTTAAATTTTTTCCGCTTAACTACCAAAATTAACTTTTTTCCGCTGAACTACAAAAAATTTAACTATTCACCACTTCAAAAATTTAAATTTTTTCCGCTTAACTACCAAAATTAACTTTTTTCCGCTTAACTACAAAAAATTTAACTTTTCTCCACTTAACTACCAAAATTTATCATTTTTCCGCTTAACTACCAAAATTTAACTTTTTTCCGCTTAACTACAAAAAATTGAACTTTTCTCCACTTAACTACCAAAATATATCATTATTCCGCTTAACTACCAAAATTAACTTTTTTCCGCCTAACTACAAAAAATTTAACTTTTCTCCACTTAACTACCAAAATTTATCATTTTTCCGCTTAACTACCAAAATTTTACTTTTTTCCGCTTAACTACAAAAAATTTTACTTTTCTCCACTTAACTACCAAAATTTATAATTTTTCCGCTTAACTACCAAAATTTAACTTTTTTCCGCTTAACTACAAAAAATTTAACTTTTCTCCACTTAACTACCATAATTAACTTTTCTTCCGCTTAACTACCAAAGTTTAACTTTTTTCCACTTAACTTCAAAAATTTAACTTTTTTCCACTTAACTTCAAAAATTTAAATTTTTTACGTTTAACTACAAAAAATTTAACTTTTCTCCACTTAACTACCTTAATTAACTTTTCTTCTCTTAACTACAAAAAATTTAACTATTCATCACTTAACTTAAAAATTTAAATTTCTTCCGCTTAACTACCAAAATTAACTTTTCTTCCGCTTAACTACCAAAGTTTAACTTTTTTCCTCTTAACTTCAAAAATTTAAATTTTTTCCGCTAAACTACCAAAATTAACTTTTTTCCGCTTAACTACAAAAAATTTAAATTTTTTCCGCTTAATTACCAAAATTTAACTTTTTTCCGCTTAACTACAAAAAATTTAACTTTTCTCCACTTAACTACCAAAATTTATCATTTTTCCGCTTAACTACCAAAATTTAACTTTTTTCCACTTAACTTCAACAATTTAAATTTTTTCCGCTTAATTACCAAAATTTAACTTTTTTCCGCTTAACTACAAAAAATTTAACTTTTCTCCACTTAACTACCAAAATTTATATTTTTTCCGCTTAACTACCAAAATTTAACTTTTTTCCGCTTAACTACAAAAAATTTAACTTTTCTCCACTTAACTACCAAAATTTATCATTATTCCGCTTAACTACCAAAATTAACTTTTTTCCGCCTAACTACAAAAAATTTAACTTTTCTCCACTTAACTACCAAAATTTATAATTTTTCCGCTTAACTACCAAAATTTAACTTTTTTCCACTTAACTTCAACAATTTAAATTTTTTCCGCTTAATTACCAAAATTTAACTTTTTTCCGCTTAACTACAAAAAATTTAACTTTTCTCCACTTAACTACCAAAATTTATAATTTTTCCGCTTAACTACCAAAATTTAACTTTTTTCCGCTTAACTACAAAAAATTTAACTTTTCTCCACTTAACTACCAAAATTTATCATTTTTCCGCTTAACTACCAAAATTTAACTTTTTTCCGCTTAACTACAAAAAATTGAACTTTTCTCCACTTAACTACCATAATATATCATTTTTCCGCTTAACTACCAAAATTTTACTTTTTTCGCTTAACTACAAAAAATTTTACTTTTCTCCACTTAACTACCAAAATTTATAATTTTTCCGCTTAACTACCAAAATTTAACTTTTTTCCGCTTAACTACAAAAAATTTAACTTTTCTCCACTTAACTACCATAATTAACTTTTCTTCCGCTTAACTACCAAAGTTTAACTTTTTTCCACTTAACTTCAAAAATTTAACTTTTTTCCACTTAACTTCAAAAATTTAAATTTTTTACGTTTAACTACAAAAAATTTAACTTTTCTCCACTTAACTACCTTAATTAACTTTTCTTCTCTTAACTACAAAAAATTTAACTATTCATCACTTAACTTAAAAATTTAAATTTCTTCCGCTTAACTACCAAAATTAACTTTTCTTCCGCTTAACTACCAAAGTTTAACTTTTTTCCTCTTAACTTCAAAAATTTAAATTTTTTCCGCTAAACTACCAAAATTAACTTTTTTCCGCTTAACTACAAAAAATTTAAATTTTTTCCGCTTAATTACCAAAATTTAACTTTTTTCCGCTTAACTACAAAAAATTTAACTTTTCTCCACTTAACTACCAAAATTTATCATTTTTCCGCTTAACTACCAAAATTTAACTTTTTTCCACTTAACTTCAAAAATTTAAATTTTTTCCGCTTAATTACCAAAATTTAACTTTTTTCCGCTTAACTACAAAAAATTTAACTTTTCTCCACTTAACTACCAAAATTTATAATTTTTCCGCTTAACTACCAAAATTTAACTTTTTTCCGCTTAACTACAAAAAATTTAAATTTTTTCCGCTTAATTACCAAAATTTAACTTTTTTCCGCTTAACTACAAAAAATTTAACTTTTCTCCACTTAACTACCAAAATTTATCATTTTTCCGCTTAACTACCAAAATTTAACTTTTTTCCACTTAACTTCAAAAATTTAAATTTTTTCCGCTTAATTACCAAAATTTAACTTTTTTCGCTTAACTACAAAAAATTTAACTTTTCTCCACTTAACTACCAAAATTTATAATTTTTCCGCTTAACTACAAAAATTTAACTTTTTTCCGCTTAACTACAAAAAATTTAACTTTTCTCCACTTAACTACCATAATTAATTTTTCTTCTCTTAACTACAAAAAATTTTACTTTTCTCCACTTAACTACCAAAATTTATAATTTTTCCGCTTAACTACCAAAATTTAACTTTTTTCCGCTTAACTACAAAAAATTTAACTTTTCTCCACTTAACTACCAAAATTTATCATTTTTCCGCTTAACTACCAAAATTTAACTTTTTTCCGCTTAACTACAAAAAATTGAACTTTTCTCCACTTAACTACCAAAATATATCATTATTCCGCTTAACTACCAAAATTAACTTTTTTCCGCCTAACTACAAAAAATTTAACTTTTCTCCACTTAACTACCAAAATTTATCATTTTTCCGCTTAACTACCAAAATTTAACTTTTTTCCGCTTAACTACAAAAAATTTAACTTTTCTCCACTTAACTACCATAATTAACTTTTCTTCCGCTTAACTACCAAAGTTTAACTTTTTTCCACTTAACTTCAAAAATTTAACTTTTTTCCACTTAACTTCAAAAATTTAAATTTTTTACGTTTAACTACAAAAAATTTAACTTTTCTCCACTTAACTACCTTAATTAACTTTTCTTCTCTTAACTACAAAAAATTTAACTATTCATCACTTAACTACAAAAAATTTAAATTTTTTCCGCTTAATTACCAAAATTTAACTTTTTTCCGCTTAACTACAAAAAATTTAACTTTTCTCCACTTAACTACCAAAATTTATCATTTTTCCGCTTAACTACCAAAATTTAACTTTTTTCCACTTAACTTCAACAATTTAAATTTTTTCCGCTTAATTACCAAAATTTAACTTTTTTCCGCTTAACTACAAAAAATTTAACTTTTCTCCACTTAACTACCAAAATTTATAATTTTTCCGCTTAACTACCAAAATTTAACTTTTTTCCGCTTAACTACAAAAAATTTAACTTTTCTCCACATAACTACCAAAATTTATCATTATTCCGCTTAACTACCAAAATTTAACTTTTTTCCGCTTAACTACAAAAAATTTAACTTTTCTCCACTTAACTACCAAAATTTATCATTTTTCCGCTTAACTACCAAAATTTAACTTTTTTCCGCTTAACTACAAAAAATTGAACTTTTCTCCACTTAACTACCAAAATATATCATTTTTCCGCTTAACTACCAAAATTTTACTTTTTTCCGCTTAACTACAAAAAATTTTACTTTTCTCCACTTAACTACCAAAATTTATAATTTTTCCGCTTAACTACCAAAATTTAACTTTTTTCCGCTTAACTACAAAAAATTTAACTTTTCTCCACTTAACTACCATAATTAACTTTTCTTCCGCTTAACTACCAAAGTTTAACTTTTTTCCACTTAACTTCAAAAATTTAACTTTTTTCCACTTAACTTCAAAAATTTAAATTTTTTACGTTTAACTACAAAAAATTGAACTTTTCTCCACTTAACTACCAAAATATATCATTTTTCCGCTTAACTACCAAAATTTTACTTTTTTCCGCTTAACTACAAAAAATTTTACTTTTCTCCACTTAACTACCAAAATTTATAATTTTTCCACTTAACTACCAAAATTTATCATTATTCCGCTTAACTACCAAAATTAACTTTTTTCCGCCTAACTACAAAAAATTTAACTTTTCTCCACTTAACTACCAAAATTTATAATTTTTCCGCTTAACTACCAAAATTTAACTTTTTTCCACTTAACTTCAACAATTTAAATTTTTTCCGCTTAATTACCAAAATTTAACTTTTTTCCGCTTAACTACAAAAAATTTAACTTTTCTCCACTTAACTACCAAAATTTATAATTTTTCCGCTTAACTACCAAAATTTAACTTTTTTCCGCTTAACTACAAAAAATTTAACTTTTCTCCACTTAACTACCAAAATTTATCATTTTTCCGCTTAACTACCAAAATTTAACTTTTTTCCGCTTAACTACAAAAAATTGAACTTTTCTCCACTTAACTACCAAAATATATCATTTTTCCGCTTAACTACCAAAATTTTACTTTTTTCCGCTTAACTACAAAAAATTTTACTTTTCTCCACTTAACTACCAAAATTTATAATTTTTCCGCTTAACTACCAAAATTTAACTTTTTTCCGCTTAACTACAAAAAATTTAACTTTTCTCCACTTAACTACCATAATTAACTTTTCTTCCGCTTAACTACCAAAGTTTAACTTTTTTCCACTTAACTTCAAAAATTTAACTTTTTTCCACTTAACTTCAAAAATTTAAATTTTTTACGTTTAACTACAAAAAATTTAACTTTTCTCCACTTAACTACCTTAATTAACTTTTCTTCTCTTAACTACAAAAAATTTAACTATTCATCACTTAACTTAAAAATTTAAATTTCTTCCGCTTAACTACCAAAATTAACTTTTCTTCCGCTTAACTACCAAAGTTTAACTTTTTTCCTCTTAACTTCAAAAATTTAAATTTTTTCCGCTAAACTACCAAAATTAACTTTTTTCCGCTTAACTACAAAAAATTTAAATTTTTTCCGCTTAATTAGCAAAATTTAACTTTTTTCCGCTTAACTACAAAAAATTTAACTTTTCTCCACTTAACTACCAAAATTTATCATTTTTCCGCTTAACTACCAAAATTTAACTTTTTTCCGCTTAACTACAAAAAATTGAACTTTTCTCCACTTAACTACCAAAATATATCATTTTTCCGCTTAACTACCAAAATTTTACTTTTTTCCGCTTAACTACAAAAAATTTTACTTTTCTCCACTTAACTACCAAAATTTATAATTTTTCCGCTTAACTACCAAAATTTAACTTTTTTCCGCTTAACTACAAAAAATTTAACTTTTCTCCACTTAACTACCATAATTAACTTTTCTTCCGCTTAACTACCAAAGTTTAACTTTTTTCCACTTAACTTCAAAAATTTAACTTTTTTCCACTTAACTTCAAAAATTTAAATTTTTTACGTTTAACTACAAAAAATTGAACTTTTCTCCACTTAACTACCAAAATATATCATTTTTCCGCTTAACTACCAAAATTTTACTTTTTTCCGCTTAACTACAAAAAATTTTACTTTTCTCCACTTAACTACCAAAATTTATAATTTTTCCACTTAACTACCAAAATTTATCATTATTCCGCTTAACTACCAAAATTAACTTTTTTCCGCCTAACTACAAAAAATTTAACTTTTCTCCACTTAACTACCAAAATTTATAATTTTTCCGCTTAACTACCAAAATTTAACTTTTTTCCACTTAACTTCAACAATTTAAATTTTTTCCGCTTAATTACCAAAATTTAACTTTTTTCCGCTTAACTACAAAAAATTTAACTTTTCTCCACTTAACTACCAAAATTTATAATTTTTCCGCTTAACTACCAAAATTTAACTTTTTTCCGCTTAACTACAAAAAATTTAACTTTTCTCCACTTAACTACCAAAATTTATCATTTTTCCGCTTAACTACCAAAATTTAACTTTTTTCCGCTTAACTACAAAAAATTGAACTTTTCTCCACTTAACTACCAAAATATATCATTTTTCCGCTTAACTACCAAAATTTTACTTTTTTCCGCTTAACTACAAAAAATTTTACTTTTCTCCACTTAACTACCAAAATTTATAATTTTTCCGCTTAACTACCAAAATTTAACTTTTTTCCGCTTAACTACAAAAAATTTAACTTTTCTCCACTTAACTACCATAATTAACTTTTCTTCCGCTTAACTACCAAAGTTTAACTTTTTTCCACTTAACTTCAAAAATTTAACTTTTTTCCACTTAACTTCAAAAATTTAAATTTTTTACGTTTAACTACAAAAAATTTAACTTTTCTCCACTTAACTACCTTAATTAACTTTTCTTCTCTTAACTACAAAAAATTTAACTATTCATCACTTAACTTAAAAATTTAAATTTCTTCCGCTTAACTACCAAAATTAACTTTTCTTCCGCTTAACTACCAAAGTTTAACTTTTTTCCTCTTAACTTCAAAAATTTAAATTTTTTCCGCTAAACTACCAAAATTAACTTTTTTCCGCTTAACTACAAAAAATTTAAATTTTTTCCGCTTAATTATCAAAATTTAACTTTTTTCCGCTTAACTACAAAAAATTTAACTTTTCTCCACTTAACTACCAAAATTTATCATTTTTCCGCTTAACTACCAAAATTTAACTTTTTTCCACTTAACTTCAAAAATTTAAATTTTTTCCGCTTAATTACCAAAATTTAACTTTTTTCCGCTTAACTACAAAAAATTTAACTTTTCTCCACTTAACTACCAAAATTTATAATTTTTCCGCTTAACTACCAAAATTTAACTTTTTTCCGCTTAACTACAAAAAATTTAAATTTTTTCCGCTTAATTACCAAAATTTAACTTTTTTCCGCTTAACTACAAAAAATTTAACTTTTCTCCACTTAACTACCAAAATTTATCATTTTTCCGCTTAACTACCAAAATTTAACTTTTTTCCACTTAACTTCAAAAATTTAAATTTTTTCCGCTTAATTACCAAAATTTAACTTTTTTCCGCTTAACTACAAAAAATTTAACTTTTCTCCACTTAACTACCAAAATTTATAATTTTTCCGCTTAACTACAAAAATTTAACTTTTTTCCGCTTAACTACAAAAAATTTAACTTTTCTCCACTTAACTACCATAATTAATTTTTCTTCTCTTAACTACAAAAAATTTTACTTTTCTCCACTTAACTACCAAAATTTATAATTTTTCCGCTTAACTACCAAAATTTAACTTTTTTCCGCTTAACTACAAAAAATTTAACTTTTCTCCACTTAACTACCAAAATTTATCATTTTTCCGCTTAACTACCAAAATTTAACTTTTTTCCGCTTAACTACAAAAAATTGAACTTTTCTCCACTTAACTACCAAAATATATCATTATTCCGCTTAACTACCAAAATTAACTTTTTTCCGCCTAACTACAAAAAATTTAACTTTTCTCCACTTAACTTCAAAAATTTAACTTTTTTCCACTTAACTTCAAAAATTTAAATTTTTTACGTTTAACTACAAAAAATTTAACTTTTCTCCACTTAACTACCTTAATTAACTTTTCTTCTCTTAACTACAAAAAATTTAACTATTCATCACTTAACTACAAAAAATTTAAATTTTTTCCGCTTAATTACCAAAATTTAACTTTTTTCCGCTTAACTACAAAAAATTTAACTTTTCTCCACTTAACTACCAAAATTTATCATTTTTCCGCTTAACTACCAAAATTTAACTTTTTTCCACTTAACTTCAACAATTTAAATTTTTTCCGCTTAATTACCAAAATTTAACTTTTTTCCGCTTAACTACAAAAAATTTAACTTTTCTCCACTTAACTACCAAAATTTATAATTTTTCCGCTTAACTACCAAAATTTAACTTTTTTCCGCTTAACTACAAAAAATTTAACTTTTCTCCACTTAACTACCAAAATTTATCATTATTCCGCTTAACTACCAAAATTTAACTTTTTTCCGCTAAACTACAAAAAATTTAACTTTTCTCCACTTAACTACCAAAATTTATCATTTTTCCGCTTAACTACCAAAATTTAACTTTTTTCCGCTTAACTACAAAAAATTGAACTTTTCTCCACTTAACTACCAAAATATATCATTTTTCCGCTTAACTACCAAAATTTTACTTTTTTCCGCTTAACTACAAAAAATTTTACTTTTCTCCACTTAACTACCAAAATTTATAATTTTTCCGCTTAACTACCAAAATTTAACTTTTTTCCGCTTAACTACAAAAAATTTAACTTTTTTCCACTTAACTTCAAAAATTTAACTTTTCTCCACTTAACTACCTTAATTAACTTTTCTTCTCTTAACTACAAAAAATTTAACTATTCATCACTTAACTTAAAAATTTAAATTTCTTCCGCTTAACTACCAAAATTAACTTTTCTTCCGCTTAACTACCAAAGTTTAACTTTTTTCCTCTTAACTTCAAAAATTTAAATTTTTTCCGCTAAACTACCAAAATTAACTTTTTTCCGCTTAACTACAAAAAATTTAAATTTTTTCCGCTTAATTACCAAAATTTAACTTTTTTCCGCTTAACTACAAAAAATTTAACTTTTCTCCACTTAACTACCAAAATTTATCATTTTTCCGCTTAACTACCAAAATTTAACTTTTTTCCACTTAACTTCAACAATTTAAATTTTTTCCGCTTAATTACCAAAATTTAACTTTTTTCCGCTTAACTACAAAAAATTTAACTTTTCTCCACTTAACTACCAAAATTTATATTTTTTCCGCTTAACTACCAAAATTTAACTTTTTTCCGCTTAACTACAAAAAATTTAACTTTTCTCCACTTAACTACCAAAATTTATCATTATTCCGCTTAACTACCAAAATTAACTTTTTTCCGCCTAACTACAAAAAATTTAACTTTTCTCCACTTAACTACCATAATTAACTTTTCTTCCGCTTAACTACCAAAGTTTAACTTTTTTCCACTTAACTTCAAAAATTTAACTTTTTTCCACTTAACTTCAAAAATTTAAATTTTTTACGTTTAACTACAAAAAATTTAACTTTTCTCCACTTAACTACCTTAATTAACTTTTCTTCTCTTAACTACAAAAAATTTAACTATTCATCACTTAACTACAAAAAATTTAAATTTTTTCCGCTTAATTACCAAAATTTAACTTTTTTCCGCTTAACTACAAAAAATTTAACTTTTCTCCACTTAACTACCAAAATTTATCATTTTTCCGCTTAACTACCAAAATTTAACTTTTTTCCACTTAACTTCAACAATTTAAATTTTTTCCGCTTAATTACCAAAATTTAACTTTTTTCCGCTTAACTACAAAAAATTTAACTTTTCTCCACTTAACTACCAAAATTTATAATTTTTCCGCTTAACTACCAAAATTTAACTTTTTTCCGCTTAACTACAAAAAATTTAACTTTTCTCCACATAACTACCAAAATTTATCATTATTCCGCTTAACTACCAAAATTTAACTTTTTTCCGCTTAACTACAAAAAATTTAACTTTTCTCCACTTAACTACCAAAATTTATCATTTTTCCGCTTAACTACCAAAATTTAACTTTTTTCCGCTTAACTACAAAAAATTGAACTTTTCTCCACTTAACTACCAAAATATATCATTTTTCCGCTTAACTACCAAAATTTTACTTTTTTCCGCTTAACTACAAAAAATTTTACTTTTCTCCACTTAACTACCAAAATTTATAATTTTTCCGCTTAACTACCAAAATTTAACTTTTTTCCGCTTAACTACAAAAAATTTAACTTTTCTCCACTTAACTACCATAATTAACTTTTCTTCCGCTTAACTACCAAAGTTTAACTTTTTTCCACTTAACTTCAAAAATTTAACTTTTTTCCACTTAACTTCAAAAATTTAAATTTTTTACGTTTAACTACAAAAAATTGAACTTTTCTCCACTTAACTACCAAAATATATCATTTTTCCGCTTAACTACCAAAATTTTACTTTTTTCCGCTTAACTACAAAAAATTTTACTTTTCTCCACTTAACTACCAAAATTTATAATTTTTCCACTTAACTACCAAAATTTATCATTATTCCGCTTAACTACCAAAATTAACTTTTTTCCGCCTAACTACAAAAAATTTAACTTTTCTCCACTTAACTACCAAAATTTATAATTTTTCCGCTTAACTACCAAAATTTAACTTTTTTCCACTTAACTTCAACAATTTAAATTTTTTCCGCTTAATTACCAAAATTTAACTTTTTTCCGCTTAACTACAAAAAATTTAACTTTTCTCCACTTAACTACCAAAATTTATAATTTTTCCGCTTAACTACCAAAATTTAACTTTTTTCCGCTTAACTACAAAAAATTTAACTTTTCTCCACTTAACTACCAAAATTTATCATTTTTCCGCTTAACTACCAAAATTTAACTTTTTTCCGCTTAACTACAAAAAATTGAACTTTTCTCCACTTAACTACCAAAATATATCATTTTTCCGCTTAACTACCAAAATTTTACTTTTTTCCGCTTAACTACAAAAAATTTTACTTTTCTCCACTTAACTACCAAAATTTATAATTTTTCCGCTTAACTACCAAAATTTAACTTTTTTCCGCTTAACTACAAAAAATTTAACTTTTCTCCACTTAACTACCATAATTAACTTTTCTTCCGCTTAACTACCAAAGTTTAACTTTTTTCCACTTAACTTCAAAAATTTAACTTTTTTCCACTTAACTTCAAAAATTTAAATTTTTTACGTTTAACTACAAAAAATTTAACTTTTCTCCACTTAACTACCTTAATTAACTTTTCTTCTCTTAACTACAAAAAATTTAACTATTCATCACTTAACTTAAAAATTTAAATTTCTTCCGCTTAACTACCAAAATTAACTTTTCTTCCGCTTAACTACCAAAGTTTAACTTTTTTCCTCTTAACTTCAAAAATTTAAATTTTTTCCGCTAAACTACCAAAATTAACTTTTTTCCGCTTAACTACAAAAAATTTAAATTTTTTCCGCTTAATTAGCAAAATTTAACTTTTTTCCGCTTAACTACAAAAAATTTAACTTTTCTCCACTTAACTACCAAAATTTATCATTTTTCCGCTTAACTACCAAAATTTAACTTTTTTCCGCTTAACTACAAAAAATTGAACTTTTCTCCACTTAACTACCAAAATATATCATTTTTCCGCTTAACTACCAAAATTTTACTTTTTTCCGCTTAACTACAAAAAATTTTACTTTTCTCCACTTAACTACCAAAATTTATAATTTTTCCGCTTAACTACCAAAATTTAACTTTTTTCCGCTTAACTACAAAAAATTTAACTTTTCTCCACTTAACTACCAAAATTTATCATTTTTCCGCTTAACTACCAAAATTTAACTTTTTTCCGCTTAACTACAAAAAATTGAACTTTTCTCCACTTAACTACCAAAATATATCATTTTTCCGCTTAACTACCAAAATTTTACTTTTTTCCGCTTAACTACAAAAAATTTTACTTTTCTCCACTTAACTACCAAAATTTATAATTTTTCCGCTTAACTACCAAAATTTAACTTTTTTCCGCTTAACTACAAAAAATTTAACTTTTCTCCACTTAACTACCATAATTAACTTTTCTTCCGCTTAACTACCAAAGTTTAACTTTTTTCCACTTAACTTCAAAAATTTAACTTTTTTCCACTTAACTTCAAAAATTTAAATTTTTTACGTTTAACTACAAAAAATTTAACTTTTCTCCACTTAACTACCTTAATTAACTTTTCTTCTCTTAACTACAAAAAATTTAACTATTCATCACTTAACTTAAAAATTTAAATTTCTTCCGCTTAACTACCAAAATTAACTTTTCTTCCGCTTAACTACCAAAGTTTAACTTTTTTCCTCTTAACTTCAAAAATTTAAATTTTTTCCGCTAAACTACCAAAATTAACTTTTTTCCGCTTAACTACAAAAAATTTAAATTTTTTCCGCTTAATTATCAAAATTTAACTTTTTTCCGCTTAACTACAAAAAATTTAACTTTTCTCCACTTAACTACCAAAATTTATCATTTTTCCGCTTAACTACCAAAATTTAACTTTTTTCCACTTAACTTCAAAAATTTAAATTTTTTCCGCTTAATTACCAAAATTTAACTTTTTTCCGCTTAACTACAAAAAATTTAACTTTTCTCCACTTAACTACCAAAATTTATAATTTTTCCGCTTAACTACCAAAATTTAACTTTTTTCCGCTTAACTACAAAAAATTTAAATTTTTTCCGCTTAATTACCAAAATTTAACTTTTTTCCGCTTAACTACAAAAAATTTAACTTTTCTCCACTTAACTACCAAAATTTATCATTTTTCCGCTTAACTACCAAAATTTAACTTTTTTCCACTTAACTTCAAAAATTTAAATTTTTTCCGCTTAATTACCAAAATTTAACTTTTTTCCGCTTAACTACAAAAAATTTAACTTTTCTCCACTTAACTACCAAAATTTATAATTTTTCCGCTTAACTACAAAAATTTAACTTTTTTCCGCTTAACTACAAAAAATTTAACTTTTCTCCACTTAACTACCATAATTAATTTTTCTTCTCTTAACTACAAAAAATTTTACTTTTCTCCACTTAACTACCAAAATTTATAATTTTTCCGCTTAACTACCAAAATTTAACTTTTTTCCGCTTAACTACAAAAAATTTAACTTTTCTCCACTTAACTACCAAAATTTATCATTTTTCCGCTTAACTACCAAAATTTAACTTTTTTCCGCTTAACTACAAAAAATTGAACTTTTCTCCACTTAACTACCAAAATATATCATTATTCCGCTTAACTACCAAAATTAACT
The DNA here is from genome assembly GCA_036289425.1 of Rhopalosiphum nymphaeae. Classification (NCBI taxonomy): domain Eukaryota; kingdom Metazoa; phylum Arthropoda; class Insecta; order Hemiptera; family Aphididae; genus Rhopalosiphum; species Rhopalosiphum nymphaeae. The sequence continues at coordinate 6,016,707 of JAZAQC010000006.1, read as the reverse complement.
TTTTTCCGCCTAACTACAAAAAATTTAACTTTTCTCCACTTAACTTCAAAAATTTAACTTTTTTCCACTTAACTTCAAAAATTTAAATTTTTTACGTTTAACTACAAAAAATTTAACTTTTCTCCACTTAACTACCTTAATTAACTTTTCTTCTCTTAACTACAAAAAATTTAACTATTCATCACTTAACTACAAAAAATTTAAATTTTTTCCGCTTAATTACCAAAATTTAACTTTTTTCCGCTTAACTACAAAAAATTTAACTTTTCTCCACTTAACTACCAAAATTTATCATTTTTCCGCTTAACTACCAAAATTTAACTTTTTTCCACTTAACTTCAACAATTTAAATTTTTTCCGCTTAATTACCAAAATTTAACTTTTTTCCGCTTAACTACAAAAAATTTAACTTTTCTCCACTTAACTACCAAAATTTATAATTTTTCCGCTTAACTACCAAAATTTAACTTTTTTCCGCTTAACTACAAAAAATTTAACTTTTCTCCACTTAACTACCAAAATTTATCATTATTCCGCTTAACTACCAAAATTTAACTTTTTTCCGCTAAACTACAAAAAATTTAACTTTTCTCCACTTAACTACCAAAATTTATCATTTTTCCGCTTAACTACCAAAATTTAACTTTTTTCCGCTTAACTACAAAAAATTGAACTTTTCTCCACTTAACTACCAAAATATATCATTTTTCCGCTTAACTACCAAAATTTTACTTTTTTCCGCTTAACTACAAAAAATTTTACTTTTCTCCACTTAACTACCAAAATTTATAATTTTTCCGCTTAACTACCAAAATTTAACTTTTTTCCGCTTAACTACAAAAAATTTAACTTTTTTCCACTTAACTTCAAAAATTTAACTTTTCTCCACTTAACTACCTTAATTAACTTTTCTTCTCTTAACTACAAAAAATTTAACTATTCATCACTTAACTTAAAAATTTAAATTTCTTCCGCTTAACTACCAAAATTAACTTTTCTTCCGCTTAACTACCAAAGTTTAACTTTTTTCCTCTTAACTTCAAAAATTTAAATTTTTTCCGCTAAACTACCAAAATTAACTTTTTTCCGCTTAACTACAAAAAATTTAAATTTTTTCCGCTTAATTACCAAAATTTAACTTTTTTCCGCTTAACTACAAAAAATTTAACTTTTCTCCACTTAACTACCAAAATTTATCATTTTTCCGCTTAACTACCAAAATTTAACTTTTTTCCACTTAACTTCAACAATTTAAATTTTTTCCGCTTAATTACCAAAATTTAACTTTTTTCCGCTTAACTACAAAAAATTTAACTTTTCTCCACTTAACTACCAAAATTTATATTTTTTCCGCTTAACTACCAAAATTTAACTTTTTTCCGCTTAACTACAAAAAATTTAACTTTTCTCCACTTAACTACCAAAATTTATCATTATTCCGCTTAACTACCAAAATTAACTTTTTTCCGCCTAACTACAAAAAATTTAACTTTTCTCCACTTAACTACCAAAATTTATAATTTTTCCGCTTAACTACCAAAATTTAACTTTTTTCCGCTTAACTACAAAAAATTGAACTTTTCTCCACTTAACTACCAAAATATATCATTTTTCCGCTTAACTACCAAAATTTTACTTTTTTCCGCTTAACTACAAAAAATTTTACTTTTCTCCACTTAACTACCAAAATTTATAATTTTTCCGCTTAACTACCAAAATTTAACTTTTTTCCGCTTAACTACAAAAAATTTAACTTTTTTCCACTTAACTTCAAAAATTTAAATTTTTTACGTTTAACTACAAAAAATTTAACTTTTCTCCACTTAACTACCAAAATTTATCATTTTTCCGCTTAACTACCAAAATTTAACTTTTTTCCGCTTAACTACAAAAAATTGAACTTTTCTCCACTTAACTACCAAAATATATCATTATTCCGCTTAACTACCAAAATTAACTTTTTTCCGCCTAACTACAAAAAATTTAACTTTTCTCCACTTAACTACCAAAATTTATCATTTTTCCGCTTAACTACCAAAATTTAACTTTTTTCCGCTTAACTACAAAAAATTTAACTTTTCTCCACTTAACTACCATAATTAACTTTTCTTCCGCTTAACTACCAAAGTTTAACTTTTTTCCACTTAACTTCAAAAATTTAACTTTTTTCCACTTAACTTCAAAAATTTAAATTTTTTACGTTTAACTACAAAAAATTTAACTTTTCTCCACTTAACTACCTTAATTAACTTTTCTTCTCTTAACTACAAAAAATTTAACTATTCATCACTTAACTACAAAAAATTTAAATTTTTTCCGCTTAATTACCAAAATTTAACTTTTTTCCGCTTAACTACAAAAAATTTAACTTTTCTCCACTTAACTACCAAAATTTATCATTTTTCCGCTTAACTACCAAAATTTAACTTTTTTCCACTTAACTTCAAAAATTTAAATTTTTTCCGCTTAATTACCAAAATTTAACTTTTTTCCGCTTAACTACAAAAAATTTAACTTTTCTCCACTTAACTACCATAATTAACTTTTCTTCCGCTTAACTACCAAAGTTTAACTTTTTTCCACTTAACTTCAAAAATTTAACTTTTTTCCACTTAACTTCAAAAATTTAAATTTTTTACGTTTAACTACAAAAAATTTAACTTTTCTCCACTTAACTACCTTAATTAACTTTTCTTCTCTTAACTACTAAAAATTTAACTATTCATCACTTCAAAAATTTAAATTTCTTCCGCTTAACTACCAAAATTAACTTTTTTCCACTTAACTTCAAAAATTTAAATTTTTTACGTTTAACTACAAAAAATTTAACTTTTCTCCACTTAACTACCTTAATTAACTTTTCTTCTCTTAACTACAAAAAATTTAACTATTCATCACTTAACTACAAAAAATTTAAATTTTTTCCGCTTAATTACCAAAATTTAACTTTTTTCCGCTTAACTACAAAAAATTTAACTTTTCTCCACTTAACTACCAAAATTTATCATTTTTCCGCTTAACTACCAAAATTTAACTTTTTTCCACTTAACTTCAAAAATTTAAATTTTTTCCGCTTAATTACCAAAATTTAACTTTTTTCCGCTTAACTACAAAAAATTTAACTTTTCTCCACTTAACTACCATAATTAACTTTTCTTCCGCTTAACTACCAAAGTTTAACTTTTTTCCACTTAACTTCAAAAATTTAACTTTTTTCCACTTAACTTCAAAAATTTAAATTTTTTACGTTTAACTACAAAAAATTTAACTTTTCTCCACTTAACTACCTTAATTAACTTTTCTTCTCTTAACTACTAAAAATTTAACTATTCATCACTTCAAAAATTTAAATTTCTTCCGCTTAACTACCAAAATTAACTTTTTTCCACTTAACTTCAAAAATTTAAATTTTTTACGTTTAACTACAAAAAATTTAACTTTTCTCCACTTAACTACCTTAATTAACTTTTCTTCTCTTAACTACAAAAAATTTAACTATTCATCACTTAACTACAAAAAATTTAAATTTTTTCCGCTTAATTACCAAAATTTAACTTTTTTCCGCTTAACTACAAAAAATTTAACTTTTCTCCACTTAACTACCAAAATTTATCATTTTTCCGCTTAACTACCAAAATTTAACTTTTTTCCACTTAACTTCAAAAATTTAAATTTTTTCCGCTTAATTACCAAAATTTAACTTTTTTCCGCTTAACTACAAAAAATTTAACTTTTCTCCACTTAACTACCATAATTAACTTTTCTTCCGCTTAACTACCAAAGTTTAACTTTTTTCCACTTAACTTCAAAAATTTAACTTTTTTCCACTTAACTTCAAAAATTTAAATTTTTTACGTTTAACTACAAAAAATTTAACTTTTCTCCACTTAACTACCTTAATTAACTTTTCTTCTCTTAACTACTAAAAATTTAACTATTCATCACTTCAAAAATTTAAATTTCTTCCGCTTAACTACCAAAATTAACTTTTTTCCACTTAACTTCAAAAATTTAAATTTTTTCTGCTTAACTACCAAAGTTTAACTTTTTTCCACTTAACTTCAAAAATTTAAATTTTTTCCGCTTAACTACCAAAATTAACTTTTTATCGCTGAACTACAAAAAATTTAACTATTCACCACTTCAAAAATTTAAATTTTTTCCGCTTAACTACCAAAATTAACTTTTTTCCGCTGAACTACAAAAAATTTAACTATTCACCACTTCAAAAATTTAAATTTTTTCCACTTAACTACCAAAATTTATAATTTTTCCGCTTAACTACCAAAATTTAACTTTTTTCCGCTTAACTACAAAAAATTGAACTTTTCTCCACTTAACTACCAAAATATATCATTTTTCCGCTTAACTACCAAAATTTTACTTTTTTCCGCTTAACTACAAAAAATTTTACTTTTCTCCACTTAACTACCAAAATTTATAATTTTTCCGCTTAACTACCAAAATTTAACTTTTTTCCGCTTAACTACAAAAAATTTAACTTTTTTCCACTTAACTTCAAAAATTTAAATTTTTTACGTTTAACTACAAAAAATTTAACTTTTCTCCACTTAACTACCAAAATTTATCATTTTTCCGCTTAACTACCAAAATTTAACTTTTTTCCGCTTAACTACAAAAAATTGAACTTTTCTCCACTTAACTACCAAAATATATCATTATTCCGCTTAACTACCAAAATTAACTTTTTTCCGCCTAACTACAAAAAATTTAACTTTTCTCCACTTAACTACCAAAATTTATCATTTTTCCGCTTAACTACCAAAATTTAACTTTTTTCCGCTTAACTACAAAAAATTTAACTTTTCTCCACTTAACTACCATAATTAACTTTTCTTCCGCTTAACTACCAAAGTTTAACTTTTTTCCACTTAACTTCAAAAATTTAACTTTTTTCCACTTAACTTCAAAAATTTAAATTTTTTACGTTTAACTACAAAAAATTTAACTTTTCTCCACTTAACTACCTTAATTAACTTTTCTTCTCTTAACTACAAAAAATTTAACTATTCATCACTTAACTACAAAAAATTTAAATTTTTTCCGCTTAATTACCAAAATTTAACTTTTTTCCGCTTAACTACAAAAAATTTAACTTTTCTCCACTTAACTACCAAAATTTATCATTTTTCCGCTTAACTACCAAAATTTAACTTTTTTCCACTTAACTTCAAAAATTTAAATTTTTTCCGCTTAATTACCAAAATTTAACTTTTTTCCGCTTAACTACAAAAAATTTAACTTTTCTCCACTTAACTACCATAATTAACTTTTCTTCCGCTTAACTACCAAAGTTTAACTTTTTTCCACTTAACTTCAAAAATTTAACTTTTTTCCACTTAACTTCAAAAATTTAAATTTTTTACGTTTAACTACAAAAAATTTAACTTTTCTCCACTTAACTACCTTAATTAACTTTTCTTCTCTTAACTACTAAAAATTTAACTATTCATCACTTCAAAAATTTAAATTTCTTCCGCTTAACTACCAAAATTAACTTTTTTCCACTTAACTTCAAAAATTTAAATTTTTTACGTTTAACTACAAAAAATTTAACTTTTCTCCACTTAACTACCTTAATTAACTTTTCTTCTCTTAACTACAAAAAATTTAACTATTCATCACTTAACTACAAAAAATTTAAATTTTTTCCGCTTAATTACCAAAATTTAACTTTTTTCCGCTTAACTACAAAAAATTTAACTTTTCTCCACTTAACTACCAAAATTTATCATTTTTCCGCTTAACTACCAAAATTTAACTTTTTTCCACTTAACTTCAAAAATTTAAATTTTTTCCGCTTAATTACCAAAATTTAACTTTTTTCCGCTTAACTACAAAAAATTTAACTTTTCTCCACTTAACTACCATAATTAACTTTTCTTCCGCTTAACTACCAAAGTTTAACTTTTTTCCACTTAACTTCAAAAATTTAACTTTTTTCCACTTAACTTCAAAAATTTAAATTTTTTACGTTTAACTACAAAAAATTTAACTTTTCTCCACTTAACTACCTTAATTAACTTTTCTTCTCTTAACTACTAAAAATTTAACTATTCATCACTTCAAAAATTTAAATTTCTTCCGCTTAACTACCAAAATTAACTTTTTTCCACTTAACTTCAAAAATTTAAATTTTTTACGTTTAACTACAAAAAATTTAACTTTTCTCCACTTAACTACCTTAATTAACTTTTCTTCTCTTAACTACAAAAAATTTAACTATTCATCACTTAACTACAAAAAATTTAAATTTTTTCCGCTTAATTACCAAAATTTAACTTTTTTCCGCTTAACTACAAAAAATTTAACTTTTCTCCACTTAACTACCAAAATTTATCATTTTTCCGCTTAACTACCAAAATTTAACTTTTTTCCACTTAACTTCAAAAATTTAAATTTTTTCCGCTTAATTACCAAAATTTAACTTTTTTCCGCTTAACTACAAAAAATTTAACTTTTCTCCACTTAACTACCATAATTAACTTTTCTTCCGCTTAACTACCAAAGTTTAACTTTTTTCCACTTAACTTCAAAAATTTAACTTTTTTCCACTTAACTTCAAAAATTTAAATTTTTTACGTTTAACTACAAAAAATTTAACTTTTCTCCACTTAACTACCTTAATTAACTTTTCTTCTCTTAACTACTAAAAATTTAACTATTCATCACTTCAAAAATTTAAATTTCTTCCGCTTAACTACCAAAATTAACTTTTTTCCACTTAACTTCAAAAATTTAAATTTTTTCTGCTTAACTACCAAAGTTTAACTTTTTTCCACTTAACTTCAAAAATTTAAATTTTTTCCGCTTAACTACCAAAATTAACTTTTTATCGCTGAACTACAAAAAATTTAACTATTCACCACTTCAAAAATTTAAATTTTTTCCGCTTAACTACCAAAATTAACTTTTTTCCGCTGAACTACAAAAAATTTAACTATTCACCACTTCAAAAATTTAAATTTTTTCCGCTTAACTACCAAAATTAACTTTTTTCCGCTTAACTACAAAAAATTTAACTTTTCTCCACTTAACTACCAAAATTTATCATTTTTCCGCTTAACTACCAAAATTTAACTTTTTTCCGCTTAACTACAAAAAATTGAACTTTTCTCCACTTAACTACCAAAATATATCATTATTCCGCTTAACTACCAAAATTAACTTTTTTCCGCCTAACTACAAAAAATTTAACTTTTCTCCACTTAACTACCAAAATTTATCATTTTTCCGCTTAACTACCAAAATTTTACTTTTTTCCGCTTAACTACAAAAAATTTAACTTTTCTCCACTTAACTACCATAATTAACTTTTCTTCCGCTTAACTACCAAAGTTTAACTTTTTTCCACTTAACTTCAAAAATTTAACTTTTTTCCACTTAACTTCAAAAATTTAACTTTTCTCCACTTAACTACCTTAATTAACTTTTCTTCTCTTAACTACAAAAAATTTAACTATTCATCACTTAACTTAAAAATTTAAATTTCTTCCGCTTAACTACCAAAATTAACTTTTCTTCCGCTTAACTACCAAAGTTTAACTTTTTTCCTCTTAACTTCAAAAATTTAAATTTTTTCCGCTAAACTACCAAAATTAACTTTTTTCCGCTTAACTACAAAAAATTTAAATTTTTTCCGCTTAATTACCAAAATTTAACTTTTTTCCGCTTAACTACAAAAAATTTAACTTTTCTCCACTTAACTACCAAAATTTATCATTTTTCCGCTTAACTACCAAAATTTAACTTTTTTCCACTTAACTTCAACAATTTAAATTTTTTCCGCTTAATTACCAAAATTTAACTTTTTTCCGCTTAACTACAAAAAATTTAACTTTTCTCCACTTAACTACCAAAATTTATATTTTTTCCGCTTAACTACCAAAATTTAACTTTTTTCCGCTTAACTACAAAAAATTTAACTTTTCTCCACTTAACTACCAAAATTTATCATTATTCCGCTTAACTACCAAAATTAACTTTTTTCCGCCTAACTACAAAAAATTTAACTTTTCTCCACTTAACTACCAAAATTTATAATTTTTCCGCTTAACTACCAAAATTTAACTTTTTTCCGCTTAACTACAAAAAATTGAACTTTTCTCCACTTAACTACCAAAATATATCATTTTTCCGCTTAACTACCAAAATTTTACTTTTTTCCGCTTAACTACAAAAAATTTTACTTTTCTCCACTTAACTACCAAAATTTATAATTTTTCCGCTTAACTACCAAAATTTAACTTTTTTCCGCTTAACTACAAAAAATTTAACTTTTCTCCACTTAACTACCATAATTAACTTTTCTTCCGCTTAACTACCAAAGTTTAACTTTTTTCCACTTAACTTCAAAAATTTAACTTTTTTCCACTTAACTTCAAAAATTTAAATTTTTTACGTTTAACTACAAAAAATTGAACTTTTCTCCACTTAACTACCAAAATATATCATTTTTCCGCTTAACTACCAAAATTTTACTTTTTTCCGCTTAACTACAAAAAATTTTACTTTTCTCCACTTAACTACCAAAATTTATAATTTTTCCACTTAACTACCAAAATTTATCATTATTCCGCTTAACTACCAAAATTAACTTTTTTCCGCCTAACTACAAAAAATTTAACTTTTCTCCACTTAACTACCAAAATTTATAATTTTTCCGCTTAACTACCAAAATTTAACTTTTTTCCACTTAACTTCAACAATTTAAATTTTTTCCGCTTAATTACCAAAATTTAACTTTTTTCCGCTTAACTACAAAAAATTTAACTTTTCTCCACTTAACTACCAAAATTTATAATTTTTCCGCTTAACTACCAAAATTTAACTTTTTTCCGCTTAACTACAAAAAATTTAACTTTTCTCCACTTAACTACCAAAATTTATCATTTTTCCGCTTAACTACCAAAATTTAACTTTTTTCCGCTTAACTACAAAAAATTGAACTTTTCTCCACTTAACTACCAAAATATATCATTTTTCCGCTTAACTACCAAAATTTTACTTTTTTCCGCTTAACTACAAAAAATTTTACTTTTCTCCACTTAACTACCAAAATTTATAATTTTTCCGCTTAACTACCAAAATTTAACTTTTTTCCGCTTAACTACAAAAAATTTAACTTTTCTCCACTTAACTACCATAATTAACTTTTCTTCCGCTTAACTACCAAAGTTTAACTTTTTTCCACTTAACTTCAAAAATTTAACTTTTTTCCACTTAACTTCAAAAATTTAAATTTTTTACGTTTAACTACAAAAAATTTAACTTTTCTCCACTTAACTACCTTAATTAACTTTTCTTCTCTTAACTACAAAAAATTTAACTATTCATCACTTAACTTAAAAATTTAAATTTCTTCCGCTTAACTACCAAAATTAACTTTTCTTCCGCTTAACTACCAAAGTTTAACTTTTTTCCGCTTAACTACAAAAAATTTAAATTTTTTCCGCTTAATTAGCAAAATTTAACTTTTTTCCGCTTAACTACAAAAAATTTAACTTTTCTCCACTTAACTACCAAAATTTATCATTTTTCCGCTTAACTACCAAAATTTAACTTTTTTCCACTTAACTTCAAAAATTTAAATTTTTTCCGCTTAATTACCAAAATTTAACTTTTTTCCGCTTAACTACAAAAAATTTAACTTTTCTCCACTTAACTACCAAAATTTATAATTTTTCCGCTTAACTACCAAAATTTAACTTTTTTCCGCTTAACTACAAAAAATTTAAATTTTTTCCGCTTAATTACCAAAATTTAACTTTTTTCCGCTTAACTACAAAAAATTTAACTTTTCTCCACTTAACTACCAAAATTTATCATTTTTCCGCTTAACTACCAAAATTTAACTTTTTTCCACTTAACTTCAAAAATTTAAATTTTTTCCGCTTAATTACCAAAATTTAACTTTTTTCCGCTTAACTACAAAAAATTTAACTTTTCTCCACTTAACTACCAAAATTTATAATTTTTCCGCTTAACTACAAAAATTTAACTTTTTTCCGCTTAACTACAAAAAATTTAACTTTTCTCCACTTAACTACCAAAATTTATCATTTTTCCGCTTAACTACCAAAATTTAACTTTTTTCCACTTAACTTCAAAAATTTAAATTTTTTCCGCTTAATTACCAAAATTTAACTTTTTTCCGCTTAACTACAAAAAATTTAACTTTTCTCCACTTAACTACCAAAATTTATAATTTTTCCGCTTAACTACCAAAATTTAACTTTTTTCCGCTTAACTACAAAAAATTTAAATTTTTTCCGCTTAATTACCAAAATTTAACTTTTTTCCGCTTAACTACAAAAAATTTAACTTTTCTCCACTTAACTACCAAAATTTATCATTTTTCCGCTTAACTACCAAAATTTAACTTTTTTCCACTTAACTTCAAAAATTTAAATTTTTTCCGCTTAATTACCAAAATTTAACTTTTTTCCGCTTAACTACAAAAAATTTAACTTTTCTCCACTTAACTACCAAAATTTATAATTTTTCCGCTTAACTACAAAAATTTAACTTTTTTCCGCTTAACTACAAAAAATTTAACTTTTCTCCACTTAACTACCATAATTAATTTTTCTTCTCTTAACTACAAAAAATTTTACTTTTCTCCACTTAACTACCAAAATTTATAATTTTTCCGCTTAACTACCAAAATTTAACTTTTTTCCGCTTAACTACAAAAAATTTAACTTTTCTCCACTTAACTACCAAAATTTATCATTTTTCCGCTTAACTACCAAAATTTAACTTTTTTCCGCTTAACTACAAAAAATTGAACTTTTCTCCACTTAACTACCAAAATATATCATTATTCCGCTTAACTACCAAAATTAACTTTTTTCCGCCTAACTACAAAAAATTTAACTTTTCTCCACTTAACTACCAAAATTTATCATTTTTCCGCTTAACTACCAAAATTTAACTTTTTTCCGCTTAACTACAAAAAATTTAACTTTTCTCCACTTAACTACCATAATTAACTTTTCTTCCGCTTAACTACCAAAGTTTAACTTTTTTCCACTTAACTTCAAAAATTTAACTTTTTTCCACTTAACTTCAAAAATTTAAATTTTTTACGTTTAACTACAAAAAATTTAACTTTTCTCCACTTAACTACCTTAATTAACTTTTCTTCTCTTAACTACAAAAAATTTAACTATTCATCACTTAACTACAAAAAATTTAAATTTTTTCCGCTTAATTACCAAAATTTAACTTTTTTCCGCTTAACTACAAAAAATTTAACTTTTCTCCACTTAACTACCAAAATTTATCATTTTTCCGCTTAACTACCAAAATTTAACTTTTTTCCACTTAACTTCAACAATTTAAATTTTTTCCGCTTAATTACCAAAATTTAACTTTTTTCCGCTTAACTACAAAAAATTTAACTTTTCTCCACTTAACTACCAAAATTTATAATTTTTCCGCTTAACTACCAAAATTTAACTTTTTTCCGCTTAACTACAAAAAATTTAACTTTTCTCCACTTAACTACCAAAATTTATCATTATTCCGCTTAACTACCAAAATTTAACTTTTTTCCGCTAAACTACAAAAAATTTAACTTTTCTCCACTTAACTACCAAAATTTATCATTTTTCCGCTTAACTACCAAAATTTAACTTTTTTCCGCTTAACTACAAAAAATTGAACTTTTCTCCACTTAACTACCAAAATATATCATTTTTCCGCTTAACTACCAAAATTTTACTTTTTTCCGCTTAACTACAAAAAATTTTACTTTTCTCCACTTAACTACCAAAATTTATAATTTTTCCGCTTAACTACCAAAATTTAACTTTTTTCCGCTTAACTACAAAAAATTTAACTTTTCTCCACTTAACTACCATAATTAACTTTTCTTCCGCTTAACTACCAAAGTTTAACTTTTTTCCACTTAACTTCAAAAATTTAACTTTTTTCCACTTAACTTCAAAAATTTAAATTTTTTACGTTTAACTACAAAAAATTTAACTTTTCTCCACTTAACTACCTTAATTAACTTTTCTTCTCTTAACTACAAAAAATTTAACTATTCATCACTTAACTTAAAAATTTAAATTTCTTCCGCTTAACTACCAAAATTAACTTTTCTTCCGCTTAACTACAAAAAATTTAAATTTTTTCCGCTTAATTACCAAAATTTAACTTTTTTCCTCTTAACTTCAAAAATTTAAATTTTTTCCGCTAAACTACCAAAATTTATCATTATTCCGCTTAACTACCAAAGTTTAACTTTTTTCCACTTAACTTCAAAAATTTAACTTTTTTCCTCTTAACTTCAAAAATTTAAATTTTTTCCGCTAAACTACCAAAATTAACTTTTTTCCGCTTAACTACAAAAAATTTAAATTTTTTCCGCTTAATTACCAAAATTTAACTTTTTTCCGCTTAACTACAAAAAATTTAACTTTTCTCCACTTAACTACCAAAATTTATCATTTTTCCGCTTAACTACCAAAATTTAACTTTTTTCCACTTAACTTCAAAAATTTAAATTTTTTCCGCTTAATTACCAAAATTTAACTTTTTTCCGCTTAACTACAAAAAATTTAACTTTTCTCCACTTAACTACCAAAATTTATAATTTTTCCGCTTAACTACCAAAATTTAACTTTTTTCCGCTTAACTACAAAAAATTTAAATTTTTTCCGCTTAATTACCAAAATTTAACTTTTTTCCGCTTAACTACAAAAAATTTAACTTTTCTCCACTTAACTACCAAAATTTATCATTTTTCCGCTTAACTACCAAAATTTAACTTTTTTCCACTTAACTTCAAAAATTTAAATTTTTTCCGCTTAATTACCAAAATTTAACTTTTTTCCGCTTAACTACAAAAAATTTAACTTTTCTCCACTTAACTACCAAAATTTATAATTTTTCCGCTTAACTACCAAAATTTAACTTTTTTCCGCTTAACTACAAAAAATTTAACTTTTCTCCACTTAACTACCATAATTAATTTTTCTTCTCTTAACTACAAAAAATTTTACTTTTCTCCACTTAACTACCAAAATTTATAATTTTTCCGCTTAACTACCAAAATTTAACTTTTTTCCGCTTAACTACAAAAAATTTAACTTTTCTCCACTTAACTACCAAAATTTATCATTTTTCCGCTTAACTACCAAAATTTAACTTTTTTCCGCTTAACTACAAAAAATTTAACTTTTCTCCACTTAACTACCATAATTAACTTTTCTTCCGCTTAACTACCAAAGTTTAACTTTTTTCCACTTAACTTCAAAAATTTAACTTTTTTCCACTTAACTTCAAAAATTTAAATTTTTTACGTTTAACTACAAAAAATTTAACTTTTCTCCACTTAACTACCTTAATTAACTTTTCTTCTCTTAACTACAAAAAATTTAACTATTCATCACTTAACTACAAAAAATTTAAATTTTTTCCGCTTAACTACAAAAAATTTAACTTTTCTCCACTTAACTACCAAAATTTATCATTTTTCCGCTTAACTACCAAAATTTAACTTTTTTCCACTTAACTTCAACAATTTAAATTTTTTTCGCTTAATTACCAAAATTTAACTTTTTTCCGCTTAACTACAAAAAATTTAACTTTTCTCCACTTAACTACCAAAATTTATAATTTTTCCGCTTAACTACCAAAATTTAACTTTTTTCCGCTTAACTACAAAAAATTTAACTTTTCTCCACTTAACTACCAAAATTTATCATTTTTCCGCTTAACTACCAAAATTTTACTTTTTTCCGCTTAACTACAAAAAATTTAACTTTTCTCCACTTAACTACCAAAATTTATAATTTTTCCGCTTAACTACCAAAATTTAACTTTTTTCCGCTTAACTACAAAAAATTTAACTTTTCTCCACTTAACTACCAAAATTTATCATTTTTCCGCTTAACTACCAAAATTTAACTTTTTTCCGCTTAACTACAAAAAATTGAACTTTTCTCCACTTAACTACCAAAATATATCATTATTCCGCTTAACTACCAAAATTAACTTTTTTCCGCTTAACTACAAAAATTTAACTTTTTTCCGCTTAACTACAAAAAATTTAACTTTTCTCCACTTAACTACCATAATTAACTTTTCTTCCGCTTAACTACCAAAGTTTAACTTTTTTCCACTTAACTTCAAAAATTTAACTTTTTTCCACTTAACTTCAACAATTTAAATTTTTTCCGCTTAATTACCAAAATTTAACTTTTTTCCGCTTAACTACAAAAAATTTAACTTTTCTCCACTTAACTACCAAAATTTATAATTTTTCCGCTTAACTACCAAAATTTATCTTTTTTCCGCTTAACTACAAAAAATTTAACTTTTCTCCACTTAACTACCAAAATTTATCATTTTTCCGCTTAACTACCAAAATTTAACTTTTTTCCACTTAACTTCAAAAATTTAAATTTTTTCCGCTTAATTACCAAAATTTAACTTTTTTCCGCTTAACTACAAAAAATTTAAATTTTTTCCGCTTAATTACCAAAATTTAACTTTTTTCCGCTTAACTACAAAAAATTTAACTTTTCTCCACTTAACTACCAAAATTTATCATTTTTCCGCTTAACTACCAAAATTTAACTTTTTTCCACTTAACTTCAACAATTTAAATTTTTTCCGCTTAATTACCAAAATTTAACTTTTTTCCGCTTAACTACAAAAAATTTAACTTTTCTCCACTTAACTACCAAAATTTATAATTTTTCCGCTTAACTACCAAAATTTAACTTTTTTCCGCTTAACTACAAAAAATTTAACTTTTCTCCACTTAACTACCAAAATTTATCATTTTTCCGCTTAACTACCAAAATTTTACTTTTTTCCGCTTAACTACAAAAAATTTAACTTTTCTCCACTTAACTACCATAATTAACTTTTCTTCCGCTTAACTACCAAAGTTTAACTTTTTTCCACTTAACTTCAAAAATTTAACTTTTTTCCACTTAACTTCAAAAATTTAAATTTTTTACGTTTAACTACCAAAATTAACTTTTCTTCCGCTTAACTACCAAAGTTTAACTTTTTTCCTCTTAACTTCAAAAATTTAAATTTTTTCCGCTAAACTACCAAAATTAACTTTTTTCCGCTTAACTACAAAAAATTTAAATTTTTTCCGCTTACTTACCAAAATTTAACTTTTTTCCGCTTAACTACAAAAAATTTAACTTTTCTCCACTTAACTACCAAAATTTATCATTTTTCCGCTTAACTACCAAAATTTAACTTTTTTCCGCTTAACTACAAAAAATTTAACTTTTCTCCACTTAACTACCATAATTAACTTTTCTTCCGCTTAACTACCAAAGTTTAACTTTTTTCCACTTAACTTCAAAAATTTAACTTTTTTCCACTTAACTTCAACAATTTAAATTTTTTCCGCTTAATTACCAAAATTTAACTTTTTTCCGCTTAACTACAAAAAATTTAACTTTTCTCCACTTAACTACCAAAATTTATAATTTTTCCGCTTAACTACCAAAATTTAACTTTTTTCCGCTTAACTACAAAAAATTTAACTTTTCTCCACTTAACTACCAAAATTTATCATTTTTCCGCTTAACTACCAAAATTTTACTTTTTTCCGCTTAACTACAAAAAATTTAACTTTTCTCCACTTAACTACCAAAATTTATAATTTTTCCGCTTAACTACCAAAATTTAACTTTTTTCCGCTTAACTACAAAAAATTTAACTTTTCTCCACTTAACTACCAAAATTTATCATTTTTCCGCTTAACTACCAAAATTTAACTTTTTTCCGCTTAACTACAAAAAATTGAACTTTTCTCCACTTAACTACCAAAATATATCATTATTCCGCTTAACTACCAAAATTAACTTTTTTCCGCTTAACTACAAAAATTTAACTTTTTTCCGCTTAACTACAAAAAATTTAACTTTTCTCCACTTAACTACCATAATTAACTTTTCTTCCGCTTAACTACCAAAGTTTAACTTTTTTCCACTTAACTTCAAAAATTTAACTTTTTTCCACTTAACTTCAACAATTTAAATTTTTTCCGCTTAATTACCAAAATTTAACTTTTTTCCGCTTAACTACAAAAAATTTAACTTTTCTCCACTTAACTACCAAAATTTATAATTTTTCCGCTTAACTACCAAAATTTATCTTTTTTCCGCTTAACTACAAAAAATTTAACTTTTCTCCACTTAACTACCAAAATTTATCATTTTTCCGCTTAACTACCAAAATTTAACTTTTTTCCACTTAACTTCAAAAATTTAAATTTTTTCCGCTTAATTACCAAAATTTAACTTTTTTCCGCTTAACTACAAAAAATTTAAATTTTTTCCGCTTAATTACCAAAATTTAACTTTTTTCCGCTTAACTACAAAAAATTTAACTTTTCTCCACTTAACTACCAAAATTTATCATTTTTCCGCTTAACTACCAAAATTTAACTTTTTTCCACTTAACTTCAACAATTTAAATTTTTTCCGCTTAATTACCAAAATTTAACTTTTTTCCGCTTAACTACAAAAAATTTAACTTTTCTCCACTTAACTACCAAAATTTATAATTTTTCCGCTTAACTACCAAAA
The DNA here is from genome assembly GCA_036289425.1 of Rhopalosiphum nymphaeae. Taxonomy (NCBI): domain Eukaryota; kingdom Metazoa; phylum Arthropoda; class Insecta; order Hemiptera; family Aphididae; genus Rhopalosiphum; species Rhopalosiphum nymphaeae. Next base: position 6,000,112 of record JAZAQC010000006.1, on the reverse strand, counting down.
TTTAACTTTTTTCCGCTTAACTACAAAAAATTTAACTTTTCTCCACTTAACTACCAAAATTTATCATTTTTCCGCTTAACTACCAAAATTTTACTTTTTTCCGCTTAACTACAAAAAATTTAACTTTTCTCCACTTAACTACCATAATTAACTTTTCTTCCGCTTAACTACCAAAGTTTAACTTTTTTCCACTTAACTTCAAAAATTTAACTTTTTTCCACTTAACTTCAAAAATTTAAATTTTTTACGTTTAACTACCAAAATTAACTTTTCTTCCGCTTAACTACCAAAGTTTAACTTTTTTCCTCTTAACTTCAAAAATTTAAATTTTTTCCGCTAAACTACCAAAATTAACTTTTTTCCGCTTAACTACAAAAAATTTAAATTTTTTCCGCTTACTTACCAAAATTTAACTTTTTTCCGCTTAACTACAAAAAATTTAACTTTTCTCCACTTAACTACCATAATTAACTTTTCTTCCGCTTAACTACCAAAGTTTAACTTTTTTCCACTTAACTTCAAAAATTTAACTTTTTTCCACTTAACTTCAACAATTTAAATTTTTTCCGCTTAATTACCAAAATTTAACTTTTTTCCGCTTAACTACAAAAAATTTAACTTTTCTCCACTTAACTACCAAAATTTATAATTTTTCCGCTTAACTACCAAAATTTATCTTTTTTCCGCTTAACTACAAAAAATTTAACTTTTCTCCACTTAACTACCAAAATTTATCATTTTTCCGCTTAACTACCAAAATTTAACTTTTTTCCACTTAACTTCAAAAATTTAAATTTTTTCCGCTTAATTACCAAAATTTAACTTTTTTCCGCTTAACTACAAAAAATTGAACTTTTCTCCACTTAACTACCAAAATATATCATTATTCCGCTTAACTACCAAAATTAACTTTTTTCCGCCTAACTACAAAAAATTTAACTTTTCTCCACTTAACTACCAAAATTTATCATTTTTCCGCTTAACTACCAAAATTTTATTTTTTTCCGCTTAACTACAAAAAATTTAACTTTTCTCCACTTAACTACCATAATTAATTTTTCTTCTCTTAACTACAAAAAATTTTACTTTTCTCCACTTAACTACCAAAATTTATAATTTTTCCGCTTAACTACCAAAATTTAACTTTTTTCCGCTTAACTACAAAAAATTTAACTTTTCTCCACTTAACTACCAAAATTTATCATTTTTCCGCTTAACTACCAAAATTTAACTTTTTTCCGCTTAACTACAAAAAATTGAACTTTTCTCCACTTAACTACCAAAATATATCATTATTCCGCTTAACTACCAAAATTAACTTTTTTCCGCTTAACTACAAAAAATTTAAATTTTTTCCGCTTAATTACCAAAATTTAACTTTTTTCCGCTTAACTACAAAAAATTTAACTTTTCTCCACTTAACTACCAAAATTTATCATTTTTCCGCTTAACTACCAAAATTTAACTTTTTTCCACTTAACTTCAACAATTTAAATTTTTTCCGCTTAATTACCAAAATTTAACTTTTTTCCGCTTAACTACAAAAAATTTAACTTTTCTCCACTTAACTACCAAAATTTATAATTTTTCCGCTTAACTACCAAAATTTAACTTTTTTCCGCTTAACTACAAAAAATTTAACTTTTCTCCACTTAACTACCAAAATTTATCATTATTCCGCTTAACTACCAAAATTTAACTTTTTTCCGCTTAACTACAAAAAATTTAACTTTTCTCCACTTAACTACCAAAATTTATCATTTTTCCGCTTAACTACCAAAATTTAACTTTTTTCCGCTTAACTACAAAAAATTGAACTTTTCTCCACTTAACTACCAAAATATATCATTATTCCGCTTAACTACCAAAATTAACTTTTTTCCGCCTAACTACAAAAAATTTAACTTTTCTCCACTTAACTACCAAAATTTATCATTTTTCCGCTTAACTACCAAAATTTTACTTTTTTCCGCTTAACTACAAAAAATTTAACTTTTCTCCACTTAACTACCATAATTAACTTTTCTTCCGCTTAACTACCAAAGTTTAACTTTTTTCCACTTAACTTCAAAAATTTAACTTTTTTCCACTTAACTTCAAAAATTTAAATTTTTTACGTTTAACTACAAAAAATTTAACTTTTCTCCACTTAACTACCTTAATTAACTTTTCTTCTCTTAACTACAAAAAATTTAACTTTTCATCACTTAACTTAAAAATTTAAATTTCTTCCGCTTAACTACCAAAATTAACTTTTCTTCCGCTTAACTACCAAAGTTTAACTTTTTTCCTCTTAACTTCAAAAATTTAAATTTTTTCCGCTAAACTACCAAAATTAACTTTTTTCCGCTTAACTACAAAAAATTTAAATTTTTTCCGCTTACTTACCAAAATTTAACTTTTTTCCGCTTAACTACAAAAAATTTAACTTTTCTCCACTTAACTACCAAATTTTATCATTTTTCCGCTTAACTACCAAAATTTAACTTTTTTCCACTTAACTTCAAAAATTTAAATTTTTTCCGCTTAATTACCAAAATTTAACTTTTTTCCGCTTAACTACAAAAAATTGAACTTTTCTCCACTTAACTACCAAAATATATCATTATTCCGCTTAACTACCAAAATTAACTTTTTTCCGCCTAACTACAAAAAATTTAACTTTTCTCCACTTAACTACCAAAATTTTACTTTTTTCCGCTTAACTACAAAAAATTTAACTTTTCTCCACTTAACTACCAAAATTTATCATTTTTCCGCTTAACTACCAAAATTTTACTTTTTTCCGCTTAACTACAAAAAATTTAACTTTTCTCCACTTAACTACCAAAATTTATCATTTTTCCGCTTAACTACCAAAATTTAACTTTTTTCCGCTTAACTACAAAAAATTGAACTTTTCTCCACTTAACTACCAAAATATATCATTATTCCGCTTAACTACCAAAATTAACTTTTTTCCGCTTAACTACAAAAAATTTAAATTTTTTCCGCTTAATTACCAAAATTTAACTTTTTTCCGCTTAACTACAAAAAATTTAACTTTTCTCCACTTAACTACCAAAATTTATCATTTTTCCGCTTAACTACCAAAATTTAACTTTTTTCCACTTAACTTAAAAATTTAAATTTTTTCCGCTTAATTACCAAAATTTAACTTTTTTCCGCTTAACTACAAAAAATTTAACTTTTCTCCACTTAACTACCAAAATTTATAATTTTTCCGCTTAACTACCAAAATTTAACTTTTTTCCGCTTAACTACAAAAAATTTAACTTTTCTCCACTTAACTACCAAAATTTATCATTTTTCCGCTTAACTACCAAAATTTTACTTTTTTCCGCTTAACTACAAAAAATTTAACTTTTCTCCACTTAACTACCAAAATTTATAATTTTTCCGCTTAACTACCAAAATTTAACTTTTTTCCGCTTAACTACAAAAAATTTAACTTTTCTCCACTTAACTACCAAAATTTATCATTTTTCCGCTTAACTACCAAAATTTAACTTTTTTCCGCTTAACTACAAAAAATTGAACTTTTCTCCACTTAACTACCAAAATATATCATTATTCCGCTTAACTTCAACAATTTAAATTTTTTCCGCTTAATTACCAAAATTTAACTTTTTTCCGCTTAACTACAAAAAATTTAACTTTTCTCCACTTAACTACCAAAATTTATAATTTTTCCGCTTAACTACCAAAATTTAACTTTTTTCCGCTTAACTACAAAAAATTTAACTTTTCTCCACTTAACTACCAAAATTTATCATTATTCCGCTTAACTACCAAAATTTAACTTTTTTCCGCTTAACTACAAAAAATTTAACTTTTCTCCACTTAACTACCAAAATTTATCATTTTTCCGCTTAACTACCAAAATTTAACTTTTTTCCGCTTAACTACAAAAAATTTAACTTTTCTCCACTTAACTACCAAAATTTATCATTTTTCCGCTTAACTACCAAAATTTAACTTTTTTCCGCTTAACTACAAAAAATTGAACTTTTCTCCACTTAACTACCAAAATATATCATTATTCCGCTTAACTACCAAAATTAACTTTTTTCCGCTTAACTACAAAAAATTTAAATTTTTTCCGCTTAACTACAAAAAATTTAACTTTTCTCCACTTAACTACCAAAATTTATCATTTTTCCGCTTAACTACCAAAATTTAACTTTTTTCCACTTAACTTCAACAATATAAATTTTTTCCGCTTAATTACCAAAATTTAACTTTTTTCCGCTTAACTACAAAAAATTTAACTTTTCTCCACTTAACTACCAAAATTTATAATTTTTCCGCTTAACTACCAAAATTTAACTTTTTTCCGCTTAACTACAAAAAATTTAACTTTTCTCCACTTAACTACCAAAATTTATCATTATTCCGCTTAACTACCAAAATTTAACTTTTTTCCGCTTAACTACAAAAAATTTAACTTTTCTCCACTTAACTACCAAAATTTATCATTTTTCCGCTTAACTACCAAAATTTAACTTTTTTCCGCTTAACTACAAAAAATTGAACTTTTCTCCACTTAACTACCAAAATATATCATTATTCCGCTTAACTACCAAAATTAACTTTTTTCCGCCTAACTACAAAAAATTTAACTTTTCTCCACTTAACTACCAAAATTTATCATTTTTCCGCTTAACTACCAAAATTTTACTTTTTTCTGCTTAACTACAAAAAATTTTACTTTTCTCCACTTAACTACCAAAATTTATAATTTTTCCGCTTAACTACCAAAATTTAACTTTTTTCCGCTTAACTACAAAAAATTTAACTTTTCTCCACTTAACTACCATAATTAACTTTTCTTCCGCTTAACTACCAAAGTTTAACTTTTTTCCACTTAACTTCAAAAATTTAACTTTTTTCCACTTAACTTCAACAATTTAAATTTTTTCCGCTTAATTACCAAAATTTAACTTTTTTCCGCTTAACTACAAAAAATTTAACTTTTCTCCACTTAACTACCAAAATTTTTAATTTTTCCGCTTAACTACCAAAATTTAACTTTTTTCCGCTTAACTACAAAAAATTTAACTTTTCTCCACTTAACTACCAAAATTTATCATTTTTCCGCTTAACTACCAAAATTTAACTTTTTTCCACTTAACTTCAAAAATTTAAATTTTTTCCGCTTAATTACCAAAATTTAACTTTTTTCCGCTTAACTACAAAAAATTGAACTTTTCTCCACTTAACTACCAAAATATATCATTATTCCGCTTAACTACCAAAATTAACTTTTTTCCGCCTAACTACAAAAAATTTAACTTTTCTCCACTTAACTACCAAAATTTATCATTTTTCCGCTTAACTACCAAAATTTTATTTTTTTCCGCTTAACTACAAAAAATTTAACTTTTCTCCACTTAACTACCATAATTAATTTTTCTTCTCTTAACTACAAAAAATTTTACTTTTCTCCACTTAACTACCAAAATTTATAATTTTTCCGCTTAACTACCAAAATTTAACTTTTTTCCGCTTAACTACAAAAAATTTAACTTTTCTCCACTTAACTACCAAAATTTATCATTTTTCCGCTTAACTACCAAAATTTAACTTTTTTCCGCTTAACTACAAAAAATTGAACTTTTCTCCACTTAACTACCAAAATATATCATTATTCCGCTTAACTACCAAAATTAACTTTTTTCCGCTTAACTACAAAAAATTTAAATTTTTTCCGCTTAATTACCAAAATTTAACTTTTTTCCGCTTAACTACAAAAAATTTAACTTTTCTCCACTTAACTACCAAAATTTATCATTTTTCCGCTTAACTACCAAAATTTAACTTTTTTCCACTTAACTTCAACAATTTAAATTTTTTCCGCTTAATTACCAAAATTTAACTTTTTTCCGCTTAACTACAAAAAATTTAACTTTTCTCCACTTAACTACCAAAATTTATCATTTTTCCGCTTAACTACCAAAATTTAACTTTTTTCCGCTTAACTACAAAAAATTTAACTTTTCTCCACTTAACTACCAAAATTTATCATTATTCCGCTTAACTACCAAAATTTAACTTTTTTCCGCTTAACTACAAAAAATTTAACTTTTCTCCACTTAACTACCAAAATTTATCATTTTTCCGCTTAACTACCAAAATTTAACTTTTTTCCGCTTAACTACAAAAAATTGAACTTTTCTCCACTTAACTACCAAAATATATCATTATTCCGCTTAACTACCAAAATTAACTTTTTTCCGCCTAACTACAAAAAATTTAACTTTTCTCCACTTAACTACCAAAATTTATCATTTTTCCGCTTAACTACCAAAATTTTACTTTTTTCCGCTTAACTACAAAAAATTTAACTTTTCTCCACTTAACTACCATAATTAACTTTTCTTCCGCTTAACTACCAAAGTTTAACTTTTTTCCACTTAACTTCAAAAATTTAACTTTTTTCCACTTAACTTCAAAAATTTAAATTTTTTACGTTTAACTACAAAAAATTTAACTTTTCTCCACTTAACTACCTTAATTAACTTTTCTTCTCTTAACTACAAAAAATTTAACTTTTCATCACTTAACTTAAAAATTTAAATTTCTTCCGCTTAACTACCAAAATTAACTTTTCTTCCGCTTAACTACCAAAGTTTAACTTTTTTCCTCTTAACTTCAAAAATTTAAATTTTTTCCGCTAAACTACCAAAATTAACTTTTTTCCGCTTAACTACAAAAAATTTAAATTTTTTCCGCTTACTTACCAAAATTTAACTTTTTTCCGCTTAACTACAAAAAATTTAACTTTTCTCCACTTAACTACCAAATTTTATCATTTTTCCGCTTAACTACCAAAATTTAACTTTTTTCCACTTAACTTCAAAAATTTAAATTTTTTCCGCTTAATTACCAAAATTTAACTTTTTTCCGCTTAACTACAAAAAATTGAACTTTTCTCCACTTAACTACCAAAATATATCATTATTCCGCTTAACTACCAAAATTAACTTTTTTCCGCCTAACTACAAAAAATTTAACTTTTCTCCACTTAACTACCAAAATTTTACTTTTTTCCGCTTAACTACAAAAAATTTAACTTTTCTCCACTTAACTACCAAAATTTATCATTTTTCCGCTTAACTACCAAAATTTTACTTTTTTCCGCTTAACTACAAAAAATTTAACTTTTCTCCACTTAACTACCAAAATTTATCATTTTTCCGCTTAACTACCAAAATTTAACTTTTTTCCGCTTAACTACAAAAAATTGAACTTTTCTCCACTTAACTACCAAAATATATCATTATTCCGCTTAACTACCAAAATTAACTTTTTTCCGCTTAACTACAAAAAATTTAAATTTTTTCCGCTTAATTACCAAAATTTAACTTTTTTCCGCTTAACTACAAAAAATTTAACTTTTCTCCACTTAACTACCAAAATTTATCATTTTTCCGCTTAACTACCAAAATTTAACTTTTTTCCACTTAACTTAAAAATTTAAATTTTTTCCGCTTAATTACCAAAATTTAACTTTTTTCCGCTTAACTACAAAAAATTTAACTTTTCTCCACTTAACTACCAAAATTTATAATTTTTCCGCTTAACTACCAAAATTTAACTTTTTTCCGCTTAACTACAAAAAATTTAACTTTTCTCCACTTAACTACCAAAATTTATCATTTTTCCGCTTAACTACCAAAATTTTACTTTTTTCCGCTTAACTACAAAAAATTTAACTTTTCTCCACTTAACTACCAAAATTTATAATTTTTCCGCTTAACTACCAAAATTTAACTTTTTTCCGCTTAACTACAAAAAATTTAACTTTTCTCCACTTAACTACCAAAATTTATCATTTTTCCGCTTAACTACCAAAATTTAACTTTTTTCCGCTTAACTACAAAAAATTGAACTTTTCTCCACTTAACTACCAAAATATATCATTATTCCGCTTAACTTCAACAATTTAAATTTTTTCCGCTTAATTACCAAAATTTAACTTTTTTCCGCTTAACTACAAAAAATTTAACTTTTCTCCACTTAACTACCAAAATTTATAATTTTTCCGCTTAACTACCAAAATTTAACTTTTTTCCGCTTAACTACAAAAAATTTAACTTTTCTCCACTTAACTACCAAAATTTATCATTATTCCGCTTAACTACCAAAATTTAACTTTTTTCCGCTTAACTACAAAAAATTTAACTTTTCTCCACTTAACTACCAAAATTTATCATTTTTCCGCTTAACTACCAAAATTTAACTTTTTTCCGCTTAACTACAAAAAATTTAACTTTTCTCCACTTAACTACCAAAATTTATCATTTTTCCGCTTAACTACCAAAATTTAACTTTTTTCCGCTTAACTACAAAAAATTTAACTTTTCTCCACTTAACTACCATAATTAACTTTTCTTCCGCTTAACTACCAAAGTTTAACTTTTTTCCACTTAACTTCAAAAATTTAACTTTTCTCCACTTAACTACCTTAATTAACTTTTCTTCTCTTAACTACAAAAAATTTAACTTTTCATCACTTAACTTAAAAATTTAAATTTCTTCCGCTTAACTACCAAAATTAACTTTTCTTCCGCTTAACTACCAAAATTTATCATTTTTCCGCTTAACTACCAAAATTTAACTTTTTTCCGCTTAACTACAAAAAATTGAACTTTTCTCCACTTAACTACCAAAATATATCATTATTCCGCTTAACTACCAAAATTAACTTTTTTCCGCCTAACTACAAAAAATTTAACTTTTCTCCACTTAACTACCAAAATTTATCATTTTTCCGCATAACTACCAAAATTTTACTTTTTTCCGCTTAACTACAAAAAATTTTACTTTTCTCCACTTAACTACCAAAATTTATAATTTTTCCGCTTAACTACCAAAATTTAACTTTTTTCCGCTTAACTACAAAAAATTTAACTTTTCTCCACTTAACTACCATAATTAACTTTTCTTCCGCTTAACTACCAAAGTTTAACTTTTTTCCACTTAACTTCAAAAATTTAACTTTTTTCCACTTAACTTCAACAATTTAAATTTTTTCCGCTTAATTACCAAAATTTAACTTTTTTCCGCTTAACTACAAAAAATTTAACTTTTCTCCACTTAACTACCAAAATTTATAATTTTTCCGCTTAACTACCAAAATTTATCTTTTTTCCGCTTAACTACAAAAAATTTAACTTTTCTCCACTTAACTACCAAAATTTATCATTTTTCCGCTTAACTACCAAAATTTAACTTTTTTCCACTTAACTTCAAAAATTTAAATTTTTTCCGCTTAATTACCAAAATTTAACTTTTTTCCGCTTAACTACAAAAAATTGAACTTTTCTCCACTTAACTACCAAAATATATCATTATTCCGCTTAACTACCAAAATTAACTTTTTTCCGCCTAACTACAAAAAATTTAACTTTTCTCCACTTAACTACCAAAATTTATCATTTTTCCGCTTAACTACCAAAATTTTACTTTTTTCCGCTTAACTACAAAAAATTTAACTTTTCTCCACTTAACTACCATAATTAATTTTTCTTCTCTTAACTACAAAAAATTTTACTTTTCTCCACTTAACTACCAAAATTTATCATTTTTCCGCTTAACTACCAAAATTTTACTTTTTTCCGCTTAACTACAAAAAATTTAACTTTTCTCCACTTAACTACCAAAATTTATCATTTTTCCGCTTAACTACCAAAATTTAACTTTTTTCCGCTTAACTACAAAAAATTGAACTTTTCTCCACTTAACTACCAAAATATATCATTATTCCGCTTAACTACCAAAATTAACTTTTTTCCGCCTAACTACAAAAAATTTAACTTTTCTCCACTTAACTACCAAAATTTATCATTTTTCCGCTTAACTACCAAAGTTTAACTTTTTTCCTCTTAACTTCAAAAATTTAAATTTTTTCCGCTAAACTACCAAAATTAACTTTTTTCCGCTTAACTACAAAAAATTTAAATTTTTTCCGCTTACTTACCAAAATTTAACTTTTTTCCGCTTAACTACAAAAAATTTAACTTTTCTCCACTTAACTACCAAAATTTATCATTTTTCCGCTTAACTACCAAAATTTAACTTTTTTCCACTTAACTTCAAAAATTTAAATTTTTTCCGCTTAATTACCAAAATTTAACTTTTTTCCGCTTAACTACAAAAAATTGAACTTTTCTCCACTTAACTACCAAAATATATCATTATTCCGCTTAACTACCAAAATTAACTTTTTTCCGCCTAACTACAAAAAATTTAACTTTTCTCCACTTAACTACCAAAATTTATCATTTTTCCGCTTAACTACCAAAATTTTACTTTTTTCCGCTTAACTACAAAAAATTTAACTTTTCTCCACTTAACTACCATAATTAATTTTTCTTCTCTTAACTACAAAAAATTTTACTTTTCTCCACTTAACTACCAAAATTTATCATTTTTCCGCTTAACTACCAAAATTTTACTTTTTTCCGCTTAACTACAAAAAATTTAACTTTTCTCCACTTAACTACCAAAATTTATCATTTTTCCGCTTAACTACCAAAATTTAACTTTTTTCCGCTTAACTACAAAAAATTGAACTTTTCTCCACTTAACTACCAAAATATATCATTATTCCGCTTAACTACCAAAATTAACTTTTTTCCGCCTAACTACAAAAAATTTAACTTTTCTCCACTTAACTACCAAAATTTATCATTTTTCCGCTTAACTACCAAAATTTAACTTTTTTCCGCTTAACTACAAAAAATTTAACTTTTCTCCACTTAACTACCAAAATTTATCATTTTTCCGCTTAACTACCAAAATTTAACTTTTTTCCGCTTAACTACAAAAAATTGAACTTTTCTCCACTTAACTACCAAAATATATCATTATTCCGCTTAACTTCAACAATTTAAATTTTTTCCGCTTAATTACCAAAATTTAACTTTTTTCCGCTTAACTACAAAAAATTTAACTTTTCTCCACTTAACTACCAAAATTTATAATTTTTCCGCTTAACTACCAAAATTTAACTTTTTTCCGCTTAACTACAAAAAATTTAACTTTTCTCCACTTAACTACCAAAATTTATCATTATTCCGCTTAACTACCAAAATTTAACTTTTTTCCGCTTAACTACAAAAAATTTAACTTTTCTCCACTTAACTACCAAAATTTATCATTTTTCCGCTTAACTACCAAAATTTAACTTTTTTCCGCTTAACTACAAAAAATTTAACTTTTCTCCACTTAACTACCAAAATTTATCATTTTTCCGCTTAACTACCAAAATTTAACTTTTTTCCGCTTAACTACAAAAAATTTAACTTTTCTCCACTTAACTACCATAATTAACTTTTCTTCCGCTTAACTACCAAAGTTTAACTTTTTTCCACTTAACTTCAAAAATTTAACTTTTCTCCACTTAACTACCTTAATTAACTTTTCTTCTCTTAACTACAAAAAATTTAACTTTTCATCACTTAACTTAAAAATTTAAATTTCTTCCGCTTAACTACCAAAATTAACTTTTCTTCCGCTTAACTACCAAAATTTATCATTTTTCCGCTTAACTACCAAAATTTAACTTTTTTCCGCTTAACTACAAAAAATTGAACTTTTCTCCACTTAACTACCAAAATATATCATTATTCCGCTTAACTACCAAAATTAACTTTTTTCCGCCTAACTACAAAAAATTTAACTTTTCTCCACTTAACTACCAAAATTTATCATTTTTCCGCATAACTACCAAAATTTTACTTTTTTCCGCTTAACTACAAAAAATTTTACTTTTCTCCACTTAACTACCAAAATTTATAATTTTTCCGCTTAACTACCAAAATTTAACTTTTTTCCGCTTAACTACAAAAAATTTAACTTTTCTCCACTTAACTACCATAATTAACTTTTCTTCCGCTTAACTACCAAAGTTTAACTTTTTTCCACTTAACTTCAAAAATTTAACTTTTTTCCACTTAACTTCAACAATTTAAATTTTTTCCGCTTAATTACCAAAATTTAACTTTTTTCCGCTTAACTACAAAAAATTTAACTTTTCTCCACTTAACTACCAAAATTTATAATTTTTCCGCTTAACTACCAAAATTTATCTTTTTTCCGCTTAACTACAAAAAATTTAACTTTTCTCCACTTAACTACCAAAATTTATCATTTTTCCGCTTAACTACCAAAATTTAACTTTTTTCCACTTAACTTCAAAAATTTAAATTTTTTCCGCTTAATTACCAAAATTTAACTTTTTTCCGCTTAACTACAAAAAATTGAACTTTTCTCCACTTAACTACCAAAATATATCATTATTCCGCTTAACTACCAAAATTAACTTTTTTCCGCCTAACTACAAAAAATTTAACTTTTCTCCACTTAACTACCAAAATTTATCATTTTTCCGCTTAACTACCAAAATTTTACTTTTTTCCGCTTAACTACAAAAAATTTAACTTTTCTCCACTTAACTACCATAATTAATTTTTCTTCTCTTAACTACAAAAAATTTTACTTTTCTCCACTTAACTACCAAAATTTATCATTTTTCCGCTTAACTACCAAAATTTTACTTTTTTCCGCTTAACTACAAAAAATTTAACTTTTCTCCACTTAACTACCAAAATTTATCATTTTTCCGCTTAACTACCAAAATTTAACTTTTTTCCGCTTAACTACAAAAAATTGAACTTTTCTCCACTTAACTACCAAAATATATCATTATTCCGCTTAACTACCAAAATTAACTTTTTTCCGCCTAACTACAAAAAATTTAACTTTTCTCCACTTAACTACCAAAATTTATCATTTTTCCGCTTAACTACCAAAGTTTAACTTTTTTCCTCTTAACTTCAAAAATTTAAATTTTTTCCGCTAAACTACCAAAATTAACTTTTTTCCGCTTAACTACAAAAAATTTAAATTTTTTCCGCTTACTTACCAAAATTTAACTTTTTTCCGCTTAACTACAAAAAATTTAACTTTTCTCCACTTAACTACCAAAATTTATCATTTTTCCGCTTAACTACCAAAATTTAACTTTTTTCCACTTAACTTCAAAAATTTAAATTTTTTCCGCTTAATTACCAAAATTTAACTTTTTTCCGCTTAACTACAAAAAATTGAACTTTTCTCCACTTAACTACCAAAATATATCATTATTCCGCTTAACTACCAAAATTAACTTTTTTCCGCCTAACTACAAAAAATTTAACTTTTCTCCACTTAACTACCAAAATTTATCATTTTTCCGCTTAACTACCAAAATTTTACTTTTTTCCGCTTAACTACAAAAAATTTAACTTTTCTCCACTTAACTACCATAATTAATTTTTCTTCTCTTAACTACAAAAAATTTTACTTTTCTCCACTTAACTACCAAAATTTATCATTTTTCCGCTTAACTACCAAAATTTTACTTTTTTCCGCTTAACTACAAAAAATTTAACTTTTCTCCACTTAACTACCAAAATTTATCATTTTTCCGCTTAACTACCAAAATTTAACTTTTTTCCGCTTAACTACAAAAAATTGAACTTTTCTCCACTTAACTACCAAAATATATCATTATTCCGCTTAACTACCAAAATTAACTTTTTTCCGCCTAACTACAAAAAATTTAACTTTTCTCCACTTAACTACCAAAATTTATCATTTTTCCGCTTAACTACCAAAATTTAACTTTTTTCCGCTTAACTACAAAAAATTTAACTTTTCTCCACTTAACTACCATAATTAACTTTTCTTCCGCTTAACTACCAAAGTTTAACTTTTTTCCACTTAACTTCAAAAATTTAACTTTTTTCCACTTAACTTCAAAAATTTAAATTTTTTACGTTTAACTACAAAAAATTTAACTTTTCTCCACTTAACTACCTTAATTAACTTTTCTTCTCTTAACTACAAAAAATTTAACTATTCATCACTTAACTACAAAAAATTTAAATTTTTTCCGCTTAATTACCAAAATTTAACTTTTTTCCGCTTAACTACAAAAAATTTAACTTTTCTCCACTTAACTACCAAAATTTATCATTTTTCCGCTTAACTACCAAAATTTAACTTTTTTCCACTTCAAAAATTTAAATTTTTTCCGCTTAACTACCAAAATTAACTTTTTTCCGCTTAACTACAAAAAATTTAACTTTTCTCCACTTAACTACCAAAATTTATCATTTTTCCGCTTAACTACCAAAATTTAACTTTTTTCCGCTTAACTACAAAAAATTGAACTTTTCTCCACTTAACTACCAAAATATATCATTATTCCGCTTAACTACCAAAATTAACTTTTTTCCGCCTAACTACAAAAAATTTAACTTTTCTCCACTTAACTACCAAAATTTATCATTTTTCCGCTTAACTACCAAAATTTTACTTTTTTCCGCTTAACTACAAAAAATTTAACTTTTCTCCACTTAACTACCATAATTAACTTTTCTTCCGCTTAACTACCAAAGTTTAACTTTTTTCCACTTAACTTCAAAAATTTAACTTTTTTCCACTTAACTTCAAAAATTTAAATTTTTTACGTTTAACTACAAAAAATTTAACTTTTCTCCACTTAACTACCTTAATTAACTTTTCTTCTCTTAACTACTAAAAATTTAACTATTCATCACTTCAAAAATTTAAATTTCTTCCGCTTAACTACCAAAGTTTAACTTTTTTCCACTTAACTTCAAAAATTTAAATTTTTTCCGCTTAACTACCAAAATTAACTTTTTATCGCTGAACTACAAAAAATTTAACTATTCACCACTTCAAAAATTTAAATTTTTTCCGCTTAACTACCAAAATTAACTTTTTTCCGCTGAACTACAAAAAATTTAACTATTCACCACTTCAAAAATTTAAATTTTTTCCGCTTAACTACCAAAATTAACTTTTTTCCGCTTAACTACAAAAAATTTAACTTTTCTCCACTTAACTACCAAAATTTATCATTTTTCCGCTTAACTACCAAAATTTAACTTTTTTCCGCTTAACTACAAAAAATTGAACTTTTCTCCACTTAACTACCAAAATATATCATTATTCCGCTTAACTACCAAAATTAACTTTTTTCCGCCTAACTACAAAAAATTTAACTTTTCTCCACTTAACTACCAAAATTTATCATTTTTCCGCTTAACTACCAAAATTTTACTTTTTTCCGCTTAACTACAAAAAATTTAACTTTTCTCCACTTAACTACCATAATTAACTTTTCTTCCGCTTAACTACCAAAGTTTAACTTTTTTCCACTTAACTTCAAAAATTTAACTTTTTTCCACTTAACTTCAAAAATTTAACTTTTCTCCACTTAACTACCTTAATTAACTTTTCTTCTCTTAACTACAAAAAATTTAACTATTCATCACTTAACTTAAAAATTTAAATTTCTTCCGCTTAACTACCAAAATTAACTTTTCTTCCGCTTAACTACCAAAGTTTAACTTTTTTCCTCTTAACTTCAAAAATTTAAATTTTTTCCGCTAAACTACCAAAATTAACTTTTTTCCGCTTAACTACAAAAAATTTAAATTTTTTCCGCTTAATTACCAAAATTTAACTTTTTTCCGCTTAACTACAAAAAATTTAACTTTTCTCCACTTAACTACCAAAATTTATCATTTTTCCGCTTAACTACCAAAATTTAACTTTTTTCCACTTAACTTCAACAATTTAAATTTTTTCCGCTTAATTACCAAAATTTAACTTTTTTCCGCTTAACTACAAAAAATTTAACTTTTCTCCACTTAACTACCAAAATTTATATTTTTTCCGCTTAACTACCAAAATTTAACTTTTTTCCGCTTAACTACAAAAAATTTAACTTTTCTCCACTTAACTACCAAAATTTATCATTATTCCGCTTAACTACCAAAATTAACTTTTTTCCGCCTAACTACAAAAAATTTAACTTTTCTCCACTTAACTACCAAAATTTATAATTTTTCCGCTTAACTACCAAAATTTAACTTTTTTCCACTTAACTTCAACAATTTAAATTTTTTCCGCTTAATTACCAAAATTTAACTTTTTTCCGCTTAACTACAAAAAATTTAACTTTTCTCCACTTAACTACCAAAATTTATAATTTTTCCGCTTAACTACCAAAATTTAACTTTTTTCCGCTTAACTACAAAAAATTTAACTTTTCTCCACTTAACTACCAAAATTTATCATTTTTCCGCTTAACTACCAAAATTTAACTTTTCTCCACTTAACTACCAAAATATATCATTATTCCGCTTAACTACCAAAATTAACTTTTTTCCGCCTAACTACAAAAAATTTAACTTTTCTCCACTTAACTACCAAAATTTATCATTTTTCCGCTTAACTACCAAAATTTAACTTTTTTCCGCTTAACTACAAAAAATTTAACTTTTCTCCACTTAACTACCATAATTAACTTTTCTTCCGCTTAACTACCAAAGTTTAACTTTTTTCCACTTAACTTCAAAAATTTAACTTTTTTCCACTTAACTTCAAAAATTTAAATTTTTTACGTTTAACTACAAAAAATTTAACTTTTCTCCACTTAACTACCTTAATTAACTTTTCTTCTCTTAACTACAAAAAATTTAACTATTCATCACTTAACTACAAAAAATTTAAATTTTTTCCGCTTAATTACCAAAATTTAACTTTTTTCCGCTTAACTACAAAAAATTTAACTTTTCTCCACTTAACTACCAAAATTTATCATTTTTCCGCTTAACTACCAAAATTTAACTTTTTTCCACTTAACTTCAAAAATTTAAATTTTTTCCGCTTAATTACCAAAATTTCACTTTTTTCCGCTTAACTACAAAAAATTTAACTTTTCTCCACTTAACTACCATAATTAACTTTTCTTCCGCTTAACTACCAAAGTTTAACTTTTTTCCACTTAACTTCAAAAATTTAACTTTTTTCCACTTAACTTCAAAAATTTAAATTTTTTACGTTTAACTACAAAAAATTTAACTTTTCTCCACTTAACTACCTTAATTAACTTTTCTTCTCTTAACTACTAAAAATTTAACTATTCATCACTTCAAAAATTTAAATTTCTTCCGCTTAACTACCAAAATTAACTTTTTTCCACTTAACTTCAAAAATTTAAATTTTTTACGTTTAACTACAAAAAATTTAACTTTTCTCCACTTAACTACCTTAATTAACTTTTCTTCTCTTAACTACAAAAAATTTAACTATTCATCACTTAACTACAAAAAATTTAAATTTTTTCCGCTTAATTACCAAAATTTAACTTTTTTCCGCTTAACTACAAAAAATTTAACTTTTCTCCACTTAACTACCAAAATTTATCATTTTTCCGCTTAACTACCAAAATTTAACTTTTTTCCACTTAACTTCAAAAATTTAAATTTTTTCCGCTTAATTACCAAAATTTAACTTTTTTCCGCTTAACTACAAAAAATTTAACTTTTCTCCACTTAACTACCATAATTAACTTTTCTTCCGCTTAACTACCAAAGTTTAACTTTTTTCCACTTAACTTCAAAAATTTAACTTTTTTCCACTTAACTTCAAAAATTTAAATTTTTTACGTTTAACTACAAAAAATTTAACTTTTCTCCACTTAACTACCTTAATTAACTTTTCTTCTCTTAACTACTAAAAATTTAACTATTCATCACTTCAAAAATTTAAATTTCTTCCGCTTAACTACCAAAATTAACTTTTTTCCACTTAACTTCAAAAATTTAAATTTTTTCTGCTTAACTACCAAAGTTTAACTTTTTTCCACTTAACTTCAAAAATTTAAATTTTTTCCGCTTAACTACCAAAATTAACTTTTTATCGCTGAACTACAAAAAATTTAACTATTCACCACTTCAAAAATTTAAATTTTTTCCGCTTAACTACCAAAATTAACTTTTTTCCGCTGAACTACAAAAAATTTAACTATTCACCACTTCAAAAATTTAAATTTTTTCCGCTTAACTACCAAAATTAACTTTTTTCCGCTTAACTACAAAAAATTTAACTTTTCTCCACTTAACTACCAAAATTTATCATTTTTCTGCTTAACTACCAAAATTTAACTTTTTTCCGCTTAACTACAAAAAATTGAACTTTTCTCCACTTAACTACCAAAATATATCATTATTCCGCTTAACTACCAAAATTAACTTTTTTCCGCCTAACTACAAAAAATTTAACTTTTCTCCACTTAACTACCATAATTAACTTTTCTTCCGCTTAACTACCAAAGTTTAACTTTTTTCCACTTAACTTCAAAAATTTAACTTTTTTCCACTTAACTTCAAAAATTTAACTTTTCTCCACTTAACTACCTTAATTAACTTTTCTTCTCTTAACTACAAAAAATTTAACTATTCATCACTTAACTTAAAAATTTAAATTTCTTCCGCTTAACTACCAAAATTAACTTTTCTTCCGCTTAACTACCAAAGTTTAACTTTTTTCCTCTTAACTTCAAAAATTTAAATTTTTTCCGCTAAACTACCAAAATTAACTTTTTTCCGCTTAACTACAAAAAATTTAAATTTTTTCCGCTTAATTACCAAAATTTAACTTTTTTCCGCTTAACTACAAAAAATTTAACTTTTCTCCACTTAACTACCAAAATTTATCATTTTTCCGCTTAACTACCAAAATTTAACTTTTTTCCACTTAACTTCAACAATTTAAATTTTTTCCGCTTAATTACCAAAATTTAACTTTTTTCCGCTTAACTACAAAAAATTTAACTTTTCTCCACTTAACTACCAAAATTTATATTTTTTCCGCTTAACTACCAAAATTTAACTTTTTTCCGCTTAACTACAAAAAATTTAACTTTTCTCCACTTAACTACCAAAATTTATCATTATTCCGCTTAACTACCAAAATTAACTTTTTTCCGCCTAACTACAAAAAATTTAACTTTTCTCCACTTAACTACCAAAATTTATAATTTTTCCGCTTAACTACCAAAATTTAACTTTTTTCCACTTAACTTCAACAATTTAAATTTTTTCCGCTTAATTACCAAAATTTAACTTTTTTCCGCTTAACTACAAAAAATTTAACTTTTCTCCACTTAACTACCAAAATTTATAATTTTTCCGCTTAACTACCAAAATTTAACTTTTTTCCGCTTAACTACAAAAAATTTAACTTTTCTCCACTTAACTACCAAAATTTATCATTTTTCCGCTTAACTACCAAAATTTAACTTTTTTCCGCTTAACTACAAAAAATTGAACTTTTCTCCACTTAACTACCAAAATATATCATTTTTCCGCTTAACTACCAAAATTTTACTTTTTTCGCTTAACTACAAAAAATTTTACTTTTCTCCACTTAACTACCAAAATTTATAATTTTTCCGCTTAACTACCAAAATTTAACTTTTTTCCGCTTAACTACAAAAAATTTAACTTTTCTCCACTTAACTACCATAATTAACTTTTCTTCCGCTTAACTACCAAAGTTTAACTTTTTTCCACTTAACTTCAAAAATTTAACTTTTTTCCACTTAACTTCAAAAATTTAAATTTTTTACGTTTAACTACAAAAAATTTAACTTTTCTCCACTTAACTACCTTAATTAACTTTTCTTCTCTTAACTACAAAAAATTTAACTATTCATCACTTAACTTAAAAATTTAAATTTCTTCCGCTTAACTACCAAAATTAACTTTTCTTCCGCTTAACTACCAAAGTTTAACTTTTTTCCTCTTAACTTCAAAAATTTAAATTTTTTCCGCTAAACTACCAAAATTAACTTTTTTCCGCTTAACTACAAAAAATTTAAATTTTTTCCGCTTAATTACCAAAATTTAACTTTTTTCCGCTTAACTACAAAAAATTTAACTTTTCTCCACTTAACTACCAAAATTTATCATTTTTCCGCTTAACTACCAAAATTTAACTTTTTTCCACTTAACTTCAAAAATTTAAATTTTTTCCGCTTAATTACCAAAATTTAACTTTTTTCCGCTTAACTACAAAAAATTTAACTTTTCTCCACTTAACTACCAAAATTTATAATTTTTCCGCTTAACTACCAAAATTTAACTTTTTTCCGCTTAACTACAAAAAATTTAAATTTTTTCCGCTTAATTACCAAAATTTAACTTTTTTCCGCTTAACTACAAAAAATTTAACTTTTCTCCACTTAACTACCAAAATTTATCATTTTTCCGCTTAACTACCAAAATTTAACTTTTTTCCACTTAACTTCAAAAATTTAAATTTTTTCCGCTTAATTACCAAAATTTAACTTTTTTCCGCTTAACTACAAAAAATTTAACTTTTCTCCACTTAACTACCAAAATTTATAATTTTTCCGCTTAACTACAAAAATTTAACTTTTTTCCGCTTAACTACAAAAAATTTAACTTTTCTCCACTTAACTACCATAATTAATTTTTCTTCTCTTAACTACAAAAAATTTTACTTTTCTCCACTTAACTACCAAAATTTATAATTTTTCCGCTTAACTACCAAAATTTAACTTTTTTCCGCTTAACTACAAAAAATTTAACTTTTCTCCACTTAACTACCAAAATTTATCATTTTTCCGCTTAACTACCAAAATTTAACTTTTTTCCGCTTAACTACAAAAAATTGAACTTTTCTCCACTTAACTACCAAAATATATCATTATTCCGCTTAACTACCAAAATTAACTTTTTTCCGCCTAACTACAAAAAATTTAACTTTTCTCCACTTAACTACCAAAATTTATCATTTTTCCGCTTAACTACAAAAAATTTAACTTTTCTCCACTTAACTACCATAATTAACTTTTCTTCCGCTTAACTACCAAAGTTTAACTTTTTTCCACTTAACTTCAAAAATTTAACTTTTTTCCACTTAACTTCAAAAATTTAAATTTTTTACGTTTAACTACAAAAAATTTAACTTTTCTCCACTTAACTACCTTAATTAACTTTTCTTCTCTTAACTACAAAAAATTTAACTATTCATCACTTAACTACAAAAAATTTAAATTTTTTCCGCTTAATTACCAAAATTTAACTTTTTTCCGCTTAACTACAAAAAATTTAACTTTTCTCCACTTAACTACCAAAATTTATCATTTTTCCGCTTAACTACCAAAATTTAACTTTTTTCCACTTAACTTCAACAATTTAAATTTTTTCCGCTTAATTACCAAAATTTAACTTTTTTCCGCTTAACTACAAAAAATTTAACTTTTCTCCACTTAACTACCAAAATTTATAATTTTTCCGCTTAACTACCAAAATTTTACTTTTTTCCGCTTAACTACAAAAAATTTTACTTTTCTCCACTTAACTACCAAAATTTATAATTTTTCCGCTTAACTACAAAAAATTTTACTTTTCTCCACTTAACTACCAAAATTTATCATTATTCCGCTTAACTACCAAAATTTAACTTTTTTCCGCTTAACTACAAAAAATTTAACTTTTCTCCACTTAACTACCAAAATTTATCATTTTTCCGCTTAACTACCAAAATTTAACTTTTTTCCGCTTAACTACAAAAAATTGAACTTTTCTCCACTTAACTACCAAAATATATCATTTTTCCGCTTAACTACCAAAATTTTACTTTTTTCCGCTTAACTACAAAAAATTTTACTTTTCTCCACTTAACTACCAAAATTTATAATTTTTCCGCTTAACTACCAAAATTTAACTTTTTTCCGCTTAACTACAAAAAATTTAACTTTTCTCCACTTAACTACCATAATTAACTTTTCTTCCGCTTAACTACCAAAGTTTAACTTTTTTCCACTTAACTTCAAAAATTTAACTTTTTTCCACTTAACTTCAAAAATTTAAATTTTTTACGTTTAACTACAAAAAATTGAACTTTTCTCCACTTAACTACCAAAATATATCATTTTTCCGCTTAACTACCAAAATTTTACTTTTTTCCGCTTAACTACAAAAAATTTTACTTTTCTCCACTTAACTACCAAAATTTATAATTTTTCCACTTAACTACCAAAATTTATCATTATTCCGCTTAACTACCAAAATTAACTTTTTTCCGCCTAACTACAAAAAATTTAACTTTTCTCCACTTAACTACCAAAATTTATAATTTTTCCGCTTAACTACCAAAATTTAACTTTTTTCCACTTAACTTCAACAATTTAAATTTTTTCCGCTTAATTACCAAAATTTAACTTTTTTCCGCTTAACTACAAAAAATTTAACTTTTCTCCACTTAACTACCAAAATTTATAATTTTTCCGCTTAACTACCAAAATTTAACTTTTTTCCGCTTAACTACAAAAAATTTAACTTTTCTCCACTTAACTACCAAAATTTATCATTTTTCCGCTTAACTACCAAAATTTAACTTTTTTCCGCTTAACTACAAAAAATTGAACTTTTCTCCACTTAACTACCAAAATATATCATTTTTCCGCTTAACTACCAAAATTTTACTTTTTTCCGCTTAACTACAAAAAATTTTACTTTTCTCCACTTAACTACCAAAATTTATAATTTTTCCGCTTAACTACCAAAATTTAACTTTTTTCCGCTTAACTACAAAAAATTTAACTTTTCTCCACTTAACTACCATAATTAACTTTTCTTCCGCTTAACTACCAAAGTTTAACTTTTTTCCACTTAACTTCAAAAATTTAACTTTTTTCCACTTAACTTCAAAAATTTAAATTTTTTACGTTTAACTACAAAAAATTTAACTTTTCTCCACTTAACTACCTTAATTAACTTTTCTTCTCTTAACTACAAAAAATTTAACTATTCATCACTTAACTTAAAAATTTAAATTTCTTCCGCTTAACTACCAAAATTAACTTTTCTTCCGCTTAACTACCAAAGTTTAACTTTTTTCCTCTTAACTTCAAAAATTTAAATTTTTTCCGCTAAACTACCAAAATTAACTTTTTTCCGCTTAACTACAAAAAATTTAAATTTTTTCCGCTTAATTACCAAAATTTAACTTTTTTCCGCTTAACTACAAAAAATTTAACTTTTCTCCACTTAACTACCAAAATTTATCATTTTTCCGCTTAACTACCAAAATTTAACTTTTTTCCACTTAACTTCAAAAATTTAAATTTTTTCCGCTTAATTACCAAAATTTAACTTTTTTCCGCTTAACTACAAAAAATTTATTTTTTCTCCACTTAACTACCAAAATTTATAATTTTTCCGCTTAACTACCAAAATTTAACTTTTTTCCGCTTAACTACAAAAAATTTAAATTTTTTCCGCTTAATTACCAAAATTTAACTTTTTTCCGCTTAACTACAAAAAATTTAACTTTTCTCCACTTAACTACCAAAATTTATCATTTTTCCGCTTAACTACCAAAATTTAACTTTTTTCCACTTAACTTCAAAAATTTAAATTTTTTCCGCTTAATTACCAAAATTTAACTTTTTTCCGCTTAACTACAAAAAATTTAACTTTTCTCCACTTAACTACCAAAATTTATAATTTTTCCGCTTAACTACAAAAAATTTAACTTTTCTCCACTTAACTACCATAATTAATTTTTCTTCTCTTAACTACAAAAAATTTTACTTTTCTCCACTTAACTACCAAAATTTATAATTTTTCCGCTTAACTACCAAAATTTAACTTTTTTCCGCTTAACTACAAAAAATTTAACTTTTCTCCACTTAACTACCAAAATTTATCATTTTTCCGCTTAACTACCAAAATTTAACTTTTTTCCGCTTAACTACAAAAAATTGAACTTTTCTCCACTTAACTACCAAAATATATCATTATTCCGCTTAACTACCAAAATTAACTTTTTTCCGCCTAACTACAAAAAATTTAACTTTTCTCCACTTAACTACCAAAATTTATCATTTTTCCGCTTAACTACCAAAATTTAACTTTTTTCCGCTTAACTACAAAAAATTTAACTTTTCTCCACTTAACTACCAAAATTTATCATTTTTCCGCTTAACTACCAAAATTTAACTTTTTTCCACTTAACTTCAACAATTTAAATTTTTTCCGCTTAATTACCAAAATTTAACTTTTTTCCGCTTAACTACAAAAAATTTAACTTTTCTCCACTTAACTACCAAAATTTATAATTTTTCCGCTTAACTACCAAAATTTAACTTTTTTCCGCTTAACTACAAAAAATTTAACTTTTCTCCACTTAACTACCAAAATTTATCATTATTCCGCTTAACTACCAAAATTTAACTTTTTTCCGCTTAACTACAAAAAATTTAACTTTTCTCCACTTAACTACCAAAATTTATCATTTTTCCGCTTAACTACCAAAATTTAACTTTTTTCCGCTTAACTACAAAAAATTGAACTTTTCTCCACTTAACTACCAAAATATATCATTTTTCCGCTTAACTACCAAAATTTTACTTTTTTCCGCTTAACTACAAAAAATTTTACTTTTCTCCACTTAACTACCAAAATTTATAATTTTTCCGCTTAACTACCAAAATTTAACTTTTTTCCGCTTAACTACAAAAAATTTAACTTTTCTCCACTTAACTACCATAATTAACTTTTCTTCCGCTTAACTACCAAAGTTTAACTTTTTTCCACTTAACTTCAAAAATTTAACTTTTTTCCACTTAACTTCAAAAATTTAAATTTTTTACGTTTAACTACAAAAAATTTAACTTTTCTCCACTTAACTACCTTAATTAACTTTTCTTCTCTTAACTACAAAAAATTTAACTATTCATCACTTAACTTAAAAATTTAAATTTCTTCCGCTTAACTACCAAAATTAACTTTTCTTCCGCTTAACTACCAAAGTTTAACTTTTTTCCACTTAACTTCAAAAATTTAACTTTTTTCCTCTTAACTTCAAAAATTTAAATTTTTTCCGCTAAACTACCAAAATTTATCATTATTCCGCTTAACTACCAAAGTTTAACTTTTTTCCACTTAACTTCAAAAATTTAACTTTTTTCCTCTTAACTTCAAAAATTTAAATTTTTTCCGCTAAACTACCAAAATTAACTTTTTTCCGCTTAACTACAAAAAATTTAAATTTTTTCCGCTTAATTACCAAAATTTAACTTTTTTCCGCTTAACTACAAAAAATTTAACTTTTCTCCACTTAACTACCAAAATTTATCATTTTTCCGCTTAACTACCAAAATTTAACTTTTTTCCACTTAACTTCAAAAATTTAAATTTTTTCCGCTTAATTACCAAAATTTATAATTTTTCCACTTAACTACCAAAATTTATCATTATTCCGCTTAACTACCAAAATTAACTTTTTTCCGCCTAACTACAAAAAATTTAACTTTTCTCCACTTAACTACCAAAATTTATAATTTTTCCGCTTAACTACCAAAATTTAACTTTTTTCCACTTAACTTCAACAATTTAAATTTTTTCCGCTTAATTACCAAAATTTAACTTTTTTCCGCTTAACTACAAAAAATTTAACTTTTCTCCACTTAACTACCAAAATTTATAATTTTTCCGCTTAACTACCAAAATTTAACTTTTTTCCGCTTAACTACAAAAAATTTAACTTTTCTCCACTTAACTACCAAAATTTATCATTTTTCCGCTTAACTACCAAAATTTAACTTTTTTCCGCTTAACTACAAAAAATTGAACTTTTCTCCACTTAACTACCAAAATATATCATTTTTCCGCTTAACTACCAAAATTTTACTTTTTTCCGCTTAACTACAAAAAATTTTACTTTTCTCCACTTAACTACCAAAATTTATAATTTTTCCGCTTAACTACCAAAATTTAACTTTTTTCCGCTTAACTACAAAAAATTTAACTTTTCTCCACTTAACTACCATAATTAACTTTTCTTCCGCTTAACTACCAAAGTTTAACTTTTTTCCACTTAACTTCAAAAATTTAACTTTTTTCCACTTAACTTCAAAAATTTAAATTTTTTACGTTTAACTACAAAAAATTTAACTTTTCTCCACTTAACTACCTTAATTAACTTTTCTTCTCTTAACTACAAAAAATTTAACTATTCATCACTTAACTTAAAAATTTAAATTTCTTCCGCTTAACTACCAAAATTAACTTTTCTTCCGCTTAACTACCAAAGTTTAACTTTTTTCCTCTTAACTTCAAAAATTTAAATTTTTTCCGCTAAACTACCAAAATTAACTTTTTTCCGCTTAACTACAAAAAATTTAAATTTTTTCCGCTTAATTACCAAAATTTAACTTTTTTCCGCTTAACTACAAAAAATTTAACTTTTCTCCACTTAACTACCAAAATTTATCATTTTTCCGCTTAACTACCAAAATTTAACTTTTTTCCACTTAACTTCAAAAATTTAAATTTTTTCCGCTTAATTACCAAAATTTAACTTTTTTCCGCTTAACTACAAAAAATTTATTTTTTCTCCACTTAACTACCAAAATTTATAATTTTTCCGCTTAACTACCAAAATTTAACTTTTTTCCGCTTAACTACAAAAAATTTAAATTTTTTCCGCTTAATTACCAAAATTTAACTTTTTTCCGCTTAACTACAAAAAATTTAACTTTTCTCCACTTAACTACCAAAATTTATCATTTTTCCGCTTAACTACCAAAATTTAACTTTTTTCCACTTAACTTCAAAAATTTAAATTTTTTCCGCTTAATTACCAAAATTTAACTTTTTTCCGCTTAACTACAAAAAATTTAACTTTTCTCCACTTAACTACCAAAATTTATAATTTTTCCGCTTAACTACAAAAAATTTAACTTTTCTCCACTTAACTACCATAATTAATTTTTCTTCTCTTAACTACAAAAAATTTTACTTTTCTCCACTTAACTACCAAAATTTATAATTTTTCCGCTTAACTACCAAAATTTAACTTTTTTCCGCTTAACTACAAAAAATTTAACTTTTCTCCACTTAACTACCAAAATTTATCATTTTTCCGCTTAACTACCAAAATTTAACTTTTTTCCGCTTAACTACAAAAAATTGAACTTTTCTCCACTTAACTACCAAAATATATCATTATTCCGCTTAACTACCAAAATTAACTTTTTTCCGCCTAACTACAAAAAATTTAACTTTTCTCCACTTAACTACCAAAATTTATCATTTTTCCGCTTAACTACCAAAATTTAACTTTTTTCCGCTTAACTACAAAAAATTTAACTTTTCTCCACTTAACTACCAAAATTTATCATTTTTCCGCTTAACTACCAAAATTTAACTTTTTTCCACTTAACTTCAACAATTTAAATTTTTTCCGCTTAATTACCAAAATTTAACTTTTTTCCGCTTAACTACAAAAAATTTAACTTTTCTCCACTTAACTACCAAAATTTATAATTTTTCCGCTTAACTACCAAAATTTAACTTTTTTCCGCTTAACTACAAAAAATTTAACTTTTCTCCACTTAACTACCAAAATTTATCATTATTCCGCTTAACTACCAAAATTTAACTTTTTTCCGCTTAACTACAAAAAATTTAACTTTTCTCCACTTAACTACCAAAATTTATCATTTTTCCGCTTAACTACCAAAATTTAACTTTTTTCCGCTTAACTACAAAAAATTGAACTTTTCTCCACTTAACTACCAAAATATATCATTTTTCCGCTTAACTACCAAAATTTTACTTTTTTCCGCTTAACTACAAAAAATTTTACTTTTCTCCACTTAACTACCAAAATTTATAATTTTTCCGCTTAACTACCAAAATTTAACTTTTTTCCGCTTAACTACAAAAAATTTAACTTTTCTCCACTTAACTACCATAATTAACTTTTCTTCCGCTTAACTACCAAAGTTTAACTTTTTTCCACTTAACTTCAAAAATTTAACTTTTTTCCACTTAACTTCAAAAATTTAAATTTTTTACGTTTAACTACAAAAAATTTAACTTTTCTCCACTTAACTACCTTAATTAACTTTTCTTCTCTTAACTACAAAAAATTTAACTATTCATCACTTAACTTAAAAATTTAAATTTCTTCCGCTTAACTACCAAAATTAACTTTTCTTCCGCTTAACTACAAAAAATTTAAATTTTTTCCGCTTAATTACCAAAATTTAACTTTTTTCCTCTTAACTTCAAAAATTTAAATTTTTTCCGCTAAACTACCAAAATTTATCATTATTCCGCTTAACTACCAAAGTTTAACTTTTTTCCACTTAACTTCAAAAATTTAACTTTTTTCCTCTTAACTTCAAAAATTTAAATTTTTTCCGCTAAACTACCAAAATTAACTTTTTTCCGCTTAACTACAAAAAATTTAAATTTTTTCCGCTTAATTACCAAAATTTAACTTTTTTCCGCTTAACTACAAAAAATTTAACTTTTCTCCACTTAACTACCAAAATTTATAATTTTTTCGCTTAACTACCAAAATTTAACTTTTTTCCGCTTAACTACAAAAAATTTAACTTTTCTCCACTTAACTACCAAAATTTATCATTTTTCCGCTTAACTACCAAAATTTAACTTTTTTCCGCTTAACTACAAAAAATTGAACTTTTCTCCACTTAACTACCAAAATATATCATTATTCCGCTTAACTACCAAAATTAACTTTTTTCCGCCTAACTACAAAAAATTTAACTTTTCTCCACTTAACTACCTTAATTAACTTTTCTTCTCTTAACTACAAAAAATTTAACTATTCATCACTTAACTACAAAAAATTTAAATTTTTTCCGCTTAATTACCAAAATTTAACTTTTTTCCGCTTAACTACAAAAAATTTAACTTTTCTCCACTTAACTACCATAATTAACTTTTCTTCCGCTTAACTACCAAAGTTTAACTTTTTTCCACTTAACTTCAAAAATTTAACTTTTTTCCACTTAACTTCAAAAATTTAAAATTTTTACGTTTAACTACAAAAAATTTAACTTTTCTCCACTTAACTACCTTAATTAACTTTTCTTCTCTTAACTACTAAAAATTTAACTATTCATCACTTCAAAAATTTAAATTTCTTCCGCTTAACTACCAAAATTAACTTTTTTCCACTTAACTTCAAAAATTTAAATTTTTTACGTTTAACTACAAAAAATTTAACTTTTCTCCACTTAACTACCTTAATTAACTTTTCTTCTCTTAACTACAAAAAATTTAACTATTCATCACTTAACTACAAAAAATTTAAATTTTTTCCGCTTAATTACCAAAATTTAACTTTTTTCCGCTTAACTACAAAAAATTTAACTTTTCTCCACTTAACTACCAAAATTTATCATTTTTCCGCTTAACTACCAAAATTTAATTTTTTTCCACTTAACTTCAAAAATTTAAATTTTTTCCGCTTAATTACCAAAATTTAACTTTTTTCCGCTTAACTACAAAAAATTTAACTTTTCTCCACTTAACTACCATAATTAACTTTTCTTCCGCTTAACTACCAAAGTTTAACTTTTTTCCACTTAACTTCAAAAATTTAACTTTTTTCCACTTAACTTCAAAAATTTAAATTTTTTACGTTTAACTACAAAAAATTTTACTTTTCTCCACTTAACTACCAAAATTTATAATTTTTCCGCTTAACTACCAAAATTTAACTTTTTTCCGCTTAACTACAAAAATTTAAATTTTTTCCGCTTAACTACAAAAAATTTAACTTTTCTCCACTTAACTACCATAATTAACATTTCTTCCGCTTAACTACCAAAGTTTAACTTTTTTCCACTTAACTTCAAAAATTTAACTTTTTTCCACTTAACTTCAACAATTTAAATTTTTTCCGCTTAATTACCAAAATTTAACTTTTTTCCGCTTAACTACAAAAAATTTAACTTTTCTCCACTTAACTACCAAAATTTATAATTTTTCCGCTTAACTACCAAAATTTAACTTTTTTCCGCTTAACTACAAAAAATTGAACTTTTCTCCACTTAACTACCACAATATATCATTATTCCGCTTAACTACCAAAATTAACTTTTTTCCGCCTAACTACAAAAAATTTAACTTTTCTCCACTTAACTACCATAATTAACTTTTCTTCCGCTTAACTACCAAAGTTTAACTTTTTTCCACTTAACTTCAAAAATTTAAATTTTTTCCGCTTAACTACCAAAATTAACTTTTTATCGCTGAACTACAAAAAATTTAACTATTCACCACTTCAAAAATTTAAATTTTTTCCGCTTAACTACCAAAATTAACTTTTTTCCGCTGAACTACAAAAAATTTAACTATTCACCACTTCAAAAATTTAAATTTTTTCCGCTTAACTACCAAAATTAACTTTTTTCCGCTGAACTACAAAAAATTTAACTTTTCTCCACTTAACTTCAAAAATTTAAATTTTTTCCGCTTAATTACCAAAATTTAACTTTTTTCCGCTTAACTACAAAAAATTGAACTTTTCTCCACTTAACTACCAAAATATATCATTATTCCGCTTAACTACCAAAATTAACTTTTTTCCGCCTAACTACAAAAAATTTAACTTTTCTCCACTTAACTACCAAAATTTATCATTTTTCCGCTTAACTACCAAAATTTTACTTTTTTCCGCTTAACTACAAAAAATTTAACTTTTCTCCACTTAACTACCATAATTAATTTTTCTTCTCTTAACTACAAAAAATTTTACTTTTCTCCACTTAACTACCAAAATTTATAATTTTTCCGCTTAACTACCAAAATTTAACTTTTTTCCGCTTAACTACAAAAAATTTAACTTTTCTCCACTTAACTACCAAAATTTATCATTTTTCCGCTTAACTACCAAAATTTAACTTTTTTCCGCTTAACTACAAAAAATTGAACTTTTCTCCACTTAACTACCAAAATATATCATTATTCCGCTTAACTACCAAAATTAACTTTTTTCCGCTTAACTACAAAAAATTTAAATTTTTTCCGCTTAACTACAAAAAATTTAACTTTTCTCCACTTAACTACCAAAATTTATCATTTTTCCGCTTAACTACCAAAATTTAACTTTTTTCCACTTAACTTCAACAATTTAAATTTTTTCCGCTTAATTACCAAAATTTAACTTTTTTCCGCTTAACTACAAAAAATTTAACTTTTCTCCACTTAACTACCAAAATTTATCATTTTTCCGCTTAACTACCAAAATTTTACTTTTTTCCGCTTAACTACAAAAAATTTAACTTTTCTCCACTTAACTACCAAAATTTATCATTATTCCGCTTAACTACCAAAATTTAACTTTTTTCCGCTTAACTACAAAAAATTTAACTTTTCTCCACTTAACTACCAAAATTTATCATTTTTCCGCTTAACTACCAAAATTTAACTTTTTTCCGCTTAACTACAAAAAATTGAACTTTTCTCCACTTAACTACCAAAATATATCATTATTCCGCT
Organism: Rhopalosiphum nymphaeae; assembly: GCA_036289425.1. Classification (NCBI taxonomy): domain Eukaryota; kingdom Metazoa; phylum Arthropoda; class Insecta; order Hemiptera; family Aphididae; genus Rhopalosiphum; species Rhopalosiphum nymphaeae. The sequence continues at coordinate 5,968,880 of JAZAQC010000006.1, read as the reverse complement.
TAACTACCAAAATTAACTTTTTTCCGCTTAACTACAAAAAATTTAAATTTTTTCCGCTTAATTACCAAAATTTAACTTTTTTCCGCTTAACTACAAAAAATTTAACTTTTCTCCACTTAACTACCAAAATTTATCATTTTTCCGCTTAACTACCAAAATTTAACTTTTTTCCACTTAACTTCAACAATTTAAATTTTTTCCGCTTAATTACCAAAATTTAACTTTTTTCCGCTTAACTACAAAAAATTTAACTTTTCTCCACTTAACTACCAAAATTTATAATTTTTCCGCTTAACTACCAAAATTTAACTTTTTTCCGCTTAACTACAAAAAATTTAACTTTTCTCCACTTAACTACCAAAATTTATCATTATTCCGCTTAACTACCAAAATTTAACTTTTTTCCGCTTAACTACAAAAAATTTAACTTTTCTCCACTTAACTACCAAAATATATCATTATTCCGCTTAACTACCAAAATTAACTTTTTTCCGCCTAACTACAAAAAATTTAACTTTTCTCCACTAAACTACCAAAATTTATCATTTTTCCGCATAACTACCAAAATTTTACTTTTTTCCGCTTAACTACAAAAAATTTTACTTTTCTCCACTTAACTACCAAAATTTATAATTTTTCCGCTTAACTACCAAAGTTTAACTTTTTTCCACTTAACTTCAAAAATTTAACTTTTTTCCACTTAACTTCAACAATTTAAATTTTTTCCGCTTAATTACCAAAATTTAACTTTTTTCCGCTTAACTACAAAAAATTTAACTTTTCTCCACTTAACTACCAAAATTTATCATTTTTCCGCTTAACTACCAAAATTTAACTTTTTTCCGCTTAACTACAAAAAATTGAACTTTTCTCCACTTAACTACCAAAATATATCATTATTCCGCTTAACTACCAAAATTAACTTTTTTCCGCCTAACTACAAAAAATTTAACTTTTCTCCACTTAACTACCAAAATTTATCATTTTTCCGCTTAACTACCAAAATTTAACTTTTTTCCGCTTAACTACAAAAAATTTAACTTTTCTCCACTTAACTACCAAAATTTATCATTTTTCCGCTTAACTACCAAAATTTAACTTTTTTCCACTTAACTTCAACAATTTAAATTTTTTCCGCTTAATTACCAAAATTTAACTTTTTTCCGCTTAACTACAAAAAATTTAACTTTTCTCCACTTAACTACCAAAATTTATAATTTTTCCGCTTAACTACCAAAATTTAACTTTTTTCCGCTTAACTACAAAAAATTTAACTTTTCTCCACTTAACTACCAAAATTTATCATTATTCCGCTTAACTACCAAAATTTAACTTTTTTCCGCTTAACTACAAAAAATTTAACTTTTCTCCACTTAACTACCAAAATTTATCATTTTTCCGCTTAACTACCAAAATTTAACTTTTTTCCGCTTAACTACAAAAAATTGAACTTTTCTCCACTTAACTACCAAAATATATCATTTTTCCGCTTAACTACCAAAATTTTACTTTTTTCCGCTTAACTACAAAAAATTTTACTTTTCTCCACTTAACTACCAAAATTTATAATTTTTCCGCTTAACTACCAAAATTTAACTTTTTTCCGCTTAACTACAAAAAATTTAACTTTTCTCCACTTAACTACCATAATTAACTTTTCTTCCGCTTAACTACCAAAGTTTAACTTTTTTCCACTTAACTTCAAAAATTTAACTTTTTTCCACTTAACTTCAAAAATTTAAATTTTTTACGTTTAACTACAAAAAATTTAACTTTTCTCCACTTAACTACCTTAATTAACTTTTCTTCTCTTAACTACAAAAAATTTAACTATTCATCACTTAACTTAAAAATTTAAATTTCTTCCGCTTAACTACCAAAATTAACTTTTCTTCCGCTTAACTACAAAAAATTTAAATTTTTTCCGCTTAATTACCAAAATTTAACTTTTTTCCTCTTAACTTCAAAAATTTAAATTTTTTCCGCTAAACTACCAAAATTTATCATTATTCCGCTTAACTACCAAAGTTTAACTTTTTTCCACTTAACTTCAAAAATTTAACTTTTTTCCTCTTAACTTCAAAAATTTAAATTTTTTCCGCTAAACTACCAAAATTAACTTTTTTCCGCTTAACTACAAAAAATTTAAATTTTTTCCGCTTAATTACCAAAATTTAACTTTTTTCCGCTTAACTACAAAAAATTTAACTTTTCTCCACTTAACTACCAAAATTTATCATTTTTCCGCTTAACTACCAAAATTTAACTTTTTTCCACTTAACTTCAAAAATTTAAATTTTTTCCGCTTAATTACCAAAATTTAACTTTTTTCCGCTTAACTACAAAAAATTTAACTTTTCTCCACTTAACTACCAAAATTTATAATTTTTCCGCTTAACTACCAAAATTTAACTTTTTTCCGCTTAACTACAAAAAATTTAAATTTTTTCCGCTTAATTACCAAAATTTAACTTTTTTCCGCTTAACTACAAAAAATTTAACTTTTCTCCACTTAACTACCAAAATTTAACTTTTTTCCACTTAACTTCAAAAATTTAAATTTTTTACGTTTAACTACAAAAAATTTAACTTTTCTCCACTTAACTACCAAAATTTATAATTTTTTCGCTTAACTACCAAAATTTAACTTTTTTCCGCTTAACTACAAAAAATTTAACTTTTCTCCACTTAACTACCAAAATTTATCATTTTTCCGCTTAACTACCAAAATTTAACTTTTTTCCGCTTAACTACAAAAAATTGAACTTTTCTCCACTTAACTACCAAAATATATCATTATTCCGCTTAACTACCAAAATTAACTTTTTTCCGCCTAACTACAAAAAATTTAACTTTTCTCCACTTAACTACCTTAATTAACTTTTCTTCTCTTAACTACAAAAAATTTAACTATTCATCACTTAACTACAAAAAATTTAAATTTTTTCCGCTTAATTACCAAAATTTAACTTTTTTCCGCTTAACTACAAAAAATTTAACTTTTCTCCACTTAACTACCATAATTAACTTTTCTTCCGCTTAACTACCAAAGTTTAACTTTTTTCCACTTAACTTCAAAAATTTAACTTTTTTCCACTTAACTTCAAAAATTTAAAATTTTTACGTTTAACTACAAAAAATTTAACTTTTCTCCACTTAACTACCTTAATTAACTTTTCTTCTCTTAACTACTAAAAATTTAACTATTCATCACTTCAAAAATTTAAATTTCTTCCGCTTAACTACCAAAATTAACTTTTTTCCACTTAACTTCAAAAATTTAAATTTTTTACGTTTAACTACAAAAAATTTAACTTTTCTCCACTTAACTACCTTAATTAACTTTTCTTCTCTTAACTACAAAAAATTTAACTATTCATCACTTAACTACAAAAAATTTAAATTTTTTCCGCTTAATTACCAAAATTTAACTTTTTTCCGCTTAACTACAAAAAATTTAACTTTTCTCCACTTAACTACCAAAATTTATCATTTTTCCGCTTAACTACCAAAATTTAATTTTTTTCCACTTAACTTCAAAAATTTAAATTTTTTCCGCTTAATTACCAAAATTTAACTTTTTTCCGCTTAACTACAAAAAATTTAACTTTTCTCCACTTAACTACCATAATTAACTTTTCTTCCGCTTAACTACCAAAGTTTAACTTTTTTCCACTTAACTTCAAAAATTTAACTTTTTTCCACTTAACTTCAAAAATTTAAATTTTTTACGTTTAACTACAAAAAATTTTACTTTTCTCCACTTAACTACCAAAATTTATAATTTTTCCGCTTAACTACCAAAATTTAACTTTTTTCCGCTTAACTACAAAAATTTAAATTTTTTCCGCTTAACTACAAAAAATTTAACTTTTCTCCACTTAACTACCATAATTAACATTTCTTCCGCTTAACTACCAAAGTTTAACTTTTTTCCACTTAACTTCAAAAATTTAACTTTTTTCCACTTAACTTCAACAATTTAAATTTTTTCCGCTTAATTACCAAAATTTAACTTTTTTCCGCTTAACTACAAAAAATTTAACTTTTCTCCACTTAACTACCAAAATTTATAATTTTTCCGCTTAACTACCAAAATTTAACTTTTTTCCGCTTAACTACAAAAAATTGAACTTTTCTCCACTTAACTACCACAATATATCATTATTCCGCTTAACTACCAAAATTAACTTTTTTCCGCCTAACTACAAAAAATTTAACTTTTCTCCACTTAACTACCATAATTAACTTTTCTTCCGCTTAACTACCAAAGTTTAACTTTTTTCCACTTAACTTCAAAAATTTAAATTTTTTCCGCTTAACTACCAAAATTAACTTTTTATCGCTGAACTACAAAAAATTTAACTATTCACCACTTCAAAAATTTAAATTTTTTCCGCTTAACTACCAAAATTAACTTTTTTCCGCTGAACTACAAAAAATTTAACTATTCACCACTTCAAAAATTTAAATTTTTTCCGCTTAACTACCAAAATTAACTTTTTTCCGCTGAACTACAAAAAATTTAACTTTTCTCCACTTAACTTCAAAAATTTAAATTTTTTCCGCTTAATTACCAAAATTTAACTTTTTTCCGCTTAACTACAAAAAATTGAACTTTTCTCCACTTAACTACCAAAATATATCATTATTCCGCTTAACTACCAAAATTAACTTTTTTCCGCCTAACTACAAAAAATTTAACTTTTCTCCACTTAACTACCAAAATTTATCATTTTTCCGCTTAACTACCAAAATTTTACTTTTTTCCGCTTAACTACAAAAAATTTAACTTTTCTCCACTTAACTACCATAATTAATTTTTCTTCTCTTAACTACAAAAAATTTTACTTTTCTCCACTTAACTACCAAAATTTATAATTTTTCCGCTTAACTACCAAAATTTAACTTTTTTCCGCTTAACTACAAAAAATTTAACTTTTCTCCACTTAACTACCAAAATTTATCATTTTTCCGCTTAACTACCAAAATTTAACTTTTTTCCGCTTAACTACAAAAAATTGAACTTTTCTCCACTTAACTACCAAAATATATCATTATTCCGCTTAACTACCAAAATTAACTTTTTTCCGCTTAACTACAAAAAATTTAAATTTTTTCCGCTTAACTACAAAAAATTTAACTTTTCTCCACTTAACTACCAAAATTTATCATTTTTCCGCTTAACTACCAAAATTTAACTTTTTTCCACTTAACTTCAACAATTTAAATTTTTTCCGCTTAATTACCAAAATTTAACTTTTTTCCGCTTAACTACAAAAAATTTAACTTTTCTCCACTTAACTACCAAAATTTATCATTTTTCCGCTTAACTACCAAAATTTTACTTTTTTCCGCTTAACTACAAAAAATTTAACTTTTCTCCACTTAACTACCAAAATTTATCATTATTCCGCTTAACTACCAAAATTTAACTTTTTTCCGCTTAACTACAAAAAATTTAACTTTTCTCCACTTAACTACCAAAATTTATCATTTTTCCGCTTAACTACCAAAATTTAACTTTTTTCCGCTTAACTACAAAAAATTGAACTTTTCTCCACTTAACTACCAAAATATATCATTATTCCGCTTAACTACCAAAATTAACTTTTTTCCGCTTAACTACAAAAAATTTAAATTTTTTCCGCTTAATTACCAAAATTTAACTTTTTTCCGCTTAACTACAAAAAATTTAACTTTTCTCCACTTAACTACCAAAATTTATCATTTTTCCGCTTAACTACCAAAATTTAACTTTTTTCCACTTAACTTCAACAATTTAAATTTTTTCCGCTTAATTACCAAAATTTAACTTTTTTCCGCTTAACTACAAAAAATTTAACTTTTCTCCACTTAACTACCAAAATTTATAATTTTTCCGCTTAACTACCAAAATTTAACTTTTTTCCGCTTAACTACAAAAAATTTAACTTTTCTCCACTTAACTACCAAAATTTATCATTATTCCGCTTAACTACCAAAATTTAACTTTTTTCCGCTTAACTACAAAAAATTTAACTTTTCTCCACTTAACTACCAAAATATATCATTATTCCGCTTAACTACCAAAATTAACTTTTTTCCGCCTAACTACAAAAAATTTAACTTTTCTCCACTAAACTACCAAAATTTATCATTTTTCCGCATAACTACCAAAATTTTACTTTTTTCCGCTTAACTACAAAAAATTTTACTTTTCTCCACTTAACTACCAAAATTTATAATTTTTCCGCTTAACTACCAAAGTTTAACTTTTTTCCACTTAACTTCAAAAATTTAACTTTTTTCCACTTAACTTCAACAATTTAAATTTTTTCCGCTTAATTACCAAAATTTAACTTTTTTCCGCTTAACTACAAAAAATTTAACTTTTCTCCACTTAACTACCAAAATTTATAATTTTTCCGCTTAACTACCAAAATTTATCTTTTTTCCGCTTAACTACAAAAAATTTAACTTTTCTCCACTTAACTACCAAAATTTATCATTTTTCCGCTTAACTACCAAAATTTAACTTTTTTCCACTTAACTTCAAAAATTTAAATTTTTTCCGCTTAATTACCAAAATTTAACTTTTTTCCGCTTAACTACAAAAAATTGAACTTTTCTCCACTTAACTACCAAAATTTATCATTTTTCCGCTTAACTACCAAAATTTTACTTTTTTCCGCTTAACTACAAAAAATTTAACTTTTCTCCACTTAACTACCAAAATTTATAATTTTTCCGCTTAACTACCAAAATTTAACTTTTTTCCGCTTAACTACAAAAAATTTAACTTTTCTCCACTTAACTACCAAAATTTATCATTTTTCCGCTTAACTACCAAAATTTAACTTTTTTCCGCTTAACTACAAAAAATTGAACTTTTCTCCACTTAACTACCAAAATATATCATTATTCCGCTTAACTACCAAAATTAACTTTTTTCCGCTTAACTACAAAAAATTTAAATTTTTTCCGCTTAATTACCAAAATTTAACTTTTTTCCGCTTAACTACAAAAAATTTAACTTTTCTCCACTTAACTACCAAAATTTATCATTTTTCCGCTTAACTACCAAAATTTAACTTTTTTCCGCTTAACTACAAAAAATTGAACTTTTCTCCACTTAACTACCAAAATATATCATTATTCCGCTTAACTACCAAAATTAACTTTTTTCCGCTTAACTACAAAAAATTTAAATTTTTTCCGCTTAATTACCAAAATTTAACTTTTTTCCGCTTAACTACAAAAAATTTAACTTTTCTCCACTTAACTACCAAAATTTATCATTTTTCCGCTTAACTACCAAAATTTAACTTTTTTCCACTTAACTTCAACAATTTAAATTTTTTCCGCTTAATTACCAAAATTTAACTTTTTTCCGCTTAACTACAAAAAATTTAACTTTTCTCCACTTAACTACCAAAATTTATCATTTTTCCGCTTAACTACCAAAATTTAACTTTTTTCCGCTTAACTACAAAAAATTGAACTTTTCTCCACTTAACTACCAAAATATATCATTATTCCGCTTAACTACCAAAATTAACTTTTTTCCGCTTAACTACAAAAAATTTAAATTTTTTCCGCTTAATTACCAAAATTTAACTTTTTTCCGCTTAACTACAAAAAATTTAACTTTTCTCCACTTAACTACCAAAATTTATCATTTTTCCGCTTAACTACCAAAATTTAACTTTTTTCCGCTTAACTACAAAAAATTTAACTTTTCTCCACTTAACTACCAAAATTTATCATTTTTCCGCTTAACTACCAAAATTTAACTTTTTTCCGCTTAACTACAAAAAATTGAACTTTTCTCCACTTAACTACCAAAATATATCATTATTCCGCTTAACTACCAAAATTAACTTTTTTCCGCCTAACTACAAAAAATTTAACTTTTCTCCACTTAACTACCAAAATTTATCATTTTTCCGCTTAACTACCAAAATTTAACTTTTTTCCGCTTAACTACAAAAAATTTAACTTTTCTCCACTTAACTACCAAAATTTATCATTTTTCCGCTTAACTACCAAAATTTAACTTTTTTCCACTTAACTTCAACAATTTAAATTTTTTCCGCTTAATTACCAAAATTTAACTTTTTTCCGCTTAACTACAAAAAATTTAACTTTTCTCCACTTAACTACCAAAATTTATAATTTTTCCGCTTAACTACCAAAATTTAACTTTTTTCCGCTTAACTACAAAAAATTTAACTTTTCTCCACTTAACTACCAAAATTTATCATTATTCCGCTTAACTACCAAAATTTAACTTTTTTCCGCTTAACTACAAAAAATTTAACTTTTCTCCACTTAACTACCAAAATTTATCATTTTTCCGCTTAACTACCAAAATTTAACTTTTTTCCGCTTAACTACAAAAAATTGAACTTTTCTCCACTTAACTACCAAAATATATCATTTTTCCGCTTAACTACCAAAATTTTACTTTTTTCCGCTTAACTACAAAAAATTTTACTTTTCTCCACTTAACTACCAAAATTTATAATTTTTCCGCTTAACTACCAAAATTTAACTTTTTTCCGCTTAACTACAAAAAATTTAACTTTTCTCCACTTAACTACCATAATTAACTTTTCTTCCGCTTAACTACCAAAGTTTAACTTTTTTCCACTTAACTTCAAAAATTTAACTTTTTTCCACTTAACTTCAAAAATTTAAATTTTTTACGTTTAACTACAAAAAATTTAACTTTTCTCCACTTAACTACCTTAATTAACTTTTCTTCTCTTAACTACAAAAAATTTAACTATTCATCACTTAACTTAAAAATTTAAATTTCTTCCGCTTAACTACCAAAATTAACTTTTCTTCCGCTTAACTACAAAAAATTTAAATTTTTTCCGCTTAATTACCAAAATTTAACTTTTTTCCTCTTAACTTCAAAAATTTAAATTTTTTCCGCTAAACTACCAAAATTTATAATTTTTCCGCTTAACTACCAAAATTTAACTTTTTTCCGCTTAACTACAAAAAATTTAACTTTTCTCCACTTAACTACCAAAATTTATCATTTTTCCGCTTAACTACCAAAATTTAACTTTTTTCCGCTTAACTACAAAAAATTGAACTTTTCTCCACTTAACTACCAAAATATATCATTATTCCGCTTAACTACCAAAATTAACTTTTTTCCGCTTAACTACAAAAAATTTAAATTTTTTCCGCTTAATTACCAAAATTTAACTTTTTTCCGCTTAACTACAAAAAATTTAACTTTTCTCCACTTAACTACCAAAATTTATCATTTTTCCGCTTAACTACCAAAATTTAACTTTTTTCCACTTAACTTCAACAATTTAAATTTTTTCCGCTTAATTACCAAAATTTAACTTTTTTCCGCTTAACTACAAAAAATTTAACTTTTCTCCACTTAACTACCAAAATTTATCATTTTTCCGCTTAACTACCAAAATTTAACTTTTTTCCGCTTAACTACAAAAAATTGAACTTTTCTCCACTTAACTACCAAAATATATCATTATTCCGCTTAACTACCAAAATTAACTTTTTTCCGCTTAACTACAAAAAATTTAAATTTTTTCCGCTTAATTACCAAAATTTAACTTTTTTCCGCTTAACTACAAAAAATTTAACTTTTCTCCACTTAACTACCAAAATTTATCATTATTCCGCTTAACTACCAAAATTTAACTTTTTTCCGCTTAACTACAAAAAATTTAACTTTTCTCCACTTAACTACCAAAATTTATCATTTTTCCGCTTAACTACCAAAATTTAACTTTTTTCCGCTTAACTACAAAAAATTGAACTTTTCTCCACTTAACTACCAAAATATATCATTATTCCGCTTAACTACCAAAATTAACTTTTTTCCGCTTAACTACAAAAAATTTAAATTTTTTCCGCTTAATTACCAAAATTTAACTTTTTTCCGCTTAACTACAAAAAATTTAACTTTTCTCCACTTAACTACCAAAATTTATCATTTTTCCGCTTAACTACCAAAATTTAACTTTTTTCCACTTAACTTCAACAATTTAAATTTTTTCCGCTTAATTACCAAAATTTAACTTTTTTCCGCTTAACTACAAAAAATTTAACTTTTCTCCACTTAACTACCAAAATTTATAATTTTTCCGCTTAACTACCAAAATTTAACTTTTTTCCGCTTAACTACAAAAAATTTAACTTTTCTCCACTTAACTACCAAAATTTATCATTATTCCGCTTAACTACCAAAATTTAACTTTTTTCCGCTTAACTACAAAAAATTTAACTTTTCTCCACTTAACTACCAAAATATATCATTATTCCGCTTAACTACCAAAATTAACTTTTTTCCGCCTAACTACAAAAAATTTAACTTTTCTCCACTAAACTACCAAAATTTATCATTTTTCCGCATAACTACCAAAATTTTACTTTTTTCCGCTTAACTACAAAAAATTTTACTTTTCTCCACTTAACTACCAAAATTTATAATTTTTCCGCTTAACTACCAAAATTTAACTTTTTTCCGCTTAACTACAAAAAATTTAACTTTTCTCCACTTAACTACCATAATTAACTTTTCTTCCGCTTAACTACCAAAGTTTAACTTTTTTCCACTTAACTTCAAAAATTTAACTTTTTTCCACTTAACTTCAACAATTTAAATTTTTTCCGCTTAATTACCAAAATTTAACTTTTTTCCGCTTAACTACAAAAAATTTAACTTTTCTCCACTTAACTACCAAAATTTATAATTTTTCCGCTTAACTACCAAAATTTATCTTTTTTCCGCTTAACTACAAAAAATTTAACTTTTCTCCACTTAACTACCAAAATTTATCATTTTTCCGCTTAACTACCAAAATTTAACTTTTTTCCACTTAACTTCAAAAATTTAAATTTTTTCCGCTTAATTACCAAAATTTAACTTTTTTCCGCTTAACTACAAAAAATTGAACTTTTCTCCACTTAACTACCAAAATTTATCATTTTTCCGCTTAACTACCAAAATTTTACTTTTTTCCGCTTAACTACAAAAAATTTAACTTTTCTCCACTTAACTACCAAAATTTATAATTTTTCCGCTTAACTACCAAAATTTAACTTTTTTCCGCTTAACTACAAAAAATTTAACTTTTCTCCACTTAACTACCAAAATTTATCATTTTTCCGCTTAACTACCAAAATTTAACTTTTTTCCGCTTAACTACAAAAAATTGAACTTTTCTCCACTTAACTACCAAAATATATCATTATTCCGCTTAACTACCAAAATTAACTTTTTTCCGCTTAACTACAAAAAATTTAAATTTTTTCCGCTTAATTACCAAAATTTAACTTTTTTCCGCTTAACTACAAAAAATTTAACTTTTCTCCACTTAACTACCAAAATTTATCATTTTTCCGCTTAACTACCAAAATTTAACTTTTTTCCGCTTAACTACAAAAAATTGAACTTTTCTCCACTTAACTACCAAAATATATCATTATTCCGCTTAACTACCAAAATTAACTTTTTTCCGCTTAACTACAAAAAATTTAAATTTTTTCCGCTTAATTACCAAAATTTAACTTTTTTCCGCTTAACTACAAAAAATTTAACTTTTCTCCACTTAACTACCAAAATTTATCATTTTTCCGCTTAACTACCAAAATTTAACTTTTTTCCACTTAACTTCAACAATTTAAATTTTTTCCGCTTAATTACCAAAATTTAACTTTTTTCCGCTTAACTACAAAAAATTTAACTTTTCTCCACTTAACTACCAAAATTTATCATTTTTCCGCTTAACTACCAAAATTTAACTTTTTTCCGCTTAACTACAAAAAATTGAACTTTTCTCCACTTAACTACCAAAATATATCATTATTCCGCTTAACTACCAAAATTAACTTTTTTCCGCTTAACTACAAAAAATTTAAATTTTTTCCGCTTAATTACCAAAATTTAACTTTTTTCCGCTTAACTACAAAAAATTTAACTTTTCTCCACTTAACTACCAAAATTTATCATTTTTCCGCTTAACTACCAAAATTTAACTTTTTTCCACTTAACTTCAACAATTTAAATTTTTTCCGCTTAATTACCAAAATTTAACTTTTTTCCGCTTAACTACAAAAAATTTAACTTTTCTCCACTTAACTACCAAAATTTATAATTTTTCCGCTTAACTACCAAAATTTAACTTTTTTCCGCTTAACTACAAAAAATTTAACTTTTCTCCACTTAACTACCAAAATTTATCATTATTCCGCTTAACTACCAAAATTTAACTTTTTTCCGCTTAACTACAAAAAATTTAACTTTTCTCCACTTAACTACCAAAATATATCATTATTCCGCTTAACTACCAAAATTAACTTTTTTCCGCCTAACTACAAAAAATTTAACTTTTCTCCACTAAACTACCAAAATTTATCATTTTTCCGCATAACTACCAAAATTTTACTTTTTTCCGCTTAACTACAAAAAATTTTACTTTTCTCCACTTAACTACCAAAATTTATAATTTTTCCGCTTAACTACCAAAATTTAACTTTTTTCCGCTTAACTACAAAAAATTTAACTTTTCTCCACTTAACTACCATAATTAACTTTTCTTCCGCTTAACTACCAAAGTTTAACTTTTTTCCACTTAACTTCAAAAATTTAACTTTTTTCCACTTAACTTCAACAATTTAAATTTTTTCCGCTTAATTACCAAAATTTAACTTTTTTCCGCTTAACTACAAAAAATTTAACTTTTCTCCACTTAACTACCAAAATTTATAATTTTTCCGCTTAACTACCAAAATTTATCTTTTTTCCGCTTAACTACAAAAAATTTAACTTTTCTCCACTTAACTACCAAAATTTATCATTTTTCCGCTTAACTACCAAAATTTAACTTTTTTCCACTTAACTTCAAAAATTTAAATTTTTTCCGCTTAATTACCAAAATTTAACTTTTTTCCGCTTAACTACAAAAAATTGAACTTTTCTCCACTTAACTACCAAAATATATCATTATTCCGCTTAACTACCAAAATTAACTTTTTTCCGCCTAACTACAAAAAATTTAACTTTTCTCCACTTAACTACCAAAATTTATCATTTTTCCGCTTAACTACCAAAATTTTACTTTTTTCCGCTTAACTACAAAAAATTTAACTTTTCTCCACTTAACTACCATAATTAATTTTTCTTCTCTTAACTACAAAAAATTTTACTTTTCTCCACTTAACTACCAAAATTTATCATTTTTCCGCTTAACTACCAAAATTTTACTTTTTTCCGCTTAACTACAAAAAATTTAACTTTTCTCCACTTAACTACCAAAATTTATAATTTTTCCGCTTAACTACCAAAATTTAACTTTTTTCCGCTTAACTACAAAAAATTTAACTTTTCTCCATTTAACTACCAAAATTTATCATTTTTCCGCTTAACTACCAAAATTTAACTTTTTTCCGCTTAACTACAAAAAATTGAACTTTTCTCCACTTAACTACCAAAATATATCATTATTCCGCTTAACTACCAAAATTAACTTTTTTCCGCTTAACTACAAAAAATTTAAATTTTTTCCGCTTAATTACCAAAATTTAACTTTTTTCCGCTTAACTACAAAAAATTTAACTTTTCTCCACTTAACTACCAAAATTTATCATTTTTCCGCTTAACTACAAAAAATTTAACTTTTCTCCACTTAACTACCAAAATTTATAATTTTTCCGCTTAACTACCAAAATTTAACTTTTTTCCGCTTAACTACAAAAAATTTAACTTTTCTCCACTTAACTACCATAATTAACTTTTCTTCCGCTTAACTACCAAAGTTTAACTTTTTTCCACTTAACTTCAAAAATTTAACTTTTTTCCACTTAACTTCAACAATTTAAATTTTTTCCGCTTAATTACCAAAATTTAACTTTTTTCCGCTTAACTACAAAAAATTTAACTTTTCTCCACTTAACTACCAAAATTTATAATTTTTCCGCTTAACTACCAAAATTTAACTTTTTTCCGCTTAACTACAAAAAATTTAACTTTTCTCCACTTAACTACCAAAATTTATCATTTTTCCGCTTAACTACCAAAATTTAACTTTTTTCCGCTTAACTACAAAAAATTGAACTTTTCTCCACTTAACTACCAAAATATATCATTTTTCCGCTTAACTACCAAAATTTAACTTTTTTCCACTTAACTTCAAAAATTTAAATTTTTTCCGCTTAATTACCAAAATTTAACTTTTTTCCGCTTAACTACAAAAAATTGAACTTTTCTCCGATTAACTACCAAAATATATCATTATTCCGCTTAACTACCAAAATTAACTTTTTTCCGCCTAACTACAAAAAATTTAACTTTTCTCCACTTAACTACCAAAATTTATCATTTTTCCGCTTAACTACCAAAATTTTACTTTTTTCCGCTTAACTACAAAAAATTTAACTTTTCTCCACTTAACTACCATAATTAATTTTTCTTCTCTTAACTACAAAAAATTTTACTTTTCTCCACTTAACTACCAAAATTTATAATTTTTCCGCTTAACTACCAAAATTTAACTTTTTTCCACTTAACTTCAAAAATTTAAATTTTTTCAGCTTAACTACCAAAATTAACTTTTTATCGCTGAACTACAAAAAATTTAACTATTCACCACTTAAAAAATTTAAATTTTTTCCGCTTAACTACCAAAATTAACTTTTTTCCGCTGAACTACAAAAAATTTAACTATTCACCACTTCAAAAATTTAAATTTTTTCCGCTTAACTACCAAAATTAACTTTTTTCCGCTTAACTACAAAAAATTTAACTTTTCTCCACTTAACTACCAAAATTTATCATTTTTCCGCTTAACTACCAAAATTTAACTTTTTTCCACTTAACTTCAACAATTTAAATTTTTTCCGCTTAATTACCAAAATTTAACTTTTTTCCGCTTAACTACAAAAAATTTAACTTTTCTCCACTTAACTACCAAAATTTATCATTTTTCCGCTTAACTACCAAAATTAACTTTTTTCCGCCTAACTACAAAAAATTTAACTTTTCTCCACTTAACTACCAAAATTTATCATTTTTCCGCTTAACTACCAAAATTTTACTTTTTTCCGCTTAACTACAAAAAATTTTACTTTTCTCCACTTAACTACCAAAATTTATAATTTTTCCGCTTAACTACCAAAATTTAACTTTTTTCCGCTTAACTACAAAAAATTTAACTTTTCTCCACTTAACTACCATAATTAACTTTTCTTCCGCTTAACTACCAAAGTTTAACTTTTTTCCACTTAACTTCAAAAATTTAACTTTTTTCCACTTAACTTCAAAAATTTAAATTTTTTACGTTTAACTACAAAAAATTTAACTTTTCTCCACTTAACTACCTTAATTAACTTTTCTTCTCTTAACTACAAAAAATTTAACTATTCATCACTTAACTTAAAAATTTAAATTTCTTCCGCTTAACTACCAAAATTAACTTTTCTTCCGCTTAACTACCAAAGTTTAACTTTTTTCCTCTTAACTTCAAAAATTTAAATTTTTTCCGCTAAACTACCAAAATTAACTTTTTTCCGCTTAACTACAAAAAATTTAAATTTTTTCCGCTTAATTACCAAAATTTAACTTTTTTCCGCTTAACTACAAAAAATTTAACTTTTCTCCACTTAACTACCAAAATTTATCATTTTTCCGCTTAACTACCAAAATTTAACTTTTTTCCGCTTAACTACAAAAAATTTAACTTTTCTCCACTTAACTACCAAAATTTATCATTTTTCCGCTTAACTACCAAAATTTTACTTTTTTCCGCTTAACTACAAAAAATTTTACTTTTCTCCACTTAACTACCAAAATTTATAATTTTTCCGCTTAACTACCAAAATTTAACTTTTTTCCGCTTAACTACAAAAAATTTAACTTTTCTCCACTTAACTACCTTAATTAACTTTTCTTCTCTTAACTACTAAAAATTTAACTATTCATCACTTCAAAAATTTAAATTTCTTCCGCTTAACTACCAAAATTAACTTTTTTCCACTTAACTACCAAAATTTATCATTTTTCCGCTTAACTACCAAAATTTAACTTTTTTCCACTTAACTTCAAAAATTTAAATTTTTTCCGCTTAATTACCAAAATTTAACTTTTTTCCGCTTAACTACAAAAAATTTAACTTTTCTCCACTTAACTACCATAATTAACTTTTCTTCCGCTTAACTACCAAAGTTTAACTTTTTTCCACTTAACTTCAAAAATTTAACTTTTTTCCACTTAACTTCAAAAATTTAAATTTTATACGTTTAACTACAAAAAATTTAACTTTTCTCCACTTAACTACCTTAATTAACTTTTCTTCTCTTAACTACTAAAAATTTAACTATTCATCACTTCAAAAATTTAAATTTCTTCCGCTTAACTACCAAAATTAACTTTTTTCCACTTAACTTCAAAAATTTAAATTTTTTACGTTTAACTACAAAAAATTTAACTTTTCTCCACTTAACTACCTTAATTAACTTTTCTTCTCTTAACTACAAAAAATTTAACTATTCATCACTTAACTACAAAAAATTTAAATTTTTTCCGCTTAATTACCAAAATTTAACTTTTTTCCGCTTAACTACAAAAAATTTAACTTTTCTCCACTTAACTACCAAAATTTATCATTTTTCCGCTTAACTACCAAAATTTAACTTTTTTCCACTTAACTTCAAAAATTTAAATTTTTTCCGCTTAATTACCAAAATTTAACTTTTTTCCGCTTAACTACAAAAAATTTAACTTTTCTCCACTTAACTACCATAATTAACTTTTCTTCCGCTTAACTACCAAAGTTTAACTTTTTTCCACTTAACTTCAAAAATTTAACTTTTTTCCACTTAACTTCAAAAATTTAAATTTTTTACGTTTAACTACAAAAAATTTAACTTTTCTCCACTTAACTACCTTAATTAACTTTTCTTCTCTTAACTACAAAAAATTTAACTATTCATCACTTAACTACAAAAAATTTAAATTTTTTCCGCTTAATTACCAAAATTTAACTTTTTTCCGCTTAACTACAAAAAATTTAACTTTTCTCCACTTAACTACCAAAATTTATCATTTTTCCGCTTAACTACCAAAATTTAACTTTTTTCCACTTAACTTCAAAAATTTAAATTTTTTCCGCTTAATTACCAAAATTTAACTTTTTTCCGCTTAACTACAAAAAATTTAACTTTTCTCCACTTAACTACCATAATTAACTTTTCTTCCGCTTAACTACCAAAGTTTAACTTTTTTCCACTTAACTTCAAAAATTTAACTTTTTTCCACTTAACTTCAAAAATTTAAATTTTTTACGTTTAACTACAAAAAATTTAACTTTTCTCCACTTAACTACCTTAATTAACTTTTCTTCTCTTAACTACTAAAAATTTAACTATTCATCACTTCAAAAATTTAAATTTCTTCCGCTTAACTACCAAAATTAACTTTTTTCCACTTAACTTCAAAAATTTAAATTTTTTACGTTTAACTACAAAAAATTTAACTTTTCTCCACTTAACTACCTTAATTAACTTTTCTTCTCTTAACTACAAAAAATTTAACTATTCATCACTTAACTACAAAAAATTTAAATTTTTTCCGCTTAATTACCAAAATTTAACTTTTTTCCGCTTAACTACAAAAAATTTAACTTTTCTCCACTTAACTACCAAAATTTATCATTTTTCCGCTTAACTACCAAAATTTAACTTTTTTCCACTTAACTTCAAAAATTTAAATTTTTTCCGCTTAATTACCAAAATTTAACTTTTTTCCGCTTAACTACAAAAAATTTAACTTTTCTCCACTTAACTACCATAATTAACTTTTCTTCCGCTTAACTACCAAAGTTTAACTTTTTTCCACTTAACTTCAAAAATTTAACTTTTTTCCACTTAACTTCAAAAATTTAAATTTTTTACGTTTAACTACAAAAAATTTAACTTTTCTCCACTTAACTACCTTAATTAACTTTTCTTCTCTTAACTACTAAAAATTTAACTATTCATCACTTCAAAAATTTAAATTTCTTCCGCTTAACTACCAAAATTAACTTTTTTCCACTTAACTTCAAAAATTTAAATTTTTTCTGCTTAACTACCAAAGTTTAACTTTTTTCCACTTAACTTCAAAAATTTAAATTTTTTCCGCTTAACTACCAAAATTAACTTTTTATCGCTGAACTACAAAAAATTTAACTATTCACCACTTCAAAAATTTAAATTTTTTCCGCTTAACTACCAAAATTAACTTTTTTCCGCTGAACTACAAAAAATTTAACTATTCACCACTTCAAAAATTTAAATTTTTTCCGCTTAACTACCAAAATTAACTTTTTTCCGCTTAACTACAAAAAATTTAACTTTTCTCCACTTAACTACCAAAATTTATCATTTTTCCGCTTAACTACCAAAATTTAACTTTTTTCCGCTTAACTACAAAAAATTGAACTTTTCTCCACTTAACTACCAAAATATATCATTATTCCGCTTAACTACCAAAATTAACTTTTTTCCGCCTAACTACAAAAAATTTAACTTTTCTCCACTTAACTACCAAAATTTATCATTTTTCCGCTTAACTACCAAAATTTTACTTTTTTCCGCTTAACTACAAAAAATTTAACTTTTCTCCACTTAACTACCATAATTAACTTTTCTTCCGCTTAACTACCAAAGTTTAACTTTTTTCCACTTAACTTCAAAAATTTAACTTTTTTCCACTTAACTTCAAAAATTTAACTTTTCTCCACTTAACTACCTTAATTAACTTTTCTTCTCTTAACTACAAAAAATTTAACTATTCATCACTTAACTTAAAAATTTAAATTTCTTCCGCTTAACTACCAAAATTAACTTTTCTTCCGCTTAACTACCAAAGTTTAACTTTTTTCCTCTTAACTTCAAAAATTTAAATTTTTTCCGCTAAACTACCAAAATTAACTTTTTTCCGCTTAACTACAAAAAATTTAAATTTTTTCCGCTTAATTACCAAAATTTAACTTTTTTCCGCTTAACTACAAAAAATTTAACTTTTCTCCACTTAACTACCAAAATTTATCATTTTTCCGCTTAACTACCAAAATTTAACTTTTTTCCACTTAACTTCAACAATTTAAATTTTTTCCGCTTAATTACCAAAATTTAACTTTTTTCCGCTTAACTACAAAAAATTTAACTTTTCTCCACTTAACTACCAAAATTTATATTTTTTCCGCTTAACTACCAAAATTTAACTTTTTTCCGCTTAACTACAAAAAATTTAACTTTTCTCCACTTAACTACCAAAATTTATCATTATTCCGCTTAACTACCAAAATTAACTTTTTTCCGCCTAACTACAAAAAATTTAACTTTTCTCCACTTAACTACCAAAATTTATAATTTTTCCGCTTAACTACCAAAATTTAACTTTTTTCCACTTAACTTCAACAATTTAAATTTTTTCCGCTTAATTACCAAAATTTAACTTTTTTCCGCTTAACTACAAAAAATTTAACTTTTCTCCACTTAACTACCAAAATTTATAATTTTTCCGCTTAACTACCAAAATTTAACTTTTTTCCGCTTAACTACAAAAAATTTAACTTTTCTCCACTTAACTACCAAAATTTATCATTTTTCCGCTTAACTACCAAAATTTAACTTTTCTCCACTTAACTACCAAAATATATCATTATTCCGCTTAACTACCAAAATTAACTTTTTTCCGCCTAACTACAAAAAATTTAACTTTTCTCCACTTAACTACCAAAATTTATCATTTTTCCGCTTAACTACCAAAATTTAACTTTTTTCCGCTTAACTACAAAAAATTTAACTTTTCTCCACTTAACTACCATAATTAACTTTTCTTCCGCTTAACTACCAAAGTTTAACTTTTTTCCACTTAACTTCAAAAATTTAACTTTTTTCCACTTAACTTCAAAAATTTAAATTTTTTACGTTTAACTACAAAAAATTTAACTTTTCTCCACTTAACTACCTTAATTAACTTTTCTTCTCTTAACTACAAAAAATTTAACTATTCATCACTTAACTACAAAAAATTTAAATTTTTTCCGCTTAATTACCAAAATTTAACTTTTTTCCGCTTAACTACAAAAAATTTAACTTTTCTCCACTTAACTACCAAAATTTATCATTTTTCCGCTTAACTACCAAAATTTAACTTTTTTCCACTTAACTTCAAAAATTTAAATTTTTTCCGCTTAATTACCAAAATTTAACTTTTTTCCGCTTAACTACAAAAAATTTAACTTTTCTCCACTTAACTACCATAATTAACTTTTCTTCCGCTTAACTACCAAAGTTTAACTTTTTTCCACTTAACTTCAAAAATTTAACTTTTTTCCACTTAACTTCAAAAATTTAAATTTTTTACGTTTAACTACAAAAAATTTAACTTTTCTCCACTTAACTACCTTAATTAACTTTTCTTCTCTTAACTACTAAAAATTTAACTATTCATCACTTCAAAAATTTAAATTTCTTCCGCTTAACTACCAAAATTAACTTTTTTCCACTTAACTTCAAAAATTTAAATTTTTTACGTTTAACTACAAAAAATTTAACTTTTCTCCACTTAACTACCTTAATTAACTTTTCTTCTCTTAACTACAAAAAATTTAACTATTCATCACTTAACTACAAAAAATTTAAATTTTTTCCGCTTAATTACCAAAATTTAACTTTTTTCCGCTTAACTACAAAAAATTTAACTTTTCTCCACTTAACTACCAAAATTTATCATTTTTCCGCTTAACTACCAAAATTTAACTTTTTTCCACTTAACTTCAAAAATTTAAATTTTTTCCGCTTAATTACCAAAATTTAACTTTTTTCCGCTTAACTACAAAAAATTTAACTTTTCTCCACTTAACTACCATAATTAACTTTTCTTCCGCTTAACTACCAAAGTTTAACTTTTTTCCACTTAACTTCAAAAATTTAACTTTTTTCCACTTAACTTCAAAAATTTAAATTTTTTACGTTTAACTACAAAAAATTTAACTTTTCTCCACTTAACTACCTTAATTAACTTTTCTTCTCTTAACTACTAAAAATTTAACTATTCATCACTTCAAAAATTTAAATTTCTTCCGCTTAACTACCAAAATTAACTTTTTTCCACTTAACTTCAAAAATTTAAATTTTTTCTGCTTAACTACCAAAGTTTAACTTTTTTCCACTTAACTTCAAAAATTTAAATTTTTTCCGCTTAACTACCAAAATTAACTTTTTATCGCTGAACTACAAAAAATTTAACTATTCACCACTTCAAAAATTTAAATTTTTTCCGCTTAACTACCAAAATTAACTTTTTTCCGCTGAACCACAAAAAAATTTAACTATTCACCACTTCAAAAATTTAAATTTTTTCCGCTTAACTACCAAAATTAACTTTTTTCCGCTTAACTACAAAAAATTTAACTTTTCTCCACTTAACTACCAAAATTTATCATTTTTCCGCTTAACTACCAAAATTTAACTTTTTTCCGCTTAACTACAAAAAATTGAACTTTTCTCCACTTAACTACCAAAATATATCATTATTCCGCTTAACTACCAAAATTAACTTTTTTCCGCCTAACTACAAAAAATTTAACTTTTCTCCACTTAACTACCAAAATTTATCATTTTTCCGCTTAACTACCAAAATTTTACTTTTTTCCGCTTAACTACAAAAAATTTAACTTTTCTCCACTTAACTACCATAATTAACTTTTCTTCCGCTTAACTACCAAAGTTTAACTTTTTTCCACTTAACTTCAAAAATTTAACTTTTTTCCACTTAACTTCAAAAATTTAACTTTTCTCCACTTAACTACCTTAATTAACTTTTCTTCTCTTAACTACAAAAAATTTAACTATTCATCACTTAACTTAAAAATTTAAATTTCTTCCGCTTAACTACCAAAATTAACTTTTCTTCCGCTTAACTACCAAAGTTTAACTTTTTTCCTCTTAACTTCAAAAATTTAAATTTTTTCCGCTAAACTACCAAAATTAACTTTTTTCCGCTTAACTACAAAAAATTTAAATTTTTTCCGCTTAATTACCAAAATTTAACTTTTTTCCGCTTAACTACAAAAAATTTAACTTTTCTCCACTTAACTACCAAAATTTATCATTTTTCCGCTTAACTACCAAAATTTAACTTTTTTCCACTTAACTTCAACAATTTAAATTTTTTCCGCTTAATTACCAAAATTTAACTTTTTTCCGCTTAACTACAAAAAATTTAACTTTTCTCCACTTAACTACCAAAATTTATATTTTTTCCGCTTAACTACCAAAATTTAACTTTTTTCCGCTTAACTACAAAAAATTTAACTTTTCTCCACTTAACTACCAAAATTTATCATTATTCCGCTTAACTACCAAAATTAACTTTTTTCCGCCTAACTACAAAAAATTTAACTTTTCTCCACTTAACTACCAAAATTTATAATTTTTCCGCTTAACTACCAAAATTTAACTTTTTTCCACTTAACTTCAACAATTTAAATTTTTTCCGCTTAATTACCAAAATTTAACTTTTTTCCGCTTAACTACAAAAAATTTAACTTTTCTCCACTTAACTACCAAAATTTATAATTTTTCCGCTTAACTACCAAAATTTAACTTTTTTCCGCTTAACTACAAAAAATTTAACTTTTCTCCACTTAACTACCAAAATTTATCATTTTTCCGCTTAACTACCAAAATTTAACTTTTTTCCGCTTAACTACAAAAAATTGAACTTTTCTCCACTTAACTACCAAAATATATCATTTTTCCGCTTAACTACCAAAATTTTACTTTTTTCGCTTAACTACAAAAAATTTTACTTTTCTCCACTTAACTACCAAAATTTATAATTTTTCCGCTTAACTACCAAAATTTAACTTTTTTCCGCTTAACTACAAAAAATTTAACTTTTCTCCACTTAACTACCATAATTAACTTTTCTTCCGCTTAACTACCAAAGTTTAACTTTTTTCCACTTAACTTCAAAAATTTAACTTTTTTCCACTTAACTTCAAAAATTTAAATTTTTTACGTTTAACTACAAAAAATTTAACTTTTCTCCACTTAACTACCTTAATTAACTTTTCTTCTCTTAACTACAAAAAATTTAACTATTCATCACTTAACTTAAAAATTTAAATTTCTTCCGCTTAACTACCAAAATTAACTTTTCTTCCGCTTAACTACCAAAGTTTAACTTTTTTCCTCTTAACTTCAAAAATTTAAATTTTTTCCGCTAAACTACCAAAATTAACTTTTTTCCGCTTAACTACAAAAAATTTAAATTTTTTCCGCTTAATTACCAAAATTTAACTTTTTTCCGCTTAACTACAAAAAATTTAACTTTTCTCCACTTAACTACCAAAATTTATCATTTTTCCGCTTAACTACCAAAATTTAACTTTTTTCCACTTAACTTCAAAAATTTAAATTTTTTCCGCTTAATTACCAAAATTTAACTTTTTTCCGCTTAACTACAAAAAATTTAACTTTTCTCCACTTAACTACCAAAATTTATAATTTTTCCGCTTAACTACCAAAATTTAACTTTTTTCCGCTTAACTACAAAAAATTTAAATTTTTTCCGCTTAATTACCAAAATTTAACTTTTTTCCGCTTAACTACAAAAAATTTAACTTTTCTCCACTTAACTACCAAAATTTATCATTTTTCCGCTTAACTACCAAAATTTAACTTTTTTCCACTTAACTTCAAAAATTTAAATTTTTTCCGCTTAATTACCAAAATTTAACTTTTTTCCGCTTAACTACAAAAAATTTAACTTTTCTCCACTTAACTACCAAAATTTATAATTTTTCCGCTTAACTACAAAAATTTAACTTTTTTCCGCTTAACTACAAAAAATTTAACTTTTCTCCACTTAACTACCATAATTAATTTTTCTTCTCTTAACTACAAAAAATTTTACTTTTCTCCACTTAACTACCAAAATTTATAATTTTTCCGCTTAACTACCAAAATTTAACTTTTTTCCGCTTAACTACAAAAAATTTAACTTTTCTCCACTTAACTACCAAAATTTATCATTTTTCCGCTTAACTACCAAAATTTAACTTTTTTCCGCTTAACTACAAAAAATTTAACTTTTCTCCACTTAACTACCAAAATTTATCATTTTTCCGCTTAACTACCAAAATTTAACTTTTTTCCGCTTAACTACAAAAAATTTAACTTTTCTCCACTTAACTACCATAATTAACTTTTCTTCCGCTTAACTACCAAAGTTTAACTTTTTTCCACTTAACTTCAAAAATTTAACTTTTTTCCACTTAACTTCAAAAATTTAAATTTTTTACGTTTAACTACAAAAAATTTAACTTTTCTCCACTTAACTACCTTAATTAACTTTTCTTCTCTTAACTACAAAAAATTTAACTATTCATCACTTAACTACAAAAAATTTAAATTTTTTCCGCTTAATTACCAAAATTTAACTTTTTTCCGCTTAACTACAAAAAATTTAACTTTTCTCCACTTAACTACCAAAATTTATCATTTTTCCGCTTAACTACCAAAATTTAACTTTTTTCCACTTAACTTCAACAATTTAAATTTTTTCCGCTTAATTACCAAAATTTAACTTTTTTCCGCTTAACTACAAAAAATTTAACTTTTCTCCACTTAACTACCAAAATTTATAATTTTTCCGCTTAACTACCAAAATTTTACTTTTTTCCGCTTAACTACAAAAAATTTTACTTTTCTCCACTTAACTACCAAAATTTATAATTTTTCCGCTTAACTACAAAAAATTTTACTTTTCTCCACTTAACTACCAAAATTTATCATTATTCCGCTTAACTACCAAAATTTAACTTTTTTCCGCTTAACTACAAAAAATTTAACTTTTCTCCACTTAACTACCAAAATTTATCATTTTTCCGCTTAACTACCAAAATTTAACTATTTTCCGCTTAACTACAAAAAATTGAACTTTTCTCCACTTAACTACCAAAATATATCATTTTTCCGCTTAACTACCAAAATTTTACTTTTTTCCGCTTAACTACAAAAAATTTTACTTTTCTCCACTTAACTACCAAAATTTATAATTTTTCCGCTTAACTACCAAAATTTAACTTTTTTCCGCTTAACTACAAAAAATTTAACTTTTCTCCACTTAACTACCATAATTAACTTTTCTTCCGCTTAACTACCAAAGTTTAACTTTTTTCCACTTAACTTCAAAAATTTAACTTTTTTCCACTTAACTTCAAAAATTTAAATTTTTTACGTTTAACTACAAAAAATTGAACTTTTCTCCACTTAACTACCAAAATATATCATTTTTCCGCTTAACTACCAAAATTTTACTTTTTTCCGCTTAACTACAAAAAATTTTACTTTTCTCCACTTAACTACCAAAATTTATAATTTTTCCACTTAACTACCAAAATTTATCATTATTCCGCTTAACTACCAAAATTAACTTTTTTCCGCCTAACTACAAAAAATTTAACTTTTCTCCACTTAACTACCAAAATTTATAATTTTTCCGCTTAACTACCAAAATTTAACTTTTTTCCACTTAACTTCAACAATTTAAATTTTTTCCGCTTAATTACCAAAATTTAACTTTTTTCCGCTTAACTACAAAAAATTTAACTTTTCTCCACTTAACTACCAAAATTTATAATTTTTCCGCTTAACTACCAAAATTTAACTTTTTTCCGCTTAACTACAAAAAATTTAACTTTTCTCCACTTAACTACCAAAATTTATCATTTTTCCGCTTAACTACCAAAATTTAACTTTTTTCCGCTTAACTACAAAAAATTGAACTTTTCTCCACTTAACTACCAAAATATATCATTTTTCCGCTTAACTACCAAAATTTTACTTTTTTCCGCTTAACTACAAAAAATTTTACTTTTCTCCACTTAACTACCAAAATTTATAATTTTTCCGCTTAACTACCAAAATTTAACTTTTTTCCGCTTAACTACAAAAAATTTAACTTTTCTCCACTTAACTACCATAATTAACTTTTCTTCCGCTTAACTACCAAAGTTTAACTTTTTTCCACTTAACTTCAAAAATTTAACTTTTTTCCACTTAACTTCAAAAATTTAAATTTTTTACGTTTAACTACAAAAAATTTAACTTTTCTCCACTTAACTACCTTAATTAACTTTTCTTCTCTTAACTACAAAAAATTTAACTATTCATCACTTAACTTAAAAATTTAAATTTCTTCCGCTTAACTACCAAAATTAACTTTTCTTCCGCTTAACTACCAAAGTTTAACTTTTTTCCTCTTAACTTCAAAAATTTAAATTTTTTCCGCTAAACTACCAAAATTAACTTTTTTCCGCTTAACTACAAAAAATTTAAATTTTTTCCGCTTAATTACCAAAATTTAACTTTTTTCCGCTTAACTACAAAAAATTTAACTTTTCTCCACTTAACTACCAAAATTTATCATTTTTCCGCTTAACTACCAAAATTTAACTTTTTTCCACTTAACTTCAAAAATTTAAATTTTTTCCGCTTAATTACCAAAATTTAACTTTTTTCCGCTTAACTACAAAAAATTTATTTTTTCTCCACTTAACTACCAAAATTTATAATTTTTCCGCTTAACTACCAAAATTTAACTTTTTTCCGCTTAACTACAAAAAATTTAAATTTTTTCCGCTTAATTACCAAAATTTAACTTTTTTCCGCTTAACTACAAAAAATTTAACTTTTCTCCACTTAACTACCAAAATTTATCATTTTTCCGCTTAACTACCAAAATTTAACTTTTTTCCACTTAACTTCAAAAATTTAAATTTTTTCCGCTTAATTACCAAAATTTAACTTTTTTCCGCTTAACTACAAAAAATTTAACTTTTCTCCACTTAACTACCAAAATTTATAATTTTTCCGCTTAACTACAAAAAATTTAACTTTTCTCCACTTAACTACCATAATTAATTTTTCTTCTCTTAACTACAAAAAATTTTACTTTTCTCCACTTAACTACCAAAATTTATAATTTTTCCGCTTAACTACCAAAATTTAACTTTTTTCCGCTTAACTACAAAAAATTTAACTTTTCTCCACTTAACTACCAAAATTTATCATTTTTCCGCTTAACTACCAAAATTTAACTTTTTTCCGCTTAACTACAAAAAATTGAACTTTTCTCCACTTAACTACCAAAATATATCATTATTCCGCTTAACTACCAAAATTAACTTTTTTCCGCCTAACTACAAAAAATTTAACTTTTCTCCACTTAACTACCAAAATTTATCATTTTTCCGCTTAACTACCAAAATTTAACTTTTTTCCGCTTAACTACAAAAAATTTAACTTTTCTCCACTTAACTACCAAAATTTATCATTTTTCCGCTTAACTACCAAAATTTAACTTTTTTCCACTTAACTTCAACAATTTAAATTTTTTCCGCTTAATTACCAAAATTTAACTTTTTTCCGCTTAACTACAAAAAATTTAACTTTTCTCCACTTAACTACCAAAATTTATAATTTTTCCGCTTAACTACCAAAATTTAACTTTTTTCCGCTTAACTACAAAAAATTTAACTTTTCTCCACTTAACTACCAAAATTTATCATTATTCCGCTTAACTACCAAAATTTAACTTTTTTCCGCTTAACTACAAAAAATTTAACTTTTCTCCACTTAACTACCAAAATTTATCATTTTTCCGCTTAACTACCAAAATTTAACTTTTTTCCGCTTAACTACAAAAAATTGAACTTTTCTCCACTTAACTACCAAAATATATCATTTTTCCGCTTAACTACCAAAATTTTACTTTTTTCCGCTTAACTACAAAAAATTTTACTTTTCTCCACTTAACTACCAAAATTTATAATTTTTCCGCTTAACTACCAAAATTTAACTTTTTTCCGCTTAACTACAAAAAATTTAACTTTTCTCCACTTAACTACCATAATTAACTTTTCTTCCGCTTAACTACCAAAGTTTAACTTTTTTCCACTTAACTTCAAAAATTTAACTTTTTTCCACTTAACTTCAAAAATTTAAATTTTTTACGTTTAACTACAAAAAATTTAACTTTTCTCCACTTAACTACCTTAATTAACTTTTCTTCTCTTAACTACAAAAAATTTAACTATTCATCACTTAACTTAAAAATTTAAATTTCTTCCGCTTAACTACCAAAATTAACTTTTCTTCCGCTTAACTACAAAAAATTTAAATTTTTTCCGCTTAATTACCAAAATTTAACTTTTTTCCTCTTAACTTCAAAAATTTAAATTTTTTCCGCTAAACTACCAAAATTTATCATTATTCCTCTTAACTACCAAAGTTTAACTTTTTTCCACTTAACTTCAAAAATTTAACTTTTTTCCTCTTAACTTCAAAAATTTAAATTTTTTCCGCTAAACTACCAAAATTAACTTTTTTCCGCTTAACTACAAAAAATTTAAATTTTTTCCGCTTAATTACCAAAATTTAACTTTTTTCCGCTTAACTACAAAAAATTTAACTTTTCTCCACTTAACTACCAAAATTTATCATTTTTCCGCTTAACTACCAAAATTTAACTTTTTTCCACTTAACTTCAAAAATTTAAATTTTTTCCGCTTAATTACCAAAATTTAACTTTTTTCCGCTTAACTACAAAAAATTTAACTTTTCTCCACTTAACTACCAAAATTTATAATTTTTCCGCTTAACTACCAAAATTTAACTTTTTTCCGCTTAACTACAAAAAATTTAAATTTTTTCCGCTTAATTACCAAAATTTAACTTTTTTCCGCTTAACTACAAAAAATTTAACTTTTCTCCACTTAACTACCAAAATTTAACTTTTTTCCACTTAACTTCAAAAATTTAAATTTTTTACGTTTAACTACAAAAAATTTAACTTTTCTCCACTTAACTACCAAAATTTATAATTTTTCCGCTTAACTACCAAAATTTAACTTTTTTCCGCTTAACTACAAAAAATTTAACTTTTCTCCACTTAACTACCAAAATTTATCATTTTTCCGCTTAACTACCAAAATTTAACTTTTTTCCGCTTAACTACAAAAAATTGAACTTTTCTCCACTTAACTACCAAAATATATCATTATTCCGCTTAACTACCAAAATTAACTTTTTTCCGCCTAACTACAAAAAATTTAACTTTTCTCCACTTAACTACCAAAATTTATCATTTTTCCGCTTAACTACCAAAATTTAACATTTTTCCGCTTAACTACAAAAAATTTAACTTTTCTCCACTTAACTACCATAATTAACTTTTCTTCCGCTTAACTACCAAAGTTTAACTTTTTTCCACTTAACTTCAAAAATTTAACTTTTTTCCACTTAACTTCAAAAATTTAAATTTTTTACGTTTAACTACAAAAAATTTAACTTTTCTCCACTTAACTACCATAATTAACTTTTCTTCCGCTTAACTACCAAAGTTTAACTTTTTTCCACTTAACTTCAAAAATTTAACTTTTTTCCACTTAACTTCAAAAATTTAAATTTTTTACGTTTTACTACAAAAAATTTAACTTTTCTCCACTTAACTACCAAAATTTATCATTTTTCCGCTTAACTACCAAAATTTAACTTTTTTCCGCTTAACTACAAAAAATTGAACTTTTCTCCACTTAACTACCAAAATATATCATTATTCCGCTTAACTACCAAAATTAACTTTTTTCCGCCTAACTACAAAAAATTTAACTTTTCTCCACTTAACTACCAAAATTTATCATTTTTCCGCTTAACTACCAAAATTTAACTTTTTTCCGCTTAACTACAAAAAATTTAACTTTTCTCCACTTAACTACCATAATTAACTTTTCTTCCGCTTAACTACCAAAGTTTAACTTTTTTCCACTTAACTTCAAAAATTTAACTTTTTTCCACTTAACTTCAAAAATTTAAATTTTTTACGTTTAACTACAAAAAATTTAACTTTTCTCCACTTAACTACCAAAATTTAACTTTTTTCCGCTTAACTACAAAAAATTTAACTTTTCTCCACTTAACTACCATAATTAACTTTTCTTCCGCTTAACTACCAAAGTTTAACTTTTTTCCACTTAACTTCAAAAATTTAACTTTTTTCCACTTAACTTCAAAAATTTAAATTTTTTACGTTTAACTACAAAAAATTTAACTTTTCTCCACTTAACTACCTTAATTAACTTTTCTTCTCTTAACTACAAAAAATTTAACTATTCATCACTTAACTACAAAAAATTTAAATTTTTTCCGCTTAATTACCAAAATTTAACTTTTTTCCGCTTAACTACAAAAAATTTAACTTTTCTCCACTTAACTACCAAAATTTATCATTTTTCCGCTTAACTACCAAAATTTAACTTTTTTCCACTTAACTTCAACAATTTAAATTTTTTCCGCTTAATTACCAAAATTTAACTTTTTTCCGCTTAACTACAAAAAATTTAACTTTTCTCCACTTAACTACCAAAATTTATAATTTTTCCGCTTAACTACCAAAATTTTACTTTTTTCCGCTTAACTACAAAAAATTTTACTTTTCTCCACTTAACTACCAAAATTTATAATTTTTCCGCTTAACTACAAAAAATTTTACTTTTCTCCACTTAACTACCAAAATTTATCATTATTCCGCTTAACTACCAAAATTTAACTTTTTTCCGCTTAACTACAAAAAATTTAACTTTTCTCCACTTAACTACCAAAATTTATCATTTTTCCGCTTAACTACCAAAATTTAACTATTTTCCGCTTAACTACAAAAAATTGAACTTTTCTCCACTTAACTACCAAAATATATCATTTTTCCGCTTAACTACCAAAATTTTACTTTTTTCCGCTTAACTACAAAAAATTTTACTTTTCTCCACTTAACTACCAAAATTTATAATTTTTCCGCTTAACTACCAAAATTTAACTTTTTTCCGCTTAACTACAAAAAATTTAACTTTTCTCCACTTAACTACCATAATTAACTTTTCTTCCGCTTAACTACCAAAGTTTAACTTTTTTCCACTTAACTTCAAAAATTTAAATTTTTTACGTTTAACTACAAAAAATTGAACTTTTCTCCACTTAACTACCAAAATATATCATTTTTCCGCTTAACTACCAAAATTTTACTTTTTTCCGCTTAACTACAAAAAATTTTACTTTTCTCCACTTAACTACCAAAATTTATAATTTTTCCACTTAACTACCAAAATTTATCATTATTCCGCTTAACTACCAAAATTAACTTTTTTCCGCCTAACTACAAAAAATTTAACTTTTCTCCACTTAACTACCAAAATTTATAATTTTTCCGCTTAACTACCAAAATTTAACTTTTTTCCACTTAACTTCAACAATTTAAATTTTTTCCGCTTAATTACCAAAATTTAACTTTTTTCCGCTTAACTACAAAAAATTTAACTTTTCTCCACTTAACTACCAAAATTTATAATTTTTCCGCTTAACTACCAAAATTTAACTTTTTTCCGCTTAACTACAAAAAATTTAACTTTTCTCCACTTAACTACCAAAATTTATCATTTTTCCGCTTAACTACCAAAATTTAACTTTTTTCCGCTTAACTACAAAAAATTGAACTTTTCTCCACTTAACTACCAAAATATATCATTTTTCCGCTTAACTACCAAAATTTTACTTTTTTCCGCTTAACTACAAAAAATTTTACTTTTCTCCACTTAACTACCAAAATTTATAATTTTTCCGCTTAACTACCAAAATTTAACTTTTTTCCGCTTAACTACAAAAAATTTAACTTTTCTCCACTTAACTACCATAATTAACTTTTCTTCCGCTTAACTACCAAAGTTTAACTTTTTTCCACTTAACTTCAAAAATTTAACTTTTTTCCACTTAACTTCAAAAATTTAAATTTTTTACGTTTAACTACAAAAAATTTAACTTTTCTCCACTTAACTACCTTAATTAACTTTTCTTCTCTTAACTACAAAAAATTTAACTATTCATCACTTAACTTAAAAATTTAAATTTCTTCCGCTTAACTACCAAAATTAACTTTTCTTCCGCTTAACTACCAAAGTTTAACTTTTTTCCTCTTAACTTCAAAAATTTAAATTTTTTCCGCTAAACTACCAAAATTAACTTTTTTCCGCTTAACTACAAAAAATTTAAATTTTTTCCGCTTAATTACCAAAATTTAACTTTTTTCCGCTTAACTACAAAAAATTTAACTTTTCTCCACTTAACTACCAAAATTTATCATTTTTCCGCTTAACTACCAAAATTTAACTTTTTTCCACTTAACTTCAAAAATTTAAATTTTTTCCGCTTAATTACCAAAATTTAACTTTTTTCCGCTTAACTACAAAAAATTTATTTTTTCTCCACTTAACTACCAAAATTTATAATTTTTCCGCTTAACTACCAAAATTTAACTTTTTTCCGCTTAACTACAAAAAATTTAAATTTTTTCCGCTTAATTACCAAAATTTAACTTTTTTCCGCTTAACTACAAAAAATTTAACTTTTCTCCACTTAACTACCAAAATTTATCATTTTTCCGCTTAACTACCAAAATTTAACTTTTTTCCACTTAACTTCAAAAATTTAAATTTTTTCCGCTTAATTACCAAAATTTAACTTTTTTCCGCTTAACTACAAAAAATTTAACTTTTCTCCACTTAACTACCAAAATTTATAATTTTTCCGCTTAACTACAAAAAATTTAACTTTTCTCCACTTAACTACCATAATTAATTTTTCTTCTCTTAACTACAAAAAATTTTACTTTTCTCCACTTAACTACCAAAATTTATAATTTTTCCGCTTAACTACCAAAATTTAACTTTTTTCCGCTTAACTACAAAAAATTTAACTTTTCTCCACTTAACTACCAAAATTTATCATTTTTCCGCTTAACTACCAAAATTTAACTTTTTTCCGCTTAACTACAAAAAATTGAACTTTTCTCCACTTAACTACCAAAATATATCATTATTCCGCTTAACTACCAAAATTAACTTTTTTCCGCCTAACTACAAAAAATTTAACTTTTCTCCACTTAACTACCAAAATTTATCATTTTTCCGCTTAACTACCAAAATTTAACTTTTTTCCGCTTAACTACAAAAAATTTAACTTTTCTCCACTTAACTACCAAAATTTATCATTTTTCCGCTTAACTACCAAAATTTAACTTTTTTCCACTTAACTTCAACAATTTAAATTTTTTCCGCTTAATTACCAAAATTTAACTTTTTTCCGCTTAACTACAAAAAATTTAACTTTTCTCCACTTAACTACCAAAATTTATAATTTTTCCGCTTAACTACCAAAATTTAACTTTTTTCCGCTTAACTACAAAAAATTTAACTTTTCTCCACTTAACTACCAAAATTTATCATTATTCCGCTTAACTACCAAAATTTAACTTTTTTCCGCTTAACTACAAAAAATTTAACTTTTCTCCACTTAACTACCAAAATTTATCATTTTTCCGCTTAACTACCAAAATTTAACTTTTTTCCGCTTAACTACAAAAAATTGAACTTTTCTCCACTTAACTACCAAAATATATCATTTTTCCGCTTAACTACCAAAATTTTACTTTTTTCCGCTTAACTACAAAAAATTTTACTTTTCTCCACTTAACTACCAAAATTTATAATTTTTCCGCTTAACTACCAAAATTTAACTTTTTTCCGCTTAACTACAAAAAATTTAACTTTTCTCCACTTAACTACCATAATTAACTTTTCTTCCGCTTAACTACCAAAGTTTAACTTTTTTCCACTTAACTTCAAAAATTTAACTTTTTTCCACTTAACTTCAAAAATTTAAATTTTTTACGTTTAACTACAAAAAATTTAACTTTTCTCCACTTAACTACCTTAATTAACTTTTCTTCTCTTAACTACAAAAAATTTAACTATTCATCACTTAACTTAAAAATTTAAATTTCTTCCGCTTAACTACCAAAATTAACTTTTCTTCCGCTTAACTACAAAAAATTTAAATTTTTTCCGCTTAATTACCAAAATTTAACTTTTTTCCTCTTAACTTCAAAAATTTAAATTTTTTCCGCTAAACTACCAAAATTTATCATTATTCCTCTTAACTACCAAAGTTTAACTTTTTTCCACTTAACTTCAAAAATTTAACTTTTTTCCTCTTAACTTCAAAAATTTAAATTTTTTCCGCTAAACTACCAAAATTAACTTTTTTCCGCTTAACTACAAAAAATTTAAATTTTTTCCGCTTAATTACCAAAATTTAACTTTTTTCCGCTTAACTACAAAAAATTTAACTTTTCTCCACTTAACTACCAAAATTTATCATTTTTCCGCTTAACTACCAAAATTTAACTTTTTTCCACTTAACTTCAAAAATTTAAATTTTTTCCGCTTAATTACCAAAATTTAACTTTTTTCCGCTTAACTACAAAAAATTTAACTTTTCTCCACTTAACTACCAAAATTTATAATTTTTCCGCTTAACTACCAAAATTTAACTTTTTTCCGCTTAACTACAAAAAATTTAAATTTTTTCCGCTTAATTACCAAAATTTAACTTTTTTCCGCTTAACTACAAAAAATTTAACTTTTCTCCACTTAACTACCAAAATTTAACTTTTTTCCACTTAACTTCAAAAATTTAAATTTTTTACGTTTAACTACAAAAAATTTAACTTTTCTCCACTTAACTACCAAAATTTATAATTTTTCCGCTTAACTACCAAAATTTAACTTTTTTCCGCTTAACTACAAAAAATTTAACTTTTCTCCACTTAACTACCAAAATTTATCATTTTTCCGCTTAACTACCAAAATTTAACTTTTTTCCGCTTAACTACAAAAAATTGAACTTTTCTCCACTTAACTACCAAAATATATCATTATTCCGCTTAACTACCAAAATTAACTTTTTTCCGCCTAACTACAAAAAATTTAACTTTTCTCCACTTAACTACCAAAATTTATCATTTTTCCGCTTAACTACCAAAATTTAACTTTTTTCCGCTTAACTACAAAAAATTTAACTTTTCTCCACTTAACTACCATAATTAACTTTTCTTCCGCTTAACTACCAAAGTTTAACTTTTTTCCACTTAACTTCAAAAATTTAACTTTTTTCCACTTAACTTCAAAAATTTAAATTTTTTACGTTTAACTACAAAAAATTTAACTTTTCTCCACTTAACTACCTTAATTAACTTTTCTTCTCTTAACTACAAAAAATTTAACTATTCATCACTTAACTACAAAAAATTTAAATTTTTTCCGCTTAATTACCAAAATTTAACTTTTTTCCGCTTAACTACAAAAAATTTAACTTTTCTCCACTTAACTACCAAAATTTATCATTTTTCCGCTTAACTACCAAAATTTAACTTTTTTCCACTTAACTTCAAAAATTTAAATTTTTTCCGCTTAATTACCAAAATTTAACTTTTTTCCGCTTAACTACAAAAAATTTAACTTTTCTCCACTTAACTACCATAATTAACTTTTCTTCCGCTTAACTACCAAAGTTTAACTTTTTTCCACTTAACTTCAAAAATTTAACTTTTTTCCACTTAACTTCAAAAATTTAAATTTTTTACGTTTAACTACAAAAAATTTAACTTTTCTCCACTTAACTACCTTAATTAACTTTTCTTCTCTTAACTACTAAAAATTTAACTATTCATCACTTCAAAAATTTAAATTTCTTCCGCTTAACTACCAAAATTAACTTTTTTCCACTTAACTTCAAAAATTTAAATTTTTTACGTTTAACTACAAAAAATTTAACTTTTCTCCACTTAACTACCTTAATTAACTTTTCTTCTCTTAACTACAAAAAATTTAACTATTCATCACTTAACTACAAAAAATTTAAATTTTTTCCGCTTAATTACCAAAATTTAACTTTTTTCCGCTTAACTACAAAAAATTTAACTTTTCTCCACTTAACTACCAAAATTTATCATTTTTCCGCTTAACTACCAAAATTTAATTTTTTTCCACTTAACTTCAAAAATTTAAATTTTTTCCGCTTAATTACCAAAATTTAACTTTTCTCCACTTAACTACCATAATTAACTTTTCTTCCGCTTAACTACCAAAGTTTAACTTTTTTCCACTTAACTTCAAAAATTTAACTTTTTTCCACTTAACTTCAAAAATTTAAATTTTTTACGTTTAACTACAAAAAATTTAACTTTTCTCCACTTAACTACCTTAATTAACTTTTCTTCTCTTAACTACTAAAAATTTAACTATTCATCACTTCAAAAATTTAAATTTCTTCCGCTTAACTACCAAAATTAACTTTTTTCCACTTAACTTCAAAAATTTAAATTTTTTCTGCTTAACTACCAAAGTTTAACTTTTTTCCACTTAACTTCAAAAATTTAAATTTTTTCCGCTTAACTACCAAAATTAACTTTTTATCGCTGAACTACAAAAAATTTAACTATTCACCACTTCAAAAATTTAAATTTTTTCCGCTTAACTACCAAAATTAACTTTTTTCCGCTGAACTACAAAAAATTTAACTATTCACCACTTCAAAAATTTAAATTTTTTCCGCTTAACTACCAAAATTAACTTTTTTCCGCTTAACTACAAAAAATTTAACTTTTCTCCACTTAACTACCAAAATTTATCATTATTCCGCTTAACTACCAAAATTAACTTTTTTCCGCCTAACTACAAAAAATTTAACTTTTCTCCACTTAACTACCAAAATTTATCATTTTTCCGCTTAACTACCAAAATTTTACTTTTTTCCGCTTAACTACAAAAAATTTTACTTTTCTCCACTTAACTACCAAAATTTATAATTTTTCCGCTTAACTACCAAAATTTAACTTTTTTCCGCTTAACTACAAAAAATTTAACTTTTCTCCACTTAACTACCATAATTAACTTTTCTTCCGCTTAACTACCAAAGTTTAACTTTTTTCCACTTAACTTCAAAAATTTAACTTTTTTCCACTTAACTTCAAAAATTTAAATTTTTTACGTTTAACTACAAAAAATTTAACTTTTCTCCACTTAACTACCTTAATTAACTTTTCTTCTCTTAACTACAAAAAATTTAACTATTCATCACTTAACTTAAAAATTTAAATTTCTTCCGCTTAACTACCAAAATTAACTTTTCTTCCGCTTAACTACCAAAGTTTAACTTTTCTTCTCTTAACTACAAAAAATTTAACTATTCATCACTTAACTTAAAAATTTAAATTTTTTCCGCTAAACTACCAAAATTAACTTTTTTCCGCTTAACTACAAAAAATTTAAATTTTTTCCGCTTAATTACCAAAGTTTAACTTTTTTCCACTTAACTTCAAAAATTTAAATTTTTTCCGCTTAACTACCAAAATTAACTTTTTTCCGCCTAACTACAAAAAATTTAACTTTTCTCCACTTAACTACCAAAATTTATCATTTTTCCGCTTAACTACCAAAATTTTACTTTTTTCCGCTTAACTACAAAAAATTTTACTTTTCTCCACTTAACTACCAAAATTTATAATTTTTCCGCTTAACTACCAAAATTTAACTTTTTTCCGCTTAACTACAAAAAATTTAACTTTTCTCCACTTAACTACCATAATTAACTTTTCTTCCGCTTAACTACCAAAGTTTAACTTTTTTCCACTTAACTTCAAAAATTTAACTTTTTTCCACTTAACTTCAAAAATTTAAATTTTTTACGTTTAACTACAAAAAATTTAACTTTTCTCCACTTAACTACCTTAATTAACTTTTCTTCTCTTAACTACTAAAAATTTAACTATTCATCACTTCAAAAATTTAAATTTCTTCCGCTTAACTACCAAAATTAACTTTTTTCCACTTAACTTCAAAAATTTAAATTTTTTCTGCTTAACTACCAAAGTTTAACTTTTTTCCACTTAACTGCAAAAATTTAAATTTTTTCCGCTTAACTACCAAAATTAACTTTTTATCGCTGAACTACAAAAAATTTAACTATTCACCACTTCAAAAATTTAAATTTTTTCCGCTTAACTACCAAAATTAACTTTTTTCCGCTGAACTACAAAAAATTTAACTATTCACCACTTCAAAAATTTAAATTTTTTCCGCTTAACTACCAAAATTAACTTTTTTCCGCTTAACTACAAAAAATTTAACTTTTCTCCACTTAACTACCAAAATTTATCATTTTTCCGCTTAACTACCAAAATTTAACTTTTTTCCGCTTAACTACAAAAAATTGAACTTTTCTCCACTTAACTACCAAAATATATCATTATTCCGCTTAACTACCAAAATTAACTTTTTTCCGCCTAACTACAAAAAATTTAACTTTTCTCCACTTAACTACCAAAATTTATCATTTTTCCGCTTAACTACCAAAATTTTACTTTTTTCCGCTTAACTACAAAAAATTTTACTTTTCTCCACTTAACTACCAAAATTTATAATTTTTCCGCTTAACTACCAAAATTTAACTTTTTTCCGCTTAACTACAAAAAATTTAACTTTTCTCCACTTAACTACCATAATTAACTTTTCTTCCGCTTAACTACCAAAGTTTAACTTTTTTCCACTTAACTTCAAAAATTTAACTTTTTTCCACTTAACTTCAAAAATTTAAATTTTTTACGTTTAACTACAAAAAATTTAACTTTTCTCCACTTAACTACCTTAATTAACTTTTCTTCTCTTAACTACAAAAAATTTAACTATTCATCACTTAACTTAAAAATTTAAATTTCTTCCGCTTAACTACCAAAATTAACTTTTCTTCCGCTTAACTACCAAAGTTTAACTTTTTTCCTCTTAACTTCAAAAATTTAAATTTTTTCCGCTAAACTACCAAAATTAACTTTTTTCCGCTTAACTACAAAAAATTTAAATTTTTTCCGCTTAATTACCAAAATTTAACTTTTTTCCGCTTAACTACAAAAAATTTAACTTTTCTCCACTTAACTACCAAAATTTATCATTTTTCCGCTTAACTACCAAAATTTAACTTTTTTCCACTTAACTTCAACAATTTAAATTTTTTCCGCTTAATCACCAAAATTTAACTTTTTTCCGCTTAACTACAAAAAATTTAACTTTTCTCCACTTAACTACCAAAATTTATCATTTTTCCGCTTAACTACCAAAATTTTACTTTTTTCCGCTTAACTACAAAAAATTTTACTTTTCTCCACTTAACTACCAAAATTTATAATTTTTCCGCTTAACTACAAAAAATTTTACTTTTCTCCACTTAACTACCAAAATTTATAATTTTTCCGCTTAACTACCAAAATTTAACTTTTTTCCGCTTAACTACAAAAAATTTAACTTTTCTCCACTTAACTACCTTAATTAACTTTTCTTCTCTTAACTACTAAAAATTTAACTATTCATCACTTCAAAAATTTAAATTTCTTCCGCTTAACTACCAAAATTAACTTTTTTCCACTTAACTTCAAAAATTTAAATTTTTTCTGCTTAACTACCAAAGTTTAACTTTTTTCCACTTAACTTCAAAAATTTAAATTTTTTCCGCTTAACTACCAAAATTAACTTTTTATCGCTGAACTACAAAAAAATTAACTATTCATCACTTCAAAAATTTAAATTTCTTCTGCTTAACTACCAAAATTAACTTTTTTCCACTTAACTTCAAAAATTTAAATTTTTTCTGCTTAACTACCAAAGTTTAACTTTTTTCCACTTAACTTCAAAAATTTAAATTTTTTCCGCTTAACTACCAAAATTAACTTTTTATCGCTGAACTACAAAAAATTTAACTATTCACCACTTCAAAAATTTAAATTTTTTCCGCTTAACTACCAAAATTAACTTTTTTCCGCTGAACTACAAAAAATTTAACTATTCACCACTTCAAAAATTTAAATTTTTTCCGCTTAACTACCAAAATTAACTTTTTTCCGCTTAACTACAAAAAATTTAACTTTTCTCCACTTAACTACCAAAATTTATCATTTTTCCGCTTAACTACCAAAATTTAACTTTTTTCCGCTTAACTACAAAAAATTGAACTTTTCTCCACTTAACTACCAAAATATATCATTATTCCGCTTAACTACCAAAATTAACTTTTTTCCGCCTAACTACAAAAAATTTAACTTTTCTCCACTTAACTACCAAAATTTATCATTTTTCCGCTTAACTACCAAAATTTTACTTTTTTCCGCTTAACTACAAAAAATTTTACTTTTCTCCACTTAATTACCAAAATTTATAATTTTTCCGCTTAACT
Source organism: Rhopalosiphum nymphaeae (assembly GCA_036289425.1). Lineage (NCBI taxonomy): Eukaryota > Metazoa > Arthropoda > Insecta > Hemiptera > Aphididae > Rhopalosiphum > Rhopalosiphum nymphaeae. Next base: position 5,928,683 of record JAZAQC010000006.1, on the reverse strand, counting down.
ACCAAAATTTTACTTTTTTCCGCTTAACTACAAAAAATTTTACTTTTCTCCACTTAACTACCAAAATTTATAATTTTTCCGCTTAACTACCAAAATTTAACTTTTTTCCGCTTAACTACAAAAAATTTAACTTTTCTCCACTTAACTACCATAATTAACTTTTCTTCCGCTTAACTACCAAAGTTTAACTTTTTTCCACTTAACTTCAAAAATTTAACTTTTTTCCACTTAACTTCAAAAATTTAAATTTTTTACGTTTAACTACAAAAAATTTAACTTTTCTCCACTTAACTACCTTAATTAACTTTTCTTCTCTTAACTACAAAAAATTTAACTATTCATCACTTAACTTAAAAATTTAAATTTCTTCCGCTTAACTACCAAAATTAACTTTTCTTCCGCTTAACTACAAAAAATTTAAATTTTTTCCGCTTAATTACCAAAATTTAACTTTTTTCCTCTTAACTTCAAAAATTTAAATTTTTTCCGCTAAACTACCAAAATTTATCATTATTCCGCTTAACTACCAAAGTTTAACTTTTTTCCACTTAACTTCAAAAATTTAACTTTTTTCCTCTTAACTTCAAAAATTTAAATTTTTTCCGCTAAACTACCAAAATTAACTTTTTTCCGCTTAACTACAAAAAATTTAAATTTTTTCCGCTTAATTACCAAAATTTAACTTTTTTCCGCTTAACTACAAAAAATTTAACTTTTCTCCACTTAACTACCAAAATTTATCATTTTTCCGCTTAACTACCAAAATTTAACTTTTTTCCACTTAACTTCAAAAATTTAAATTTTTTCCGCTTAATTACCAAAATTTAACTTTTTTCCGCTTAACTACAAAAAATTTAACTTTTCTCCACTTAACTACCAAAATTTATAATTTTTCCGCTTAACTACCAAAATTTAACTTTTTTCCGCTTAACTACAAAAAATTTAAATTTTTTCCGCTTAATTACCAAAATTTAACTTTTTTCCGCTTAACTACAAAAAATTTAACTTTTCTCCACTTAACTACCAAAATTTAACTTTTTTCCACTTAACTTCAAAAATTTAAATTTTTTACGTTTAACTACAAAAAATTTAACTTTTCTCCACTTAACTACCAAAATTTATAATTTTTCCGCTTAACTACCAAAATTTAACTTTTTTCCGCTTAACTACAAAAAATTTAACTTTTCTCCACTTAACTACCAAAATTTATCATTTTTCCGCTTAACTACCAAAATTTAACTTTTTTCCGCTTAACTACAAAAAATTGAACTTTTCTCCACTTAACTATCAAAATATATCATTATTCCGCTTAACTACCAAAATTAACTTTTTTCCGCCTAACTACAAAAAATTTAACTTTTCTCCACTTAACTACCAAAATTTATCATTTTTCCGCTTAACTACCAAAATTTAACATTTTTCCGCTTAACTACAAAAAATTTAACTTTTCTCCACTTAACTACCATAATTAACTTTTCTTCCGCTTAACTACCAAAGTTTAACTTTTTTCCACTTAACTTCAAAAATTTAACTTTTTTCCACTTAACTTCAAAAATTTAAATTTTTTACGTTTAACTACAAAAAATTTAACTTTTCTCCACTTAACTACCATAATTAACTTTTCTTCCGCTTAACTACCAAAGTTTAACTTTTTTCCACTTAACTTCAAAAATTTAACTTTTTTCCACTTAACTTCAAAAATTTAAATTTTTTACGTTTAACTACAAAAAATTTAACTTTTCTCCACTTAACTACCAAAATTTTTCATTTTTCCGCTTAACTACCAAAATTTAACTTTTTTCCGCTTAACTACAAAAAATTGAACTTTTCTCCACTTAACTACCAAAATATATCATTATTCCGCTTAACTACCAAAATTAACTTTTTTCCGCCTAACTACAAAAAATTTAACTTTTCTCCACTTAACTACCAAAATTTATCATTTTTCCGCTTAACTACCAAAATTTAACTTTTTTCCGCTTAACTACAAAAAATTTAACTTTTCTCCACTTAACTACCATAATTAACTTTTCTTCCGCTTAACTACCAAAGTTTAACTTTTTTCCACTTAACTTCAAAAATTTAACTTTTTTCCACTTAACTTCAAAAATTTAAATTTTTTACGTTTAACTACAAAAAATTTAACTTTTCTCCACTTAACTACCTTAATTAACTTTTCTTCTCTTAACTACAAAAAATTTAACTATTCATCACTTAACTACAAAAAATTTAAATTTTTTCCGCTTAATTACCAAAATTTAACTTTTTTCCGCTTAACTACAAAAAATTTAACTTTTCTCCACTTAACTACCAAAATTTATCATTTTTCCGCTTAACTACCAAAATTTAACTTTTTTCCACTTAACTTCAAAAATTTAAATTTTTTCCGCTTAATTACCAAAATTTAACTTTTTTCCGCTTAACTACAAAAAATTTAACTTTTCTCCACTTAACTACCATAATTAACTTTTCTTCCGCTTAACTACCAAAGTTTAACTTTTTTCCACTTAACTTCAAAAATTTAACTTTTTTCCACTTAACTTCAAAAATTTAAATTTTTTACGTTTAACTACAAAAAATTTAACTTTTCTCCACTTAACTACCTTAATTAACTTTTCTTCTCTTAACTACTAAAAATTTAACTATTCATCACTTCAAAAATTTAAATTTCTTCCGCTTAACTACCAAAATTAACTTTTTTCCACTTAACTTCAAAAATTTAAATTTTTTACGTTTAACTACAAAAAATTTAACTTTTCTCCACTTAACTACCTTAATTAACTTTTCTTCTCTTAACTACAAAAAATTTAACTATTCATCACTTAACTACAAAAAATTTAAATTTTTTCCGCTTAATTACCAAAATTTAACTTTTTTCCGCTTAACTACAAAAAATTTAACTTTTCTCCACTTAACTACCAAAATTTATCATTTTTCCGCTTAACTACCAAAATTTAATTTTTTTCCACTTAACTTCAAAAATTTAAATTTTTTCCGCTTAATTACCAAAATTTAACTTTTTTCCGCTTAACTACAAAAAATTTAACTTTTCTCCACTTAACTACCATAATTAACTTTTCTTCCGCTTAACTACCAAAGTTTAACTTTTTTCCACTTAACTTCAAAAATTTAACTTTTTTCCACTTAACTTCAAAAATTTAAATTTTTTACGTTTAACTACAAAAAATTTAACTTTTCTCCACTTAACTACCTTAATTAACTTTTCTTCTCTTAACTACTAAAAATTTAACTATTCATCACTTCAAAAATTTAAATTTCTTCCGCTTAACTACCAAAATTAACTTTTTTCCACTTAACTTCAAAAATTTAAATTTTTTCTGCTTAACTACCAAAGTTTAACTTTTTTCCACTTAACTTCAAAAATTTAAATTTTTTCCGCTTAACTACCAAAATTAACTTTTTATCGCTGAACTACAAAAAATTTAACTATTCACCACTTCAAAAATTTAAATTTTTTCCGCTTAACTACCAAAATTAACTTTTTTCCGCTTAACTACAAAAAATTTAACTTTTCTCCACTTAACTACCAAAATTTATCATTATTCCGCTTAACTACCAAAATTAACTTTTTTCCGCCTAACTACAAAAAATTTAACTTTTCTCCACTTAACTACCAAAATTTATCATTTTTCCGCTTAACTACCAAAATTTTACTTTTTTCCGCTTAACTACAAAAAATTTTACTTTTCTCCACTTAACTACCAAAATTTATAATTTTTCCGCTTAACTACCAAAATTTAACTTTTTTCCGCTTAACTACAAAAAATTTAACTTTTCTCCACTTAACTACCATAATTAACTTTTCTTCCGCTTAACTACCAAAGTTTAACTTTTTTCCACTTAACTTCAAAAATTTAACTTTTTTCCACTTAACTTCAAAAATTTAAATTTTTTACGTTTAACTACAAAAAATTTAACTTTTCTCCACTTAACTACCTTAATTAACTTTTCTTCTCTTAACTACAAAAAATTTAACTATTCATCACTTAACTTAAAAATTTAAATTTCTTCCGCTTAACTACCAAAATTAACTTTTCTTCCGCTTAACTACCAAAGTTTAACTTTTCTTCTCTTAACTACAAAAAATTTAACTATTCATCACTTAACTTAAAAATTTAAATTTTTTCCGCTAAACTACCAAAATTAACTTTTTTCCGCTTAACTACAAAAAATTTAAATTTTTTCCGCTTAATTACCAAAGTTTAACTTTTTTCCACTTAACTTCAAAAATTTAAATTTTTTCCGCTTAACTACCAAAATTAACTTTTTTCCGCCTAACTACAAAAAATTTAACTTTTCTCCACTTAACTACCAAAATTTATCATTTTTCCGCTTAACTACCAAAATTTTACTTTTTTCCGCTTAACTACAAAAAATTTTACTTTTCTCCACTTAACTACCAAAATTTATAATTTTTCCGCTTAACTACCAAAATTTAACTTTTTTCCGCTTAACTACAAAAAATTTAACTTTTCTCCACTTAACTACCATAATTAACTTTTCTTCCGCTTAACTACCAAAGTTTAACTTTTTTCCACTTAACTTCAAAAATTTAACTTTTTTCCACTTAACTTCAAAAATTTAAATTTTTTACGTTTAACTACAAAAAATTTAACTTTTCTCCACTTAACTACCTTAATTAACTTTTCTTCTCTTAACTACTAAAAATTTAACTATTCATCACTTCAAAAATTTAAATTTCTTCCGCTTAACTACCAAAATTAACTTTTTTCCACTTAACTTCAAAAATTTAAATTTTTTCTGCTTAACTACCAAAGTTTAACTTTTTTCCACTTAACTGCAAAAATTTAAATTTTTTCCGCTTAACTACCAAAATTAACTTTTTATCGCTGAACTACAAAAAATTTAACTATTCACCACTTCAAAAATTTAAATTTTTTCCGCTTAACTACCAAAATTAACTTTTTTCCGCTGAACTACAAAAAATTTAACTATTCACCACTTCAAAAATTTAAATTTTTTCCGCTTAACTACCAAAATTAACTTTTTTCCGCTTAACTACAAAAAATTTAACTTTTCTCCACTTAACTACCAAAATTTATCATTTTTCCGCTTAACTACCAAAATTTAACTTTTTTCCGCTTAACTACAAAAAATTGAACTTTTCTCCACTTAACTACCAAAATATATCATTATTCCGCTTAACTACCAAAATTAACTTTTTTCCGCCTAACTACAAAAAATTTAACTTTTCTCCACTTAACTACCAAAATTTATCATTTTTCCGCTTAACTACCAAAATTTTACTTTTTTCCGCTTAACTACAAAAAATTTTACTTTTCTCCACTTAACTACCAAAATTTATAATTTTTCCGCTTAACTACCAAAATTTAACTTTTTTCCGCTTAACTACAAAAAATTTAACTTTTCTCCACTTAACTACCATAATTAACTTTTCTTCCGCTTAACTACCAAAGTTTAACTTTTTTCCACTTAACTTCAAAAATTTAACTTTTTTCCACTTAACTTCAAAAATTTAAATTTTTTACGTTTAACTACAAAAAATTTAACTTTTCTCCACTTAACTACCTTAATTAACTTTTCTTCTCTTAACTACAAAAAATTTAACTATTCATCACTTAACTTAAAAATTTAAATTTCTTCCGCTTAACTACCAAAATTAACTTTTCTTCCGCTTAACTACCAAAGTTTAACTTTTTTCCTCTTAACTTCAAAAATTTAAATTTTTTCCGCTAAACTACCAAAATTAACTTTTTTCCGCTTAACTACAAAAAATTTAAATTTTTTCCGCTTAATTACCAAAATTTAACTTTTTTCCGCTTAACTACAAAAAATTTAACTTTTCTCCACTTAACTACCAAAATTTATCATTATTCCGCTTAACTACCAAAATTTAACTTTTTTCCGCTTAACTACAAAATTTTAAATTTTTTCGCTTAACTACAAAAAATTTAACTTTTCTCCACTTAACTACCTTAATTAACTTTTCTTCTCTTAACTACAAAAAATTTAACTATTCACCACTTAACTTAAAAATTTAAATTTCTTCCGCTTTACTACCAAAATTAACTTTTCTTCCGCTTAACTACCAAAGTTTAACTTTTTTCCACTTAACTTCAAAAATTTAAATTTTTTCCGCTTAACTACCAAAATTTAACTTTTCTCCACTTAACTACCAAAATTTATAATTTTTCCGCTTAACTACCAAAATTTAACTTTTTTCCACTTAACTTCAACAATTTAAATTTTTTCCGCTTAATCACCAAAATTTAACTTTTTTCCGCTTAACTACAAAAAATTTAACTTTTCTCCACTTAACTACCAAAATTTATCATTTTTCCGCTTAACTACCAAAATTTTACTTTTTTCCGCTTAACTACAAAAAATTTTACTTTTCTCCACTTAACTACCAAAATTTATAATTTTTCCGCTTAACTACAAAAAATTTTACTTTTCTCCACTTAACTACCAAAATTTATAATTTTTCCGCTTAACTACCAAAATTTAACTTTTTTCCGCTTAACTACAAAAAATTTAACTTTTCTCCACTTAACTACCTTAATTAACTTTTCTTCTCTTAACTACTAAAAATTTAACTATTCATCACTTCAAAAATTTAAATTTCTTCCGCTTAACTACCAAAATTAACTTTTTTCCACTTAACTTCAAAAATTTAAATTTTTTCTGCTTAACTACCAAAGTTTAACTTTTTTCCACTTAACTTCAAAAATTTAAATTTTTTCCGCTTAACTACCAAAATTAACTTTTTATCGCTGAACTACAAAAAAATTAACTATTCATCACTTCAAAAATTTAAATTTCTTCTGCTTAACTACCAAAATTAACTTTTTTCCACTTAACTTCAAAAATTTAAATTTTTTCTGCTTAACTACCAAAGTTTAACTTTTTTCCACTTAACTTCAAAAATTTAAATTTTTTCCGCTTAACTACCAAAATTAACTTTTTATCGCTGAACTACAAAAAATTTAACTATTCACCACTTCAAAAATTTAAATTTTTTCCGCTTAACTACCAAAATTAACTTTTTTCCGCTGAACTACAAAAAATTTAACTATTCACCACTTCAAAAATTTAAATTTTTTCCGCTTAACTACCAAAATTAACTTTTTTCCGCTTAACTACAAAAAATTTAACTTTTCTCCACTTAACTACCAAAATTTATCATTTTTCCGCTTAACTACCAAAATTTAACTTTTTTCCGCTTAACTACAAAAAATTGAACTTTTCTCCACTTAACTACCAAAATATATCATTATTCCGCTTAACTACCAAAATTAACTTTTTTCCGCCTAACTACAAAAAATTTAACTTTTCTCCACTTAACTACCAAAATTTATAATTTTTCCGCTTAACTACCAAAATTTATCATTATTCCGCTTAACTACCAAAATTAACTTTTTTCCGCCTAACTACAAAAAATTTAACTTTTCTCCACTTAACTACCAAAATTTATCATTTTTCCGCTTAACTACCAAAATTTTACTTTTTTCCGCTTAACTACAAAAAATTTTACTTTTCTCCACTTAACTACCAAAATTTATAATTTTTCCGCTTAACTACCAAAATTTAACTTTTTTCCGCTTAACTACAAAAAATTTAACTTTTCTCCACTTAACTACCATAATTAACTTTTCTTCCGCTTAACTACCAAAGTTTAACTTTTTTCCACTTAACTTCAAAAATTTAACTTTTTTCCACTTAACTTCAAAAATTTAAATTTTTTACGTTTAACTACAAAAAATTTAACTTTTCTCCACTTAACTACCTTAATTAACTTTTCTTCTCTTAACTACAAAAAATTTAACTATTCATCACTTAACTTAAAAATTTAAATTTCTTCCGCTTAACTACCAAAATTAACTTTTCTTCCGCTTAACTACCAAAGTTTAACTTTTCTTCTCTTAACTACAAAAAATTTAACTATTCATCACTTAACTTAAAAATTTAAATTTTTTCCGCTAAACTACCAAAATTAACTTTTTTCCGCTTAACTACAAAAAATTTAAATTTTTTCCGCTTAATTACCAAAGTTTAACTTTTTTCCACTTAACTTCAAAAATTTAAATTTTTTCCGCTTAACTACCAAAATTAACTTTTTTCCGCCTAACTACAAAAAATTTAACTTTTCTCCACTTAACTACCAAAATTTATCATTTTTCCGCTTAACTACCAAAATTTTACTTTTTTCCGCTTAACTACAAAAAATTTTACTTTTCTCCACTTAACTACCAAAATTTATAATTTTTCCGCTTAACTACCAAAATTTAACTTTTTTCCGCTTAACTACAAAAAATTTAACTTTTCTCCACTTAACTACCATAATTAACTTTTCTTCCGCTTAACTACCAAAGTTTAACTTTTTTCCACTTAACTTCAAAAATTTAACTTTTTTCCACTTAACTTCAAAAATTTAAATTTTTTACGTTTAACTACAAAAAATTTAACTTTTCTCCACTTAACTACCTTAATTAACTTTTCTTCTCTTAACTACTAAAAATTTAACTATTCATCACTTCAAAAATTTAAATTTCTTCCGCTTAACTACCAAAATTAACTTTTTTCCACTTAACTTCAAAAATTTAAATTTTTTCTGCTTAACTACCAAAGTTTAACTTTTTTCCACTTAACTGCAAAAATTTAAATTTTTTCCGCTTAACTACCAAAATTAACTTTTTATCGCTGAACTACAAAAAATTTAACTATTCACCACTTCAAAAATTTAAATTTTTTCCGCTTAACTACCAAAATTAACTTTTTTCCGCTGAACTACAAAAAATTTAACTATTCACCACTTCAAAAATTTAAATTTTTTCCGCTTAACTACCAAAATTAACTTTTTTCCGCTTAACTACAAAAAATTTAACTTTTCTCCACTTAACTACCAAAATTTATCATTTTTCCGCTTAACTACCAAAATTTAACTTTTTTCCGCTTAACTACAAAAAATTGAACTTTTCTCCACTTAACTACCAAAATATATCATTATTCCGCTTAACTACCAAAATTAACTTTTTTCCGCCTAACTACAAAAAATTTAACTTTTCTCCACTTAACTACCAAAATTTATCATTTTTCCGCTTAACTACCAAAATTTTACTTTTTTCCGCTTAACTACAAAAAATTTTACTTTTCTCCACTTAACTACCAAAATTTATAATTTTTCCGCTTAACTACCAAAATTTAACTTTTTTCCGCTTAACTACAAAAAATTTAACTTTTCTCCACTTAACTACCATAATTAACTTTTCTTCCGCTTAACTACCAAAGTTTAACTTTTTTCCACTTAACTTCAAAAATTTAACTTTTTTCCACTTAACTTCAAAAATTTAAATTTTTTACGTTTAACTACAAAAAATTTAACTTTTCTCCACTTAACTACCTTAATTAACTTTTCTTCTCTTAACTACAAAAAATTTAACTATTCATCACTTAACTTAAAAATTTAAATTTCTTCCGCTTAACTACCAAAATTAACTTTTCTTCCGCTTAACTACCAAAGTTTAACTTTTTTCCTCTTAACTTCAAAAATTTAAATTTTTTCCGCTAAACTACCAAAATTAACTTTTTTCCGCTTAACTACAAAAAATTTAAATTTTTTCCGCTTAATTACCAAAATTTAACTTTTTTCCGCTTAACTACAAAAAATTTAACTTTTCTCCACTTAACTACCAAAATTTATCATTTTTCCGCTTAACTACCAAAATTTAACTTTTTTCCACTTAACTTCAACAATTTAAATTTTTTCCGCTTAATCACCAAAATTTAACTTTTTTCCGCTTAACTACAAAAAATTTAACTTTTCTCCACTTAACTACCAAAATTTATCATTTTTCCGCTTAACTACCAAAATTTTACTTTTTTCCGCTTAACTACAAAAAATTTTACTTTTCTCCACTTAACTACCAAAATTTATAATTTTTCCGCTTAACTACAAAAAATTTTACTTTTCTCCACTTAACTACCAAAATTTATAATTTTTCCGCTTAACTACCAAAATTTAACTTTTTTCCGCTTAACTACAAAAAATTTAACTTTTCTCCACTTAACTACCTTAATTAACTTTTCTTCTCTTAACTACTAAAAATTTAACTATTCATCACTTCAAAAATTTAAATTTCTTCCGCTTAACTACCAAAATTAACTTTTTTCCACTTAACTTCAAAAATTTAAATTTTTTCTGCTTAACTACCAAAGTTTAACTTTTTTCCACTTAACTTCAAAAATTTAAATTTTTTCCGCTTAACTACCAAAATTAACTTTTTATCGCTGAACTACAAAAAAATTAACTATTCATCACTTCAAAAATTTAAATTTCTTCTGCTTAACTACCAAAATTAACTTTTTTCCACTTAACTTCAAAAATTTAAATTTTTTCTGCTTAACTACCAAAGTTTAACTTTTTTCCACTTAACTTCAAAAATTTAAATTTTTTCCGCTTAACTACCAAAATTAACTTTTTATCGCTGAACTACAAAAAATTTAACTATTCACCACTTCAAAAATTTAAATTTTTTCCGCTTAACTACCAAAATTAACTTTTTTCCGCTGAACTACAAAAAATTTAACTATTCACCACTTCAAAAATTTAAATTTTTTCCGCTTAACTACCAAAATTAACTTTTTTCCGCTTAACTACAAAAAATTTAACTTTTCTCCACTTAACTACCAAAATTTATCATTTTTCCGCTTAACTACCAAAATTTAACTTTTTTCCGCTTAACTACAAAAAATTGAACTTTTCTCCACTTAACTACCAAAATATATCATTATTCCGCTTAACTACCAAAATTAACTTTTTTCCGCCTAACTACAAAAAATTTAACTTTTCTCCACTTAACTACCAAAATTTATCATTTTTCCGCTTAACTACCAAAATTTTACTTTTTTCCGCTTAACTACAAAAAATTTTACTTTTCTCCACTTAATTACCAAAATTTATAATTTTTCCGCTTAACTACCAAAATTTTACTTTTTTCCGCTTAACTACAAAAAATTTTACTTTTCTCCACTTAACTACCAAAATTTATAATTTTTCCGCTTAACTACCAAAATTTAACTTTTTTCCGCTTAACTACAAAAAATTTAACTTTTCTCCACTTAACTACCATAATTAACTTTTCTTCCGCTTAACTACCAAAGTTTAACTTTTTTCCACTTAACTTCAAAAATTTAACTTTTTTCCACTTAACTTCAAAAATTTAAATTTTTTACGTTTAACTACAAAAAATTTAACTTTTCTCCACTTAACTACCTTAATTAACTTTTCTTCTCTTAACTACAAAAAATTTAACTATTCATCACTTAACTTAAAAATTTAAATTTCTTCCGCTTAACTACCAAAATTAACTTTTCTTCCGCTTAACTACAAAAAATTTAAATTTTTTCCGCTTAATTACCAAAATTTAACTTTTTTCCTCTTAACTTCAAAAATTTAAATTTTTTCCGCTAAACTACCAAAATTTATCATTATTCCGCTTAACTACCAAAGTTTAACTTTTTTCCACTTAACTTCAAAAATTTAACTTTTTTCCTCTTAACTTCAAAAATTTAAATTTTTTCCGCTAAACTACCAAAATTAACTTTTTTCCGCTTAACTACAAAAAATTTAAATTTTTTCCGCTTAATTACCAAAATTTAACTTTTTTCCGCTTAACTACAAAAAATTTAACTTTTCTCCACTTAACTACCAAAATTTATCATTTTTCCGCTTAACTACCAAAATTTAACTTTTTTCCACTTAACTTCAAAAATTTAAATTTTTTCCGCTTAATTACCAAAATTTAACTTTTTTCCGCTTAACTACAAAAAATTTAACTTTTCTCCACTTAACTACCAAAATTTATAATTTTTCCGCTTAACTACCAAAATTTAACTTTTTTCCGCTTAACTACAAAAAATTTAAATTTTTTCCGCTTAATTACCAAAATTTAACTTTTTTCCGCTTAACTACAAAAAATTTAACTTTTCTCCACTTAACTACCAAAATTTAACTTTTTTCCACTTAACTTCAAAAATTTAAATTTTTTACGTTTAACTACAAAAAATTTAACTTTTCTCCACTTAACTACCAAAATTTATAATTTTTCCGCTTAACTACCAAAATTTAACTTTTTTCCGCTTAACTACAAAAAATTTAACTTTTCTCCACTTAACTACCAAAATTTATCATTTTTCCGCTTAACTACCAAAATTTAACTTTTTTCCGCTTAACTACAAAAAATTGAACTTTTCTCCACTTAACTATCAAAATATATCATTATTCCGCTTAACTACCAAAATTAACTTTTTTCCGCCTAACTACAAAAAATTTAACTTTTCTCCACTTAACTACCAAAATTTATCATTTTTCCGCTTAACTACCAAAATTTAACATTTTTCCGCTTAACTACAAAAAATTTAACTTTTCTCCACTTAACTACCATAATTAACTTTTCTTCCGCTTAACTACCAAAGTTTAACTTTTTTCCACTTAACTTCAAAAATTTAACTTTTTTCCACTTAACTTCAAAAATTTAAATTTTTTACGTTTAACTACAAAAAATTTAACTTTTCTCCACTTAACTACCATAATTAACTTTTCTTCCGCTTAACTACCAAAGTTTAACTTTTTTCCACTTAACTTCAAAAATTTAACTTTTTTCCACTTAACTTCAAAAATTTAAATTTTTTACGTTTAACTACAAAAAATTTAACTTTTCTCCACTTAACTACCAAAATTTTTCATTTTTCCGCTTAACTACCAAAATTTAACTTTTTTCCGCTTAACTACAAAAAATTGAACTTTTCTCCACTTAACTACCAAAATATATCATTATTCCGCTTAACTACCAAAATTAACTTTTTTCCGCCTAACTACAAAAAATTTAACTTTTCTCCACTTAACTACCAAAATTTATCATTTTTCCGCTTAACTACCAAAATTTAACTTTTTTCCGCTTAACTACAAAAAATTTAACTTTTCTCCACTTAACTACCATAATTAACTTTTCTTCCGCTTAACTACCAAAGTTTAACTTTTTTCCACTTAACTTCAAAAATTTAACTTTTTTCCACTTAACTTCAAAAATTTAAATTTTTTACGTTTAACTACAAAAAATTTAACTTTTCTCCACTTAACTACCTTAATTAACTTTTCTTCTCTTAACTACAAAAAATTTAACTATTCATCACTTAACTACAAAAAATTTAAATTTTTTCCGCTTAATTACCAAAATTTAACTTTTTTCCGCTTAACTACAAAAAATTTAACTTTTCTCCACTTAACTACCAAAATTTATCATTTTTCCGCTTAACTACCAAAATTTAACTTTTTTCCACTTAACTTCAAAAATTTAAATTTTTTCCGCTTAATTACCAAAATTTAACTTTTTTCCGCTTAACTACAAAAAATTTAACTTTTCTCCACTTAACTACCATAATTAACTTTTCTTCCGCTTAACTACCAAAGTTTAACTTTTTTCCACTTAACTTCAAAAATTTAACTTTTTTCCACTTAACTTCAAAAATTTAAATTTTTTACGTTTAACTACAAAAAATTTAACTTTTCTCCACTTAACTACCTTAATTAACTTTTCTTCTCTTAACTACTAAAAATTTAACTATTCATCACTTCAAAAATTTAAATTTCTTCCGCTTAACTACCAAAATTAACTTTTTTCCACTTAACTTCAAAAATTTAAATTTTTTACGTTTAACTACAAAAAATTTAACTTTTCTCCACTTAACTACCTTAATTAACTTTTCTTCTCTTAACTACAAAAAATTTAACTATTCATCACTTAACTACAAAAAATTTAAATTTTTTCCGCTTAATTACCAAAATTTAACTTTTTTCCGCTTAACTACAAAAAATTTAACTTTTCTCCACTTAACTACCAAAATTTATCATTTTTCCGCTTAACTACCAAAATTTAATTTTTTTCCACTTAACTTCAAAAATTTAAATTTTTTCCGCTTAATTACCAAAATTTAACTTTTTTCCGCTTAACTACAAAAAATTTAACTTTTCTCCACTTAACTACCATAATTAACTTTTCTTCCGCTTAACTACCAAAGTTTAACTTTTTTCCACTTAACTTCAAAAATTTAACTTTTTTCCACTTAACTTCAAAAATTTAAATTTTTTACGTTTAACTACAAAAAATTTAACTTTTCTCCACTTAACTACCTTAATTAACTTTTCTTCTCTTAACTACTAAAAATTTAACTATTCATCACTTCAAAAATTTAAATTTCTTCCGCTTAACTACCAAAATTAACTTTTTTCCACTTAACTTCAAAAATTTAAATTTTTTCTGCTTAACTACCAAAGTTTAACTTTTTTCCACTTAACTTCAAAAATTTAAATTTTTTCCGCTTAACTACCAAAATTAACTTTTTATCGCTGAACTACAAAAAATTTAACTATTCACCACTTCAAAAATTTAAATTTTTTCCGCTTAACTACCAAAATTAACTTTTTTCCGCTTAACTACAAAAAATTTAACTTTTCTCCACTTAACTACCAAAATTTATCATTATTCCGCTTAACTACCAAAATTAACTTTTTTCCGCCTAACTACAAAAAATTTAACTTTTCTCCACTTAACTACCAAAATTTATCATTTTTCCGCTTAACTACCAAAATTTTACTTTTTTCCGCTTAACTACAAAAAATTTTACTTTTCTCCACTTAACTACCAAAATTTATAATTTTTCCGCTTAACTACCAAAATTTAACTTTTTTCCGCTTAACTACAAAAAATTTAACTTTTCTCCACTTAACTACCATAATTAACTTTTCTTCCGCTTAACTACCAAAGTTTAACTTTTTTCCACTTAACTTCAAAAATTTAACTTTTTTCCACTTAACTTCAAAAATTTAAATTTTTTACGTTTAACTACAAAAAATTTAACTTTTCTCCACTTAACTACCTTAATTAACTTTTCTTCTCTTAACTACAAAAAATTTAACTATTCATCACTTAACTTAAAAATTTAAATTTCTTCCGCTTAACTACCAAAATTAACTTTTCTTCCGCTTAACTACCAAAGTTTAACTTTTCTTCTCTTAACTACAAAAAATTTAACTATTCATCACTTAACTTAAAAATTTAAATTTTTTCCGCTAAACTACCAAAATTAACTTTTTTCCGCTTAACTACAAAAAATTTAAATTTTTTCCGCTTAATTACCAAAGTTTAACTTTTTTCCACTTAACTTCAAAAATTTAAATTTTTTCCGCTTAACTACCAAAATTAACTTTTTTCCGCCTAACTACAAAAAATTTAACTTTTCTCCACTTAACTACCAAAATTTATCATTTTTCCGCTTAACTACCAAAATTTTACTTTTTTCCGCTTAACTACAAAAAATTTTACTTTTCTCCACTTAACTACCAAAATTTATAATTTTTCCGCTTAACTACCAAAATTTAACTTTTTTCCGCTTAACTACAAAAAATTTAACTTTTCTCCACTTAACTACCATAATTAACTTTTCTTCCGCTTAACTACCAAAGTTTAACTTTTTTCCACTTAACTTCAAAAATTTAACTTTTTTCCACTTAACTTCAAAAATTTAAATTTTTTACGTTTAACTACAAAAAATTTAACTTTTCTCCACTTAACTACCTTAATTAACTTTTCTTCTCTTAACTACTAAAAATTTAACTATTCATCACTTCAAAAATTTAAATTTCTTCCGCTTAACTACCAAAATTAACTTTTTTCCACTTAACTTCAAAAATTTAAATTTTTTCTGCTTAACTACCAAAGTTTAACTTTTTTCCACTTAACTGCAAAAATTTAAATTTTTTCCGCTTAACTACCAAAATTAACTTTTTATCGCTGAACTACAAAAAATTTAACTATTCACCACTTCAAAAATTTAAATTTTTTCCGCTTAACTACCAAAATTAACTTTTTTCCGCTGAACTACAAAAAATTTAACTATTCACCACTTCAAAAATTTAAATTTTTTCCGCTTAACTACCAAAATTAACTTTTTTCCGCTTAACTACAAAAAATTTAACTTTTCTCCACTTAACTACCAAAATTTATCATTTTTCCGCTTAACTACCAAAATTTAACTTTTTTCCGCTTAACTACAAAAAATTGAACTTTTCTCCACTTAACTACCAAAATATATCATTATTCCGCTTAACTACCAAAATTAACTTTTTTCCGCCTAACTACAAAAAATTTAACTTTTCTCCACTTAACTACCAAAATTTATCATTTTTCCGCTTAACTACCAAAATTTTACTTTTTTCCGCTTAACTACAAAAAATTTTACTTTTCTCCACTTAACTACCAAAATTTATAATTTTTCCGCTTAACTACCAAAATTTAACTTTTTTCCGCTTAACTACAAAAAATTTAACTTTTCTCCACTTAACTACCATAATTAACTTTTCTTCCGCTTAACTACCAAAGTTTAACTTTTTTCCACTTAACTTCAAAAATTTAACTTTTTTCCACTTAACTTCAAAAATTTAAATTTTTTACGTTTAACTACAAAAAATTTAACTTTTCTCCACTTAACTACCTTAATTAACTTTTCTTCTCTTAACTACAAAAAATTTAACTATTCATCACTTAACTTAAAAATTTAAATTTCTTCCGCTTAACTACCAAAATTAACTTTTCTTCCGCTTAACTACCAAAGTTTAACTTTTTTCCTCTTAACTTCAAAAATTTAAATTTTTTCCGCTAAACTACCAAAATTAACTTTTTTCCGCTTAACTACAAAAAATTTAAATTTTTTCCGCTTAATTACCAAAATTTAACTTTTTTCCGCTTAACTACAAAAAATTTAACTTTTCTCCACTTAACTACCAAAATTTATCATTATTCCGCTTAACTACCAAAATTTAACTTTTTTCCGCTTAACTACAAAATTTTAAATTTTTTCGCTTAACTACAAAAAATTTAACTTTTCTCCACTTAACTACCTTAATTAACTTTTCTTCTCTTAACTACAAAAAATTTAACTATTCACCACTTAACTTAAAAATTTAAATTTCTTCCGCTTTACTACCAAAATTAACTTTTCTTCCGCTTAACTACCAAAGTTTAACTTTTTTCCACTTAACTTCAAAAATTTAAATTTTTTCCGCTTAACTACCAAAATTTAACTTTTCTCCACTTAACTACCAAAATTTATAATTTTTCCGCTTAACTACCAAAATTTAACTTTTTTCCACTTAACTTCAACAATTTAAATTTTTTCCGCTTAATCACCAAAATTTAACTTTTTTCCGCTTAACTACAAAAAATTTAACTTTTCTCCACTTAACTACCAAAATTTATCATTTTTCCGCTTAACTACCAAAATTTTACTTTTTTCCGCTTAACTACAAAAAATTTTACTTTTCTCCACTTAACTACCAAAATTTATAATTTTTCCGCTTAACTACAAAAAATTTTACTTTTCTCCACTTAACTACCAAAATTTATAATTTTTCCGCTTAACTACCAAAATTTAACTTTTTTCCGCTTAACTACAAAAAATTTAACTTTTCTCCACTTAACTACCTTAATTAACTTTTCTTCTCTTAACTACTAAAAATTTAACTATTCATCACTTCAAAAATTTAAATTTCTTCCGCTTAACTACCAAAATTAACTTTTTTCCACTTAACTTCAAAAATTTAAATTTTTTCTGCTTAACTACCAAAGTTTAACTTTTTTCCACTTAACTTCAAAAATTTAAATTTTTTCCGCTTAACTACCAAAATTAACTTTTTATCGCTGAACTACAAAAAAATTAACTATTCATCACTTCAAAAATTTAAATTTCTTCTGCTTAACTACCAAAATTAACTTTTTTCCACTTAACTTCAAAAATTTAAATTTTTTCTGCTTAACTACCAAAGTTTAACTTTTTTCCACTTAACTTCAAAAATTTAAATTTTTTCCGCTTAACTACCAAAATTAACTTTTTATCGCTGAACTACAAAAAATTTAACTATTCACCACTTCAAAAATTTAAATTTTTTCCGCTTAACTACCAAAATTAACTTTTTTCCGCTGAACTACAAAAAATTTAACTATTCACCACTTCAAAAATTTAAATTTTTTCCGCTTAACTACCAAAATTAACTTTTTTCCGCTTAACTACAAAAAATTTAACTTTTCTCCACTTAACTACCAAAATTTATCATTTTTCCGCTTAACTACCAAAATTTAACTTTTTTCCGCTTAACTACAAAAAATTGAACTTTTCTCCACTTAACTACCAAAATATATCATTATTCCGCTTAACTACCAAAATTAACTTTTTTCCGCCTAACTACAAAAAATTTAACTTTTCTCCACTTAACTACCAAAATTTATCATTTTTCCGCTTAACTACCAAAATTTTACTTTTTTCCGCTTAACTACAAAAAATTTTACTTTTCTCCACTTAACTACCAAAATTTATAATTTTTCCGCTTAACTACCAAAATTTAACTTTTTTCCGCTTAACTACAAAAAATTTAACTTTTCTCCACTTAACTACCATAATTAACTTTTCTTCCGCTTAACTACCAAAGTTTAACTTTTTTCCACTTAACTTCAAAAATTTAACTTTTTTCCACTTAACTTCAAAAATTTAAATTTTTTACGTTTAACTACAAAAAATTTAACTTTTCTCCACTTAACTACCTTAATTAACTTTTCTTCTCTTAACTACAAAAAATTTAACTATTCATCACTTAACTTAAAAATTTAAATTTCTTCCGCTTAACTACCAAAATTAACTTTTCTTCCGCTTAACTACCAAAGTTTAACTTTTTTCCTCTTAACTTCAAAAATTTAAATTTTTTCCGCTAAACTACCAAAATTAACTTTTTTCCGCTTAACTACAAAAAATTTAAATTTTTTCCGCTTAATTACCAAAATTTAACTTTTTTCCGCTTAACTACAAAAAATTTAACTTTTCTCCACTTAACTACCAAAATTTATCATTATTCCGCTTAACTACCAAAATTTAACTTTTTTCCGCTTAACTACAAAATTTTAAATTTTTTCGCTTAACTACAAAAAATTTAACTTTTCTCCACTTAACTACCTTAATTAACTTTTCTTCTCTTAACTACAAAAAATTTAACTATTCACCACTTAACTTAAAAATTTAAATTTCTTCCGCTTTACTACCAAAATTAACTTTTCTTCCGCTTAACTACCAAAGTTTAACTTTTTTCCACTTAACTTCAAAAATTTAAATTTTTTCCGCTTAACTACCAAAATTTAACTTTTCTCCACTTAACTACCAAAATTTATAATTTTTCCGCTTAACTACCAAAATTTAACTTTTTTCCACTTAACTTCAACAATTTAAATTTTTTCCGCTTAATCACCAAAATTTAACTTTTTTCCGCTTAACTACAAAAAATTTAACTTTTCTCCACTTAACTACCAAAATTTATCATTTTTCCGCTTAACTACCAAAATTTTACTTTTTTCCGCTTAACTACAAAAAATTTTACTTTTCTCCACTTAACTACCAAAATTTATAATTTTTCCGCTTAACTACAAAAAATTTTACTTTTCTCCACTTAACTACCAAAATTTATAATTTTTCCGCTTAACTACCAAAATTTAACTTTTTTCCGCTTAACTACAAAAAATTTAACTTTTCTCCACTTAACTACCTTAATTAACTTTTCTTCTCTTAACTACTAAAAATTTAACTATTCATCACTTCAAAAATTTAAATTTCTTCCGCTTAACTACCAAAATTAACTTTTTTCCACTTAACTTCAAAAATTTAAATTTTTTCTGCTTAACTACCAAAGTTTAACTTTTTTCCACTTAACTTCAAAAATTTAAATTTTTTCCGCTTAACTACCAAAATTAACTTTTTATCGCTGAACTACAAAAAAATTAACTATTCATCACTTCAAAAATTTAAATTTCTTCTGCTTAACTACCAAAATTAACTTTTTTCCACTTAACTTCAAAAATTTAAATTTTTTCTGCTTAACTACCAAAGTTTAACTTTTTTCCACTTAACTTCAAAAATTTAAATTTTTTCCGCTTAACTACCAAAATTAACTTTTTATCGCTGAACTACAAAAAATTTAACTATTCACCACTTCAAAAATTTAAATTTTTTCCGCTTAACTACCAAAATTAACTTTTTTCCGCTGAACTACAAAAAATTTAACTATTCACCACTTCAAAAATTTAAATTTTTTCCGCTTAACTACCAAAATTAACTTTTTTCCGCTTAACTACAAAAAATTTAACTTTTCTCCACTTAACTACCAAAATTTATCATTTTTCCGCTTAACTACCAAAATTTAACTTTTTTCCGCTTAACTACAAAAAATTGAACTTTTCTCCACTTAACTACCAAAATATATCATTATTCCGCTTAACTACCAAAATTAACTTTTTTCCGCCTAACTACAAAAAATTTAACTTTTCTCCACTTAACTACCAAAATTTATCATTTTTCCGCTTAACTACCAAAATTTTACTTTTTTCCGCTTAACTACAAAAAATTTTACTTTTCTCCACTTAATTACCAAAATTTATAATTTTTCCGCTTAACTACCAAAATTTAACTTTTTTCCGCTTAACTACAAAAAATTTAACTTTTCTCCACTTAACTACCATAATTAACTTTTCTTCCGCTTAACTACCAAAGTTTAACTTTTTTCCACTTAACTTCAAAAATTTAACTTTTTTCCACTTAACTTCAAAAATTTAAATTTTTTACGTTTAACTACAAAAAATTTAACTTTTCTCCACTTAACTACCTTAATTAACTTTTCTTCTCTTAACTACAAACAAATTTAACTATTCATCACTTAACTTAAAAATTTAAATTTCTTCCGCTTAACTACCAAAATTAACTTTTCTTCCGCTTAACTACCAAAGTTTAACTTTTTTCCTCTTAACTTCAAAAATTTAAATTTTTTCCGCTAAACTACCAAAATTAACTTTTTTCCGCTTAACTACAAAAAATTTAAATTTTTTCCGCTTAATTACCAAAATTTAACTTTTTTCCGCTTAACTACAAAAAATTTAACTTTTCTCCACTTAACTACCAAAATTTATCATTTTTCCGCTTAACTACCAAAATTTAACTTTTTTCCACTTAACTTCAACAATTTAAATTTTTTCCGCTTAATTACCAAAATTTAACTTTTTTCCGCTTAACTACAAAAAATTTAACTTTTCTCCACTTAACTACCAAAATTTATAATTTTTCCGCTTAACTACCAAAATTTAACTTTTTTCCGCTTAACTACAAAAAATTTAACTTTTCTCCACTTAACTACCATAATTAACTTTTCTTCCGCTTAACTACCAAAGTTTAACTTTTTTCCACTTAACTTCAAAAATTTAAATTTTTTCCGCTTAACTACCAAAATTAACTTTTTTCCGCCTAACTACAAAAAATTTAACTTTTCTCCACTTAACTACCAAAATTTATCATTTTTCCGCTTAACTACCAAAATTTTACTTTTTTCCGCTTAACTACAAAAAATTTTACTTTTCTCCACTTAACTACCAAAATTTATAATTTTTCCGCTTAACTACCAAAATTTAACTTTTTTCCGCTTAACTACAAAAAATTTAACTTTTCTCCACTTAACTACCATAATTAACTTTTCTTCCGCTTAACTACCAAAGTTTAACTTTTTTCCACTTAACTTCAAAAATTTAACTTTTTTCCACTTAACTTCAAAAATTTAAATTTTTTACGTTTAACTACAAAAAATTTAACTTTTCTCCACTTAACTACCTTAATTAACTTTTCTTCTCTTAACTACTAAAAATTTAACTATTCATCACTTCAAAAATTTAAATTTCTTCCGCTTAACTACCAAAATTAACTTTTTTCCACTTAACTTCAAAAATTTAAATTTTTTCTGCTTAACTACCAAAGTTTAACTTTTTTCCACTTAACTGCAAAAATTTAAATTTTTTCCGCTTAACTACCAAAATTAACTTTTTATCGCTGAACTACAAAAAATTTAACTATTCACCACTTCAAAAATTTAAATTTTTTCCGCTTAACTACCAAAATTAACTTTTTTCCGCTGAACTACAAAAAATTTAACTATTCACCACTTCAAAAATTTAAATTTTTTCCGCTTAACTACCAAAATTAACTTTTTTCCGCTTAACTACAAAAAATTTAACTTTTCTCCACTTAACTACCAAAATTTATCATTTTTCCGCTTAACTACCAAAATTTAACTTTTTTCCGCTTAACTACAAAAAATTGAACTTTTCTCCACTTAACTACCAAAATATATCATTATTCCGCTTAACTACCAAAATTAACTTTTTTCCGCCTAACTACAAAAAATTTAACTTTTCTCCACTTAACTACCAAAATTTATCATTTTTCCGCTTAACTACCAAAATTTTACTTTTTTCCGCTTAACTACAAAAAATTTTACTTTTCTCCACTTAACTACCAAAATTTATAATTTTTCCGCTTAACTACCAAAATTTAACTTTTTTCCGCTTAACTACAAAAAATTTAACTTTTCTCCACTTAACTACCATAATTAACTTTTCTTCCGCTTAACTACCAAAGTTTAACTTTTTTCCACTTAACTTCAAAAATTTAACTTTTTTCCACTTAACTTCAAAAATTTAAATTTTTTACGTTTAACTACAAAAAATTTAACTTTTCTCCACTTAACTACCTTAATTAACTTTTCTTCTCTTAACTACAAAAAATTTAACTATTCACCACTTAACTTAAAAATTTAAATTTCTTCCGCTTTACTACCAAAATTAACTTTTCTTCCGCTTAACTACCAAAGTTTAACTTTTTTCCACTTAACTTCAAAAATTTAAATTTTTTCCGCTTAACTACCAAAATTTAACTTTTCTCCACTTAACTACCAAAATTTATAATTTTTCCGCTTAACTACCAAAATTTAACTTTTTTCCACTTAACTTCAACAATTTAAATTTTTTCCGCTTAATCACCAAAATTTAACTTTTTTCCGCTTAACTACAAAAAATTTAACTTTTCTCCACTTAACTACCAAAATTTATCATTTTTCCGCTTAACTACCAAAATTTTACTTTTTTCCGCTTAACTACAAAAAATTTTACTTTTCTCCACTTAACTACCAAAATTTATAATTTTTCCGCTTAACTACAAAAAATTTTACTTTTCTCCACTTAACTACCAAAATTTATAATTTTTCCGCTTAACTACCAAAATTTAACTTTTTTCCGCTTAACTACAAAAAATTTAACTTTTCTCCACTTAACTACCTTAATTAACTTTTCTTCTCTTAACTACTAAAAATTTAACTATTCATCACTTCAAAAATTTAAATTTCTTCCGCTTAACTACCAAAATTAACTTTTTTCCACTTAACTTCAAAAATTTAAATTTTTTCTGCTTAACTACCAAAGTTTAACTTTTTTCCACTTAACTTCAAAAATTTAAATTTTTTCCGCTTAACTACCAAAATTAACTTTTTATCGCTGAACTACAAAAAAATTAACTATTCATCACTTCAAAAATTTAAATTTCTTCTGCTTAACTACCAAAATTAACTTTTTTCCACTTAACTTCAAAAATTTAAATTTTTTCTGCTTAACTACCAAAGTTTAACTTTTTTCCACTTAACTTCAAAAATTTAAATTTTTTCCGCTTAACTACCAAAATTAACTTTTTATCGCTGAACTACAAAAAATTTAACTATTCACCACTTCAAAAATTTAAATTTTTTCCGCTTAACTACCAAAATTAACTTTTTTCCGCTGAACTACAAAAAATTTAACTATTCACCACTTCAAAAATTTAAATTTTTTCCGCTTAACTACCAAAATTAACTTTTTTCCGCTTAACTACAAAAAATTTAACTTTTCTCCACTTAACTACCAAAATTTATCATTTTTCCGCTTAACTACCAAAATTTAACTTTTTTCCGCTTAACTACAAAAAATTGAACTTTTCTCCACTTAACTACCAAAATATATCATTATTCCGCTTAACTACCAAAATTAACTTTTTTCCGCCTAACTACAAAAAATTTAACTTTTCTCCACTTAACTACCAAAATTTATCATTTTTCCGCTTAACTACCAAAATTTTACTTTTTTCCGCTTAACTACAAAAAATTTTACTTTTCTCCACTTAACTACCAAAATTTATAATTTTTCCGCTTAACTACCAAAATTTAACTTTTTTCCGCTTAACTACAAAAAATTTAACTTTTCTCCACTTAACTACCATAATTAACTTTTCTTCCGCTTAACTACCAAAGTTTAACTTTTTTCCACTTAACTTCAAAAATTTAACTTTTTTCCACTTAACTTCAAAAATTTAAATTTTTTACGTTTAACTACAAAAAATTTAACTTTTCTCCACTTAACTACCTTAATTAACTTTTCTTCTCTTAACTACAAAAAATTTAACTATTCATCACTTAACTTAAAAATTTAAATTTCTTCCGCTTAACTACCAAAATTAACTTTTCTTCCGCTTAACTACCAAAGTTTAACTTTTTTCCTCTTAACTTCAAAAATTTAAATTTTTTCCGCTAAACTACCAAAATTAACTTTTTTCCGCTTAACTACAAAAAATTTAAATTTTTTCCGCTTAATTACCAAAATTTAACTTTTTTCCGCTTAACTACAAAAAATTTAACTTTTCTCCACTTAACTACCAAAATTTATCATTATTCCGCTTAACTACCAAAATTTAACTTTTTTCCGCTTAACTACAAAATTTTAAATTTTTTCGCTTAACTACAAAAAATTTAACTTTTCTCCACTTAACTACCTTAATTAACTTTTCTTCTCTTAACTACAAAAAATTTAACTATTCACCACTTAACTTAAAAATTTAAATTTCTTCCGCTTTACTACCAAAATTAACTTTTCTTCCGCTTAACTACCAAAGTTTAACTTTTTTCCACTTAACTTCAAAAATTTAAATTTTTTCCGCTTAACTACCAAAATTTAACTTTTCTCCACTTAACTACCAAAATTTATAATTTTTCCGCTTAACTACCAAAATTTAACTTTTTTCCACTTAACTTCAACAATTTAAATTTTTTCCGCTTAATCACCAAAATTTAACTTTTTTCCGCTTAACTACAAAAAATTTAACTTTTCTCCACTTAACTACCAAAATTTATCATTTTTCCGCTTAACTACCAAAATTTTACTTTTTTCCGCTTAACTACAAAAAATTTTACTTTTCTCCACTTAACTACCAAAATTTATAATTTTTCCGCTTAACTACAAAAAATTTTACTTTTCTCCACTTAACTACCAAAATTTATAATTTTTCCGCTTAACTACCAAAATTTAACTTTTTTCCGCTTAACTACAAAAAATTTAACTTTTCTCCACTTAACTACCTTAATTAACTTTTCTTCTCTTAACTACTAAAAATTTAACTATTCATCACTTCAAAAATTTAAATTTCTTCCGCTTAACTACCAAAATTAACTTTTTTCCACTTAACTTCAAAAATTTAAATTTTTTCTGCTTAACTACCAAAGTTTAACTTTTTTCCACTTAACTTCAAAAATTTAAATTTTTTCCGCTTAACTACCAAAATTAACTTTTTATCGCTGAACTACAAAAAAATTAACTATTCATCACTTCAAAAATTTAAATTTCTTCTGCTTAACTACCAAAATTAACTTTTTTCCACTTAACTTCAAAAATTTAAATTTTTTCTGCTTAACTACCAAAGTTTAACTTTTTTCCACTTAACTTCAAAAATTTAAATTTTTTCCGCTTAACTACCAAAATTAACTTTTTATCGCTGAACTACAAAAAATTTAACTATTCACCACTTCAAAAATTTAAATTTTTTCCGCTTAACTACCAAAATTAACTTTTTTCCGCTGAACTACAAAAAATTTAACTATTCACCACTTCAAAAATTTAAATTTTTTCCGCTTAACTACCAAAATTAACTTTTTTCCGCTTAACTACAAAAAATTTAACTTTTCTCCACTTAACTACCAAAATTTATCATTTTTCCGCTTAACTACCAAAATTTAACTTTTTTCCGCTTAACTACAAAAAATTGAACTTTTCTCCACTTAACTACCAAAATATATCATTAGTCCGCTTAACTACCAAAATTAACTTTTTTCCGCCTAACTACAAAAAATTTAACTTTTCTCCACTTAACTACCAAAATTTATCATTTTTCCGCTTAACTACCAAAATTTTACTTTTTTCCGCTTAACTACAAAAAATTTTACTTTTCTCCACTTAATTACCAAAATTTATAATTTTTCCGCTTAACTACCAAAATTTAACTTTTTTCCGCTTAACTACAAAAAATTTAACTTTTCTCCACTTAACTACCATAATTAACTTTTCTTCCGCTTAACTACCAAAGTTTAACTTTTTTCCACTTAACTTCAAAAATTTAACTTTTTTCCACTTAACTTCAAAAATTTAAATTTTTTACGTTTAACTACAAAAAATTTAACTTTTCTCCACTTAACTACCTTAATTAACTTTTCTTCTCTTAACTACTAAAAATTTAACTATTCATCACTTCAAAAATTTAAATTTCTTCCGCTTAACTACCAAAATTAACTTTTTTCCACTTAACTTCAAAAATTTAAATTTTTTCTGCTTAACTACCAAAGTTTAACTTTTTTCCACTTAACTTCAAAAATTTAAATTTTTTCCGCTTAACTACCAAAATTAACTTTTTATCGCTGAACTACAAAAAATTTAACTATTCACCACTTCAAAAATTTAAATTTTTTCCGCTTAACTACCAAAATTAACTTTTTTCCGCTTAACTACAAAAAATTTAACTTTTCTCCACTTAACTACCAAAATTTATCATTTTTCCGCTTAACTACCAAAATTTAACTTTTTTCCGCTTAACTACAAAAAATTGAACTTTTCTCCACTTAACTACCAAAATATATCATTATTCCGCTTAACTACCAAAATTAACTTTTTTCCGCCTAACTACAAAAAATTTAACTTTTCTCCACTTAACTACCAAAATTTATCATTTTTCCGCTTAACTACCAAAATTTTACTTTTTTCCGCTTAACTACAAAAAATTTTACTTTTCTCCACTTAACTACCAAAATTTATAATTTTTCCGCTTAACTACCAAAATTTAACTTTTTTCCGCTTAACTACAAAAAATTTAACTTTTCTCCACTTAACTACCATAATTAACTTTTCTTCCGCTTAACTACCAAAGTTTAACTTTTTTCCACTTAACTTCAAAAATTTAACTTTTTTCCACTTAACTTCAAAAATTTAAATTTTTTACGTTTAACTACAAAAAATTTAACTTTTCTCCACTTAACTACCTTAATTAACTTTTCTTCTCTTAACTACAAAAAATTTAACTATTCATCACTTAACTTAAAAATTTAAATTTCTTCCGCTTAACTACCAAAATTAACTTTTCTTCCGCTTAACTACCAAAGTTTAACTTTTTTCCTCTTAACTTCAAAAATTTAAATTTTTTCCGCTAAACTACCAAAATTAACTTTTTTCCGCTTAACTACAAAAAATTTAAATTTTTTCCGCTTAATTACCAAA
This sequence comes from Rhopalosiphum nymphaeae, assembly GCA_036289425.1. Taxonomy (NCBI): domain Eukaryota; kingdom Metazoa; phylum Arthropoda; class Insecta; order Hemiptera; family Aphididae; genus Rhopalosiphum; species Rhopalosiphum nymphaeae. The sequence continues at coordinate 5,901,153 of JAZAQC010000006.1, read as the reverse complement.
ATTTAACTTTTTTCCGCTTAACTACAAAAAATTTAACTTTTCTCCACTTAACTACCAAAATTTATCATTTTTCCGCTTAACTACCAAAATTTAACTTTTTTCCACTTAACTTCAACAATTTAAATTTTTTCCGCTTAATTACCAAAATTTAACTTTTTTCCGCTTAACTACAAAAAATTTAACTTTTCTCCACTTAACTACCAAAATTTATCATTTTTCCGCTTAACTACCAAAATTTTACTTTTTTCCGCTTAACTACAAAAAATTTTACTTTTCTCCACTTAACTACCAAAATTTATAATTTTTCCGCTTAACTACAAAAAATTTTACTTTTCTCCACTTAACTACCAAAATTTATAATTTTTCCGCTTAACTACCAAAATTTAACTTTTTTCCGCTTAACTACAAAAAATTTAACTTTTCTCCACTTAACTACCTTAATTAACTTTTCTTCTCTTAACTACTAAAAATTTAACTATTCATCACTTCAAAAATTTAAATATCTTCCGCTTAACTACCAAAATTAACTTTTTTCCACTTAACTTCAAAAATTTAAATTTTTTCTGCTTAACTACCAAAGTTTAACTTTTTTCCACTTAACTTCAAAAATTTAAATTTTTTCCGCTTAACTACCAAAATTAACTTTTTATCGCTGAACTACAAAAAAATTAACTATTCATCACTTCAAAAATTTAAATTTCTTCTGCTTAACTACCAAAATTAACTTTTTTCCACTTAACTTCAAAAATTTAAATTTTTTCTGCTTAACTACCAAAGTTTAACTTTTTTCCACTTAACTTCAAAAATTTAAATTTTTTCCGCTTAACTACCAAAATTAACTTTTTATCGCTGAACTACAAAAAATTTAACTATTCACCACTTCAAAAATTTAAATTTTTTCCGCTTAACTACCAAAATTAACTTTTTTCCGCTGAACTACAAAAAATTTAACTATTCACCACTTCAAAAATTTAAATTTTTTCCGCTTAACTACCAAAATTAACTTTTTTCCGCTTAACTACAAAAAATTTAACTTTTCTCCACTTAACTACCAAAATTTATCATTTTTCCGCTTAACTACCAAAATTTAACTTTTTTCCGCTTAACTACAAAAAATTGAACTTTTCTCCACTTAACTACCAAAATATATCATTATTCCGCTTAACTACCAAAATTAACTTTTTTCCGCCTAACTACAAAAAATTTAACTTTTCTCCACTTAACTACCAAAATTTATCATTTTTCCGCTTAACTACCAAAATTTTACTTTTTTCCGCTTAACTACAAAAAATTTTACTTTTCTCCACTTAATTACCAAAATTTATAATTTTTCCGCTTAACTACCAAAATTTAACTTTTTTCCGCTTAACTACAAAAAATTTAACTTTTCTCCACTTAACTACCATAATTAACTTTTCTTCCGCTTAACTACCAAAGTTTAACTTTTTTCCACTTAACTTCAAAAATTTAACTTTTTTCCACTTAACTTCAAAAATTTAAATTTTTTACGTTTAACTACAAAAAATTTAACTTTTCTCCACTTAACTACCTTAATTAACTTTTCTTCTCTTAACTACAAACAAATTTAACTATTCATCACTTAACTTAAAAATTTAAATTTCTTCCGCTTAACTACCAAAATTAACTTTTCTTCCGCTTAACTACCAAAGTTTAACTTTTTTCCTCTTAACTTCAAAAATTTAAATTTTTTCCGCTAAACTACCAAAATTAACTTTTTTCCGCTTAACTACAAAAAATTTAAATTTTTTCCGCTTAATTACCAAAATTTAACTTTTTTCCGCTTAACTACAAAAAATTTAACTTTTCTCCACTTAACTACCAAAATTTATCATTTTTCCGCTTAACTACCAAAATTTAACTTTTTTCCACTTAACTTCAACAATTTAAATTTTTTCCGCTTAATTACCAAAATTTAACTTTTTTCCGCTTAACTACAAAAAATTTAACTTTTCTCCACTTAACTACCAAAATTTATAATTTTTCCGCTTAACTACCAAAATTTAACTTTTTTCCGCTTAACTACAAAAAATTTAACTTTTCTCCACTTAACTACCAAAATTTATCATTATTCCGCTTAACTACCAAAATTTAACTTTTTTCCGCTTAACTACAAAAAATTTAACTTTTCTCCACTTAACTACCAAAATTTATCATTTTTCCGCTTAACTACCAAAATTTAACTTTTTTCCGCTTAACTACAAAAAATTGAACTTTTCTCCACTTAACTACCAAAATATATCATTATTCCGCTTAACTACCAAAATTAACTTTTTTCCGCCTAACTACAAAAAATTTAACTTTTCTCCACTTAACTACCAAAATTTATAATTTTTCCGCTTAACTACCAAAATTTAACTTTTTTCCGCTTAACTACAAAAAATTTAACTTTTCTCCACTTAACTACCTTAATTAACTTTTCTTCTCTTAACTACTAAAAATTTAACTATTCATCACTTCAAAAATTTAAATTTCTTCCGCTTAACTACCAAAGTTTAACTTTTTTCCACTTAACTTCAAAAATTTAAATTTTTTCCGCTTAACTACCAAAATTAACTTTTTATCGCTGAACTACAAAAAATTTAACTATTCACCACTTCAAAAATTTAAATTTTTTCCGCTTAACTACCAAAATTAACTTTTTTCCGCCTAACTACAAAAAATTTAACTTTTCTCCACTTAACTACCAAAATTTATCATTTTTCCGCTTAACTACCAAAATTTTACTTTTTTCCGCTTAACTACAAAAAATTTTACTTTTCTCCACTTAACTACCAAAATTTATAATTTTTCCGCTTAACTACCAAAATTTAAATTTTTTCCGCTTAACTACAAAAAATTTAACTTTTCTCCACTTAACTACCATAATTAACTTTTCTTCCGCTTAACTACCAAAGTTTAACTTTTTTCCACTTAACTTCAAAAATTTAACTTTTTTCCACTTAACTTCAAAAATTTAAATTTTTTACGTTTAACTACAAAAAATTTAACTTTTCTCCACTTAACTACCTTAATTAACTTTTCTTCTCTTAACTACAAAAAATTTAACTATTCATCACTTAACTTAAAAATTTAAATTTCTTCCGCTTAACTACCAAAATTTAACTTTTTTCCACTTAACTTCAAAAATTTAAATTTTTTCCGCTTAACTACCAAAATTAACTTTTTTCCACTTAACTTCAAAAATTTAAATTTTTTCCGCTTAATTACCAAAATTAACTTTTTTCCGCTTAACTACAAAAAATTTAAATTTTTTCCGCTTAATTACCAAAATTTAACTTTTTTCCGCTTAACTACAAAAAATTGAACTTTTCTCCACTTAACTACCAAAATATATCATTATTCCGCTTAACTACCAAAATTAACTTTTTTCCGCCTAACTACAAAAAATTTAACTTTTCTCCACTTAACTACCAAAATTTATCATTTTTCCGCTTAACTACCAAAATTTTACTTTTTTCCGCTTAACTACAAAAAATTTTACTTTTCTCCACTTAACTACCAAAATTTATAATTTTTCCGCTTAACTACCAAAATTTAACATTTTTCCGCTTAACTACAAAAAATTTAACTTTTCTCCACTTAACTACCATAATTAACTTTTCTTCCGCTTAACTACCAAAGTTTAACTTTTTTCCACTTAACTTCAAAAATTTAACTTTTTTCCACTTAACTTCAAAAATTTAAATTTTTTACGTTTAACTACAAAAAATTTAACTTTTCTCCACTTAACTACCTTAATTAACTTTTCTTCTCTTAACTACAAAAAATTTAACTATTCATCACTTAACTTAAAAATTTAAATTTCTTCCGCTTAACTACCAAAATTAACTTTTCTTCCGCTTAACTACCAAAGTTTAACTTTTTTCCTCTTAACTTCAAAAATTTAAATTTTTTCCGCTTAACTACAAAAAATTTAAATTTTTTCCGCTTAATTACCAAAATTTAACTTTTTTCCGCTTAACTACAAAAAATTTAACTTTTCTCCACTTAACTACCAAAATTTATCATTTTTCCGCTTAACTACCAAAATTTAACTTTTTTCCGCTTAACTACAAAAAATTTAACTTTTCTCCACTTAACTACCAAAATTTATCATTTTTCCGCTTAACTACCAAAATTTAACTTTTTTCCGCTTAACTACAAAAAATTGAACTTTTCTCCACTTAACTACCAAAATATATCATTATTCCGCTTAACTACCAAAATTAACTTTTTTCCGCCTAACTACAAAAAATTTAACTTTTCTCCACTTAACTACCAAAATTTATCATTTTTCCGCTTAACTACCAAAATTTAACTTTTTTCCGCTTAACTACAAAAAATTGAACTTTTCTCCACTTAACTACCAAAATATATCATTATTCCGCTTAACTACCAAAATTAACTTTTTTCCGCCTAACTACAAAAAATTTAACTTTTCTCCACTTAACTACCAAAATATATCATTATTCCGCTTAACTACCAAAATTAACTTTTTTCCGCCTAACTACAAAAAATTTAACTTTTCTCCACTTAACTACCAAAATTTATCATTTTTCCGCTTAACTACCAAAATTTTACTTTTTTCCGCTTAACTACAAAAAATTTTACTTTTCTCCACTTAACTACCAAAATTTATAATTTTTCCGCTTAACTACAAAAAATTTTACTTTTCTCCACTTAACTACCAAAATTTATAATTTTTCCGCTTAACTACCAAAATTTAACTTTTTTCCGCTTAACTACAAAAAATTTTACTTTTCTCCACTTAACTACCAAAATTTATCATTTTTCCGCTTAACTACCAAAATTTTACTTTTTTCCGCTTAACTACAAAAAATTTTACTTTTCTCCACTTAACTACCAAAATTTATAATTTTTCCGCTTAACTACCAAAATTTAACTTTTTTCCGCTTAACTACAAAAAATTTAACTTTTCTCCACTTAACTACCATAATTAACTTTTCTTCCGCTTAACTACCAAAGTTTAACTTTTTTCCACTTAACTTCAAAAATTTAACTTTTTTCCACTTAACTTCAAAAATTTAAATTTTTTACGTTTAACTACAAAAAATTTAACTTTTCTCCACTTAACTACCTTAATTAACTTTTCTTCTCTTAACTACAAAAAATTTAACTATTCATCACTTAACTTAAAAATTTAAATTTCTTCCGCTTAACTACCAAAATTAACTTTTCTTCCGCTTAACTACCAAAGTTTAACTTTTTTCCTCTTAACTTCAAAAATTTAAATTTTTTCCGCTAAACTACCAAAATTAACTTTTTTCCGCTTAACTACAAAAAATTTAAATTTTTTCCGCTTAATTACCAAAATTTAACTTTTTTCCGCTTAACTACAAAAAATTTAACTTTTCTCCACTTAACTACCAAAATTTATCATTTTTCCGCTTAACTACCAAAATTTAACTTTTTTCCACTTAACTTCAACAATTTAAATTTTTTCCGCTTAATTACCAAAATTTAACTTTTTTCCGCTTAACTACAAAAAATTTTACTTTTCTCCACTTAACTACCAAAATTTATAATTTTTCCGCTTAACTACAAAAAATTTTACTTTTCTCCACTTAACTACCAAAATTTATAATTTTTCCGCTTAACTACCAAAATTTAACTTTTTTCCGCTTAACTACAAAAAATTTTACTTTTCTCCACTTAACTACCAAAATTTATCATTTTTCCGCTTAACTACCAAAATTTTACTTTTTTCCACTTAACTTCAACAATTTAAATTTTTTCCGCTTAATTACCAAAATTTAACTTTTTTCCGCTTAACTACAAAAAATTTAACTTTTCTCCACTTAACTACCAAAATTTATAATTTTTCCGCTTAACTACCAAAATTTAACTTTTTTCCGCTTAACTACAAAAAATTTAACTTTTCTCCACTTAACTACCAAAATTTATCATTATTCCGCTTAACTACCAAAATTTAACTTTTTTCCGCTTAACTACAAAAAATTTAACTTTTCTCCACTTAACTACCAAAATTTATCATTTTTCCGCTTAACTACCAAAATTTAACTTTTTTCCGCTTAACTACAAAAAATTGAACTTTTCTCCACTTAACTACCAAAATATATCATTATTCCGCTTAACTACCAAAATTAACTTTTTTCCGCCTAACTACAAAAAATTTAACTTTTCTCCACTTAACTACCAAAATTTATCATTTTTCCGCTTAACTACCAAAATTTTACTTTTTTCCGCTTAACTACAAAAAATTTTACTTTTCTCCACTTAACTACCAAAATTTATAATTTTTCCGCTTAACTACAAAAAATTTTACTTTTCTCCACTTAACTACCAAAATTTATAATTTTTCCGCTTAACTACCAAAATTTAACTTTTTTCCGCTTAACTACAAAAAATTTAACTTTTCTCCACTTAACTACCTTAATTAACTTTTCTTCTCTTAACTACTAAAAATTTAACTATTCATCACTTCAAAAATTTAAATTTCTTCCGCTTAACTACCAAAATTAACTTTTCTTCCGCTTAACTACCAAAGTTTAACTTTTTTCCTCTTAACTTCAAAAATTTAAATTTTTTCCGCTAAACTACCAAAATTAACTTTTTTCCGCTTAACTACAAAAAATTTAAATTTTTTCCGCTTAACTACCTTAATTAACTTTTCTTCTCTTAACTACAAAAAATTTTACTTTTCTCCACTTAACTACCAAAATTTATCATTTTTCCGCTTAACTACCAAAATTTTACTTTTTTCCGCTTAACTACAAAAAATTTTACTTTTCTCCACTTAACTACCAAAATTTATAATTTTTCCGCTTAACTACCAAAATTTAACTTTTTTCCGCTTAACTACAAAAAATTTAACTTTTCTCCACTTAACTACCATAATTAACTTTTCTTCCGCTTAACTACCAAAGTTTAACTTTTTTCCACTTAACTTCAAAAATTTAACTTTTTTCCACTTAACTTCAAAAATTTAAATTTTTTACGTTTAACTACAAAAAATTTAACTTTTCTCCACTTAACTACCTTAATTAACTTTTCTTCTCTTAACTACAAAAAATTTAACTATTCATCACTTAACTTAAAAATTTAAATTTCTTCCGCTTAACTACCAAAATTAACTTTTCTTCCGCTTAACTACCAAAGTTTAACTTTTTTCCTCTTAACTTCAAAAATTTAAATTTTTTCCGCTAAACTACCAAAATTAACTTTTTTCCGCTTAACTACAAAAAATTTAAATTTTTTCCGCTTAATTACCAAAATTTAACTTTTTTCCGCTTAACTACAAAAAATTTAACTTTTCTCCACTTAACTACCAAAATTTATCATTTTTCCGCTTAACTACCAAAATTTAACTTTTTTCCACTTAACTTCAACAATTTAAATTTTTTCCGCTTAATTACCAAAATTTAACTTTTTTCCGCTTAACTACAAAAAATTTTACTTTTCTCCACTTAACTACCAAAATTTATAATTTTTCCGCTTAACTACAAAAAATTTTACTTTTCTCCACTTAACTACCAAAATTTATAATTTTTCCGCTTAACTACCAAAATTTAACTTTTTTCCGCTTAACTACAAAAAATTTTACTTTTCTCCACTTAACTACCAAAATTTATCATTTTTCCGCTTAACTACCAAAATTTTACTTTTTTCCACTTAACTTCAACAATTTAAATTTTTTCCGCTTAATTACCAAAATTTAACTTTTTTCCGCTTAACTACAAAAAATTTAACTTTTCTCCACTTAACTACCAAAATTTATAATTTTTCCGCTTAACTACCAAAATTTAACTTTTTTCCGCTTAACTACAAAAAATTTAACTTTTCTCCACTTAACTACCAAAATTTATCATTATTCCGCTTAACTACCAAAATTTAACTTTTTTCCGCTTAACTACAAAAAATTTAACTTTTCTCCACTTAACTACCAAAATTTATCATTTTTCCGCTTAACTACCAAAATTTAACTTTTTTCCGCTTAACTACAAAAAATTGAACTTTTCTCCACTTAACTACCAAAATATATCATTATTCCGCTTAACTACCAAAATTAACTTTTTTCCGCCTAACTACAAAAAATTTAACTTTTCTCCACTTAACTACCAAAATTTATCATTATTCCGCTTAACTACCAAAATTTAACTTTTTTCCGCTTAACTACAAAAAATTTTACTTTTCTCCACTTAACTACCAAAATTTATAATTTTTCCGCTTAACTACAAAAAATTTTACTTTTCTCCACTTAACTACCAAAATTTATAATTTTTCCGCTTAACTACCAAAATTTAACTTTTTTCCGCTTAACTACAAAAAATTTAACTTTTCTCCACTTAACTACCTTAATTAACTTTTCTTCTCTTAACTACTAAAAATTTAACTATTCATCACTTCAAAAATTTAAATTTCTTCCGCTTAACTACCAAAATTAACTTTTCTTCCGCTTAACTACCAAAGTTTAACTTTTTTCCTCTTAACTTCAAAAATTTAAATTTTTTCCGCTAAACTACCAAAATTAACTTTTTTCCGCTTAACTACAAAAAATTTAAATTTTTTCCGCTTAATTACCAAAATTTAACTTTTTTCCGCTTAACTACAAAAAATTTAACTTTTCTCCACTTAACTACCAAAATTTATCATTTTTCCGCTTAACTACCAAAATTTTACTTTTTTCCGCTTAACTACAAAAAATTTTACTTTTCTCCACTTAACTACCAAAATTTATAATTTTTCCGCTTAACTACCAAAATTTAACTTTTTTCCGCTTAACTACAAAAAATTTAACTTTTCTCCACTTAACTACCATAATTAACTTTTCTTCCGCTTAACTACCAAAGTTTAACTTTTTTCCACTTAACTTCAAAAATTTAACTTTTTTCCACTTAACTTCAAAAATTTAAATTTTTTACGTTTAACTACAAAAAATTTAACTTTTCTCTACTTAACTACCTTAATTAACTTTTCTTCTCTTAACTACAAAAAATTTAACTATTCATCACTTAACTTAAAAATTTAAATTTCTTCCGCTTAACTACCAAAATTTAACTTTTTTCCACTTAACTTCAAAAATTTAAATTTTTTCCGCTTAACTACCAAAATTAACTTTTTATCGCTGAACTACAAAAAATTTAACTATTCACCACTTCAAAAATTTAAATTTTTTCCGCTTAACTACCAAAATTAACTTTTTTCCACTTAACTTCAAAAATTTAAATTTTTTCCGCTTAATTACCAAAATTAACTTTTTTCCGCTTAACTACAAAAAATTTAAATTTTTTCCGCTTAATTACCAAAATTTAACTTTTTTCCGCTTAACTACAAAAAATTGAACTTTTCTCCACTTAACTACCAAAATATATCATTATTCCGCTTAACTACCAAAATTAACTTTTTTCCGCCTAACTACAAAAAATTTAACTTTTCTCCACTTAACTACCAAAATTTATCATTTTTCCGCTTAACTACCAAAATTTTACTTTTTTCCGCTTAACTACAAAAAATTTAAATTTTTTCCGCTTAATTACCAAAATTTAACTTTTTTCCGCTTAACTACAAAAAATTTAACTTTTCTCCACTTAACTACCATAATTAACTTTTCTTCCGCTTAACTACCAAAGTTTAACTTTTTTCCACTTAACTTCAAAAATTTAACTTTTTTCCACTTAACTTCAAAAATTTAAATTTTTTACGTTTAACTACAAAAAATTTAACTTTTCTCCACTTAACTACCTTAATTAACTTTTCTTCTCTTAACTACAAAAAATTTAACTATTCATCACTTAACTTAAAAATTTAAATTTCTTCCGCTTAACTACCAAAATTAACTTTTCTTCCGCTTAACTACCAAAGTTTAACTTTTTTCCTCTTAACTTCAAAAATTTAAATTTTTTCCGCTAAACTACCAAAATTAACTTTTTTCCGCTTAACTACAAAAAATTTAAATTTTTTCCGCTTAATTACCAAAATTTAACTTTTTTCCGCTTAACTACAAAAAATTTAACTTTTCTCCACTTAACTACCAAAATTTATCATTTTTCCGCTTAACTACCAAAATTTAACTTTTTTCCGCTTAACTACAAAAAATTTAACTTTTCTCCACTTAACTACCAAAATATATCATTATTCCGCTTAACTACCAAAATTAACTTTTTTCCGCCTAACTACAAAAAATTTAACTTTTCTCCACTTAACTACCAAAATTTATCATTTTTCCGCTTAACTACCAAAATTTTACTTTTTTCCGCTTAACTACAAAAAATTTTACTTTTCTCCACTTAACTACCAAAATTTATAATTTTTCCGCTTAACTACAAAAAATTTTACTTTTCTCCACTTAACTACCAAAATTTATAATTTTTCCGCTTAACTACCAAAATTTAACTTTTTTCCGCTTAACTACAAAAAATTGAACTTTTCTCCACTTAACTACCAAAATATATCATTATTCCGCTTAACTACCAAAATTAACTTTTTTCCGCCTAACTACAAAAAATTTAACTTTTCTCCACTTAACTACCAAAATTTATCATTTTTCCGCTTAACTACCAAAATTTTACTTTTTTCCGCTTAACTACAAAAAATTTTACTTTTCTCCACTTAACTACCAAAATTTATAATTTTTCCGCTTAACTACAAAAAATTTTACTTTTCTCCACTTAACTACCAAAATTTATAATTTTTCCGCTTAACTACCAAAATTTAACTTTTTTCCGCTTAACTACAAAAAATTTTACTTTTCTCCACTTAACTACCAAAATTTATCATTTTTCCGCTTAACTACCAAAATTTTACTTTTTTCCGCTTAACTACAAAAAATTTTACTTTTTTCCACTTAACTACCAAAATTTATAATTTTTCCGCTTAACTACCAAAATTTAACTTTTTTCCGCTTAACTACAAAAAATTTAACTTTTCTCCACTTAACTACCATAATTAACTTTTCTTCCGCTTAACTACCAAAGTTTAACTTTTTTCCACTTAACTTCAAAAATTTAACTTTTTTCCACTTAACTTCAAAAATTTAAATTTTTTACGTTTAACTACAAAAAATTTAACTTTTCTCCACTTAACTACCTTAATTAACTTTTCTTCTCTTAACTACAAAAAATTTAACTATTCATCACTTAACTTAAAAATTTAAATTTCTTCCGCTTAACTACCAAAATTAACTTTTCTTCCGCTTAACTACCAAAGTTTAACTTTTTTCCTCTTAACTTCAAAAATTTAAATTTTTTCCGCTAAACTACCAAAATTAACTTTTTTCCGCTTAACTACAAAAAATTTAAATTTTTTCCGCTTAATTACCAAAATTTAACTTTTTTCCGCTTAACTACAAAAAATTTAACTTTTCTCCACTTAACTACCAAAATTTATCATTTTTCCGCTTAACTACCAAAATTTAACTTTTTTCCGCTTAACTACAAAAAATTTAACTTTTCTCCACTTAACTACCAAAATTTATCATTTTTCCGCTTAACTACCAAAATTTAACTTTTTTCCGCTTAACTACAAAAAATTGAACTTTTCTCCACTTAACTACCAAAATATATCATTATTCCGCTTAACTACCAAAATTAACTTTTTTCCGCCTAACTACAAAAAATTTAACTTTTCTCCACTTAACTACCAAAATTTATCATTTTTCCGCTTAACTACCAAAATTTTACTTTTTTCCGCTTAACTACAAAAAATTTTACTTTTCTCCACTTAACTACCAAAATTTATAATTTTTCCGCTTAACTACAAAAAATTTTACTTTTCTCCACTTAACTACCAAAATTTATAATTTTTCCGCTTAACTACCAAAATTTAACTTTTTTCCGCTTAACTACAAAAAATTTAACTTTTCTCCACTTAACTACCTTAATTAACTTTTCTTCTCTGAACTACTAAAAATTTAACTATTCATCACTTCAAAAATTTAAATTTCTTCCGCTTAACTACCAAAATTAACTTTTTTCCACTTAACTTCAAAAATTTAAATTTTTTCTGCTTAACTACCAAAGTTTAACTTTTTTCCACTTAACTTCAAAAATTTAAATTTTTTCCGCTTAACTACCAAAATTAACTTTTTATCGCTGAACTACAAATAATTTAACTATTCACCACTTCAAAAATTTAAATTTTTTCCGCTTAACTACCAAAATTAACTTTTTTCCGCTGAACTACAAAAAATTTAACTATTCACCACTTCAAAAATTTAAATTTTTTCCGCTTAACTACCAAAATTAACTTTTTTCCACTTAACTTCAAAAATTTAAATTTTTTCCGCTTAATTACCAAAATTAACTTTTTTCCGCTTAACTACAAAAAATTTAAATTTTTTCCGCTTAATTACCAAAATTTAACTTTTTTCCGCTTAACTACAAAAAATTGAACTTTTCTCCACTTAACTACCAAAATATATCATTATTCCGCTTAACTACCAAAATTAACTTTTTTCCGCCTAACTACAAAAAATTTAACTTTTCTCCACTTAACTACCAAAATTTATCATTTTTCCGCTTAACTACCAAAATTTTACTTTTTTCCGCTTAACTACAAAAAATTTAAATTTTTTCCGCTTAATTACCAAAATTTAACTTTTTTCCGCTTAACTACAAAAAATTTAACTTTTCTCCACTTAACTACCATAATTAACTTTTCTTCCGCTTAACTACCAAAGTTTAACTTTTTTCCACTTAACTTCAAAAATTTAACTTTTTTCCACTTAACTTCAAAAATTTAAATTTTTTACGTTTAACTACAAAAAATTTAACTTTTCTCCACTTAACTACCTTAATTAACTTTTCTTCTCTTAACTACAAAAAATTTAACTATTCATCACTTAACTTAAAAATTTAAATTTCTTCCGCTTAACTACCAAAATTAACTTTTCTTCCGCTTAACTACCAAAGTTTAACTTTTTTCCTCTTAACTTCAAAAATTTAAATTTTTTCCGCTAAACTACCAAAATTAACTTTTTTCCGCTTAACTACAAAAAATTTAAATTTTTTCCGCTTAATTACCAAAATTTAACTTTTTTCCGCTTAACTACAAAAAATTTAACTTTTCTCCACTTAACTACCAAAATTTATCATTTTTCCGCTTAACTACCAAAATTTAACTTTTTTCCGCTTAACTACAAAAAATTTAACTTTTCTCCACTTAACTACCAAAATATATCATTATTCCGCTTAACTACCAAAATTAACTTTTTTCCGCCTAACTACAAAAAATTTAACTTTTCTCCACTTAACTACCAAAATTTATCATTTTTCCGCTTAACTACCAAAATTTTACTTTTTTCCGCTTAACTACAAAAAATTTTACTTTTCTCCACTTAACTACCAAAATTTATAATTTTTCCGCTTAACTACAAAAAATTTTACTTTTCTCCACTTAACTACCAAAATTTATAATTTTTCCGCTTAACTACCAAAATTTAACTTTTTTCCGCTTAACTACAAAAAATTGAACTTTTCTCCACTTAACTACCAAAATATATCATTATTCCGCTTAACTACCAAAATTAACTTTTTTCCGCCTAACTACAAAAAATTTAACTTTTCTCCACTTAACTACCAAAATTTATCATTTTTCCGCTTAACTACCAAAATTTTACTTTTTTCCGCTTAACTACAAAAAATTTTACTTTTCTCCACTTAACTACCAAAATTTATAATTTTTCCGCTTAACTACAAAAAATTTTACTTTTCTCCACTTAACTACCAAAATTTATAATTTTTCCGCTTAACTACCAAAATTTAACTTTTTTCCGCTTAACTACAAAAAATTTTACTTTTCTCCACTTAACTACCAAAATTTATCATTTTTCCGCTTAACTACCAAAATTTTACTTTTTTCCGCTTAACTACAAAAAATTTTACTTTTTTCCACTTAACTACCAAAATTTATAATTTTTCCGCTTAACTACCAAAATTTAACTTTTTTCCGCTTAACTACAAAAAATTTAACTTTTCTCCACTTAACTACCATAATTAACTTTTCTTCCGCTTAACTACCAAAGTTTAACTTTTTTCCACTTAACTTCAAAAATTTAACTTTTTTCCACTTAACTTCAAAAATTTAAATTTTTTACGTTTAACTACAAAAAATTTAACTTTTCTCCACTTAACTACCTTAATTAACTTTTCTTCTCTTAACTACAAAAAATTTAACTATTCATCACTTAACTTAAAAATTTAAATTTCTTCCGCTTAACTACCAAAATTAACTTTTCTTCCGCTTAACTACCAAAGTTTAACTTTTTTCCTCTTAACTTCAAAAATTTAAATTTTTTCCGCTAAACTACCAAAATTAACTTTTTTCCGCTTAACTACAAAAAATTTAAATTTTTTCCGCTTAATTACCAAAATTTAACTTTTTTCCGCTTAACTACAAAAAATTTAACTTTTCTCCACTTAACTACCAAAATTTATCATTTTTCCGCTTAACTACCAAAATTTAACTTTTTTCCGCTTAACTACAAAAAATTTAACTTTTCTCCACTTAACTACCAAAATTTATCATTTTTCCGCTTAACTACCAAAATTTAACTTTTTTCCGCTTAACTACAAAAAATTGAACTTTTCTCCACTTAACTACCAAAATATATCATTATTCCGCTTAACTACCAAAATTAACTTTTTTCCGCCTAACTACAAAAAATTTAACTTTTCTCCACTTAACTACCAAAATTTATCATTTTTCCGCTTAACTACCAAAATTTTACTTTTTTCCGCTTAACTACAAAAAATTTTACTTTTCTCCACTTAACTACCAAAATTTATAATTTTTCCGCTTAACTACAAAAAATTTTACTTTTCTCCACTTAACTACCAAAATTTATAATTTTTCCGCTTAACTACCAAAATTTAACTTTTTTCCGCTTAACTACAAAAAATTTAACTTTTCTCCACTTAACTACCTTAATTAACTTTTCTTCTCTGAACTACTAAAAATTTAACTATTCATCACTTCAAAAATTTAAATTTCTTCCGCTTAACTACCAAAATTAACTTTTTTCCACTTAACTTCAAAAATTTAAATTTTTTCTGCTTAACTACCAAAGTTTAACTTTTTTCCACTTAACTTCAAAAATTTAAATTTTTTCCGCTTAACTACCAAAATTAACTTTTTATCGCTGAACTACAAATAATTTAACTATTCACCACTTCAAAAATTTAAATTTTTTCCGCTTAACTACCAAAATTAACTTTTTTCCGCTGAACTACAAAAAATTTAACTATTCACCACTTCAAAAATTTAAATTTTTTCCGCTTAACTACCAAAATTAACTTTTTTCCGCTTAACTACAAAAAATTTAACTTTTCTCCACTTAACTACCAAAATTTATCATTTTTCCGCTTAACTACCAAAATTTAACTTTTTTCCGCTTAACTACAAAAAATTGAACTTTTCTCCACTTAACTACCAAAATATATCATTATTCCGCTTAACTACCAAAATTAACTTTTTTCCGCCTAACTACAAAAAATTTAACTTTTCTCCACTTAACTACCAAAATTTATCATTTTTCCGCTTAACTACCAAAATTTTACTTTTTTCCGCTTAACTACAAAAAATTTTACTTTTCTCCACTTAACTACCAAAATTTATAATTTTTCCGCTTAACTACCAAAATTTAACTTTTTTCCGCTTAACTACAAAAAATTTAACTTTTCTCCACTTAACTACCATAATTAACTTTTCTTCCGCTTAACTACCAAAGTTTAACTTTTTTCCACTTAACTTCAAAAATTTAACTTTTTTCCACTTAACTTCAAAAATTTAAATTTTTTACGTTTAACTACAAAATATTTAACTTTTCTCCACTTAACTACCTTAATTAACTTTTCTTCTCTTAACTACAAAAAATTTAACTATTCATCACTTAACTTAAAAATTTAAATTTCTTCCGCTTAACTACCAAAATTAACTTTTCTTCCGCTTAACTACCAAAGTTTAACTTTTTTCCTCTTAACTTCAAAAATTTAAATTTTTTCCGCTAAACTACCAAAATTAACTTTTTTCCGCTTAACTACAAAAAATTTAAATTTTTTCCGCTTAATTACCAAAATTTAACTTTTTTCCGCTTAACTACAAAAAATTTAACTTTTCTCCACTTAACTACCAAAATTTATCATTTTTCCGCTTAACTACCAAAATTTAACTTTTTTCCGCTTAACTACAAAAAATTTAACTTTTCTCCACTTAACTACCAAAATTTATAATTTTTCCGCTTAACTACCAAAATTTAACTTTTTTCCGCTTAACTACAAAAAATTTAACTTTTCTCCACTTAACTACCAAAATTTATCGTTTTTCCGCTTAACTACCAAAATTAAACTTTTTTCCACTTAACTTCAAAAATTTAAATTTTTTCCGCTTAACTACCAAAATTAACTTTTTATCGCTGAACTACAAAAAATTTAACTATTCACCACTTCAAAAATTTAAATTTTTTCCGCTTAACTACCAAAATTAACTTTTTTCCACTTAACTTCAAAAATTTAAATTTTTTCCGCTTAATTACCAAAATTAACTTTTTTCCGCTTAACTACAAAAAATTTAAATTTTTTCCGCTTAATTACCAAAATTTAACTTTTTTCCGCTTAACTACAAAAAATTTAACTTTTCTCCACTTAACTACCAAAATTTATCATTTTTCCGCTTAACTACCAAAATTTAACTTTTTTCCACTTAACTTCAAAAATTTAAATTTTCTCCACTTAACTACCAAAATTTATAATTTTTCCGCTTAACTACCAAAATTTAACTTTTTTCCGCTTAACTACAAAAAATTTAACTTTTCTCCACTTAACTACCAAAATTTATAATTTTTCCGCTTAACTACCAAAATTTAACTTTTTTCCGCTTAACTACAAAAAATTTAACTTTTCTCCACTTAACTACCAAAATTTATCATTATTCCGCTTAACTACCAAAATTTAACTTTTTTCCGCTTAACTACAAAAAATTTAACTTTTCTCCACTTAACTACCAAAATTTATAATTTTTCCGCTTAACTACCAAAATTTAACTTTTTTCCGCTTAACTACAAAAAATTTAACTTTTCTCCACTTAACTACCAAAATTTATAATTTTTCCGCTTAACTACCAAAATTTAACTTTTTTCCGCTTAACTACAAAAAATTTAACTTTTCTCCACTTAACTACCATAATTAAATTTTCTTCCGCTTAACTACCAAAGTTTAACTTTTTTCCACTTAACTTCAAAAATTTAACTTTTTTCCACTTAACTTCAAAAATTTAAATTTTTTACGTTTAACTACAAAAAATTTAACTTTTCTCCACTTAACTACCTTAATTAACTTTTCTTCTCTTAACTACAAAAAATTTAACTATTCATCACTTAACTTAAAAATTTAAATTTCTTCCGCTTAACTACCAAAATTAACTTTTCTTCCGCTTAACTACCAAAGTTTAACTTTTTTCCTCTTAACTTCAAAAATTTAAATTTTTTCCGCTAAACTACCAAAATTAACTTTTTTCCGCTTAACTACAAAAAATTTAAATTTTTTCCGCTTAATTACCAAAATTTAACTTTTTTCCGCTTAACTACAAAAAATTTAACTTTTCTCCACTTAACTACCAAAATTTATCATTTTTCCGCTTAACTACCAAAATTTAACTTTTTTCCACTTAACTTCAACAATTTAAATTTTTTCCGCTTAATTACCAAAATTTAACTTTTTTCCGCTTAACTACAAAAAATTTAACTTTTCTCCACTTAACTACCAAAATTTATAATTTTTCCGCTTAACTACCAAAATTTAACTTTTTTCCGCTTAACTACAAAAAATTTAACTTTTCTCCACTTAACTACCAAAATTTATCATTTTTCCGCTTAACTACCAAAATTAACTTTTTTCCGCCTAACTACAAAAAATTTAACTTTTCTCCACTTAACTACCAAAATTTATCATTTTTCCGCTTAACTACCAAAATTTTACTTTTTTCCGCTTAACTACAAAAAATTTAACTTTTCTCCACTTAACTACCATAATTAATTTTTCTTCTCTTAACTACAAAAAATTTTACTTTTCTCCACTTAACTACCAAAATTTATCATTTTTCCGCTTAACTACCAAAATTTTACTTTTTTCCGCTTAACTACAAAAAATTTAACTTTTCTCCACTTAACTACCATAATTAACTTTTCTTCCGCTTAACTACCAAAGTTTAACTTTTTTCCACTTAACTTCAAAAATTTAACTTTTTTCCACTTAACTTCAACAATTTAAATTTTTTCCGCTTAATTACCAAAATTTAACTTTTTTCCGCTTAACTAAAAAAAATTTAACTTTTCTCCACTTAACTACCAAAATTTATAATTTTTCTGCTTAACTACCATAGTTTAACTTTTTTCCACTTAACTTCAAAAATTTAACTTTTTTCCACTTAACTTCAAAAATTTAAATTTTTTACGTTTAACTACAAAAAATTTAACTTTTCTCCACTTAACTACCTTAATTAACTTTTCTTCTCTTAACTACAAAAAATTTAACTATTCATCACTTAACTTAAAAATTTAAATTTCTTCCGCTTAACTACCAAAATTAACTTTTCTTCCGCTTAACTACCAAAGTTTAACTTTTTTCCTCTTAACTTCAAAAATTTAAATTTTTTCCGCTAAACTACCAAAATTAACTTTTTTCCGCTTAACTACAAAAAATTTAAATTTTTTCCTCTTAAATTCAAAAATTTAAATTTTTTCCGCTAAACTACCAAAATTAACTTTTTTCCGCTTAACTACAAAAAATTTAACTTTTCTCCACTTAACTACCAAAATTTATCATTTTTCCGCTTAACTACCAAAATTTAACTTTTTTCCACTTAACTTCAACAATTTAAATTTTTTCCGCTTAATTACCAAAATTTAACTTTTTTCCGCTTAACTACAAAAAATTTAACTTTTCTCCACTTAACTACCAAAATTTATAATTTTTCCGCTTAACTACCAAAATTTAACTTTTTTCCGCTTAACTACAAAAAATTTAACTTTTCTCCACTTAACTACCAAAATTTATCATTTTTCCGCTTAACTACCAAAATTAACTTTTTTCCGCCTAACTACAAAAAATTTAACTTTTCTCCACTTAACTACCAAAATTTATCATTTTTCCGCTTAACTACCAAAATTTTACTTTTTTCCGCTTAACTACAAAAAATTTAACTTTTCTCCACTTAACTACCATAATTAATTTTTCTTCTCTTAACTACAAAAAATTTTACTTTTCTCCACTTAACTACCAAAATTTATCATTTTTCCGCTTAACTACCAAAATTTTACTTTTTTCCGCTTAACTACAAAAAATTTTACTTTTTTCCACTTAACTACCAAAATTTATAATTTTTCCGCTTAACTACCAAAATTTAACTTTTTTCCGCTTAACTACAAAAAATTTAACTTTTCTCCACTTAACTACCATAATTAACTTTTCTTCCGCTTAACTACCAAAGTTTAACTTTTTTCCACTTAACTTCAAAAATTTAACTTTTTTCCACTTAACTTCAAAAATTTAAATTTTTTACGTTTAACTACAAAAAATTTAACTTTTCTCCACTTAACTACCTTAATTAACTTTTCTTCTCTTAACTACAAAAAATTTAACTATTCATCACTTAACTTAAAAATTTAAATTTCTTCCGCTTAACTACCAAAATTAACTTTTCTTCCGCTTAACTACCAAAGTTTAACTTTTTTCCTCTTAACTTCAAAAATTTAAATTTTTTCCGCTAAACTACCAAAATTAACTTTTTTCCGCTTAACTACAAAAAATTTAAATTTTTTCCGCTTAATTACCAAAATTTAACTTTTTTCCGCTTAACTACAAAAAATTTAACTTTTCTCCACTTAACTACCAAAATTTATCATTTTTCCGCTTAACTACCAAAATTTAACTTTTTTCCGCTTAACTACAAAAAATTTAACTTTTCTCCACTTAACTACCAAAATTTATCATTTTTCCGCTTAACTACCAAAATTTAACTTTTTTCCGCTTAACTACAAAAAATTGAACTTTTCTCCACTTAACTACCAAAATATATCATTATTCCGCTTAACTACCAAAATTAACTTTTTTCCGCCTAACTACAAAAAATTTAACTTTTCTCCACTTAACTACCAAAATTTATCATTTTTCCGCTTAACTACCAAAATTTTACTTTTTTCCGCTTAACTACAAAAAATTTTACTTTTCTCCACTTAACTACCAAAATTTATAATTTTTCCGCTTAACTACAAAAAATTTTACTTTTCTCCACTTAACTACCAAAATTTATAATTTTTCCGCTTAACTACCAAAATTTAACTTTTTTCCGCTTAACTACAAAAAATTTAACTTTTCTCCACTTAACTACCTTAATTAACTTTTCTTCTCTGAACTACTAAAAATTTAACTATTCATCACTTCAAAAATTTAAATTTCTTCCGCTTAACTACCAAAATTAACTTTTTTCCACTTAACTTCAAAAATTTAAATTTTTTCTGCTTAACTACCAAAGTTTAACTTTTTTCCACTTAACTTCAAAAATTTAAATTTTTTCCGCTTAACTACCAAAATTAACTTTTTATCGCTGAACTACAAATAATTTAACTATTCACCACTTCAAAAATTTAAATTTTTTCCGCTTAACTACCAAAATTAACTTTTTTCCGCTGAACTACAAAAAATTTAACTATTCACCACTTCAAAAATTTAAATTTTTTCCGCTTAACTACCAAAATTAACTTTTTTCCGCTTAACTACAAAAAATTTAACTTTTCTCCACTTAACTACCAAAATTTATCATTTTTCCGCTTAACTACCAAAATTTAACTTTTTTCCGCTTAACTACAAAAAATTGAACTTTTCTCCACTTAACTACCAAAATATATCATTATTCCGCTTAACTACCAAAATTAACTTTTTTCCGCCTAACTACAAAAAATTTAACTTTTCTCCACTTAACTACCAAAATTTATCATTTTTCCGCTTAACTACCAAAATTTTACTTTTTTCCGCTTAACTACAAAAAATTTTACTTTTCTCCACTTAACTACCAAAATTTATAATTTTTCCGCTTAACTACCAAAATTTAACTTTTTTCCGCTTAACTACAAAAAATTTAACTTTTCTCCACTTAACTACCATAATTAACTTTTCTTCCGCTTAACTACCAAAGTTTAACTTTTTTCCACTTAACTTCAAAAATTTAACTTTTTTCCACTTAACTTCAAAAATTTAAATTTTTTACGTTTAACTACAAAATATTTAACTTTTCTCCACTTAACTACCTTAATTAACTTTTCTTCTCTTAACTACAAAAAATTTAACTATTCATCACTTAACTTAAAAATTTAAATTTCTTCCGCTTAACTACCAAAATTAACTTTTCTTCCGCTTAACTACCAAAGTTTAACTTTTTTCCTCTTAACTTCAAAAATTTAAATTTTTTCCGCTAAACTACCAAAATTAACTTTTTTCCGCTTAACTACAAAAAATTTAAATTTTTTCCGCTTAATTACCAAAATTTAACTTTTTTCCGCTTAACTACAAAAAATTTAACTTTTCTCCACTTAACTACCAAAATTTATCATTTTTCCGCTTAACTACCAAAATTTAACTTTTTTCCGCTTAACTACAAAAAATTTAACTTTTCTCCACTTAACTACCAAAATTTATAATTTTTCCGCTTAACTACCAAAATTTAACTTTTTTCCGCTTAACTACAAAAAATTTAACTTTTCTCCACTTAACTACCAAAATTTATCGTTTTTCCGCTTAACTACCAAAATTAAACTTTTTTCCACTTAACTTCAAAAATTTAAATTTTTTCCGCTTAACTACCAAAATTAACTTTTTATCGCTGAACTACAAAAAATTTAACTATTCACCACTTCAAAAATTTAAATTTTTTCCGCTTAACTACCAAAATTAACTTTTTTCCACTTAACTTCAAAAATTTAAATTTTTTCCGCTTAATTACCAAAATTAACTTTTTTCCGCTTAACTACAAAAAATTTAAATTTTTTCCGCTTAATTACCAAAATTTAACTTTTTTCCGCTTAACTACAAAAAATTTAACTTTTCTCCACTTAACTACCAAAATTTATCATTTTTCCGCTTAACTACCAAAATTTAACTTTTTTCCACTTAACTTCAAAAATTTAAATTTTCTCCACTTAACTACCAAAATTTATAATTTTTCCGCTTAACTACCAAAATTTAACTTTTTTCCGCTTAACTACAAAAAATTTAACTTTTCTCCACTTAACTACCAAAATTTATAATTTTTCCGCTTAACTACCAAAATTTAACTTTTTTCCGCTTAACTACAAAAAATTTAACTTTTCTCCACTTAACTACCAAAATTTATCATTATTCCGCTTAACTACCAAAATTTAACTTTTTTCCGCTTAACTACAAAAAATTTAACTTTTCTCCACTTAACTACCAAAATTTATAATTTTTCCGCTTAACTACCAAAATTTAACTTTTTTCCGCTTAACTACAAAAAATTTAACTTTTCTCCACTTAACTACCAAAATTTATAATTTTTCCGCTTAACTACCAAAATTTAACTTTTTTCCGCTTAACTACAAAAAATTTAACTTTTCTCCACTTAACTACCATAATTAAATTTTCTTCCGCTTAACTACCAAAGTTTAACTTTTTTCCACTTAACTTCAAAAATTTAACTTTTTTCCACTTAACTTCAAAAATTTAAATTTTTTACGTTTAACTACAAAAAATTTAACTTTTCTCCACTTAACTACCTTAATTAACTTTTCTTCTCTTAACTACAAAAAATTTAACTATTCATCACTTAACTTAAAAATTTAAATTTCTTCCGCTTAACTACCAAAATTAACTTTTCTTCCGCTTAACTACCAAAGTTTAACTTTTTTCCTCTTAACTTCAAAAATTTAAATTTTTTCCGCTAAACTACCAAAATTAACTTTTTTCCGCTTAACTACAAAAAATTTAAATTTTTTCCGCTTAATTACCAAAATTTAACTTTTTTCCGCTTAACTACAAAAAATTTAACTTTTCTCCACTTAACTACCAAAATTTATCATTTTTCCGCTTAACTACCAAAATTTAACTTTTTTCCACTTAACTTCAACAATTTAAATTTTTTCCGCTTAATTACCAAAATTTAACTTTTTTCCGCTTAACTACAAAAAATTTAACTTTTCTCCACTTAACTACCAAAATTTATAATTTTTCCGCTTAACTACCAAAATTTAACTTTTTTCCGCTTAACTACAAAAAATTTAACTTTTCTCCACTTAACTACCAAAATTTATCATTTTTCCGCTTAACTACCAAAATTAACTTTTTTCCGCCTAACTACAAAAAATTTAACTTTTCTCCACTTAACTACCAAAATTTATCATTTTTCCGCTTAACTACCAAAATTTTACTTTTTTCCGCTTAACTACAAAAAATTTAACTTTTCTCCACTTAACTACCATAATTAATTTTTCTTCTCTTAACTACAAAAAATTTTACTTTTCTCCACTTAACTACCAAAATTTATCATTTTTCCGCTTAACTACCAAAATTTTACTTTTTTCCGCTTAACTACAAAAAATTTAACTTTTCTCCACTTAACTACCATAATTAACTTTTCTTCCGCTTAACTACCAAAGTTTAACTTTTTTCCACTTAACTTCAAAAATTTAACTTTTTTCCACTTAACTTCAACAATTTAAATTTTTTCCGCTTAATTACCAAAATTTAACTTTTTTCCGCTTAACTAAAAAAAATTTAACTTTTCTCCACTTAACTACCAAAATTTATAATTTTTCCGCTTAACTACCATAGTTTAACTTTTTTCCACTTAACTTCAAAAATTTAACTTTTTTCCACTTAACTTCAAAAATTTAAATTTTTTACGTTTAACTACAAAAAATTTAACTTTTCTCCACTTAACTACCTTAATTAACTTTTCTTCTCTTAACTACAAAAAATTTAACTATTCATCACTTAACTTAAAAATTTAAATTTCTTCCGCTTAACTACCAAAATTAACTTTTCTTCCGCTTAACTACCAAAGTTTAACTTTTTTCCTCTTAACTTCAAAAATTTAAATTTTTTCCGCTAAACTACCAAAATTAACTTTTTTCCGCTTAACTACAAAAAATTTAAATTTTTTCCTCTTAAATTCAAAAATTTAAATTTTTTCCGCTAAACTACCAAAATTAACTTTTTTCCGCTTAACTACAAAAAATTTAACTTTTCTCCACTTAACTACCAAAATTTATCATTTTTCCGCTTAACTACCAAAATTTAACTTTTTTCCACTTAACTTCAACAATTTAAATTTTTTCCGCTTAATTACCAAAATTTAACTTTTTTCCGCTTAACTACAAAAAATTTAACTTTTCTCCACTTAACTACCAAAATTTATAATTTTTCCGCTTAACTACCAAAATTTAACTTTTTTCCGCTTAACTACAAAAAATTTAACTTTTCTCCACTTAACTACCAAAATTTATCATTTTTCCGCTTAACTACCAAAATTAACTTTTTTCCGCCTAACTACAAAAAATTTAACTTTTCTCCACTTAACTACCAAAATTTATCATTTTTCCGCTTAACTACCAAAATTTTACTTTTTTCCGCTTAACTACAAAAAATTTAACTTTTCTCCACTTAACTACCATAATTAATTTTTCTTCTCTTAACTACAAAAAATTTTACTTTTCTCCACTTAACTACCAAAATTTATCATTTTTCCGCTTAACTACCAAAATTTTACTTTTTTCCGCTTAACTACAAAAAATTTAACTTTTCTCCACTTAACTACCAAAATTTATAATTTTTCCGCTTAACTACCAAAATTTAACTTTTTTCCGCTTAACTACAAAAAATTTAACTTTTCTCCACTTAACTACCAAAATTTATCATTTTTCCGCTTAACTACCAAAATTTAACTTTTTTCCGCTTAACTACAAAAAATTGAACTTTTCTCCACTTAACTACCAAAATATATCATTATTCCGCTTAACTACCAAAATTAACTTTTTTCCGCTTAACTACAAAAAATTTAAATTTTTTCCGCTTAATTACCAAAATTTAACTTTTTTCCGCTTAACTACAAAAAATTTAACTTTTCTCCACTTAACTACCAAAATTTATCATTTTTCCGCTTAACTACCAAAATTTAACTTTTTTCCACTTAACTTCAACAATTTAAATTTTTTCCGCTTAATTACCAAAATTTAACTTTTTTCCGCTTAACTACAAAAAATTTAACTTTTCTCCACTTAACTACCAAAATTTATAATTTTTCCGCTTAACTACCAAAATTTAACTTTTTTCCGCTTAACTACAAAAAATTTAACTTTTCTCCACTTAACTACCAAAATTTATCATTATTCCGCTTAACTACCAAAATTTAACTTTTTTCCGCTTAACTACAAAAAATTTAACTTTTCTCCACTTAACTACCAAAATTTATCATTTTTCCGCTTAACTACCAAAATTTAACTTTTTTCCGCTTAACTACAAAAAATTTAACTTTTCTCCACTTAACTACCAAAATATATCATTATTCCGCTTAACTACCAAAATTAACTTTTTTCCGCCTAACTACAAAAAATTTAACTTTTCTCCACTTAACTACCAAAATTTATCATTTTTCCGCTTAACTACCAAAATTTTACTTTTTTCCGCTTAACTTCAAAAAATTTTACTTTTCTCCACTTAACTACCAAAATTTATAATTTTTCCGCTTAACTACCAAAATTTAACTTTTTTCCGCTTAACTACAAAAAATTTAACTTTTCTCCACTTAACTACCATAATTAACTTTTCTTCCGCTTAACTACCAAAGTTTAACTTTTTTCCACTTAACTTCAAAAATTTAACTTTTTTCCACTTAACTTCAACAATTTAAATTTTTTCCGCTTAATTACCAAAATTTTACTTTTTTCCGCTTAACTACAAAAAATTTAACTTTTCTCCACTTAACTACCAAAATTTATAATTTTTCCGCTTAACTACCAAAATTTAACTTTTTTCCGCTTAACTACAAAAAATTTAACTTTTCTCCACTTAACTACCAAAATTTATCATTTTTCCGCTTAACTACCAAAATTTAACTTTTTTCCACTTAACTTCAAAAATTTAAATTTTTTCCGCTTAATTACCAAAATTTAACTTTTTTCCGCTTAACTACAAAAAATTGAACTTTTCTCCACTTAACTACCAAAATATATCATTATTCCGCTTAACTACCAAAATTAACTTTTTTCCGCCTAACTACAAAAAATTTAACTTTTCTCCACTTAACTACCAAAATTTATCATTTTTCCGCTTAACTACCAAAATTTTATTTTTTTCCGCTTAACTGCAAAAAATTTAACTTTTCTCCACTTAACTATCATAATTAATTTTTCTTCTCTTAACTACAAAAAATTTTACTTTTCTCCACTTAACTACCAAAATTTATAATTTTTCCGCTTAACTACCAAAATTTAACTTTTTTCCGCTTAACTACAAAAAATTTAACTTTTCTCCACTTAACTACCAAAATTTATCATTTTTCCGCTTAACTACCAAAATTTAACTTTTTTCCGCTTAACTACAAAAAATTGAACTTTTCTCCACTTAACTACCAAAATATATCATTATTCCGCTTAACTACCAAAATTAACTTTTTTCCGCTTAACTACAAAAAATTTAAATTTTTTCCGCTTAATTACCAAAATTTAACTTTTTTCCGCTTAACTACAAAAAATTTAACTTTTCTCCACTTAACTACCAAAATTTATCATTATTCCGCTTAACTACCAAAATTTAACTTTTTTCCGCTTAACTACAAAAAATTTAACTTTTCTCCACTTAACTACCAAAATTTATCATTTTTCCGCTTAACTACCAAAATTTAACTTTTTTCCGCTTAACTACAAAAAATTGAACTTTTCTCCACTTAACTACCAAAATATATCATTATTCCGCTTAACTACCAAAATTAACTTTTTTCCGCCTAACTACAAAAAATTTAACTTTTCTCCACTTAACTACCAAAATTTATCATTTTTCCGCTTAACTACCAAAATTTTACTTTTTTCCGCTTAACTACAAAAAATTTAACTTTTCTCCACTTAACTACCATAATTAACTTTTCTTCCGCTTAACTACCAAAGTTTAACTTTTTTCCACTTAACTTCAAAAATTTAACTTTTTTCCACTTAACTTCAAAAATTTAAATTTTTTACGTTTAACTACAAAAAATTTAACTTTTCTCCACTTAACTACCTTAATTAACTTTTCTTCTCTTAACTACAAAAAATTTAACTTTTCATCACTTAACTTAAAAATTTAAATTTCTTCCGCTTAACTACCAAAATTAACTTTTCTTCCGCTTAACTACCAAAGTTTAACTTTTTTCCTCTTAACTTCAAAAATTTAAATTTTTTCCGCTAAACTACCAAAATTAACTTTTTTCCGCTTAACTACAAAAAATTTAAATTTTTTCCGCTTACTTACCAAAATTTAACTTTTTTCCGCTTAACTACAAAAAATTTAACTTTTCTCCACTTAACTACCAAAATTTATCATTTTTCCGCTTAACTACCAAAATTTAACTTTTTTCCACTTAACTTCAAAAATTTAAATTTTTTCCGCTTAATTACCAAAATTTAACTTTTTTCCGCTTAACTACAAAAAATTGAACTTTTCTCCACTTAACTACCAAAATATATCATTATTCCGCTTAACTACCAAAATTAACTTTTTTCCGCCTAACTACAAAAAATTTAACTTTTCTCCACTTAACTACCAAAATTTATCATTTTTCCGCTTAACTACCAAAATTTTACTTTTTTCCGCTTAACTACAAAAAATTTAACTTTTCTCCACTTAACTACCATAATTAATTTTTCTTCTCTTAACTACAAAAAATTTTACTTTTCTCCACTTAACTACCAAAATTTATCATTTTTCCGCTTAACTACCAAAATTTTACTTTTTTCCGCTTAACTACAAAAAATTTAACTTTTCTCCACTTAACTACCAAAATTTATAATTTTTCCGCTTAACTACCAAAATTTAACTTTTTTCCGCTTAACTACAAAAAATTTAACTTTTCTCCATTTAACTACCAAAATTTATCATTTTTCCGCTTAACTACCAAAATTTAACTTTTTTCCGCTTAACTACAAAAAATTGAACTTTTCTCCACTTAACTACCAAAATATATCATTATTCCGCTTAACTACCAAAATTAACTTTTTTCCGCTTAACTACAAAAAATTTAAATTTTTTCCGCTTAATTACCAAAATTTAACTTTTTTCCGCTTAACTACAAAAAATTTAACTTTTCTCCACTTAACTACCAAAATTTATCATTTTTCCGCTTAACTACAAAAAATTTAACTTTTCTCCACTTAACTACCAAAATTTATAATTTTTCCGCTTAACTACCAAAATTTAACTTTTTTCCGCTTAACTACAAAAAATTTAACTTTTCTCCACTTTACTACCATAATTAACTTTTCTTCCGCTTAACTACCAAAGTTTAACTTTTTTCCACTTAACTTCAAAAATTTAACTTTTTTCCACTTAACTTCAACAATTTAAATTTTTTCCGCTTAATTACCAAAATTTAACTTTTTTCCGCTTAACTACAAAAAATTTAACTTTTCTCCACTTAACTACCAAAATTTATAATTTTTCCGCTTAACTACCAAAATTTAACTTTTTTCCGCTTAACTACAAAAAATTTAACTTTTCTCCACTTAACTACCAAAATTTATCATTTTTCCGCTTAACTAACAAAATTTAACTTTTTTCCGCTTAACTACAAAAAATTGAACTTTTCTCCACTTAACTACCAAAATATATCATTTTTCCGCTTAACTACCAAAATTTAACTTTTTTCCACTTAACTTCAAAAATTTAAATTTTTTCCGCTTAATTACCAAAATTTAACTTTTTTCCGCTTAACTACAAAAAATTGAACTTTTCTCCGATTAACTACCAAAATATATCATTATTCCGCTTAACTACCAAAATTAACTTTTTTCCGCCTAACTACAAAAAATTTAACTTTTCTCCACTTAACTACCAAAATTTATCATTTTTCCGCTTAACTACCAAAATTTTACTTTTTTCCGCTTAACTACAAAAAATTTAACTTTTCTCCACTTAACTACCATAATTAATTTTTCTTCTCTTAACTACAAAAAATTTTACTTTTCTCCACTTAACTACCAAAATTTATAATTTTTCCGCTTAACTACCAAAATTTAACTTTTTTCCACTTAACTTCAAAAATTTAAATTTTTTCAGCTTAACTACCAAAATTAACTTTTTATCGCTGAACTACAAAAAATTTAACTATTCACCACTTAAAAAATTTAAATTTTTTCCGCTTAACTACCAAAATTAACTTTTTTCCGCTGAACTACAAAAAATTTAACTATTCACCACTTCAAAAATTTAAATTTTTTCCGCTTAACTACCAAAATTAACTTTTTTCCGCTTAACTACAAAAAATTTAACTTTTCTCCACTTAACTACCAAAATTTATCATTTTTCCGCTTAACTACCAAAATTTAACTTTTTTCCGCTTAACTACAAAAAATTGAACTTTTCTCCACTTAACTACCAAAATATATCATTATTCCGCTTAACTACCAAAATTAACTTTTTTCCGCCTAACTACAAAAAATTTAACTTTTCTCCACTTAACTACCAAAATTTATAATTTTTCCGCTTAACTACCAAAATTTAACTTTTTTCCGCTTAACTACAAAAAATTTTACTTTTCTCCACTTAACTACCAAAATTTATAATTTTTCCGCTTAACTACCAAAATTTAACTTTTTTCCGCTTAACTACAAAAAATTTAACTTTTCTCCACTTAACTACCATAATTAACTTTTCTTCCGCTTAACTACCAAAGTTTAACTTTTTTCCACTTAACTTCAAAAATTTAACTTTTTTCCACTTAACTTCAAAAATTTAAATTTTTTACGTTTAACTACAAAAAATTTAACTTTTCTCCACTTAACTACCTTAATTAACTTTTCTTCTCTTAACTACAAAAAATTTAACTATTCATCACTTAACTTAAAAATTTAAATTTCTTCCGCTTAACTACCAAAATTAACTTTTCTTCCGCTTAACTACCAAAGTTTAACTTTTTTCCTCTTAACTTCAAAAATTTAAATTTTTTCCGCTAAACTACCAAAATTAACTTTTTTCCGCTTAACTACAAAAAATTTAAATTTTTTCCGCTTAATTACCAAAATTTAACTTTTTTCCGCTTAACTACAAAAAATTTAACTTTTCTCCACTTAACTACCAAAATTTATCATTTTTCCGCTTAACTACCAAAATTTAACTTTTTTCCACTTAACTTCAACAATTTAAATTTTTTCCGCTTAATTACCAAAATTTAACTTTTTTCCGCTTAACTACAAAAAATTTAACTTTTCTCCACTTAACTACCAAAATTTATCATTTTTCCGCTTAACTACCAAAATTTAACTTTTTTCCGCTTAACTACAAAAAATTGAACTTTTCTCCACTTAACTACCAAAATTTATAATTTTTCCGCTTAACTACCAAAATTTAACTTTTTTCCGCTTAACTACAAAAAATTTATTTTTTCTCCACTTAACTACCAAAATTTATCATTATTCCGCTTAACTACCAAAATTTAACTTTTTTCCGCTTAACTACAAAAAATTTAACTTTTCTCCACTTAACTACCAAAATTTATCATTTTTCCGCTTAACTACCAAAATTTTACTTTTTTCCGCTTAACTACAAAAAATTTTACTTTTCTCCACTTAACTACCAAAATTTATAATTTTTCCGCTTAACTACCGAAATTTAACTTTTTTCCGCTTAACTACAAAAAATTTAACTTTTCTCCACTTAACTACCATAATTAACTTTTCTTCCGCTTAACTACCAAAGTTTAACTTTTTTCCACTTAACTTTAAAAATTTAACTTTTTTCCACTTAACTTCAACAATTTAAATTTTTTCCGCTTAATTACCAAAATTTAACTTTTTTCCGCTTAACTACAAAAAATTTAACTTTTCTCCACTTAACTACCAAAATTTATAATTTTTCCGCTTAACTACCAAAATTTAACTTTTTTCCGCTTAACTACAAAAAATTGAACTTTTCTCCACTTAACTACCACAATATATCATTATTCCGCTTAACTACCAAAATTAACTTTTTTCCGCCTAACTACAAAAAATTTAACTTTTCTCCACTTAACTACCATAGTTAACTTTTCTTCCGCTTAACTACCAAAGTTTAACTTTTTTCCACTTAACTTCAAAAATTTAAATTTTTTCCGCTTAACTACCAAAATTAACTTTTTATCGCTGAACTACAAAAAATTTAACTATTCACCACTTCAAAAATTTAAATTTTTTCCGCTTAACTACCAAAATTAACTTTTTTCCGCTGAACTACAAAAAATTTAACTATTCACCACTTCAAAAATTTAAATTTTTTCCGATTAACTACCAAAATTAACTTTTTTCCGCTGAACTAAAAAAAATTTAACTTTTCTCCACTTAACTACCAAAATTTATCATTTTTCCGCTTAACTACCAAAATTTAACTTTTTTCCACTTAACTTCAAAAATTTAAATTTTTTCCGCTTAATTACCAAAATTTAACTTTTTTCCGCTTAACTACAAAAAATTGAACTTTTCTCCACTTAACTACCAAAATATATCATTATTCCGCTTAACTACCAAAATTAACTTTTTTCCGCCTAACTACAAAAAATTTAACTTTTCTCCACTTAACTACCAAAATTTATCATTTTTCCGCTTAACTACCAAAATTTTACTTTTTTCCGCTTAACTACAAAAAATTTAACTTTTCTCCACTTAACTACCATAATTAATTTTTCTTCTCTTAACTACAAAAAATTTTACTTTTCTCCACTTAACTACCAAAATTTATAATTTTTCCGCTTAACTACCAAAATTTAACTTTTTTCCGCTTAACTACAAAAAATTTAACTTTTCTCCACTTAACTACCAAAATTTATCATTTTTCCGCTTAACTACCAAAATTTAACTTTTTTCCGCTTAACTACAAAAAATTGAACTTTTCTCCACTTAACTACCAAAATATATCATTATTCCGCTTAACTACCAAAATTAACTTTTTTCCGCTTAACTACAAAAAATTTAAATTTTTTCCGCTTAATTACCAAAATTTAACTTTTTTCCGCTTAACTACAAAAAATTTAACTTTTCTCCACTTAACTACCAAAATTTATCATTTTTCCGCTTAACTACCAAAATTTAACTTTTTTCCACTTAACTTCAACAATTTAAATTTTTTTCGCTTAATTACCAAAATTTAACTTTTTTCCGCTTAACTACAAAAAATTTAACTTTTCTCCACTTAACTACCAAAATTTATAATTTTTCCGCTTAACTACCAAAATTTAACTTTTTTCCGCTTAACTACAAAAAATTTAACTTTTCTCCACTTAACTACCAAAATTTATCATTTTTCCGCTTAACTACCAAAATTTTACTTTTTTCCGCTTAACTACAAAAAATTTAACTTTTCTCCACTTAACTACCAAAATTTATAATTTTTCCGCTTAACTACCAAAATTTAACTTTTTTCCGCTTAACTACAAAAAATTTAACTTTTCTCCACTTAACTACCAAAATTTATCATTTTTCCGCTTAACTACCAAAATTTAACTTTTTTCCGCTTAACTACAAAAAATTGAACTTTTCTCCACTTAACTACCAAAATATATCATTATTCCGCTTAACTACCAAAATTAACTTTTTTCCGCTTAACTACAAAAATTTAACTTTTTTCCGCTTAACTACAAAAAATTTAACTTTTCTCCACTTAACTACCATAATTAACTTTTCTTCCGCTTAACTACCAAAGTTTAACTTTTTTCCACTTAACTTCAAAAATTTAACTTTTTTCCACTTAACTTCAACAATTTAAATTTTTTCCGCTTAATTACCAAAATTTAACTTTTTTCCGCTTAACTACAAAAAATTGAACTTTTCTCCACTTAACTACCAAAATATATCATTATTCCGCTTAACTACCAAAATTAACTTTTTTCCGCCTAACTACAAAAAATTTAACTTTTCTCCACTTAACTACCAAAATTTATCATTTTTCCGCTTAACTACCAAAATTTTACTTTTTTCCGCTTAACTACAAAAAATTTAACTTTTCTCCACTTAACTACCATAATTAACTTTTCTTCCGCTTAACTACCAAAGTTTAACTTTTTTCCACTTAACTTCAAAAATTTAACTTTTTTCCACTTAACTTCAAAAATTTAAATTTTTTACGTTTAACTACAAAAAATTTAACTTTTCTCCACTTAACTACCTTAATTAACTTTTCTTCTCTTAACTACAAAAAATTTAACTTTTCATCACTTAACTTAAAAATTTAAATTTCTTCCGCTTAACTACCAAAATTAACTTTTCTTCCGCTTAACTACCAAAGTTTAACTTTTTTCCTCTTAACTTCAAAAATTTAAATTTTTTCCGCTAAACTACCAAAATTAACTTTTTTCCGCTTAACTACAAAAAATTTAAATTTTTTCCGCTTACTTACCAAAATTTAACTTTTTTCCGCTTAACTACAAAAAATTTAACTTTTCTCCACTTAACTACCAAAATTTATCATTTTTCCGCTTAACTACCAAAATTTAACTTTTTTCCACTTAACTTCAAAAATTTAAATTTTTTCCGCTTAATTACCAAAATTTAACTTTTTTCCGCTTAACTACAAAAAATTGAACTTTTCTCCACTTAACTACCAAAATATATCATTATTCCGCTTAACTACCAAAATTAACTTTTTTCCGCCTAACTACAAAAAATTTAACTTTTCTCCACTTAACTACCAAAATTTATCATTTTTCCGCTTAACTACCAAAATTTTACTTTTTTCCGCTTAACTACAAAAAATTTAACTTTTCTCCACTTAACTACCATAATTAATTTTTCTTCTCTTAACTACAAAAAATTTTACTTTTCTCCACTTAACTACCAAAATTTATCATTTTTCCGCTTAACTACCAAAATTTTACTTTTTTCCGCTTAACTACAAAAAATTTAACTTTTCTCCACTTAACTACCAAAATTTATAATTTTTCCGCTTAACTACCAAAATTTAACTTTTTTCCGCTTAACTACAAAAAATTTAACTTTTCTCCATTTAACTACCAAAATTTATCATTTTTCCGCTTAACTACCAAAATTTAACTTTTTTCCGCTTAACTACAAAAAATTGAACTTTTCTCCACTTAACTACCAAAATATATCATTATTCCGCTTAACTACCAAAATTAACTTTTTTCCGCTTAACTACAAAAAATTTAAATTTTTTCCGCTTAATTACCAAAATTTAACTTTTTTCCGCTTAACTACAAAAAATTTAACTTTTCTCCACTTAACTACCAAAATTTATCATTTTTCCGCTTAACTACAAAAAATTTAACTTTTCTCCACTTAACTACCAAAATTTATAATTTTTCCGCTTAACTACCAAAATTTAACTTTTTTCCGCTTAACTACAAAAAATTTAACTTTTCTCCACTTTACTACCATAATTAACTTTTCTTCCGCTTAACTACCAAAGTTTAACTTTTTTCCACTTAACTTCAAAAATTTAACTTTTTTCCACTTAACTTCAACAATTTAAATTTTTTCCGCTTAATTACCAAAATTTAACTTTTTTCCGCTTAACTACAAAAAATTTAACTTTTCTCCACTTAACTACCAAAATTTATAATTTTTCCGCTTAACTACCAAAATTTAACTTTTTTCCGCTTAACTACAAAAAATTTAACTTTTCTCCACTTAACTACCAAAATTTATCATTTTTCCGCTTAACTAACAAAATTTAACTTTTTTCCGCTTAACTACAAAAAATTGAACTTTTCTCCACTTAACTACCAAAATATATCATTTTTCCGCTTAACTACCAAAATTTAACTTTTTTCCACTTAACTTCAAAAATTTAAATTTTTTCCGCTTAATTACCAAAATTTAACTTTTTTCCGCTTAACTACAAAAAATTGAACTTTTCTCCGATTAACTACCAAAATATATCATTATTCCGCTTAACTACCAAAATTAACTTTTTTCCGCCTAACTACAAAAAATTTAACTTTTCTCCACTTAACTACCAAAATTTATCATTTTTCCGCTTAACTACCAAAATTTTACTTTTTTCCGCTTAACTACAAAAAATTTAACTTTTCTCCACTTAACTACCATAATTAATTTTTCTTCTCTTAACTACAAAAAATTTTACTTTTCTCCACTTAACTACCAAAATTTATAATTTTTCCGCTTAACTACCAAAATTTAACTTTTTTCCACTTAACTTCAAAAATTTAAATTTTTTCAGCTTAACTACCAAAATTAACTTTTTATCGCTGAACTACAAAAAATTTAACTATTCACCACTTAAAAAATTTAAATTTTTTCCGCTTAACTACCAAAATTAACTTTTTTCCGCTGAACTACAAAAAATTTAACTATTCACCACTTCAAAAATTTAAATTTTTTCCGCTTAACTACCAAAATTAACTTTTTTCCGCTTAACTACAAAAAATTTAACTTTTCTCCACTTAACTACCAAAATTTATCATTTTTCCGCTTAACTACCAAAATTTAACTTTTTTCCGCTTAACTACAAAAAATTGAACTTTTCTCCACTTAACTACCAAAATATATCATTATTCCGCTTAACTACCAAAATTAACTTTTTTCCGCCTAACTACAAAAAATTTAACTTTTCTCCACTTAACTACCAAAATTTATAATTTTTCCGCTTAACTACCAAAATTTAACTTTTTTCCGCTTAACTACAAAAAATTTTACTTTTCTCCACTTAACTACCAAAATTTATAATTTTTCCGCTTAACTACCAAAATTTAACTTTTTTCCGCTTAACTACAAAAAATTTAACTTTTCTCCACTTAACTACCATAATTAACTTTTCTTCCGCTTAACTACCAAAGTTTAACTTTTTTCCACTTAACTTCAAAAATTTAACTTTTTTCCACTTAACTTCAAAAATTTAAATTTTTTACGTTTAACTACAAAAAATTTAACTTTTCTCCACTTAACTACCTTAATTAACTTTTCTTCTCTTAACTACAAAAAATTTAACTATTCATCACTTAACTTAAAAATTTAAATTTCTTCCGCTTAACTACCAAAATTAACTTTTCTTCCGCTTAACTACCAAAGTTTAACTTTTTTCCTCTTAACTTCAAAAATTTAAATTTTTTCCGCTAAACTACCAAAATTAACTTTTTTCCGCTTAACTACAAAAAATTTAAATTTTTTCCGCTTAATTACCAAAATTTAACTTTTTTCCGCTTAACTACAAAAAATTTAACTTTTCTCCACTTAACTACCAAAATTTATCATTTTTCCGCTTAACTACCAAAATTTAACTTTTTTCCACTTAACTTCAACAATTTAAATTTTTTCCGCTTAATTACCAAAATTTAACTTTTTTCCGCTTAACTACAAAAAATTTAACTTTTCTCCACTTAACTACCAAAATTTATCATTTTTCCGCTTAACTACCAAAATTTAACTTTTTTCCGCTTAACTACAAAAAATTGAACTTTTCTCCACTTAACTACCAAAATTTATAATTTTTCCGCTTAACTACCAAAATTTAACTTTTTTCCGCTTAACTACAAAAAATTTATTTTTTCTCCACTTAACTACCAAAATTTATCATTATTCCGCTTAACTACCAAAATTTAACTTTTTTCCGCTTAACTACAAAAAATTTAACTTTTCTCCACTTAACTACCAAAATTTATCATTTTTCCGCTTAACTACCAAAATTTTACTTTTTTCCGCTTAACTACAAAAAATTTTACTTTTCTCCACTTAACTACCAAAATTTATAATTTTTCCGCTTAACTACCGAAATTTAACTTTTTTCCGCTTAACTACAAAAAATTTAACTTTTCTCCACTTAACTACCATAATTAACTTTTCTTCCGCTTAACTACCAAAGTTTAACTTTTTTCCACTTAACTTTAAAAATTTAACTTTTTTCCACTTAACTTCAACAATTTAAATTTTTTCCGCTTAATTACCAAAATTTAACTTTTTTCCGCTTAACTACAAAAAATTTAACTTTTCTCCACTTAACTACCAAAATTTATAATTTTTCCGCTTAACTACCAAAATTTAACTTTTTTCCGCTTAACTACAAAAAATTGAACTTTTCTCCACTTAACTACCACAATATATCATTATTCCGCTTAACTACCAAAATTAACTTTTTTCCGCCTAACTACAAAAAATTTAACTTTTCTCCACTTAACTACCATAGTTAACTTTTCTTCCGCTTAACTACCAAAGTTTAACTTTTTTCCACTTAACTTCAAAAATTTAAATTTTTTCCGCTTAACTACCAAAATTAACTTTTTATCGCTGAACTACAAAAAATTTAACTATTCACCACTTCAAAAATTTAAATTTTTTCCGCTTAACTACCAAAATTAACTTTTTTCCGCTGAACTACAAAAAATTTAACTATTCACCACTTCAAAAATTTAAATTTTTTCCGATTAACTACCAAAATTAACTTTTTTCCGCTGAACTAAAAAAAATTTAACTTTTCTCCACTTAACTACCAAAATTTATCATTTTTCCGCTTAACTACCAAAATTTAACTTTTTTCCACTTAACTTCAAAAATTTAAATTTTTTCCGCTTAATTACCAAAATTTAACTTTTTTCCGCTTAACTACAAAAAATTGAACTTTTCTCCACTTAACTACCAAAATATATCATTATTCCGCTTAACTACCAAAATTAACTTTTTTCCGCCTAACTACAAAAAATTTAACTTTTCTCCACTTAACTACCAAAATTTATCATTTTTCCGCTTAACTACCAAAATTTTACTTTTTTCCGCTTAACTACAAAAAATTTAACTTTTCTCCACTTAACTACCATAATTAATTTTTCTTCTCTTAACTACAAAAAATTTTACTTTTCTCCACTTAACTACCAAAATTTATAATTTTTCCGCTTAACTACCAAAATTTAACTTTTTTCCGCTTAACTACAAAAAATTTAACTTTTCTCCACTTAACTACCAAAATTTATCATTTTTCCGCTTAACTACCAAAATTTAACTTTTTTCCGCTTAACTACAAAAAATTGAACTTTTCTCCACTTAACTACCAAAATATATCATTATTCCGCTTAACTACCAAAATTAACTTTTTTCCGCTTAACTACAAAAAATTTAAATTTTTTCCGCTTAATTACCAAAATTTAACTTTTTTCCGCTTAACTACAAAAAATTTAACTTTTCTCCACTTAACTACCAAAATTTATCATTTTTCCGCTTAACTACCAAAATTTAACTTTTTTCCACTTAACTTCAACAATTTAAATTTTTTTCGCTTAATTACCAAAATTTAACTTTTTTCCGCTTAACTACAAAAAATTTAACTTTTCTCCACTTAACTACCAAAATTTATAATTTTTCCGCTTAACTACCAAAATTTAACTTTTTTCCGCTTAACTACAAAAAATTTAACTTTTCTCCACTTAACTACCAAAATTTATCATTTTTCCGCTTAACTACCAAAATTTTACTTTTTTCCGCTTAACTACAAAAAATTTAACTTTTCTCCACTTAACTACCAAAATTTATAATTTTTCCGCTTAACTACCAAAATTTAACTTTTTTCCGCTTAACTACAAAAAATTTAACTTTTCTCCACTTAACTACCAAAATTTATCATTTTTCCGCTTAACTACCAAAATTTAACTTTTTTCCGCTTAACTACAAAAAATTGAACTTTTCTCCACTTAACTACCAAAATATATCATTATTCCGCTTAACTACCAAAATTAACTTTTTTCCGCTTAACTACAAAAATTTAACTTTTTTCCGCTTAACTACAAAAAATTTAACTTTTCTCCACTTAACTACCATAATTAACTTTTCTTCCGCTTAACTACCAAAGTTTAACTTTTTTCCACTTAACTTCAAAAATTTAACTTTTTTCCACTTAACTTCAACAATTTAAATTTTTTCCGCTTAATTACCAAAATTTAACTTTTTTCCGCTTAACTACAAAAAATTTAACTTTTCTCCACTTAACTACCAAAATTTATAATTTTTCCGCTTAACTACCAAAATTTATCTTTTTTCCGCTTAACTACAAAAAATTTAACTTTTCTCCACTTAACTACCAAAATTTATCATTTTTCCGCTTAACTACCAAAATTTAACTTTTTTCCACTTAACTTCAAAAATTTAAATTTTTTCCGCTTAATTACCAAAATTTAACTTTTTTCCGCTTAACTACAAAAAATTTAAATTTTTTCCGCTTAATTACCAAAATTTAACTTTTTTCCGCTTAACTACAAAAAATTTAACTTTTCTCCACTTAACTACCAAAATTTATCATTTTTCCGCTTAACTACCAAAATTTAACTTTTTTCCACTTAACTTCAACAATTTAAATTTTTTCCGCTTAATTACCAAAATTTAACTTTTTTCCGCTTAACTACAAAAAATTTAACTTTTCTCCACTTAACTACCAAAATTTATAATTTTTCCGCTTAACTACCAAAATTTAACTTTTTTCCGCTTAACTACAAAAAATTTAACTTTTCTCCACTTAACTACCAAAATTTATCATTTTTCCGCTTAACTACCAAAATTTTACTTTTTTCCGCTTAACTACAAAAAATTTAACTTTTCTCCACTTAACTACCATAATTAACTTTTCTTCCGCTTAACTACCAAAGTTTAACTTTTTTCCACTTAACTTCAAAAATTTAACTTTTTTCCACTTAACTTCAAAAATTTAAATTTTTTACGTTTAACTACCAAAATTAACTTTTCTTCCGCTTAACTACCAAAGTTTAACTTTTTTCCTCTTAACTTCAAAAATTTAAATTTTTTCCGCTAAACTACCAAAATTAACTTTTTTCCGCTTAACTACAAAAAATTTAAATTTTTTCCGCTTACTTACCAAAATTTAACTTTTTTCCGCTTAACTACAAAAAATTTAACTTTTCTCCACTTAACTACCAAAATTTATCATTTTTCCGCTTAACTACCAAAATTTAACTTTTTTCCGCTTAACTACAAAAAATTTAACTTTTCTCCACTTAACTACCATAATTAACTTTTCTTCCGCTTAACTACCAAAGTTTAACTTTTTTCCACTTAACTTCAAAAATTTAACTTTTTTCCACTTAACTTCAACAATTTAAATTTTTTCCGCTTAATTACCAAAATTTAACTTTTTTCCGCTTAACTACAAAAAATTTAACTTTTCTCCACTTAACTACCAAAATTTATAATTTTTCCGCTTAACTACCAAAATTTAACTTTTTTCCGCTTAACTACAAAAAATTTAACTTTTCTCCACTTAACTACCAAAATTTATCATTTTTCCGCTTAACTACCAAAATTTTACTTTTTTCCGCTTAACTACAAAAAATTTAACTTTTCTCCACTTAACTACCAAAATTTATAATTTTTCCGCTTAACTACCAAAATTTAACTTTTTTCCGCTTAACTACAAAAAATTTAACTTTTCTCCACTTAACTACCAAAATTTATCATTTTTCCGCTTAACTACCAAAATTTAACTTTTTTCCGCTTAACTACAAAAAATTGAACTTTTCTCCACTTAACTACCAAAATATATCATTATTCCGCTTAACTACCAAAATTAACTTTTTTCCGCTTAACTACAAAAATTTAACTTTTTTCCGCTTAACTACAAAAAATTTAACTTTTCTCCACTTAACTACCATAATTAACTTTTCTTCCGCTTAACTACCAAAGTTTAACTTTTTTCCACTTAACTTCAAAAATTTAACTTTTTTCCACTTAACTTCAACAATTTAAATTTTTTCCGCTTAATTACCAAAATTTAACTTTTTTCCGCTTAACTACAAAAAATTTAACTTTTCTCCACTTAACTACCAAAATTTATAATTTTTCCGCTTAACTACCAAAATTTATCTTTTTTCCGCTTAACTACAAAAAATTTAACTTTTCTCCACTTAACTACCAAAATTTATCATTTTTCCGCTTAACTACCAAAATTTAACTTTTTTCCACTTAACTTCAAAAATTTAAATTTTTTCCGCTTAATTACCAAAATTTAACTTTTTTCCGCTTAACTACAAAAAATTTAAATTTTTTCCGCTTAATTACCAAAATTTAACTTTTTTCCGCTTAACTACAAAAAATTTAACTTTTCTCCACTTAACTACCAAAATTTATCATTTTTCCGCTTAACTACCAAAATTTAACTTTTTTCCACTTAACTTCAACAATTTAAATTTTTTCCGCTTAATTACCAAAATTTAACTTTTTTCCGCTTAACTACAAAAAATTTAACTTTTCTCCACTTAACTACCAAAATTTATAATTTTTCCGCTTAACTACCAAAATTTAACTTTTTTCCGCTTAACTACAAAAAATTTAACTTTTCTCCACTTAACTACCAAAATTTATCATTTTTCCGCTTAACTACCAAAATTTTACTTTTTTCCGCTTAACTACAAAAAATTTAACTTTTCTCCACTTAACTACCATAATTAACTTTTCTTCCGCTTAACTACCAAAGTTTAACTTTTTTCCACTTAACTTCAAAAATTTAACTTTTTTCCACTTAACTTCAAAAATTTAAATTTTTTACGTTTAACTACCAAAATTAACTTTTCTTCCGCTTAACTACCAAAGTTTAACTTTTTTCCTCTTAACTTCAAAAATTTAAATTTTTTCCGCTAAACTACCAAAATTAACTTTTTTCCGCTTAACTACAAAAAATTTAAATTTTTTCCGCTTACTTACCAAAATTTAACTTTTTTCCGCTTAACTACAAAAAATTTAACTTTTCTCCACTTAACTACCAAAATTTATCATTTTTCCGCTTAACTACCAAAATTTAACTTTTTTCCGCTTAACTACAAAAAATTTAACTTTTCTCCACTTAACTACCATAATTAACTTTTCTTCCGCTTAACTACCAAAGTTTAACTTTTTTCCACTTAACTTCAAAAATTTAACTTTTTTCCACTTAACTTCAACAATTTAAATTTTTTCCGCTTAATTACCAAAATTTAACTTTTTTCCGCTTAACTACAAAAAATTTAACTTTTCTCCACTTAACTACCAAAATTTATAATTTTTCCGCTTAACTACCAAAATTTATCTTTTTTCCGCTTAACTACAAAAAATTTAACTTTTCTCCACTTAACTACCAAAATTTATCATTTTTCCGCTTAACTACCAAAATTTAACTTTTTTCCACTTAACTTCAAAAATTTAAATTTTTTCCGCTTAATTACCAAAATTTAACTTTTTTCCGCTTAACTACAAAAAATTGAACTTTTCTCCACTTAACTACCAAAATATATCATTATTCCGCTTAACTACCAAAATTAACTTTTTTCCGCCTAACTACAAAAAATTTAACTTTTCTCCACTT
The DNA here is from genome assembly GCA_036289425.1 of Rhopalosiphum nymphaeae. Classification (NCBI taxonomy): domain Eukaryota; kingdom Metazoa; phylum Arthropoda; class Insecta; order Hemiptera; family Aphididae; genus Rhopalosiphum; species Rhopalosiphum nymphaeae. Next base: position 5,858,650 of record JAZAQC010000006.1, on the reverse strand, counting down.
AACTACCAAAATTTATCATTTTTCCGCTTAACTACCAAAATTTTATTTTTTTCCGCTTAACTACAAAAAATTTAACTTTTCTCCACTTAACTACCATAATTAATTTTTCTTCTCTTAACTACAAAAAATTTTACTTTTCTCCACTTAACTACCAAAATTTATAATTTTTCCGCTTAACTACCAAAATTTAACTTTTTTCCGCTTAACTACAAAAAATTTAACTTTTCTCCACTTAACTACCAAAATTTATCATTTTTCCGCTTAACTACCAAAATTTAACTTTTTTCCGCTTAACTACAAAAAATTGAACTTTTCTCCACTTAACTACCAAAATATATCATTATTCCGCTTAACTACCAAAATTAACTTTTTTCCGCTTAACTACAAAAAATTTAAATTTTTTCCGCTTAATTACCAAAATTTAACTTTTTTCCGCTTAACTACAAAAAATTTAACTTTTCTCCACTTAACTACCAAAATTTATCATTTTTCCGCTTAACTACCAAAATTTAACTTTTTTCCACTTAACTTCAACAATTTAAATTTTTTCCGCTTAATTACCAAAATTTAACTTTTTTCCGCTTAACTACAAAAAATTTAACTTTTCTCCACTTAACTACCAAAATTTATAATTTTTCCGCTTAACTACCAAAATTTAACTTTTTTCCGCTTAACTACAAAAAATTTAACTTTTCTCCACTTAACTACCAAAATTTATCATTATTCCGCTTAACTACCAAAATTTAACTTTTTTCCGCTTAACTACAAAAAATTTAACTTTTCTCCACTTAACTACCAAAATTTATCATTTTTCCGCTTAACTACCAAAATTTAACTTTTTTCCGCTTAACTACAAAAAATTGAACTTTTCTCCACTTAACTACCAAAATATATCATTATTCCGCTTAACTACCAAAATTAACTTTTTTCCGCCTAACTACAAAAAATTTAACTTTTCTCCACTTAACTACCAAAATTTATCATTTTTCCGCTTAACTACCAAAATTTTACTTTTTTCCGCTTAACTACAAAAAATTTAACTTTTCTCCACTTAACTACCATAATTAACTTTTCTTCCGCTTAACTACCAAAGTTTAACTTTTTTCCACTTAACTTCAAAAATTTAACTTTTTTCCACTTAACTTCAAAAATTTAAATTTTTTACGTTTAACTACAAAAAATTTAACTTTTCTCCACTTAACTACCTTAATTAACTTTTCTTCTCTTAACTACAAAAAATTTAACTTTTCATCACTTAACTTAAAAATTTAAATTTCTTCCGCTTAACTACCAAAATTAACTTTTCTTCCGCTTAACTACCAAAATTTAACTTTTTTCCGCTTAACTACAAAAAATTGAACTTTTCTCCACTTAACTACCAAAATATATCATTATTCCGCTTAACTACCAAAATTAACTTTTTTCCGCTTAACTACAAAAAATTTAAATTTTTTCCGCTTAATTACCAAAATTTAACTTTTTTCCGCTTAACTACAAAAAATTTAACTTTTCTCCACTTAACTACCAAAATTTATCATTTTTCCGCTTAACTACCAAAATTTAACTTTTTTCCACTTAACTTAAAAATTTAAATTTTTTCCGCTTAATTACCAAAATTTAACTTTTTTCCGCTTAACTACAAAAAATTTAACTTTTCTCCACTTAACTACCAAAATTTATAATTTTTCCGCTTAACTACCAAAATTTAACTTTTTTCCGCTTAACTACAAAAAATTTAACTTTTCTCCACTTAACTACCAAAATTTATCATTATTCCGCTTAACTACCAAAATTTAACTTTTTTCCGCTTAACTACAAAAAATTTAACTTTTCTCCACTTAACTACCAAAATTTATCATTTTTCCGCTTAACTACCAAAATTTAACTTTTTTCCGCTTAACTACAAAAAATTTAACTTTTCTCCACTTAACTACCAAAATTTATCATTTTTCCGCTTAACTACCAAAATTTAACTTTTTTCCGCTTAACTACAAAAAATTTAACTTTTCTCCACTTAACTACCATAATTAACTTTTCTTCCGCTTAACTACCAAAGTTTAACTTTTTTCCACTTAACTTCAAAAATTTAACTTTTCTCCACTTAACTACCTTAATTAACTTTTCTTCTCTTAACTACAAAAAATTTAACTTTTCATCACTTAACTTAAAAATTTAAATTTCTTCCGCTTAACTACCAAAATTAACTTTTCTTCCGCTTAACTACCAAAGTTTAACTTTTTTCCTCTTAACTTCAAAAATTTAAATTTTTTCCGCTAAACTACCAAAATTAACTTTTTTCCGCTTAACTACAAAAAATTTAAATTTTTTCCGCTTACTTACCAAAATTTAACTTTTTTCCGCTTAACTACAAAAAATTTAACTTTTCTCCACTTAACTACCAAATTTTATCATTTTTCCGCTTAACTACCAAAATTTAACTTTTTTCCACTTAACTTCAAAAATTTAAATTTTTTCCGCTTAATTACCAAAATTTAACTTTTTTCCGCTTAACTACAAAAAATTGAACTTTTCTCCACTTAACTACCAAAATATATCATTATTCCGCTTAACTACCAAAATTAACTTTTTTCCGCCTAACTACAAAAAATTTAACTTTTCTCCACTTAACTACCAAAATTTTACTTTTTTCCGCTTAACTACAAAAAATTTAACTTTTCTCCACTTAACTACCAAAATTTATCATTTTTCCGCTTAACTACCAAAATTTTACTTTTTTCCGCTTAACTACAAAAAATTTAACTTTTCTCCACTTAACTACCAAAATTTATCATTTTTCCGCTTAACTACCAAAATTTAACTTTTTTCCGCTTAACTACAAAAAATTGAACTTTTCTCCACTTAACTACCAAAATATATCATTATTCCGCTTAACTACCAAAATTAACTTTTTTCCGCTTAACTACAAAAAATTTAAATTTTTTCCGCTTAATTACCAAAATTTAACTTTTTTCCGCTTAACTTCAAAATTTAACTTTTTTCCACTTAACTTCAACAATTTAAATTTTTTCCGCTTAATTACCAAAATTTAACTTTTTTCCGCTTAACTACAAAAAATTTAACTTTTCTCCACTTAACTACCAAAATTTATAATTTTTCCGCTTAACTACCAAAATTTATCTTTTTTCCGCTTAACTACAAAAAATTTAACTTTTCTCCACTTAACTACCAAAATTTATCATTTTTCCGCTTAACTACCAAAATTTAACTTTTTTCCACTTAACTTCAAAAATTTAAATTTTTTCCGCATAATTACCAAAATTTAACTTTTTTCCGCTTAACTACAAAAAATTTAAATTTTTTCCGCTTAATTACCAAAATTTAACTTTTTTCCGCTTAACTACAAAAAATTTAACTTTTCTCCACTTAACTACCAAAATTTATCATTTTTCCGCTTAACTACCAAAATTTAACTTTTTTCCACTTAACTTCAACAATTTAAATTTTTTCCGCTTAATTACCAAAATTTAACTTTTTTCCGCTTAACTACAAAAAATTTAACTTTTCTCCACTTAACTACCAAAATTTATAATTTTTCCGCTTAACTACCAAAATTTAACTTTTTTCCGCTTAACTACAAAAAATTTAACTTTTCTCCACTTAACTACCAAAATTTATAATTTTTCCGCTTAACTACCAAAATTTATCTTTTTTCCGCTTAACTACAAAAAATTTAACTTTTCTCCACTTAACTACCAAAATTTATCATTTTTCCGCTTAACTACCAAAATTTAACTTTTTTCCACTTAACTTCAAAAATTTAAATTTTTTCCGCTTAATTACCAAAATTTAACTTTTTTCCGCTTAACTACAAAAAATTTAAATTTTTTCCGCTTAATTACCAAAATTTAACTTTTTTCCGCTTAACTACAAAAAATTTAACTTTTCTCCACTTAACTACCAAAATTTATCATTTTTCCGCTTAACTACCAAAATTTAACTTTTTTCCACTTAACTTCAACAATTTAAATTTTTTCCGCTTAATTACCAAAATTTAACTTTTTTCCGCTTAACTACAAAAAATTTAACTTTTCTCCACTTAACTACCAAAATTTATAATTTTTCCGCTTAACTACCAAAATTTAACTTTTTTCCGCTTAACTACAAAAAATTTAACTTTTCTCCACTTAACTACCAAAATTTATCATTTTTCCGCTTAACTACCAAAATTTTACTTTTTTCCGCTTAACTACAAAAAATTTAACTTTTCTCCACTTAACTACCATAATTAACTTTTCTTCCGCTTAACTACCAAAGTTTAACTTTTTTCCACTTAACTTCAAAAATTTAACTTTTTTCCACTTAACTTCAAAAATTTAAATTTTTTACGTTTAACTACCAAAATTAACTTTTCTTCCGCTTAACTACCAAAGTTTAACTTTTTTCCTCTTAACTTCAAAAATTTAAATTTTTTCCGCTAAACTACCAAAATTAACTTTTTTCCGCTTAACTACAAAAAATTTAAATTTTTTCCGCTTACTTACCAAAATTTAACTTTTTTCCGCTTAACTACAAAAAATTTAACTTTTCTCCACTTAACTACCAAAATTTATCATTTTTCCGCTTAACTACCAAAATTTAACTTTTTTCCGCTTAACTACAAAAAATTTAACTTTTCTCCACTTAACTACCATAATTAACTTTTCTTCCGCTTAACTACCAAAGTTTAACTTTTTTCCACTTAACTTCAAAAATTTAACTTTTTTCCACTTAACTTCAACAATTTAAATTTTTTCCGCTTAATTACCAAAATTTAACTTTTTTCCGCTTAACTACAAAAAATTTAACTTTTCTCCACTTAACTACCAAAATTTATAATTTTTCCGCTTAACTACCAAAATTTATCTTTTTTCCGCTTAACTACAAAAAATTTAACTTTTCTCCACTTAACTACCAAAATTTATCATTTTTCCGCTTAACTACCAAAATTTAACTTTTTTCCACTTAACTTCAAAAATTTAAATTTTTTCCGCTTAATTACCAAAATTTAACTTTTTTCCGCTTAACTACAAAAAATTGAACTTTTCTCCACTTAACTACCAAAATATATCATTATTCCGCTTAACTACCAAAATTAACTTTTTTCCGCCTAACTACAAAAAATTTAACTTTTCTCCACTTAACTACCAAAATTTATCATTTTTCCGCTTAACTACCAAAATTTTATTTTTTTCCGCTTAACTACAAAAAATTTAACTTTTCTCCACTTAACTACCATAATTAATTTTTCTTCTCTTAACTACAAAAAATTTTACTTTTCTCCACTTAACTACCAAAATTTATAATTTTTCCGCTTAACTACCAAAATTTAACTTTTTTCCGCTTAACTACAAAAAATTTAACTTTTCTCCACTTAACTACCAAAATTTATCATTTTTCCGCTTAACTACCAAAATTTAACTTTTTTCCGCTTAACTACAAAAAATTGAACTTTTCTCCACTTAACTACCAAAATATATCATTATTCCGCTTAACTACCAAAATTAACTTTTTTCCGCTTAACTACAAAAAATTTAAATTTTTTCCGCTTAATTACCAAAATTTAACTTTTTTCCGCTTAACTACAAAAAATTTAACTTTTCTCCACTTAACTACCAAAATTTATCATTTTTCCGCTTAACTACCAAAATTTAACTTTTTTCCACTTAACTTCAACAATTTAAATTTTTTCCGCTTAATTACCAAAATTTAACTTTTTTCCGCTTAACTACAAAAAATTTAACTTTTCTCCACTTAACTACCAAAATTTATAATTTTTCCGCTTAACTACCAAAATTTAACTTTTTTCCGCTTAACTACAAAAAATTTAACTTTTCTCCACTTAACTACCAAAATTTATCATTATTCCGCTTAACTACCAAAATTTAACTTTTTTCCGCTTAACTACAAAAAATTTAACTTTTCTCCACTTAACTACCAAAATTTATCATTTTTCCGCTTAACTACCAAAATTTAACTTTTTTCCGCTTAACTACAAAAAATTGAACTTTTCTCCACTTAACTACCAAAATATATCATTATTCCGCTTAACTACCAAAATTAACTTTTTTCCGCCTAACTACAAAAAATTTAACTTTTCTCCACTTAACTACCAAAATTTATCATTTTTCCGCTTAACTACCAAAATTTTACTTTTTTCCGCTTAACTACAAAAAATTTAACTTTTCTCCACTTAACTACCATAATTAACTTTTCTTCCGCTTAACTACCAAAGTTTAACTTTTTTCCACTTAACTTCAAAAATTTAACTTTTTTCCACTTAACTTCAAAAATTTAAATTTTTTACGTTTAACTACAAAAAATTTAACTTTTCTCCACTTAACTACCTTAATTAACTTTTCTTCTCTTAACTACAAAAAATTTAACTTTTCATCACTTAACTTAAAAATTTAAATTTCTTCCGCTTAACTACCAAAATTAACTTTTCTTCCGCTTAACTACCAAAATTTAACTTTTTTCCGCTTAACTACAAAAAATTGAACTTTTCTCCACTTAACTACCAAAATATATCATTATTCCGCTTAACTACCAAAATTAACTTTTTTCCGCTTAACTACAAAAAATTTAAATTTTTTCCGCTTAATTACCAAAATTTAACTTTTTTCCGCTTAACTACAAAAAATTTAACTTTTCTCCACTTAACTACCAAAATTTATCATTTTTCCGCTTAACTACCAAAATTTAACTTTTTTCCACTTAACTTAAAAATTTAAATTTTTTCCGCTTAATTACCAAAATTTAACTTTTTTCCGCTTAACTACAAAAAATTTAACTTTTCTCCACTTAACTACCAAAATTTATAATTTTTCCGCTTAACTACCAAAATTTAACTTTTTTCCGCTTAACTACAAAAAATTTAACTTTTCTCCACTTAACTACCAAAATTTATCATTATTCCGCTTAACTACCAAAATTTAACTTTTTTCCGCTTAACTACAAAAAATTTAACTTTTCTCCACTTAACTACCAAAATTTATCATTTTTCCGCTTAACTACCAAAATTTAACTTTTTTCCGCTTAACTACAAAAAATTTAACTTTTCTCCACTTAACTACCAAAATTTATCATTTTTCCGCTTAACTACCAAAATTTAACTTTTTTCCGCTTAACTACAAAAAATTTAACTTTTCTCCACTTAACTACCATAATTAACTTTTCTTCCGCTTAACTACCAAAGTTTAACTTTTTTCCACTTAACTTCAAAAATTTAACTTTTCTCCACTTAACTACCTTAATTAACTTTTCTTCTCTTAACTACAAAAAATTTAACTTTTCATCACTTAACTTAAAAATTTAAATTTCTTCCGCTTAACTACCAAAATTAACTTTTCTTCCGCTTAACTACCAAAGTTTAACTTTTTTCCTCTTAACTTCAAAAATTTAAATTTTTTCCGCTAAACTACCAAAATTAACTTTTTTCCGCTTAACTACAAAAAATTTAAATTTTTTCCGCTTACTTACCAAAATTTAACTTTTTTCCGCTTAACTACAAAAAATTTAACTTTTCTCCACTTAACTACCAAATTTTATCATTTTTCCGCTTAACTACCAAAATTTAACTTTTTTCCACTTAACTTCAAAAATTTAAATTTTTTCCGCTTAATTACCAAAATTTAACTTTTTTCCGCTTAACTACAAAAAATTGAACTTTTCTCCACTTAACTACCAAAATATATCATTATTCCGCTTAACTACCAAAATTAACTTTTTTCCGCCTAACTACAAAAAATTTAACTTTTCTCCACTTAACTACCAAAATTTTACTTTTTTCCGCTTAACTACAAAAAATTTAACTTTTCTCCACTTAACTACCAAAATTTATCATTTTTCCGCTTAACTACCAAAATTTTACTTTTTTCCGCTTAACTACAAAAAATTTAACTTTTCTCCACTTAACTACCAAAATTTATCATTTTTCCGCTTAACTACCAAAATTTAACTTTTTTCCGCTTAACTACAAAAAATTGAACTTTTCTCCACTTAACTACCAAAATATATCATTATTCCGCTTAACTACCAAAATTAACTTTTTTCCGCTTAACTACAAAAAATTTAAATTTTTTCCGCTTAATTACCAAAATTTAACTTTTTTCCGCTTAACTACAAAAAATTTAACTTTTCTCCACTTAACTACCAAAATTTATCATTTTTCCGCTTAACTACCAAAATTTAACTTTTTTCCACTTAACTTCAACAATTTAAATTTTTTCCGCTTAATTACCAAAATTTAACTTTTTTCCGCTTAACTACAAAAAATTTAACTTTTCTCCACTTAACTACCAAAATTTATAATTTTTCCGCTTAACTACCAAAATTTAACTTTTTTCCGCTTAACTACAAAAAATTTAACTTTTCTCCACTTAACTACCAAAATTTATCATTTTTCCGCTTAACTACCAAAATTTTACTTTTTTCCGCTTAACTACAAAAAATTTAACTTTTCTCCACTTAACTACCAAAATTTATAATTTTTCCGCTTAACTACCAAAATTTAACTTTTTTCCGCTTAACTACAAAAAATTTAACTTTTCTCCACTTAACTACCAAAATTTATCATTTTTCCGCTTAACTACCAAAATTTAACTTTTTTCCGCTTAACTACAAAAAATTGAACTTTTCTCCACTTAACTACCAAAATATATCATTATTCCGCTTAACTTCAACAATTTAAATTTTTTCCGCTTAATTACCAAAATTGAACTTTTTTCCGCTTAACTACAAAAAATTTAACTTTTCTCCACTTAACTACCAAAATTTATAATTTTTCCGCTTAACTACCAAAATTTAACTTTTTTCCGCTTAACTACAAAAAATTTAACTTTTCTCCACTTAACTACCAAAATTTATCATTATTCCGCTTAACTACCAAAATTTAACTTTTTTCCGCTTAACTACAAAAAATTTAACTTTTCTCCACTTAACTACCAAAATTTATCATTTTTCCGCTTAACTACCAAAATTTAACTTTTTTCCGCTTAACTACAAAAAATTGAACTTTTCTCCACTTAACTACCAAAATATATCATTATTCCGCTTAACTACCAAAATTAACTTTTTTCCGCCTAACTACAAAAAATTTAACTTTTCTCCACTTAACTACCAAAATTTATCATTTTTCCGCATAACTACCAAAATTTTACTTTTTTCCGCTTAACTACAAAAAATTTTACTTTTCTCCACTTAACTACCAAAATTTATAATTTTTCCGCTTAACTACCAAAATTTAACTTTTTTCCGCTTAACTACAAAAAATTTAACTTTTCTCCACTTAACTACCATAATTAACTTTTCTTCCGCTTAACTACCAAAGTTTAACTTTTTTCCACTTAACTTCAAAAATTTAACTTTTTTCCACTTAACTTCAACAATTTAAATTTTTTCCGCTTAATTACCAAAATTTAACTTTTTTCCGCTTAACTACAAAAAATTTAACTTTTCTCCACTTAACTACCAAAATTTATAATTTTTCCGCTTAACTACCAAAATTTATCTTTTTTCCGCTTAACTACAAAAAATTTAACTTTTCTCCACTTAACTACCAAAATTTATCATTTTTCCGCTTAACTACCAAAATTTAACTTTTTTCCACTTAACTTCAAAAATTTAAATTTTTTCCGCTTAATTACCAAAATTTAACTTTTTTCCGCTTAACTACAAAAAATTGAACTTTTCTCCACTTAACTACCAAAATATATCATTATTCCGCTTAACTACCAAAATTAACTTTTTTCCGCCTAACTACAAAAAATTTAACTTTTCTCCACTTAACTACCAAAATTTATCATTTTTCCGCTTAACTACCAAAATTTTACTTTTTTCCGCTTAACTACAAAAAATTTAACTTTTCTCCACTTAACTACCATAATTAATTTTTCTTCTCTTAACTACAAAAAATTTTACTTTTCTCCACTTAACTACCAAAATTTATCATTTTTCCGCTTAACTACCAAAATTTTACTTTTTTCCGCTTAACTACAAAAAATTTAACTTTTCTCCACTTAACTACCAAAATTTATAATTTTTCCGCTTAACTACCAAAATTTAACTTTTTTCCGCTTAACTACAAAAAATTTAACTTTTCTCCATTTAACTACCAAAATTTATCATTTTTCCGCTTAACTACCAAAATTTAACTTTTTTCCGCTTAACTACAAAAAATTGAACTTTTCTCCACTTAACTACCAAAATATATCATTACTCCGCTTAACTACCAAAATTAACTTTTTTCCGCTTAACTACAAAAAATTTAAATTTTTTCCGCTTAATTACCAAAATTTAACTTTTTTCCGCTTAACTACAAAAAATTTAACTTTTCTCCACTTAACTACCAAAATTTATCATTTTTCCGCTTAACTACAAAAAATTTAACTTTTCTCCACTTAACTACCAAAATTTATCATTTTTCCGCTTAACTACAAAAAATTTAACTTTTCTCCACTTAACTACCAAAATTTATCATTTTTCCGCTTAACTACCAAAATTTAACTTTTTTCCGCTTAACTACAAAAAATTTAACTTTTCTCCACTTAACTACCAAAATTTATCATTTTTCCGCATAACTACCAAAATTTTACTTTTTTCCGCTTAACTACAAAAAATTTTACTTTTCTCCACTTAACTACCAAAATTTATAATTTTTCCGCTTAACTACCAAAATTTAACTTTTTTCCGCTTAACTACAAAAAATTTAACTTTTCTCCACTTAACTACCATAATTAACTTTTCTTCCGCTTAACTACCAAAGTTTAACTTTTTTCCACTTAACTTCAAAAATTTAACTTTTTTCCACTTAACTTCAACAATTTAAATTTTTTCCGCTTAATTACCAAAATTTAACTTTTTTCCGCTTAACTACAAAAAATTTAACTTTTCTCCACTTAACTACCAAAATTTATAATTTTTCCGCTTAACTACCAAAATTTATCTTTTTTCCGCTTAACTACAAAAAATTTAACTTTTCTCCACTTAACTACCAAAATTTATCATTTTTCCGCTTAACTACCAAAATTTAACTTTTTTCCACTTAACTTCAAAAATTTAAATTTTTTCCGCTTAATTACCAAAATTTAACTTTTTTCCGCTTAACTACAAAAAATTGAACTTTTCTCCACTTAACTACCAAAATATATCATTATTCCGCTTAACTACCAAAATTAACTTTTTTCCGCCTAACTACAAAAAATTTAACTTTTCTCCACTTAACTACCAAAATTTATCATTTTTCCGCTTAACTACCAAAATTTTACTTTTTTCCGCTTAACTACAAAAAATTTAACTTTTCTCCACTTAACTACCATAATTAATTTTTCTTCTCTTAACTACAAAAAATTTTACTTTTCTCCACTTAACTACCAAAATTTATCATTTTTCCGCTTAACTACCAAAATTTTACTTTTTTCCGCTTAACTACAAAAAATTTAACTTTTCTCCACTTAACTACCAAAATTTATAATTTTTCCGCTTAACTACCAAAATTTAACTTTTTTCCGCTTAACTACAAAAAATTTAACTTTTCTCCATTTAACTACCAAAATTTATCATTTTTCCGCTTAACTACCAAAATTTAACTTTTTTCCGCTTAACTACAAAAAATTGAACTTTTCTCCACTTAACTACCAAAATATATCATTACTCCGCTTAACTACCAAAATTAACTTTTTTCCGCTTAACTACAAAAAATTTAAATTTTTTCCGCTTAATTACCAAAATTTAACTTTTTTCCGCTTAACTACAAAAAATTTAACTTTTCTCCACTTAACTACCAAAATTTATCATTTTTCCGCTTAACTACAAAAAATTTAACTTTTCTCCACTTAACTACCAAAATTTATCATTTTTCCGCTTAACTACCAAAATTTAACTTTTTTCCGCTTAACTACAAAAAATTTAACTTTTCTCCACTTAACTACCAAAATTTATCATTTTTCCGCTTAACTACCAAAATTTTATTTTTTTCCGCTTAACTACAAAAAATTTAACTTTTCTCCACTTAACTACCATAATTAATTTTTCTTCTCTTAACTACAAAAAATTTTACTTTTCTCCACTTAACTACCAAAATTTATAATTTTTCCGCTTAACTACCAAAATTTAACTTTTTTCCGCTTAACTACAAAAAATTTAACTTTTCTCCACTTAACTACCAAAATTTATCATTTTTCCGCTTAACTACCAAAATTTAACTTTTTTCCGCTTAACTACAAAAAATTTAACTTTTCTCCACTTAACTACCATAATTAACTTTTCTTCCGCTTAACTACCAAAGTTTAACTTTTCTTCCGCTTAACTACCAAAGTTTAACTTTTTTCCTCTTAACTTCAAAAATTTAAATTTTTTCCGCTAAACTACCAAAATTAACTTTTTTCCGCTTAACTACAAAAAATTTAAATTTTTTCCGCTTACTTACCAAAATTTAACTTTTTTCCGCTTAACTACAAAAAATTTAACTTTTCTCCACTTAACTACCAAAATTTATCATTTTTCCGCTTAACTACCAAAATTTAACTTTTTTCCACTTAACTTCAAAAATTTAAATTTTTTCCGCTTAATTACCAAAATTTAACTTTTTTCCGCTTAACTACAAAAAATTGAACTTTTCTCCACTTAACTACCAAAATATATCATTATTCCGCTTAACTACCAAAATTAACTTTTTTCCGCCTAACTACAAAAAATTTAACTTTTCTCCACTTAACTACCAAAATTTATCATTTTTCCGCTTAACTACCAAAATTTTACTTTTTTCCGCTTAACTACAAAAAATTTAACTTTTCTCCACTTAACTACCATAATTAATTTTTCTTCTCTTAACTACAAAAAATTTTACTTTTCTCCACTTAACTACCAAAATTTATCATTTTTCCGCTTAACTACCAAAATTTTACTTTTTTCCGCTTAACTACAAAAAATTTAACTTTTCTCCACTTAACTACCAAAATTTATCATTTTTCCGCTTAACTACCAAAATTTAACTTTTTTCCGCTTAACTACAAAAAATTGAACTTTTCTCCACTTAACTACCAAAATATATCATTATTCCGCTTAACTACCAAAATTAACTTTTTTCCGCCTAACTACAAAAAATTTAACTTTTCTCCACTTAACTACCAAAATTTATCATTTTTCCGCTTAACTACCAAAATTTTACTTTTTTCCGCTTAACTACAAAAAATTTAACTTTTCTCCACTTAACTACCATAATTAACTTTTCTTCCGCTTAACTACCAAAGTTTAACTTTTTTCCACTTAACTTCAAAAATTTAACTTTTTTCCACTTAACTTCAAAAATTTAAATTTTTTACGTTTAACTACAAAAAATTTAACTTTTCTCCACTTAACTACCTTAATTAACTTTTCTTCTCTTAACTACAAAAAATTTAACTTTTCATCACTTAACTTAAAAATTTAAATTTCTTCCGCTTAACTACCAAAATTAACTTTTCTTCCGCTTAACTACCAAAGTTTAACTTTTTTCCTCTTAACTTCAAAAATTTAAATTTTTTCCGCTAAACTACCAAAATTAACTTTTTTCCGCTTAACTACAAAAAATTTAAATTTTTTCCGCTTACTTACCAAAATTTAACTTTTTTCCGCTTAACTACAAAAAATTTAACTTTTCTCCACTTAACTACCAAATTTTATCATTTTTCCGCTTAACTACCAAAATTTAACTTTTTTCCACTTAACTTCAAAAATTTAAATTTTTTCCGCTTAATTACCAAAATTTAACTTTTTTCCGCTTAACTACAAAAAATTGAACTTTTCTCCACTTAACTACCAAAATATATCATTATTCCGCTTAACTACCAAAATTAACTTTTTTCCGCCTAACTACAAAAAATTTAACTTTTCTCCACTTAACTACCAAAATTTTACTTTTTTCCGCTTAACTACAAAAAATTTAACTTTTCTCCACTTAACTACCAAAATTTATCATTTTTCCGCTTAACTACCAAAATTTTACTTTTTTCCGCTTAACTACAAAAAATTTAACTTTTCTCCACTTAACTACCAAAATTTATCATTTTTCCGCTTAACTACCAAAATTTAACTTTTTTCCGCTTAACTACAAAAAATTGAACTTTTCTCCACTTAACTACCAAAATATATCATTATTCCGCTTAACTACCAAAATTAACTTTTTTCCGCTTAACTACAAAAAATTTAAATTTTTTCCGCTTAATTACCAAAATTTAACTTTTTTCCGCTTAACTACAAAAAATTTAACTTTTCTCCACTTAACTACCAAAATTTATCATTTTTCCGCTTAACTACCAAAATTTAACTTTTTTCCACTTAACTTCAACAATTTAAATTTTTTCCGCTTAATTACCAAAATTTAACTTTTTTCCGCTTAACTACAAAAAATTTAACTTTTCTCCACTTAACTACCAAAATTTATAATTTTTCCGCTTAACTACCAAAATTTAACTTTTTTCCGCTTAACTACAAAAAATTTAACTTTTCTCCACTTAACTACCAAAATTTATCATTTTTCCGCTTAACTACCAAAATTTTACTTTTTTCCGCTTAACTACAAAAAATTTAACTTTTCTCCACTTAACTACCAAAATTTATAATTTTTCCGCTTAACTACCAAAATTTAACTTTTTTCCGCTTAACTACAAAAAATTTAACTTTTCTCCACTTAACTACCAAAATTTATCATTTTTCCGCTTAACTACCAAAATTTAACTTTTTTCCGCTTAACTACAAAAAATTGAACTTTTCTCCACTTAACTACCAAAATATATCATTATTCCGCTTAACTTCAACAATTTAAATTTTTTCCGCTTAATTACCAAAATTTAACTTTTTTCCGCTTAACTACAAAAAATTTAACTTTTCTCCACTTAACTACCAAAATTTATAATTTTTCCGCTTAACTACCAAAATTTAACTTTTTTCCGCTTAACTACAAAAAATTTAACTTTTCTCCACTTAACTACCAAAATTTATCATTATTCCGCTTAACTACCAAAATTTAACTTTTTTCCGCTTAACTACAAAAAATTTAACTTTTCTCCACTTAACTACCAAAATTTATCATTTTTCCGCTTAACTACCAAAATTTAACTTTTTTCCGCTTAACTACAAAAAATTGAACTTTTCTCCACTTAACTACCAAAATATATCATTATTCCGCTTAACTACCAAAATTAACTTTTTTCCGCCTAACTACAAAAAATTTAACTTTTCTCCACTTAACTACCAAAATTTATCATTTTTCCGCATAACTACCAAAATTTTACTTTTTTCCGCTTAACTACAAAAAATTTTACTTTTCTCCACTTAACTACCAAAATTTATAATTTTTCCGCTTAACTACCAAAATTTAACTTTTTTCCGCTTAACTACAAAAAATTTAACTTTTCTCCACTTAACTACCATAATTAACTTTTCTTCCGCTTAACTACCAAAGTTTAACTTTTTTCCACTTAACTTCAAAAATTTAACTTTTTTCCACTTAACTTCAACAATTTAAATTTTTTCCGCTTAATTACCAAAATTTAACTTTTTTCCGCTTAACTACAAAAAATTTAACTTTTCTCCACTTAACTACCAAAATTTATAATTTTTCCGCTTTACTACCAAAATTTATCTTTTTTCCGCTTAACTACAAAAAATTTAACTTTTCTCCACTTAACTACCAAAATTTATCATTTTTCCGCTTAACTACCAAAATTTAACTTTTTTCCACTTAACTTCAAAAATTTAAATTTTTTCCGCTTAATTACCAAAATTTAACTTTTTTCCGCTTAACTACAAAAAATTGAACTTTTCTCCACTTAACTACCAAAATATATCATTATTCCGCTTAACTACCAAAATTAACTTTTTTCCGCCTAACTACAAAAAATTTAACTTTTCTCCACTTAACTACCAAAATTTATCATTTTTCCGCTTAACTACCAAAATTTTACTTTTTTCCGCTTAACTACAAAAAATTTAACTTTTCTCCACTTAACTACCATAATTAATTTTTCTTCTCTTAACTACAAAAAATTTTACTTTTCTCCACTTAACTACCAAAATTTATCATTTTTCCGCTTAACTACCAAAATTTTACTTTTTTCCGCTTAACTACAAAAAATTTAACTTTTCTCCACTTAACTACCAAAATTTATAATTTTTCCGCTTAACTACCAAAATTTAACTTTTTTCCGCTTAACTACAAAAAATTTAACTTTTCTCCATTTAACTACCAAAATTTATCATTTTTCCGCTTAACTACCAAAATTTAACTTTTTTCCGCTTAACTACAAAAAATTGAACTTTTCTCCACTTAACTACCAAAATATATCATTATTCCGCTTAACTACCAAAATTAACTTTTTTCCGCTTAACTACAAAAAATTTAAATTTTTTCCGCTTAATTACCAAAATTTAACTTTTTTCCGCTTAACTACAAAAAATTTAACTTTTCTCCACTTAACTACCAAAATTTATCATTTTTCCGCTTAACTACAAAAAATTTAACTTTTCTCCACTTAACTACCAAAATTTATAATTTTTCCGCTTAACTACCAAAATTTAACTTTTTCCGCTTAACTACAAAAAATTTAACTTTTCTCCACTTAACTACCAAAATTTATCATTTTTCCGCTTAACTACCAAAATTTTATTTTTTTCCGCTTAACTACAAAAAATTTAACTTTTCTCCACTTAACTACCATAATTAATTTTTCTTCTCTTAACTACAAAAAATTTTACTTTTCTCCACTTAACTACCAAAATTTATAATTTTTCCGCTTAACTACCAAAATTTAACTTTTTTCCGCTTAACTACAAAAAATTTAACTTTTCTCCACTTAACTACCAAAATTTATCATTTTTCCGCTTAACTACCAAAATTTAACTTTTTTCCGCTTAACTACAAAAAATTGAACTTTTCTCCACTTAACTACCAAAATATATCATTATTCCGCTTAACTACCAAAATTAACTTTTTTCCGCCTAACTACAAAAAATTTAACTTTTTTCCACTTAACTACCAAAATTTATCATTTTTCCGCTTAACTACCAAAATTTTACTTTTTTCCGCTTAACTACAAAAAATTTAACTTTTCTCCACTTAACTACCATAATTAACTTTTCTTCCGCTTAACTACCAAAGTTTAACTTTTTTCCACTTAACTTCAAAAATTTAACTTTTTTCCACTTAACTTCAAAAATTTAAATTTTTTACGTTTAACTACAAAAAATTTAACTTTTCTCCACTTAACTACCTTAATTAACTTTTCTTCTCTTAACTACAAAAAATTTAACTTTTCATCACTTAACTTAAAAATTTAAATTTCTTCCGCTTAACTACCAAAATTAACTTTTCTTCCGCTTAACTACCAAAGTTTAACTTTTTTCCTCTTAACTTCAAAAATTTAAATTTTTTCCGCTAAACTACCAAAATTAACTTTTTTCCGCTTAACTACAAAAAATTTAAATTTTTTCCGCTTACTTACCAAAATTTAACTTTTTTCCGCTTAACTACAAAAAATTTAACTTTTCTCCACTTAACTACCAAAATTTATCATTTTTCCGCTTAACTACCAAAATTTAACTTTTTTCCACTTAACTTCAAAAATTTAAATTTTTTCCGCTTAATTACCAAAATTTAACTTTTTTCCGCTTAACTACAAAAAATTGAACTTTTCTCCACTTAACTACCAAAATATATCATTATTCCGCTTAACTACCAAAATTAACTTTTTTCCGCCTAACTACAAAAAATTTAACTTTTCTCCACTTAACTACCAAAATTTATCATTTTTCCGCTTAACTACCAAAATTTTACTTTTTTCCGCTTAACTACAAAAAATTTAACTTTTCTCCACTTAACTACCATAATTAATTTTTCTTCTCTTAACTACAAAAAATTTTACTTTTCTCCACTTAACTACCAAAATTTATCATTTTTCCGCTTAACTACCAAAATTTTACTTTTTTCCGCTTAACTACAAAAAATTTAACTTTTCTCCACTTAACTACCAAAATTTATCATTTTTCCGCTTAACTACCAAAATTTAACTTTTTTCCGCTTAACTACAAAAAATTGAACTTTTCTCCACTTAACTACCAAAATATATCATTATTCCGCTTAACTACCAAAATTAACTTTTTTCCGCTTAACTACAAAAAATTTAAATTTTTTCCGCTTAATTACCAAAATTTAACTTTTTTCCGCTTAACTACAAAAAATTTAACTTTTCTCCACTTAACTACCAAAATTTATCATTTTTCCGCTTAACTACCAAAATTTAACTTTTTTCCACTTAACTTCAACAATTTAAATTTTTTCCGCTTAATTACCAAAATTTAACTTTTTTCCGCTTAACTACAAAAAATTTAACTTTTCTCCACTTAACTACCAAAATTTATAATTATTCCGCTTAACTACCAAAATTTAACTTTTTTCCGCTTAACTACAAAAAATTTAACTTTTCTCCACTTAACTACCAAAATTTATCATTTTTCCGCTTAACTACCAAAATTTTACTTTTTTCCGCTTAACTACAAAAAATTTAACTTTTCTCCACTTAACTACCAAAATTTATAATTTTTCCGCTTAACTACCAAAATTTAACTTTTTTCCGCTTAACTACAAAAAATTTAACTTTTCTCCACTTAACTACCAAAATTTATCATTTTTCCGCTTAACTACCAAAATTTAACTTTTTTCCGCTTAACTACAAAAAATTGAACTTTTCTCCACTTAACTACCAAAATATATCATTATTCCGCTTAACTACCAAAATTAACTTTTTTCCGCTTAACTACAAAAAATTTAAATTTTTTCCGCTTAATTACCAAAATTTAACTTTTTTCCGCTTAACTACAAAAAATTTAACTTTTCTCCACTTAACTACCAAAATTTATCATTTTTCCGCTTAACTACCAAAATTTAACTTTTTTCCACTTAACTTCAACAATTTAAATTTTTTCCGCTTAATTACCAAAATTTAACTTTTTTCCGCTTAACTACAAAAAATTTAACTTTTCTCCACTTAACTACCAAAATTTATAATTTTTCCGCTTAACTACCAAAATTTAACTTTTTTCCGCTTAACTACAAAAAATTTAACTTTTCTCCACTTAACTACCAAAATTTATCATTATTCCGCTTAACTACCAAAATTTAACTTTTTTCCGCTTAACTACAAAAAATTTAACTTTTCTCCACTTAACTACCAAAATATATCATTATTCCGCTTAACTACCAAAATTAACTTTTTTCCGCCTAACTACAAAAAATTTAACTTTTCTCCACTAAACTACCAAAATTTATCATTTTTCCGCATAACTACCAAAATTTTACTTTTTTCCGCTTAACTACAAAAAATTTTACTTTTCTCCACTTAACTACCAAAATTTATAATTTTTCCGCTTAACTACCAAAATTTAACTTTTTTCCGCTTAACTACAAAAAATTTAACTTTTCTCCACTTAACTACCATAATTAACTTTTCTTCCGCTTAACTACCAAAGTTTAACTTTTTTCCACTTAACTTCAAAAATTTAACTTTTTTCCACTTAACTTCAACAATTTAAATTTTTTCCGCTTAATTACCAAAATTTAACTTTTTTCCGCTTAACTACAAAAAATTTAACTTTTCTCCACTTAACTACCAAAATTTATAATTTTTCCGCTTAACTACCAAAATTTATCTTTTTTCCGCTTAACTACAAAAAATTTAACTTTTCTCCACTTAACTACCAAAATTTATCATTTTTCCGCTTAACTACCAAAATTTAACTTTTTTCCACTTAACTTCAAAAATTTAAATTTTTTCCGCTTAATTACCAAAATTTAACTTTTTTCCGCTTAACTACAAAAAATTGAACTTTTCTCCACTTAACTACCAAAATATATCATTATTCCGCTTAACTACCAAAATTAACTTTTTTCCGCCTAACTACAAAAAATTTAACTTTTCTCCACTTAACTACCAAAATTTATCATTTTTCCGCTTAACTACCAAAATTTTACTTTTTTCCGCTTAACTACAAAAAATTTAACTTTTCTCCACTTAACTACCATAATTAATTTTTCTTCTCTTAACTACAAAAAATTTTACTTTTCTCCACTTAACTACCAAAATTTATCATTTTTCCGCTTAACTACCAAAATTTTACTTTTTTCCGCTTAACTACAAAAAATTTAACTTTTCTCCACTTAACTACCAAAATTTATAATTTTTCCGCTTAACTACCAAAATTTAACTTTTTTCCGCTTAACTACAAAAAATTTAACTTTTCTCCATTTAACTACCAAAATTTATCATTTTTCCGCTTAACTACCAAAATTTAACTTTTTTCCGCTTAACTACAAAAAATTGAACTTTTCTCCACTTAACTACCAAAATATATCATTATTCCGCTTAACTACCAAAATTAACTTTTTTCCGCTTAACTACAAAAAATTTAAATTTTTTCCGCTTAATTACCAAAATTTAACTTTTTTCCGCTTAACTACAAAAAATTTAACTTTTCTCCACTTAACTACCAAAATTTATCATTTTTCCGCTTAACTACAAAAAATTTAACTTTTCTCCACTTAACTACCAAAATTTATAATTTTTCCGCTTAACTACCAAAATTTAACTTTTTTCCGCTTAACTACAAAAAATTTAACTTTTCTCCACTTAACTACCATAATTAACTTTTCTTCCGCTTAACTACCAAAATTTAACTTTTTTCCACTTAACTTCAACAATTTAAATTTTTTCCGCTTAATTACCAAAATTTAACTTTTTTCCGCTTAACTACAAAAAATTTAACTTTTCTCCACTTAACTACCAAAATTTATAATTTTTCCGCTTAACTACCAAAATTTAACTTTTTTCCGCTTAACTACAAAAAATTTAACTTTTCTCCACTTAACTACCAAAATTTATCATTTTTCCGCTTAACTACCAAAATTTAACTTTTTTCCGCTTAACTACAAAAAATTGAACTTTTCTCCACTTAACTACCAAAATATATCATTTTTCCGCTTAACTACCAAAATTTAACTTTTTTCCACTTAACTTCAAAAATTTAAATTTTTTCCGCTTAATTACCAAAATTTAACTTTTTTCCGCTTAACTACAAAAAATTGAACTTTTCTCCGATTAACTACCAAAATATATCATTATTCCGCTTAACTACCAAAATTAACTTTTTTCCGCCTAACTACAAAAAATTTAACTTTTCTCCGCTTAACTACCAAAATTTATCATTTTTCCGCTTAACTACCAAAATTTTACTTTTTTCCGCTTAACTACAAAAAATTTAACTTTTCTCCCCTTAACTACCATAATTAATTTTTCTTCTCTTAACTACAAAAAATTTTACTTTTCTCCACTTAACTACCAAAATTTATAATTTTTCCGCTTAACTACCAAAATTTAACTTTTTTCCACTTAACTTCAAAAATTTAAATTTTTTCAGCTTAACTACCAAAATTAACTTTTTATCGCTGAACTACAAAAAATTTAACTATTCACCACTTAAAAAATTTAAATTTTTTCCGCTTAACTACCAAAATTAACTTTTTTCCGCTGAACTACAAAAAATTTAACTATTCACCACTTCAAAAATTTAAATTTTTTCCGCTTAACTACCAAAATTAACTTTTTTCCGCTTAACTACAAAAAATTTAACTTTTCTCCACTTAACTACCAAAATTTATCATTTTTCCGCTTAACTACCAAAATTTAACTTTTTTCCACTTAACTTCAACAATTTAAATTTTTTCCGCTTAATTACCAAAATTTAACTTTTTTCCGCTTAACTACAAAAAATTTAACTTTTCTCCACTTAACTACCAAAATTTATCATTTTTCCGCTTAACTACCAAAATTTAACTTTTTTCCGCTTAACTACAAAAAATTGAACTTTTCTCCACTTAACTACCAAAATATATCATTATTCCGCTTAACTACCAAAATTAACTTTTTTCCGCCTAACTACAAAAAATTTAACTTTTCTCCACTTAACTACCAAAATTTATCATTTTTCCGCTTAACTACCAAAATTTTACTTTTTTCCGCTTAACTACAAAAAATTTTACTTTTCTCCACTTAACTACCAAAATTTATAATTTTTCCGCTTAACTACCAAAATTTAACTTTTTTCCGCTTAACTACAAAAAATTTAACTTTTCTCCACTTAACTACCATAATTAACTTTTCTTCCGCTTAACTACCAAAGTTTAACTTTTTTCCACTTAACTTCAAAAATTTAACTTTTTTCCACTTAACTTCAAAAATTTAAATTTTTTACGTTTAACTACAAAAAATTTAACTTTTCTCCACTTAACTACCTTAATTAACTTTTCTTCTCTTAACTACAAAAAATTTAACTATTCATCACTTAACTTAAAAATTTAAATTTCTTCCGCTTAACTACCAAAATTAACTTTTCTTCCGCTTAACTACCAAAGTTTAACTTTTTTCCTCTTAACTTCAAAAATTTAAATTTTTTCCGCTAAACTACCAAAATTAACTTTTTTCCGCTTAACTACAAAAAATTTAAATTTTTTCCGCTTAATTACCAAAATTTAACTTTTTTCCGCTTAACTACAAAAAATTTAACTTTTCTCCACTTAACTACCAAAATTAACTTTTTTCCACTTAACTTCAAAAATTTAAATTTTTTACGTTTAACTACAAAAAATTTAACTTTTCTCCACTTAACTACCTTAATTAACTTTTCTTCTCTTAACTACAAAAAATTTAACTATTCATCACTTAACTACAAAAAATTTAAATTTTTTCCGCTTAACTACCAAAATTTAACTTTTTTCCGCTTAACTACAAAAAATTGAACTTTTCTCCACTTAACTACCAAAATTTATAATTTTTCCGCTTAACTACCAAAATTTAACTTTTTTCCGCTTAACTACAAAAAATTTAACTTTTCTCCACTTAACTACCAAAATTTATCATTATTCCGCTTAACTACCAAAATTTAACTTTTTTCCGCTTAACTACAAAAAATTTAACTTTTCTCCACTTAACTACCAAAATTTATCATTTTTCCGCTTAACTACCAAAATTTAACTTTTTTCCGCTTAACTACAAAAAATTTAACTTTTCTCCACTTAACTACCAAAATTTATCATTTTTCCGCTTAACTACCAAAATTTTACTTTTTTCCGCTTAACTACAAAAAATTTTACTTTTCTCCACTTAACTACCAAAATTTATAATTTTTCCGCTTAACTACCAAAATTTAACTTTTTTCCGCTTAACTACAAAAATTTAAATTTTTTCCGCTTAACTACAAAAAATTTAACTTTTCTCCACTTAACTACCATAATTAACATTTCTTCCGCTTAACTACCAAAGTTTAACTTTTTTCCACTTAACTTCAAAAATTTAACTTTTTTCCACTTAACTTCAACAATTTAAATTTTTTCCGCTTAATTACCAAAATTTAACTTTTTTCCGCTTAACTACAAAAAATTTAACTTTTCTCCACTTAACTACCAAAATTTATAATTTTTCCGCTTAACTACCAAAATTTAACTTTTTTCCGCTTAACTACAAAAAATTGAACTTTTCTCCACTTAACTACCACAATATATCATTATTCCGCTTAACTACCAAAATTAACTTTTTTCCGCCTAACTACAAAAAATTTAACTTTTCTCCACTTAACTACCATAATTAACTTTTCTTCCGCTTAACTACCAAAGTTTAACTTTTTTCCACTTAACTTCAAAAATTTAAATTTTTTCCGCTTAACTACCAAAATTAACTTTTTATCGCTGAACTACAAAAAATTTAACTATTCACCACTTCAAAAATTTAAATTTTTTCCGCTTAACTACCAAAATTAACTTTTTTCCGCTGAACTACAAAAAATTTAACTATTCACCACTTCAAAAATTTAAATTTTTTCCGCTTAACTACCAAAATTAACTTTTTTCCGCTGAACTACAAAAAATTTAACTTTTCTCCACTTAACTTCAAAAATTTAAATTTTTTCCGCTTAATTACCAAAATTTAACTTTTTTCCGCTTAACTACAAAAAATTGAACTTTTCTCCACTTAACTACCAAAATATATCATTATTCCGCTTAACTACCAAAATTAACTTTTTTCCGCCTAACTACAAAAAATTTAACTTTTCTCCACTTAACTACCAAAATTTATCATTTTTCCGCTTAACTACCAAAATTTTACTTTTTTCCGCTTAACTACAAAAAATTTAACTTTTCTCCACTTAACTACCATAATTAATTTTTCTTCTCTTAACTACAAAAAATTTTACTTTTCTCCACTTAACTACCAAAATTTATAATTTTTCCGCTTAACTACCAAAATTTAACTTTTTTCCGCTTAACTACAAAAAATTTAACTTTTCTCCACTTAACTACCAAAATTTATCATTTTTCCGCTTAACTACCAAAATTTAACTTTTTTCCGCTTAACTACAAAAAATTGAACTTTTCTCCACTTAACTACCAAAATATATCATTATTCCGCTTAACTACCAAAATTAACTTTTTTCCGCTTAACTACAAAAAATTTAAATTTTTTCCGCTTAACTACAAAAAATTTAACTTTTCTCCACTTAACTACCAAAATTTATCATTTTTCCGCTTAACTACCAAAATTTAACTTTTTTCCACTTAACTTCAACAATTTAAATTTTTTCCGCTTAATTACCAAAATTTAACTTTTTTCCGCTTAACTACAAAAAATTTAACTTTTCTCCACTTAACTACCAAAATTTATCATTTTTCCGCTTAACTACCAAAATTTTACTTTTTTCCGCTTAACTACAAAAAATTTAACTTTTCTCCACTTAACTACCAAAATTTATCATTATTCCGCTTAACTACCAAAATTTAACTTTTTTCCGCTTAACTACAAAAAATTTAACTTTTCTCCACTTAACTACCAAAATTTATCATTTTTCCGCTTAACTACCAAAATTTAACTTTTTTCCGCTTAACTACAAAAAATTGAACTTTTCTCCACTTAACTACCAAAATATATCATTATTCCGCTTAACTACCAAAATTAACTTTTTTCCGCTTAACTACAAAAAATTTAAATTTTTTCCGCTTAATTACCAAAATTTAACTTTTTTCCGCTTAACTACAAAAAATTTAACTTTTCTCCACTTAACTACCAAAATTTATCATTTTTCCGCTTAACTACCAAAATTTAACTTTTTTCCACTTAACTTCAACAATTTAAATTTTTTCCGCTTAATTACCAAAATTTAACTTTTTTCCGCTTAACTACAAAAAATTTAACTTTTCTCCACTTAACTACCAAAATTTATAATTTTTCCGCTTAACTACCAAAATTTAACTTTTTTCCGCTTAACTACAAAAAATTTAACTTTTCTCCACTTAACTACCAAAATTTATCATTATTCCGCTTAACTACCAAAATTTAACTTTTTTCCGCTTAACTACAAAAAATTTAACTTTTCTCCACTTAACTACCAAAATATATCATTATTCCGCTTAACTACCAAAATTAACTTTTTTCCGCCTAACTACAAAAAATTTAACTTTTCTCCACTAAACTACCAAAATTTATCATTTTTCCGCATAACTACCAAAATTTTACTTTTTTCCGCTTAACTACAAAAAATTTTACTTTTCTCCACTTAACTACCAAAATTTATAATTTTTCCGCTTAACTACCAAAATTTAACTTTTTTCCGCTTAACTACAAAAAATTTAACTTTTCTCCACTTAACTACCATAATTAACTTTTCTTCCGCTTAACTACCAAAGTTTAACTTTTTTCCACTTAACTTCAAAAATTTAACTTTTTTCCACTTAACTTCAACAATTTAAATTTTTTCCGCTTAATTACCAAAATTTAACTTTTTTCCGCTTAACTACAAAAAATTTAACTTTTCTCCACTTAACTACCAAAATTTATAATTTTTCCGCTTAACTACCAAAATTTATCTTTTTTCCGCTTAACTACAAAAAATTTAACTTTTCTCCACTTAACTACCAAAATTTATCATTTTTCCGCTTAACTACCAAAATTTAACTTTTTTCCACTTAACTTCAAAAATTTAAATTTTTTCCGCTTAATTACCAAAATTTAACTTTTTTCCGCTTAACTACAAAAAATTGAACTTTTCTCCACTTAACTACCAAAATTTATCATTTTTCCGCTTAACTACCAAAATTTTACTTTTTTCCGCTTAACTACAAAAAATTTAACTTTTCTCCAC
Source organism: Rhopalosiphum nymphaeae (assembly GCA_036289425.1). NCBI lineage: Eukaryota > Metazoa > Arthropoda > Insecta > Hemiptera > Aphididae > Rhopalosiphum > Rhopalosiphum nymphaeae. The sequence goes on along the minus strand of JAZAQC010000006.1, from coordinate 5,832,436 downwards.
TTAACTACCAAAATTTATAATTTTTCCGCTTAACTACCAAAATTTAACTTTTTTCCGCTTAACTACAAAAAATTTAACTTTTCTCCACTTAACTACCAAAATTTATCATTTTTCCGCTTAACTACCAAAATTTAACTTTTTTCCGCTTAACTACAAAAAATTGAACTTTTCTCCACTTAACTACCAAAATATATCATTATTCCGCTTAACTACCAAAATTAACTTTTTTCCGCTTAACTACAAAAAATTTAAATTTTTTCCGCTTAATTACCAAAATTTAACTTTTTTCCGCTTAACTACAAAAAATTTAACTTTTCTCCACTTAACTACCAAAATTTATCATTTTTCCGCTTAACTACCAAAATTTAACTTTTTTCCGCTTAACTACAAAAAATTGAACTTTTCTCCACTTAACTACCAAAATATATCATTATTCCGCTTAACTACCAAAATTAACTTTTTTCCGCTTAACTACAAAAAATTTAAATTTTTTCCGCTTAATTACCAAAATTTAACTTTTTTCCGCTTAACTACAAAAAATTTAACTTTTCTCCACTTAACTACCAAAATTTATCATTTTTCCGCTTAACTACCAAAATTTAACTTTTTTCCACTTAACTTCAACAATTTAAATTTTTTCCGCTTAATTACCAAAATTTAACTTTTTTCCGCTTAACTACAAAAAATTTAACTTTTCTCCACTTAACTACCAAAATTTATCATTTTTCCGCTTAACTACCAAAATTTAACTTTTTTCCGCTTAACTACAAAAAATTGAACTTTTCTCCACTTAACTACCAAAATATATCATTATTCCGCTTAACTACCAAAATTAACTTTTTTCCGCTTAACTACAAAAAATTTAAATTTTTTCCGCTTAATTACCAAAATTTAACTTTTTTCCGCTTAACTACAAAAAATTTAACTTTTCTCCACTTAACTACCAAAATTTATCATTTTTCCGCTTAACTACCAAAATTTAACTTTTTTCCACTTAACTTCAACAATTTAAATTTTTTCCGCTTAATTACCAAAATTTAACTTTTTTCCGCTTAACTACAAAAAATTTAACTTTTCTCCACTTAACTACCAAAATTTATAATTTTTCCGCTTAACTACCAAAATTTAACTTTTTTCCGCTTAACTACAAAAAATTTAACTTTTCTCCACTTAACTACCAAAATTTATCATTATTCCGCTTAACTACCAAAATTTAACTTTTTTCCGCTTAACTACAAAAAATTTAACTTTTCTCCACTTAACTACCAAAATATATCATTATTCCGCTTAACTACCAAAATTAACTTTTTTCCGCCTAACTACAAAAAATTTAACTTTTCTCCACTAAACTACCAAAATTTATCATTTTTCCGCATAACTACCAAAATTTTACTTTTTTCCGCTTAACTACAAAAAATTTTACTTTTCTCCACTTAACTACCAAAATTTATAATTTTTCCGCTTAACTACCAAAATTTAACTTTTTTCCGCTTAACTACAAAAAATTTAACTTTTCTCCACTTAACTACCATAATTAACTTTTCTTCCGCTTAACTACCAAAGTTTAACTTTTTTCCACTTAACTTCAAAAATTTAACTTTTTTCCACTTAACTTCAACAATTTAAATTTTTTCCGCTTAATTACCAAAATTTAACTTTTTTCCGCTTAACTACAAAAAATTTAACTTTTCTCCACTTAACTACCAAAATTTATAATTTTTCCGCTTAACTACCAAAATTTATCTTTTTTCCGCTTAACTACAAAAAATTTAACTTTTCTCCACTTAACTACCAAAATTTATCATTTTTCCGCTTAACTACCAAAATTTAACTTTTTTCCACTTAACTTCAAAAATTTAAATTTTTTCCGCTTAATTACCAAAATTTAACTTTTTTCCGCTTAACTACAAAAAATTGAACTTTTCTCCACTTAACTACCAAAATATATCATTATTCCGCTTAACTACCAAAATTAACTTTTTTCCGCCTAACTACAAAAAATTTAACTTTTCTCCACTTAACTACCAAAATTTATCATTTTTCCGCTTAACTACCAAAATTTTACTTTTTTCCGCTTAACTACAAAAAATTTAACTTTTCTCCACTTAACTACCATAATTAATTTTTCTTCTCTTAACTACAAAAAATTTTACTTTTCTCCACTTAACTACCAAAATTTATCATTTTTCCGCTTAACTACCAAAATTTTACTTTTTTCCGCTTAACTACAAAAAATTTAACTTTTCTCCACTTAACTACCAAAATTTATAATTTTTCCGCTTAACTACCAAAATTTAACTTTTTTCCGCTTAACTACAAAAAATTTAACTTTTCTCCATTTAACTACCAAAATTTATCATTTTTCCGCTTAACTACCAAAATTTAACTTTTTTCCGCTTAACTACAAAAAATTGAACTTTTCTCCACTTAACTACCAAAATATATCATTATTCCGCTTAACTACCAAAATTAACTTTTTTCCGCTTAACTACAAAAAATTTAAATTTTTTCCGCTTAATTACCAAAATTTAACTTTTTTCCGCTTAACTACAAAAAATTTAACTTTTCTCCACTTAACTACCAAAATTTATCATTTTTCCGCTTAACTACAAAAAATTTAACTTTTCTCCACTTAACTACCAAAATTTATAATTTTTCCGCTTAACTACCAAAATTTAACTTTTTTCCGCTTAACTACAAAAAATTTAACTTTTCTCCACTTAACTACCATAATTAACTTTTCTTCCGCTTAACTACCAAAGTTTAACTTTTTTCCACTTAACTTCAAAAATTTAACTTTTTTCCACTTAACTTCAACAATTTAAATTTTTTCCGCTTAATTACCAAAATTTAACTTTTTTCCGCTTAACTACAAAAAATTTAACTTTTCTCCACTTAACTACCAAAATTTATAATTTTTCCGCTTAACTACCAAAATTTAACTTTTTTCCGCTTAACTACAAAAAATTTAACTTTTCTCCACTTAACTACCAAAATTTATCATTTTTCCGCTTAACTACCAAAATTTAACTTTTTTCCGCTTAACTACAAAAAATTGAACTTTTCTCCACTTAACTACCAAAATATATCATTTTTCCGCTTAACTACCAAAATTTAACTTTTTTCCACTTAACTTCAAAAATTTAAATTTTTTCCGCTTAATTACCAAAATTTAACTTTTTTCCGCTTAACTACAAAAAATTGAACTTTTCTCCGATTAACTACCAAAATATATCATTATTCCGCTTAACTACCAAAATTAACTTTTTTCCGCCTAACTACAAAAAATTTAACTTTTCTCCACTTAACTACCAAAATTTATCATTTTTCCGCTTAACTACCAAAATTTTACTTTTTTCCGCTTAACTACAAAAAATTTAACTTTTCTCCACTTAACTACCATAATTAATTTTTCTTCTCTTAACTACAAAAAATTTTACTTTTCTCCACTTAACTACCAAAATTTATAATTTTTCCGCTTAACTACCAAAATTTAACTTTTTTCCACTTAACTTCAAAAATTTAAATTTTTTCAGCTTAACTACCAAAATTAACTTTTTATCGCTGAACTACAAAAAATTTAACTATTCACCACTTAAAAAATTTAAATTTTTTCCGCTTAACTACCAAAATTAACTTTTTTCCGCTGAACTACAAAAAATTTAACTATTCACCACTTCAAAAATTTAAATTTTTTCCGCTTAACTACCAAAATTAACTTTTTTCCGCTTAACTACAAAAAATTTAACTTTTCTCCACTTAACTACCAAAATTTATCATTTTTCCGCTTAACTACCAAAATTTAACTTTTTTCCACTTAACTTCAACAATTTAAATTTTTTCCGCTTAATTACCAAAATTTAACTTTTTTCCGCTTAACTACAAAAAATTTAACTTTTCTCCACTTAACTACCAAAATTTATCATTTTTCCGCTTAACTACCAAAATTTAACTTTTTTCCGCTTAACTACAAAAAATTGAACTTTTCTCCACTTAACTACCAAAATATATCATTATTCCGCTTAACTACCAAAATTAACTTTTTTCCGCCTAACTACAAAAAATTTAACTTTTCTCCACTTAACTACCAAAATTTATCATTTTTCCGCTTAACTACCAAAATTTTACTTTTTTCCGCTTAACTACAAAAAATTTTACTTTTCTCCACTTAACTACCAAAATTTATAATTTTTCCGCTTAACTACCAAAATTTAACTTTTTTCCGCTTAACTACAAAAAATTTAACTTTTCTCCACTTAACTACCATAATTAACTTTTCTTCCGCTTAACTACCAAAGTTTAACTTTTTTCCACTTAACTTCAAAAATTTAACTTTTTTCCACTTAACTTCAAAAATTTAAATTTTTTACGTTTAACTACAAAAAATTTAACTTTTCTCCACTTAACTACCTTAATTAACTTTTCTTCTCTTAACTACAAAAAATTTAACTATTCATCACTTAACTTAAAAATTTAAATTTCTTCCGCTTAACTACCAAAATTAACTTTTCTTCCGCTTAACTACCAAAGTTTAACTTTTTTCCTCTTAACTTCAAAAATTTAAATTTTTTCCGCTAAACTACCAAAATTAACTTTTTTCCGCTTAACTACAAAAAATTTAAATTTTTTCCGCTTAATTACCAAAATTTAACTTTTTTCCGCTTAACTACAAAAAATTTAACTTTTCTCCACTTAACTACCAAAATTTATCATTTTTCCGCTTAACTACCAAAATTTAACTTTTTTCCACTTAACTTCAACAATTTAAATTTTTTCCGCTTAATTACCAAAATTTAACTTTTTTCCGCTTAACTACAAAAAATTTAACTTTTCTCCACTTAACTACCAAAATTTATCATTTTTCCGCTTAACTACCAAAATTTTACTTTTTTCCGCTTAACTACAAAAAATTGAACTTTTCTCCACTTAACTACCAAAATTTATAATTTTTCCGCTTAACTACCAAAATTTAACTTTTTTCCGCTTAACTACAAAAAATTTAACTTTTCTCCACTTAACTACCAAAATTTATCATTATTCCGCTTAACTACCAAAATTTAACTTTTTTCCGCTTAACTACAAAAAATTTAACTTTTCTCCACTTAACTACCAAAATTTATCATTTTTCCGCTTAACTACCAAAATTTAACTTTTTTCCGCTTAACTACAAAAAATTTAACTTTTCTCCACTTAACTACCAAAATTTATCATTTTTCCGCTTAACTACCAAAATTTTACTTTTTTCCGCTTAACTACAAAAAATTTTACTTTTCTCCACTTAACTACCAAAATTTATAATTTTTCCGCTTAACTACCAAAATTTAACTTTTTTCCGCTTAACTACAAAAATTTAAATTTTTTCCGCTTAACTACAAAAAATTTAACTTTTCTCCACTTAACTACCATAATTAACATTTCTTCCGCTTAACTACCAAAGTTTAACTTTTTTCCACTTAACTTCAAAAATTTAACTTTTTTCCACTTAACTTCAACAATTTAAATTTTTTCCGCTTAATTACCAAAATTTAACTTTTTTCCGCTTAACTACAAAAAATTTAACTTTTCTCCACTTAACTACCAAAATTTATAATTTTTCCGCTTAACTACCAAAATTTAACTTTTTTCCGCTTAACTACAAAAAATTGAACTTTTCTCCACTTAACTACCACAATATATCATTATTCCGCTTAACTACCAAAATTAACTTTTTTCCGCCTAACTACAAAAAATTTAACTTTTCTCCACTTAACTACCATAATTAACTTTTCTTCCGCTTAACTACCAAAGTTTAACTTTTTTCCACTTAACTTCAAAAATTTAAATTTTTTCCGCTTAACTACCAAAAATAACTTTTTATCGCTTAACTACAAAAAATTTAACTATTCACCACTTCAAAAATTTAAATTTTTTCCGCTTAACTACCAAAATTAACTTTTTTCCGCTGAACTACAAAAAATTTAACTATTCACCACTTCAAAAATTTAAATTTTTTCCGCTTAACTACCAAAATTAACTTTTTTCCGCTGAACTACAAAAAATTTAACTTTTCTCCACTTAACTTCAAAAATTTAAATTTTTTCCGCTTAATTACCAAAATTTAACTTTTTTCCGCTTAACTACAAAAAATTGAACTTTTCTCCACTTAACTACCAAAATATATCATTATTCCGCTTAACTACCAAAATTAACTTTTTTCCGCCTAACTACAAAAAATTTAACTTTTCTCCACTTAACTACCAAAATTTATCATTTTTCCGCTTAACTACCAAAATTTTACTTTTTTCCGCTTAACTACAAAAAATTTAACTTTTCTCCACTTAACTACCAAAATTTATAATTTTTCCGCTTAACTACCAAAATTTAACTTTTCTCCACTTAACTACCAAAATATATCATTATTCCGCTTAACTACCAAAATTAACTTTTTTCCGCCTAACTACAAAAAATTTAACTTTTCTCCACTTAACTACCAAAATTTATCATTTTTCCGCTTAACTACCAAAATTTTACTTTTTTCCGCTTAACTACAAAAAATTTTACTTTTCTCCACTTAACTACCAAAATTTATAATTTTTCCGCTTAACTACCAAAATTTTACTTTTTTCCGCTTAACTACAAAAAATTTAACTTTTCTCCACTTAACTACCATAATTAATTTTTCTTCTCTTAACTACAAAAAATTTTACTTTTCTCCACTTAACTACCAAAATTTATAATTTTTCCGCTTAACTACCAAAATTTAACTTTTTTCCGCTTAACTACAAAAAATTTAACTTTTCTCCACTTAACTACCAAAATTTATCATTTTTCCGCTTAACTACAAAAAATTTAACTTTTCTCCACTTAACTACCATAATTAACTTTTCTTCCGCTTAACTACCAAAGTTTAACTTTTTTCCACTTAACTTCAAAAATTTAAATTATTTCCGCTTAACTACCAAAATTAACTTTTTATCGCTGAACTACAAAAAATTTAACTATTCACCACTTCAAAAATTTAAATTTTTTCCGCTTAACTACCAAAATTAACTTTTTTCCGCTGAACTACAAATAATTTAACTATTCACCACTTCAAAAATTTAAATTTTTTCCGCTTAACTACCAAAATTAACTTTTTTCCGCTTAACTACAAAAAATTTAACTTTTCTCCACTTAACTACCAAAATTTATCATTTTTCCGCTTAACTACCAAAATTTTACTTTTTTCCGCTTAACTACAAAAAATTTTACTTTTCTCCACTTAACTACCATAATTAACTTTTCTTCCGCTTAACTACCAAAGTTTAACTTTTTTCCACTTAACTTCAAAAATTTAACTTTTTTCCACTTAACTTCAAAAATTTAAATTATTTACGTTTAACTACAAAAAATTTAACTTTTCTCCACTTAACTACCTTAATTAACTTTTCTTCTCTTAACTACAAAAAATTTAACTATTCATCACTTAACTTAAAAATTTAAATTTCTTCCACTTAACTACCAAAATTTATCATTTTTCCGCTTAACTACCAAAATTTAACTTTTTTCCACTTAACTTCAAAAATTTAAATTTTTTCCGCTTAATTACCAAAATTTAACTTTTTTCCGCTTAACTACAAAAAATTGAACTTTTCTCCACTTAACTACCAAAATATATCATTATTCCGCTTAACTACCAAAATTAACTTTTTTCCGCCTAACTACAAAAAATTTAACTTTTCTCCACTTAACTACCAAAATTTATCATTTTTCCGCTTAACTACCAAAATTTTACTTTTTTCCGCTTAACTACAAAAAATTTAACTTTTCTCCACTTAACTACCATAATTAATTTTTCTTCTCTTAACTACAAAAAATTTTACTTTTCTCCACTTAACTACCAAAATTTATAATTTTTCCGCTTAACTACCAAAATTTAACTTTTTTCCGCTGAACTACAAAAAATTTAACTATTCACCACTTCAAAAATTTAAATTTTTTCCGCTTAACTACCAAAATTAACTTTTTTCCGCTGAACTACAAATAATTTAACTATTCACCACTTCAAAAATTTAAATTTTTTCCGCTTAACTACCAAAATTAACTTTTTTCCGCTTAACTACAAAAAATTTAACTTTTCTCCACTTAACTACCAAAATTTATCATTTTTCCGCTTAACTACCAAAATTTTACTTTTTTCCGCTTAACTACAAAAAATTTTACTTTTCTCCACTTAACTACCATAATTAACTTTTCTTCCGCTTAACTACCAAAGTTTAACTTTTTTCCACTTAACTTCAAAAATTTAACTTTTTTCCACTTAACTTCAAAAATTTAAATTATTTACGTTTAACTACAAAAAATTTAACTTTTCTCCACTTAACTACCTTAATTAACTTTTCTTCTCTTAACTACAAAAAATTTAACTATTCATCACTTAACTTAAAAATTTAAATTTCTTCCACTTAACTACCAAAATTTATCATTTTTCCGCTTAACTACCAAAATTTAACTTTTTTCCACTTAACTTCAAAAATTTAAATTTTTTCCGCTTAATTACCAAAATTTAACTTTTTTCCGCTTAACTACAAAAAATTGAACTTTTCTCCACTTAACTACCAAAATATATCATTATTCCGCTTAACTACCAAAATTAACTTTTTTCCGCCTAACTACAAAAAATTTAACTTTTCTCCACTTAACTACCAAAATTTATCATTTTTCCGCTTAACTACCAAAATTTTACTTTTTTCCGCTTAACTACAAAAAATTTAACTTTTCTCCACTTAACTACCATAATTAATTTTTCTTCTCTTAACTACAAAAAATTTTACTTTTCTCCACTTAACTACCAAAATTTATAATTTTTCCGCTTAACTACCAAAATTTAACTTTTTTCCGCTTAACTACAAAAAATTTAACTTTTCTCCACTTAACTACCAAAATTTATCATTTTTCCGCTTAACTACCAAAATTTAACTTTTTTCCGCTTAACTACAAAAAATTGAACTTTTCTCCACTTAACTACCAAAATATATCATTATTCCGCTTAACTACCAAAATTAACTTTTTTCCGCTTAACTACAAAAAATTTAAATTTTTTCCGCTTAAATACCAAAATTTAACTTTTTTCCGCTTAACTACAAAAAATTTAACTTTTCTCCACTTAACTACCAAAATTTATCATTTTTCCGCTTAACTACCAAAATTTAACTTTTTTCCACTTAACTTCAACAATTTAAATTTTTTCCGCTTAATTACCAAAATTTAACTTTTTTCCGCTTAACTACAAAAAATTTAACTTTTCTCCACTTAACTACCAAAATTTATAATTTTTCCGCTTAACTACCAAAATTTAACTTTTTTCCGCTTAACTACAAAAAATTTAACTTTTCTCCACTTAACTACCAAAATTTATCATTATTCCGCTTAACTACCAAAATTTAACTTTTTTCCGCTTAACTACAAAAAATTTAACTTTTCTCCACTTAACTACCAAAATTTATCATTTTTCCGCTTAACTACCAAAATTTAACTTTTTTCCGCTTAACTACAAAAAATTGAACTTTTCTCCACTTAACTACCAAAATATATCATTATTCCGCTTAACTACCAAAATTAACTTTTTTCCGCCTAACTACAAAAAATTTAACTTTTCTCCACTTAACTACCAAAATTTATCATTTTTCCGCTTAACTACCAAAATTTTACTTTTTTCCGCTTAACTACAAAAAATTTTACTTTTCTCCACTTAACTACCAAAATTTATAATTTTTCCGCTTAACTACCAAAATTTTACTTTTTTCCGCTTAACTACAAAAAATTTAACTTTTCTCCACTTAACTACCATAATTAATTTTTCTTCTCTTAACTACAAAAAATTTTACTTTTCTCCACTTAACTACCAAAATTTATAATTTTTCCGCTTAACTACCAAAATTTAACTTTTTTCCGCTTAACTACAAAAAATTTAACTTTTCTCCACTTAACTACCAAAATTTATCATTTTTCCGCTTAACTACAAAAAATTTAACTTTTCTCCACTTAACTACCATAATTAACTTTTCTTCCGCTTAACTACCAAAGTTTAACTTTTTTCCACTTAACTTCAAAAATTTAAATTATTTCCGCTTAACTACCAAAATTAACTTTTTATCGCTGAACTACAAAAAATTTAACTATTCACCACTTCAAAAATTTAAATTTTTTCCGCTTAACTACCAAAATTAACTTTTTTCCGCTGAACTACAAATAATTTAACTATTCACCACTTCAAAAATTTAAATTTTTTCCGCTTAACTACCAAAATTAACTTTTTTCCGCTTAACTACAAAAAATTTAACTTTTCTCCACTTAACTACCAAAATTTATCATTTTTCCGCTTAACTACCAAAATTTTACTTTTTTCCGCTTAACTACAAAAAATTTTACTTTTCTCCACTTAACTACCAAAATTTATAATTTTTCCGCTTAACTACCAAAATTTAACTTTTTTCCGCTTAACTACAAAAAATTTAACTTTTCTCCACTTAACTACCATAATTAACTTTTCTTCCGCTTAACTACCAAAGTTTAACTTTTTTCCACTTAACTTCAAAAATTTAACTTTTTTCCACTTAACTTCAAAAATTTAAATTATTTACGTTTAACTACAAAAAATTTAACTTTTCTCCACTTAACTACCTTAATTAACTTTTCTTCTCTTAACTACAAAAAATTTAACTATTCATCACTTAACTTAAAAATTTAAATTTCTTCCGCTTAACTACCAAAATTAACTTTTCTTCCGCTTAACTACCAAAGTTTAACTTTTTTCCTCTTAACTTCAAAAATTTAAATTTTTTCCGCTAAACTACCAAAATTAACTTTTTTCCGCTTAACTACAAAAAATTTAAATTTTTTCCGCTTAATTACCAAAATTTAACTTTTTTCCGCTTAACTACAAAAAATTTAACTTTTCTCCACTTAACTACCAAAATTTATCATTTTTCCGCTTAACTACCAAAATTTAACTTTTTTCCACTTAACTTCAACAATTTAAATTTTTTCCGCTTAATTACCAAAATTTAACTTTTTTCCGCTTAACTACAAAAAATTTAACTTTTCTCCACTTAACTACCAAAATTTATAATTTTTCCGCTTAACTACCAAAATTTAACTTTTTTCCGCTTAACTACAAAAAATTTAACTTTTCTCCACTTAACTACCAAAATTAACTTTTTTCCGCTGAACTACAAATAATTTAACTATTCACCACTTCAAAAATTTAAATTTTTTCCGCTTAACTACCAAAATTAACTTTTTTCCGCTTAACTACAAAAAATTTAACTTTTCTCCACTTAACTACCAAAATTTATCATTTTTCCGCTTAACTACCAAAATTTAACTTTTTTCCGCTTAACTACAAAAAATTGAACTTATCTCCACTTAACTACCAAAATATATCATTATTCCGCTTAACTACCAAAATTAACTTTTTTCCGCCTAACTACAAAAAATTTAACTTTTCTCCACTTAACTACCAAAATTTATCATTTTTCCGCTTAACTACCAAAATTTTACTTTTTTCCGCTTAACTACAAAAAATTTTACTTTTCTCCACTTAACTACCAAAATTTATAATTTTTCCGCTTAACTACCAAAATTTAACTTTTTTCCGCTTAACTACAAAAAATTTAACTTTTCTCCACTTAACTACCATAATTAACTTTTCTTCCGCTTAACTACCAAAGTTTAACTTTTTTCCACTTAACTTCAAAAATTTAACTTTTTTCCACTTAACTTCAAAAATTTAAATTATTTACGTTTAACTACAAAAAATTTAACTTTTCTCCACTTAACTACCTTAATTAACTTTTCTTCTCTTAACTACAAAAAATTTAACTATTCATCACTTAACTTAAAAATTTAAATTTCTTCCGCTTAACTACCAAAATTAACTTTTCTTCCGCTTAACTACCAAAGTTTAACTTTTCTCCACTTAACTACCATAATTAATTTTTCTTCTCTTAACTACAAAAAATTTAACTTTTCACCACTTAACTTAAAAATTTAAATTTTTTCCGCTTAACTACCAAAATTAACTTTTTATCGCTGAACTACAAAAAATTTAACTTTTCACCACTTAACTTAAAAATTTAAATTTTTTCCGCTTAACTACCAAAATTAACTTTTTATCGCTGAACTACAAAAAATTTAACTATTCACCACTTCAAAAATTTAAATTTTTTCCGCTTAACTACCAAAATTAACTTTTTTCCGCTGAACTACAAAAAATTTAACTATTCACCACTTCAAAAATTTAAATTTTTTCCGCTTAACTACCAAAATTAACTTTTTTCCGCCTAACTACAAAAAATTTAACTTTTCTCCACTTAACTACCAAAATTTATAATTTTTCCGCTTAACTACCAAAATTTTACTTTTTTCCGCTTAACAACAAAAAATTTAACTTTTCTCCACTTAACTACCATAATTAATTTTTCTTCTCTTAACTACAAAAAATTTAACTTTTCACCACTTAACTTAAAAATTTAAATTTTTTCCGCTTAACTACCAAAATTAACTTTTTTCCACTTTACTTCAAAAATTTAAATTTTTTCCGCTTAACTACCAAAATTAACTTTTTTCCGCTTAACTACAAAAAATTTAACTCTTCTCCACTAAACTACCAAAATTTATAATTTTTCCGCTTAACTACCAAAATTTATCATTTTTCCGCTTAACTACCAAAATTTAACTTTTTTCCACTTAACTTCAAAAATTTAAATTTTTTCCGCTTAACTACAAAAAATTTAACTTTTCTCCACTTAACTACCTTAATTAACTTTTCTTCTCTTAACTACAAAAAATTCAACTATTCATCACTTAACTTAAAAATTTAAATTTCTTCCGCTTAACTACCAAAATTAACTTTTCTTCCGCTTAACTACCAAAGTTTAACTTTTTTCCACTTAACTTCAAAAATTTAAATTTTTTCTGCTTAACTACCAAAATTTTACTTTTTTCCGCTTAACTACAAAAAATTTAACTTTTCTCCACTTAACTACCATAATTAGATTTTCTTCTCTTAACTACAAAAAATTTAACTTTTCACCACTTAACTTAAAAATTTAAATTTTTTCCGCTTAACTACCAAAATTAACTTTTTATCGCTGAACTACAAAAGATTTAACTATTCACCACTTCAAAAATTTAAATTTTTTCCGCTTAACTACCAATATTTATAATTTTTCCGCTTAACTACAAAAAATTTTACTTTTCTCCACTTAACTACCAAAATTTTACTTTTTTCCGCTTAACTACAAAAAATTTAAATTTTTTCCGCTTAATTACCAAAATTTAACTTTTTTCCGCTTAACTACAAAAAATTTAACTTTTCTCCACTTAACTACCAAAAATTATCATTTTTCCGCTTAACTACCAAAATTAACTTTTTTCCACTTAACTTCAAAAATTTAAATTTTTTCTGCTTAACTACCAAAGTTTAACTTTTTTCCACTTAACTTCAAAAATTTAAATTTTTTCCGCTAAACTACCAAAATTAACTTTTTTCCGCCTAACTACAAAATATTTAACTTTTCTCCACTTAACTACCAAAATTTATAATTTTTCCGCTTATCTACCAAAATTTTACTTTTTTCCGCTTAACTACAAAAAATTTAACTTTTCTCCACTTAACTACCATAATTAATTTTTCTTCTCTTAACTACAAAAAATTTAACTTTTCACCACTTAACTTAAAAATTTAAATTTTTTCCGCTTAACTACCAAAATTAACTTTTTATCGCTGAACTACAAAAAATTTAACTATTCACCACTTCAAAAATTTAAATTTTTTCCGCTTAACTACCAAAATTAACTTTTTTCTGCTGAACTACAAAAAATTTAACTATTCACCACTTCAAAAATTTAAATTTTTTCCGCTTAACTACCAAAATTAACTTTTTTCCGCCTAACTACAAAAAATTTAACTTTTCTCCACTTAACTACCAAAATTTATAATTTTTCCGCTTAACTACCAAAATTTTACTTTTTTCCGCTTAACAACAAAAAATTTAACTTTTCTCCACTTAACTACCATAATTAATTTTTCTTCTCTTAACTACAAAAAATTTAACTTTTCACCACTTAACTTAAAAATTTAAATTTTTTCCGCTTAACTACAAAAAATTTAACTTTTCTCCACTTAACTACCTTAATTAACTTTTCTTCTCTTAACTACAAAAAATTCAACTATTCATCACTTAACTTAAAAATTTAAATTTCTTCCGCTTAACTACCAAAATTAACTTTTCTTCCGCTTAACTACCAAAGTTTAACTTTTTTCCACTTAACTTCAAAAATTTAAATTTTTTCTGCTTAACTACCAAAATTTTATTTTTTTCCGCTTAACTACAAAAAATTTAACTTTTCTCCACTTAACTACCATAATTAGATTTTCTTCTCTTAACTACAAAAAATTTAACTTTTCACCACTTAACTTAAAAATTTAAATTTTTTCCGCTTAACTACCAAAATTAACTTTTTATCGCTGAACTACAAAAAATTTAACTATTCACCACTTCAAAAATTTAAATTTTTTCCGCTTAACTACCAATATTTATAATTTTTCCGCTTAACTACAAAAAATTTTACTTTTCTCCACTTAACTACCAAAATTTTACTTTTTTCCGCTTAACTACAAAAAATTTAAATTTTTTCCGCTTAATTACCAAAATTTAACTTTTTTCCGCTTAACTACAAAAAATTTAACTTTTCTCCACTTAACTACCAAAATTTATCATTTTTCCGCTTAACTACCAAAATTAACTTTTTTCCACTTAACTTCAAAAATTTGAATTTTTTCCGCTTAACTACCAAAATTAACTTTTTTCCGCCTAACTACAAAAAATTTAACTTTTCTCCACTTAACTACCAAAATTTATAATTTTTCCGCTTAACTACCAAAATTTTACTTTTTTCCAGTTAACTACAAAAAATTTAACTTTTCTCCACTTAACTACCATAATTAATTTTTCTTCTCTTAACTACAAAAATTTAACTTTTCACCACTTCAAAAATTTAAATTTTTTCCGCTTAACTACCAAAATTTTACTTTTTTCCGCTTAACTACAAAAAATTTAACTTTTCTCCACTTAACTACCATAATTAATTTTTCTTCTCTTAACTACAAAAAATTTTACTTTTCTCCACTTAACTACAAAAAATTTAACTTTTCTCCACTTAACTACCAAAATTTATAATTTTTCCGCTTAACTACCAAAATTAACTTTTCTTCCGCTTAACTACCAAAGTTTAACTTTTTTCCACTTAACTTCAAAAATTTAAATTTTTTCTGCTTAACTACCAAAATTTAACTTTTTTCCGCTTAACTACAAAAAATTTAACTTTTCTCCACTTAACTACCAAAATTTATCATTTTTCCGCTTAACTACCAAAATTAACTTTTTTCCACTTAACTTCAAAAATTTGAATTTTTTCCGCTTAACTACCAAAATTAACTTTTTTCCGCCTAACTACAAAAAATTTAACTTTTCTCCACTTAACTACCAAAATTTATAATTTTTCCGCTTAACTACCAAAATTTTACTTTTTTCCAGTTAACTACAAAAAATTTAACTTTTCTCCACTTAACTACCATAATTAATTTTTCTTCTCTTAACTACAAAAATTTAACTTTTCACCACTTCAAAAATTTAAATTTTTTCCGCTTAACTACCAAAATTAACTTTTTTCCGCCTAACTACAAAAAATTTAACTTTTCTCCACTTAACTACCAAAATTTATCATTTTTCCGCTTAACTACCAAAATTTTACTTTTTTCCGCTTAACTACAAAAAATTTAACTTTTCTCCACTTAACTACCATAATTAATTTTTCTTCTCTTAACTACAAAAAATTTTACTTTTCTCCACTTAACTACAAAAAATTTAACTTTTCTCCACTTAACTACCAAAATTTATAATTTTTCCGCTTAACTACCAAAATTAACTTTTCTTCCGCTTAACTACCAAAGTTTAACTTTTTTCCACTTAACTTCAAAAATTTAAATTTTTTCTGCTTAACTACCAAAGTTTAACTTTTTTCCACTTAACTTCAAAAATTTAAATTTTTTCCGCTAAACTACCAAAATTAACTTTTTATCGCTGAACTACAAAAAATTTAACTATTCACCACTTCAAAAATTTAAATTTTTTCCGCTTAACTACCAAAATTAACTTTTTTCCGCCTAACTACAAAAAAATTAACTTTTCTCCACTTAACTACCAAAATTTATAATTTTTCCGCTTAACTACCAAAATTTTACTTTTTTCCGCTTTACAACAAAAAATTTAACTTTTCTCCACTTAACTACCATAATTAATTTTTCTTCTCTTAACTACAAAAAATTTAACTTTTCACCACTTAACTTAAAAATTTAAATTTTTTCCGCTTAACTACCAAAATTAACTTTTCTCCACTTAACTACCAAAATTTATAATTTTTCCGCTTAACTACCAAAATTAACTTTTCTTCCGCTTAACTACCAAAGTTTAACATTTTTCCGCTTAACTACAAAAAATTTAACTCTTCTCCACTAAACTACCAAAATTTATAATTTTTCCGCTTAACTACCAAAATTTATCATTTTTCCGCTTAACTACCAAAATTTAACTTTTTTCCACTTAACTTCAAAAATTTAAATTTTTTCCGCTTAACTACCAAAATTTAACTTTTTTCCACTTAACTTCAAAAATTTAAATTTTTTCCGCTTAACTACCAAAATTTAACTTTTTTCCACTTAACTTCAAAAATTTAAATTTTTTCTGCTTAACTACCAAAATTTTACTTTTTTCCGCTTAACTACAAAAAATTTAACTTTTCTCCACTTAACTACCATAATTAGATTTTCTTCTCTTAACTACAAAAAATTTAACTTTTCACCACTTAACTTAAAAATTTAAATTTTTTCCGCTTAACTACCAAAATTAACTTTTTATCGCTGAACTACAAAAAATTTAACTATTCACCACTTCAAAAATTTAAATTTTTTCCGCTAAACTACCAAAATTAACTTTTTTCCGCCTAACTACAAAAAATTTAACTTTTCTCCACTTAACTACCAACATTTATAATTTTTCTGTTTAACTACCAAAATTTTACTTTTTTCCGCTTAACTACAAAAAATTTAACTTTTCTCCACTTAACTACCATAATTAATTTTTCTTCTCTTAACTACAAAAAATTTTACTTTTCTCCACTTAACTACCAAAATTTATAATTTTTCCGCTTAACTACCAAAATTTAACTTTTTTCCGCTTAACTACAAAAAATTTAACTTTTCTCCACTTAACTACCAAAATTTATCATTATTCCGCTTAACTACCAAAATTTAACTTTTTTCCGCTTAACTACAAAAAATTTAACTTTTCTCCACTTAACTACCAAAATTTATCATTTTTCCGCTTAACTACCAAAATTTAACTTTTTTCCGCTTAACTACAAAAAATTTAACTTTTCTCCACTTAACTACCATAATTAACTTTTCTTCTCTTAACTACTAAAAATTTAACTTTTCTCCACTTAACTACCATAATTAACTTTTCTTCTCTTAACTACCAAAATTTAACTGTTTTCCACTTAACTACAAAAAATTTAACTATTCACCACTTCAAAAATTTAAATTTTTTCCGCTTAACTACAAAAAATTTAACTTTTCTCCACTTAACTACCATAATTAACTTTTCTTCCGCTTAACTACCAAAGTTTAACTTTTTTCCACTTAACTTCAAAAATTTAACTTTTTTCCACTTAACTTCAAAAATTTAAATTTTTTCCGCTTAACTACAAAAAATTTAACTTTTCTCCACTTAACTACCTTAATTAACTTTTCTTCTCTTAACTACAAAAAATTTAACTATTCATCACTTAACTTAAAAATTTAAATTTCTTCCGCTTAACTACCAAAGTTTAACTTTTTTCCACTTAACTTCAAAAATTTAAATTTTTTCCGCTAAACTACCAAAATTAACTTTTTTCCGCCTAACTACAAAAAATTTAACTTTTCTCCACTTAACTACCAAAATTTATAATTTTTCCGCTTAACTACCAAAATTTTACTTTTTTCCGCTTAACTACAAAAAATTTAACTTTTCTCCACTTAACTACCATAATTAATTTTTCTTCTCTTAACTACAAAAAATTTAACTTTTCACCACTTAACTTAAAAATTTAAATTTTTTCCGCTTAACTACCAAAATTAACTTTTTATCGCTGAACTACAAAAAATTTAACTATTCACCACTTCAAAAATTTAAATTTTTTCCGCTTAACTACCAAAATTAACTTTTTTCCGCTGAACTACAAAAAATTTAACTATTCACCACTTCAAAAATTTAAATTTTTTCCGCTTAACTACCAAAATTAACTTTTTTCCGCCTAACTACAAAAAATTTAACTTTTCTCCACTTAACTACCAAAATTTATCATTTTTCCGCTTAACTACCAAAATTTTACTTTTTTCCGCTTAACTACAAAAAATTTAACTTTTCTCCACTTAACTACCATAATTAATTTTTCTTCTCTTAACTACAAAAATTTAACTTTTCATCACTTCAAAAATTTAAATTTTTTCCGCTTAACTACCAAAATTAACTTTTTTCCGCCTAACTACAAAAAATTTAACTTTTCTCCACTTAACTACCAAAATTTATCATTTTTCCGCTTAACTACCAAAATTTTACTTTTTTCCGCTTAACTACAAAAAATTTAACTTTTCTCCACTTAACTACCATAATTAATTTTTCTTCTCTTAACTACAAAAAATTTTACTTTTCTCCACTTAACTACAAAAAATTTAACTTTTCTCCACTTAACTACCAAAATTTATAATTTTTCCGCTTAACTACCAAAATTAACTTTTCTTCCGCTTAACTACCAAAGTTTAACTTTTTTCCACTTAACTTCAAAAATTTAAATTTTTTCTGCTTAACTACCAAAGTTTAACTTTTCACCACTTAACTTAAAAATTTAAATTTTTTCCGCTTAACTACCAAAATTAACTTTTTATCGCTGAACTACAAAAAATTTAACTATTCACCACTTCAAAAATTTAAATTTTTTCCGCTAAACTACCAAAATTAACTTTTTTCCGCCTAACTACAAAAAATTTAACTTTTCTCCACTTAACTACCAACATTTATAATTTTTCTGTTTAACTACCAAAATTTTACTTTTTTCCGCTTAACTACAAAAAATTTAACTTTTCTCCACTTAACTACCATAATTAATTTTTCTTCTCTTAACTACAAAAAATTTTACTTTTCTCCACTTAACTACCAAAATTTATAATTTTTCCGCTTAACTACCAAAATTTAACTTTTTTCCGCTTAACTACAAAAAATTTAACTTTTCTCCACTTAACTACCAAAATTTATCATTATTCCGCTTAACTACCAAAATTTAACTTTTTTCCGCTTAACTACAAAAAATTTAACTTTTCTCCACTTAACTACCAAAATTTATCATTTTTCCGCTTAACTACCAAAATTTAACTTTTTTCCGCTTAACTACAAAAAATTTAACTTTTCTCCACTTAACTACCATAATTAACTTTTCTTCT
The DNA here is from genome assembly GCA_036289425.1 of Rhopalosiphum nymphaeae. NCBI lineage: Eukaryota > Metazoa > Arthropoda > Insecta > Hemiptera > Aphididae > Rhopalosiphum > Rhopalosiphum nymphaeae. The sequence goes on along the minus strand of JAZAQC010000006.1, from coordinate 5,812,875 downwards.
CTTAACTACTAAAAATTTAACTTTTCTCCACTTAACTACCATAATTAACTTTTCTTCTCTTAACTACCAAAATTTAACTGTTTTCCACTTAACTACAAAAAATTTAACTATTCACCACTTCAAAAATTTAAATTTTTTCCGCTTAACTACAAAAAATTTAACTTTTCTCCACTTAACTACCATAATTAACTTTTCTTCCGCTTAACTACCAAAGTTTAACTTTTTTCCACTTAACTTCAAAAATTTAACTTTTTTCCACTTAACTTCAAAAATTTAAATTTTTTCCGCTTAACTACAAAAAATTTAACTTTTCTCCACTTAACTACCTTAATTAACTTTTCTTCTCTTAACTACAAAAAATTTAACTATTCATCACTTAACTTAAAAATTTAAATTTCTTCCGCTTAACTACCAAAGTTTAACTTTTTTCCACTTAACTTCAAAAATTTAAATTTTTTCCGCTAAACTACCAAAATTAACTTTTTTCCGCCTAACTACAAAAAATTTAACTTTTCTCCACTTAACTACCAAAATTTATAATTTTTCCGCTTAACTACCAAAATTTTACTTTTTTCCGCTTAACTACAAAAAATTTAACTTTTCTCCACTTAACTACCAAAATTTATCATTTTTCCGCTTAACTACCAAAATTTAACTTTTTTCCACTTAACTTCAAAAATTTAAATTTTTTCCGCTAAACTACCAAAATTAACTTTTTTCCGCCTAACTACAAAAAATTTAACTTTTCTCCACTTAACTACCAAAATTTATAATTTTTCCGCTTAACTACCAAAATTTTACTTTTTTCCGCTTAACTACAAAAAATTTAACTTTTCTCCACTTAACTACCATAATTAATTTTTCTTCTCTTAACTACAAAAAATTTAACTTTTCACCACTTAACTTAAAAATTTAAATTTTTTCCGCTTAACTACCAAAATTAACTTTTTATCGCTGAACTACAAAAAATTTAACTTTTCTCCACTTAACTACCAAAATTTATCATTTTTCCGCTTAACTACCAAAATTTTACTTTTTTCCGCTTAACTACAAAAAATTTAACTTTTCTCCACTTAACTACCATAATTAATTTTTCTTCTCTTAACTACAAAAAATTTTACTTTTCTCCACTTAACTACAAAAAATTTAACTTTTCTCCACTTAACTACCAAAATTTATAATTTTTCCGCTTAACTACCAAAATTAACTTTTCTTCCGCTTAACTACCAAAGTTTAACTTTTTTCCACTTAACTTCAAAAATTTAAATTTTTTCTGCTTAACTACCAAAGTTTAACTTTTTTCCACTTAACTTCAAAAATTTAAATTTTTTCCGCTAAACTACCAAAATTAACTTTTTATCGCTGAACTACAAAAAATTTAACTATTCACCACTTCAAAAATTTAAATTTTTTCCGCTTAACTACCAAAATTAACTTTTTTCCGCCTAACTACAAAAAAATTAACTTTTCTCCACTTAACTACCAAAATTTATAATTTTTCCGCTTAACTACCAAAATTTTACTTTTTTCCGCTTTACAACAAAAAATTTAACTTTTCTCCACTTAACTACCATAATTAATTTTTCTTCTCTTAACTACAAAAAATTTAACTTTTCACCACTTAACTTAAAAATTTAAATTTTTTCCGCTTAACTACCAAAATTAACTTTTCTCCACTTAACTACCAAAATTTATAATTTTTCCGCTTAACTACCAAAATTAACTTTTCTTCCGCTTAACTACCAAAGTTTAACATTTTTCCGCTTAACTACAAAAAATTTAACTCTTCTCCACTAAACTACCAAAATTTATAATTTTTCCGCTTAACTACCAAAATTTATCATTTTTCCGCTTAACTACCAAAATTTAACTTTTTTCCACTTAACTTCAAAAATTTAAATTTTTTCCGCTTAACTACCAAAATTTAACTTTTTTCCACTTAACTTCAAAAATTTAAATTTTTTCCGCTTAACTACCAAAATTTAACTTTTTTCCACTTAACTTCAAAAATTTAAATTTTTTCTGCTTAACTACCAAAATTTTACTTTTTTCCGCTTAACTACAAAAAATTTAACTTTTCTCCACTTAACTACCATAATTAGATTTTCTTCTCTTAACTACAAAAAATTTAACTTTTCACCACTTAACTTAAAAATTTAAATTTTTTCCGCTTAACTACCAAAATTAACTTTTTATCGCTGAACTACAAAAAATTTAACTATTCACCACTTCAAAAATTTAAATTTTTTCCGCTAAACTACCAAAATTAACTTTTTTCCGCCTAACTACAAAAAATTTAACTTTTCTCCACTTAACTACCAACATTTATAATTTTTCTGTTTAACTACCAAAATTTTACTTTTCTCCACTTAACTACCAAAATTTATAATTTTTCCGCTTAACTACCAAAATTTAACTTTTTTCCGCTTAACTACAAAAAATTTAACTTTTCTCCACTTAACTACCAAAATTTATCATTATTCCGCTTAACTACCAAAATTTAACTTTTTTCCGCTTAACTACAAAAAATTTAACTTTTCTCCACTTAACTACCAAAATTTATCATTTTTCCGCTTAACTACCAAAATTTAACTTTTTTCCGCTTAACTACAAAAAATTTAACTTTTCTCCACTTAACTACCATAATTAACTTTTCTTCTCTTAACTACTAAAAATTTAACTTTTCTCCACTTAACTACCATAATTAACTTTTTATCGCTGAACTACAAAAAATTTAACTATTCACCACTTCAAAAATTTAAATTTTTTCCGCTTAACTACCAAAATTAACTTTTTTCTGCTGAACTACAAAAAATTTAACTATTCACCACTTCAAAAATTTAAATTTTTTCCGCTTAACTACCAAAATTAACTTTTTTCCGCCTAACTACAAAAAATTTAACTTTTCTCCACTTAACTACCAAAATTTATAATTTTTCCGCTTAACTACCAAAATTTTACTTTTTTCCGCTTAACAACAAAAAATTTAACTTTTCTCCACTTAACTACCATAATTAATTTTTCTTCTCTTAACTACAAAAAATTTAACTTTTCACCACTTAACTTAAAAATTTAAATTTTTTCCGCTTAACTACAAAAAATTTAACTTTTCTCCACTTAACTACCTTAATTAACTTTTCTTCTCTTAACTACAAAAAATTCAACTATTCATCACTTAACTTAAAAATTTAAATTTCTTCCGCTTAACTACCAAAATTAACTTTTCTTCCGCTTAACTACCAAAGTTTAACTTTTTTCCACTTAACTTCAAAAATTTAAATTTTTTCTGCTTAACTACCAAAATTTTATTTTTTTCCGCTTAACTACAAAAAATTTAACTTTTCTCCACTTAACTACCATAATTAGATTTTCTTCTCTTAACTACAAAAAATTTAACTTTTCACCACTTAACTTAAAAATTTAAATTTTTTCCGCTTAACTACCAAAATTAACTTTTTATCGCTGAACTACAAAAAATTTAACTATTCACCACTTCAAAAATTTAAATTTTTTCCGCTTAACTACCAATATTTATAATTTTTCCGCTTAACTACAAAAAATTTTACTTTTCTCCACTTAACTACCAAAATTTTACTTTTTTCCGCTTAACTACAAAAAATTTAAATTTTTTCCGCTTAATTACCAAAATTTAACTTTTTTCCGCTTAACTACAAAAAATTTAACTTTTCTCCACTTAACTACCAAAATTTATCATTTTTCCGCTTAACTACCAAAATTAACTTTTTTCCACTTAACTTCAAAAATTTGAATTTTTTCCGCTTAACTACCAAAATTAACTTTTTTCCGCCTAACTACAAAAAATTTAACTTTTCTCCACTTAACTACCAAAATTTATAATTTTTCCGCTTAACTACCAAAATTTTACTTTTTTCCAGTTAACTACAAAAAATTTAACTTTTCTCCACTTAACTACCATAATTAATTTTTCTTCTCTTAACTACAAAAATTTAACTTTTCACCACTTCAAAAATTTAAATTTTTTCCGCTTAACTACCAAAATTTTACTTTTTTCCGCTTAACTACAAAAAATTTAACTTTTCTCCACTTAACTACCATAATTAATTTTTCTTCTCTTAACTACAAAAAATTTTACTTTTCTCCACTTAACTACAAAAAATTTAACTTTTCTCCACTTAACTACCAAAATTTATAATTTTTCCGCTTAACTACCAAAATTAACTTTTCTTCCGCTTAACTACCAAAGTTTAACTTTTTTCCACTTAACTTCAAAAATTTAAATTTTTTCTGCTTAACTACCAAAATTTAACTTTTTTCCGCTTAACTACAAAAAATTTAACTTTTCTCCACTTAACTACCAAAATTTATCATTTTTCCGCTTAACTACCAAAATTAACTTTTTTCCACTTAACTTCAAAAATTTGAATTTTTTCCGCTTAACTACCAAAATTAACTTTTTTCCGCCTAACTACAAAAAATTTAACTTTTCTCCACTTAACTACCAAAATTTATAATTTTTCCGCTTAACTACCAAAATTTTACTTTTTTCCAGTTAACTACAAAAAATTTAACTTTTCTCCACTTAACTACCATAATTAATTTTTCTTCTCTTAACTACAAAAATTTAACTTTTCACCACTTCAAAAATTTAAATTTTTTCCGCTTAACTACCAAAATTAACTTTTTTCCGCCTAACTACAAAAAATTTAACTTTTCTCCACTTAACTACCAAAATTTATCATTTTTCCGCTTAACTACCAAAATTTTACTTTTTTCCGCTTAACTACAAAAAATTTAACTTTTCTCCACTTAACTACCATAATTAATTTTTCTTCTCTTAACTACAAAAAATTTTACTTTTCTCCACTTAACTACAAAAAATTTAACTTTTCTCCACTTAACTACCAAAATTTATAATTTTTCCGCTTAACTACCAAAATTAACTTTTCTTCCGCTTAACTACCAAAGTTTAACTTTTTTCCACTTAACTTCAAAAATTTAAATTTTTTCTGCTTAACTACCAAAGTTTAACTTTTTTCCACTTAACTTCAAAAATTTAAATTTTTTCCGCTAAACTACCAAAATTAACTTTTTATCGCTGAACTACAAAAAATTTAACTATTCACCACTTCAAAAATTTAAATTTTTTCCGCTTAACTACCAAAATTAACTTTTTTCCGCCTAACTACAAAAAAATTAACTTTTCTCCACTTAACTACCAAAATTTATAATTTTTCCGCTTAACTACCAAAATTTTACTTTTTTCCGCTTTACAACAAAAAATTTAACTTTTCTCCACTTAACTACCATAATTAATTTTTCTTCTCTTAACTACAAAAAATTTAACTTTTCACCACTTAACTTAAAAATTTAAATTTTTTCCGCTTAACTACCAAAATTAACTTTTCTCCACTTAACTACCAAAATTTATAATTTTTCCGCTTAACTACCAAAATTAACTTTTCTTCCGCTTAACTACCAAAGTTTAACATTTTTCCGCTTAACTACAAAAAATTTAACTCTTCTCCACTAAACTACCAAAATTTATAATTTTTCCGCTTAACTACCAAAATTTATCATTTTTCCGCTTAACTACCAAAATTTAACTTTTTTCCACTTAACTTCAAAAATTTAAATTTTTTCCGCTTAACTACCAAAATTTAACTTTTTTCCACTTAACTTCAAAAATTTAAATTTTTTCCGCTTAACTACCAAAATTTAACTTTTTTCCACTTAACTTCAAAAATTTAAATTTTTTCTGCTTAACTACCAAAATTTTACTTTTTTCCGCTTAACTACAAAAAATTTAACTTTTCTCCACTTAACTACCATAATTAGATTTTCTTCTCTTAACTACAAAAAATTTAACTTTTCACCACTTAACTTAAAAATTTAAATTTTTTCCGCTTAACTACCAAAATTAACTTTTTATCGCTGAACTACAAAAAATTTAACTATTCACCACTTCAAAAATTTAAATTTTTTCCGCTAAACTACCAAAATTAACTTTTTTCCGCCTAACTACAAAAAATTTAACTTTTCTCCACTTAACTACCAACATTTATAATTTTTCTGTTTAACTACCAAAATTTTACTTTTTTCCGCTTAACTACAAAAAATTTAACTTTTCTCCACTTAACTACCATAATTAATTTTTCTTCTCTTAACTACAAAAAATTTTACTTTTCTCCACTTAACTACCAAAATTTATAATTTTTCCGCTTAACTACCAAAATTTAACTTTTTTCCGCTTAACTACAAAAAATTTAACTTTTCTCCACTTAACTACCAAAATTTATCATTATTCCGCTTAACTACCAAAATTTAACTTTTTTCCGCTTAACTACAAAAAATTTAACTTTTCTCCACTTAACTACCAAAATTTATCATTTTTCCGCTTAACTACCAAAATTTAACTTTTTTCCGCTTAACTACAAAAAATTTAACTTTTCTCCACTTAACTACCATAATTAACTTTTCTTCTCTTAACTACTAAAAATTTAACTTTTCTCCACTTAACTACCATAATTAACTTTTCTTCTCTTAACTACCAAAATTTAACTGTTTTCCACTTAACTACAAAAAATTTAACTATTCACCACTTCAAAAATTTAAATTTTTTCCGCTTAACTACAAAAAATTTAACTTTTCTCCACTTAACTACCATAATTAACTTTTCTTCCGCTTAACTACCAAAGTTTAACTTTTTTCCACTTAACTTCAAAAATTTAACTTTTTTCCACTTAACTTCAAAAATTTAAATTTTTTCCGCTTAACTACAAAAAATTTAACTTTTCTCCACTTAACTACCTTAATTAACTTTTCTTCTCTTAACTACAAAAAATTTAACTATTCATCACTTAACTTAAAAATTTAAATTTCTTCCGCTTAACTACCAAAGTTTAACTTTTTTCCACTTAACTTCAAAAATTTAAATTTTTTCCGCTAAACTACCAAAATTAACTTTTTTCCGCCTAACTACAAAAAATTTAACTTTTCTCCACTTAACTACCAAAATTTATAATTTTTCCGCTTAACTACCAAAATTTTACTTTTTTCCGCTTAACTACAAAAAATTTAACTTTTCTCCACTTAACTACCATAATTAATTTTTCTTCTCTTAACTACAAAAAATTTAACTTTTCACCACTTAACTTAAAAATTTAAATTTTTTCCGCTTAACTACCAAAATTAACTTTTTATCGCTGAACTACAAAAAATTTAACTATTCACCACTTCAAAAATTTAAATTTTTTCCGCTTAACTACCAAAATTAACTTTTTTCCGCTGAACTACAAAAAATTTAACTATTCACCACTTCAAAAATTTAAATTTTTTCCGCTTAACTACCAAAATTAACTTTTTTCCGCCTAACTACAAAAAATTTAACTTTTCTCCACTTAACTACCAAAATTTATCATTTTTCCGCTTAACTACCAAAATTTTACTTTTTTCCGCTTAACTACAAAAAATTTAACTTTTCTCCACTTAACTACCATAATTAATTTTTCTTCTCTTAACTACAAAAATTTAACTTTTCATCACTTCAAAAATTTAAATTTTTTCCGCTTAACTACCAAAATTAACTTTTTTCCGCCTAACTACAAAAAATTTAACTTTTCTCCACTTAACTACCAAAATTTATCATTTTTCCGCTTAACTACCAAAATTTTACTTTTTTCCGCTTAACTACAAAAAATTTAACTTTTCTCCACTTAACTACCATAATTAATTTTTCTTCTCTTAACTACAAAAAATTTTACTTTTCTCCACTTAACTACAAAAAATTTAACTTTTCTCCACTTAACTACCAAAATTTATAATTTTTCCGCTTAACTACCAAAATTAACTTTTCTTCCGCTTAACTACCAAAGTTTAACTTTTTTCCACTTAACTTCAAAAATTTAAATTTTTTCTGCTTAACTACCAAAGTTTAACTTTTCACCACTTAACTTAAAAATTTAAATTTTTTCCGCTTAACTACCAAAATTAACTTTTTATCGCTGAACTACAAAAAATTTAACTATTCACCACTTCAAAAATTTAAATTTTTTCCGCTAAACTACCAAAATTAACTTTTTTCCGCCTAACTACAAAAAATTTAACTTTTCTCCACTTAACTACCAACATTTATAATTTTTCTGTTTAACTACCAAAATTTTACTTTTTTCCGCTTAACTACAAAAAATTTAACTTTTCTCCACTTAACTACCATAATTAATTTTTCTTCTCTTAACTACAAAAAATTTTACTTTTCTCCACTTAACTACCAAAATTTATAATTTTTCCGCTTAACTACCAAAATTTAACTTTTTTCCGCTTAACTACAAAAAATTTAACTTTTCTCCACTTAACTACCAAAATTTATCATTATTCCGCTTAACTACCAAAATTTAACTTTTTTCCGCTTAACTACAAAAAATTTAACTTTTCTCCACTTAACTACCAAAATTTATCATTTTTCCGCTTAACTACCAAAATTTAACTTTTTTCCGCTTAACTACAAAAAATTTAACTTTTCTCCACTTAACTACCATAATTAACTTTTCTTCTCTTAACTACTAAAAATTTAACTTTTCTCCACTTAACTACCATAATTAACTTTTCTTCTCTTAACTACCAAAATTTAACTGTTTTCCACTTAACTACAAAAAATTTAACTATTCACCACTTCAAAAATTTAAATTTTTTCCGCTTAACTACAAAAAATTTAACTTTTCTCCACTTAACTACCATAATTAACTTTTCTTCCGCTTAACTACCAAAGTTTAACTTTTTTCCACTTAACTTCAAAAATTTAACTTTTTTCCACTTAACTTCAAAAATTTAAATTTTTTCCGCTTAACTACAAAAAATTTAACTTTTCTCCACTTAACTACCTTAATTAACTTTTCTTCTCTTAACTACAAAAAATTTAACTATTCATCACTTAACTTAAAAATTTAAATTTCTTCCGCTTAACTACCAAAGTTTAACTTTTTTCCACTTAACTTCAAAAATTTAAATTTTTTCCGCTAAACTACCAAAATTAACTTTTTTCCGCCTAACTACAAAAAATTTAACTTTTCTCCACTTAACTACCAAAATTTATAATTTTTCCGCTTAACTACCAAAATTTTACTTTTTTCCGCTTAACTACAAAAAATTTAACTTTTCTCCACTTAACTACCAAAATTTATCATTTTTCCGCTTAACTACCAAAATTTAACTTTTTTCCACTTAACTTCAAAAATTTAAATTTTTTCCGCTAAACTACCAAAATTAACTTTTTTCCGCCTAACTACAAAAAATTTAACTTTTCTCCACTTAACTACCAAAATTTATAATTTTTCCGCTTAACTACCAAAATTTTACTTTTTTCCGCTTAACTACAAAAAATTTAACTTTTCTCCACTTAACTACCATAATTAATTTTTCTTCTCTTAACTACAAAAAATTTAACTTTTCACCACTTAACTTAAAAATTTAAATTTTTTCCGCTTAACTACCAAAATTAACTTTTTATCGCTGAACTACAAAAAATTTAACTTTTCTCCACTTAACTACCAAAATTTATCATTTTTCCGCTTAACTACCAAAATTTTACTTTTTTCCGCTTAACTACAAAAAATTTAACTTTTCTCCACTTAACTACCATAATTAATTTTTCTTCTCTTAACTACAAAAAATTTTACTTTTCTCCACTTAACTACAAAAAATTTAACTTTTCTCCACTTAACTACCAAAATTTATAATTTTTCCGCTTAACTACCAAAATTAACTTTTCTTCCGCTTAACTACCAAAGTTTAACTTTTTTCCACTTAACTTCAAAAATTTAAATTTTTTCTGCTTAACTACCAAAGTTTAACTTTTTTCCACTTAACTTCAAAAATTTAAATTTTTTCCGCTAAACTACCAAAATTAACTTTTTATCGCTGAACTACAAAAAATTTAACTATTCACCACTTCAAAAATTTAAATTTTTTCCGCTTAACTACCAAAATTAACTTTTTTCCGCCTAACTACAAAAAAATTAACTTTTCTCCACTTAACTACCAAAATTTATAATTTTTCCGCTTAACTACCAAAATTTTACTTTTTTCCGCTTTACAACAAAAAATTTAACTTTTCTCCACTTAACTACCATAATTAATTTTTCTTCTCTTAACTACAAAAAATTTAACTTTTCACCACTTAACTTAAAAATTTAAATTTTTTCCGCTTAACTACCAAAATTAACTTTTCTCCACTTAACTACCAAAATTTATAATTTTTCCGCTTAACTACCAAAATTAACTTTTCTTCCGCTTAACTACCAAAGTTTAACATTTTTCCGCTTAACTACAAAAAATTTAACTCTTCTCCACTAAACTACCAAAATTTATAATTTTTCCGCTTAACTACCAAAATTTATCATTTTTCCGCTTAACTACCAAAATTTAACTTTTTTCCACTTAACTTCAAAAATTTAAATTTTTTCCGCTTAACTACCAAAATTTAACTTTTTTCCACTTAACTTCAAAAATTTAAATTTTTTCCGCTTAACTACCAAAATTTAACTTTTTTCCACTTAACTTCAAAAATTTAAATTTTTTCTGCTTAACTACCAAAATTTTACTTTTTTCCGCTTAACTACAAAAAATTTAACTTTTCTCCACTTAACTACCATAATTAGATTTTCTTCTCTTAACTACAAAAAATTTAACTTTTCACCACTTAACTTAAAAATTTAAATTTTTTCCGCTTAACTACCAAAATTAACTTTTTATCGCTGAACTACAAAAAATTTAACTATTCACCACTTCAAAAATTTAAATTTTTTCCGCTAAACTACCAAAATTAACTTTTTTCCGCCTAACTACAAAAAATTTAACTTTTCTCCACTTAACTACCAACATTTATAATTTTTCTGTTTAACTACCAAAATTTTACTTTTCTCCACTTAACTACCAAAATTTATAATTTTTCCGCTTAACTACCAAAATTTAACTTTTTTCCGCTTAACTACAAAAAATTTAACTTTTCTCCACTTAACTACCAAAATTTATCATTATTCCGCTTAACTACCAAAATTTAACTTTTTTCCGCTTAACTACAAAAAATTTAACTTTTCTCCACTTAACTACCAAAATTTATCATTTTTCCGCTTAACTACCAAAATTTAACTTTTTTCCGCTTAACTACAAAAAATTTAACTTTTCTCCACTTAACTACCATAATTAACTTTTCTTCTCTTAACTACTAAAAATTTAACTTTTCTCCACTTAACTACCATAATTAACTTTTCTTCTCTTAACTACCAAAATTTAACTGTTTTCCACTTAACTACAAAAAATTTAACTATTCACCACTTCAAAAATTTAAATTTTTTCCGCTTAACTACAAAAAATTTAACTTTTCTCCACTTAACTACCATAATTAACTTTTCTTCCGCTTAACTACCAAAGTTTAACTTTTTTCCACTTAACTTCAAAAATTTAACTTTTTTCCACTTAACTTCAAAAATTTAAATTTTTTCCGCTTAACTACAAAAAATTTAACTTTTCTCCACTTAACTACCTTAATTAACTTTTCTTCTCTTAACTACAAAAAATTTAACTATTCATCACTTAACTTAAAAATTTAAATTTCTTCCGCTTAACTACCAAAGTTTAACTTTTTTCCACTTAACTTCAAAAATTTAAATTTTTTCCGCTAAACTACCAAAATTAACTTTTTTCCGCCTAACTACAAAAAATTTAACTTTTCTCCACTTAACTACCAAAATTTATAATTTTTCCGCTTAACTACCAAAATTTTACTTTTTTCCGCTTAACTACAAAAAATTTAACTTTTCTCCACTTAACTACCATAATTAATTTTTCTTCTCTTAACTACAAAAAATTTAACTTTTCACCACTTAACTTAAAAATTTAAATTTTTTCCGCTTAACTACCAAAATTAACTTTTTATCGCTGAACTACAAAAAATTTAACTATTCACCACTTCAAAAATTTAAATTTTTTCCGCTTAACTACCAAAATTAACTTTTTTCCGCTGAACTACAAAAAATTTAACTATTCACCACTTCAAAAATTTAAATTTTTTCCGCTTAACTACCAAAATTAACTTTTTTCCGCCTAACTACAAAAAATTTAACTTTTCTCCACTTAACTACCAAAATTTATCATTTTTCCGCTTAACTACCAAAATTTTACTTTTTTCCGCTTAACTACAAAAAATTTAACTTTTCTCCACTTAACTACCATAATTAATTTTTCTTCTCTTAACTACAAAAATTTAACTTTTCATCACTTCAAAAATTTAAATTTTTTCCGCTTAACTACCAAAATTAACTTTTTTCCGCCTAACTACAAAAAATTTAACTTTTCTCCACTTAACTACCAAAATTTATCATTTTTCCGCTTAACTACCAAAATTTTACTTTTTTCCGCTTAACTACAAAAAATTTAACTTTTCTCCACTTAACTACCATAATTAATTTTTCTTCTCTTAACTACAAAAAATTTTACTTTTCTCCACTTAACTACAAAAAATTTAACTTTTCTCCACTTAACTACCAAAATTTATAATTTTTCCGCTTAACTACCAAAATTAACTTTTCTTCCGCTTAACTACCAAAGTTTAACTTTTTTCCACTTAACTTCAAAAATTTAAATTTTTTCTGCTTAACTACCAAAGTTTAACTTTTCACCACTTAACTTAAAAATTTAAATTTTTTCCGCTTAACTACCAAAATTAACTTTTTATCGCTGAACTACAAAAAATTTAACTATTCACCACTTCAAAAATTTAAATTTTTTCCGCTAAACTACCAAAATTAACTTTTTTCCGCCTAACTACAAAAAATTTAACTTTTCTCCACTTAACTACCAACATTTATAATTTTTCTGTTTAACTACCAAAATTTTACTTTTTTCCGCTTAACTACAAAAAATTTAACTTTTCTCCACTTAACTACCATAATTAATTTTTCTTCTCTTAACTACAAAAAATTTTACTTTTCTCCACTTAACTACCAAAATTTATAATTTTTCCGCTTAACTACCAAAATTTAACTTTTTTCCGCTTAACTACAAAAAATTTAACTTTTCTCCACTTAACTACCAAAATTTATCATTATTCCGCTTAACTACCAAAATTTAACTTTTTTCCGCTTAACTACAAAAAATTTAACTTTTCTCCACTTAACTACCAAAATTTATCATTTTTCCGCTTAACTACCAAAATTTAACTTTTTTCCGCTTAACTACAAAAAATTTAACTTTTCTCCACTTAACTACCATAATTAACTTTTCTTCTCTTAACTACTAAAAATTTAACTTTTCTCCACTTAACTACCATAATTAACTTTTCTTCTCTTAACTACCAAAATTTAACTGTTTTCCACTTAACTACAAAAAATTTAACTATTCACCACTTCAAAAATTTAAATTTTTTCCGCTTAACTACAAAAAATTTAACTTTTCTCCACTTAACTACCATAATTAACTTTTCTTCCGCTTAACTACCAAAGTTTAACTTTTTTCCACTTAACTTCAAAAATTTAACTTTTTTCCACTTAACTTCAAAAATTTAAATTTTTTCCGCTTAACTACAAAAAATTTAACTTTTCTCCACTTAACTACCTTAATTAACTTTTCTTCTCTTAACTACAAAAAATTTAACTATTCATCACTTAACTTAAAAATTTAAATTTCTTCCGCTTAACTACCAAAGTTTAACTTTTTTCCACTTAACTTCAAAAATTTAAATTTTTTCCGCTAAACTACCAAAATTAACTTTTTTCCGCCTAACTACAAAAAATTTAACTTTTCTCCACTTAACTACCAAAATTTATAATTTTTCCGCTTAACTACCAAAATTTTACTTTTTTCCGCTTAACTACAAAAAATTTAACTTTTCTCCACTTAACTACCATAATTAATTTTTCTTCTCTTAACTACAAAAAATTTAACTTTTCACCACTTAACTTAAAAATTTAAATTTTTTCCGCTTAACTACCAAAATTAACTTTTTATCGCTGAACTACAAAAAATTTAACTATTCACCACTTCAAAAATTTAAATTTTTTCCGCTTAACTACCAAAATTAACTTTTTTCCGCTGAACTACAAAAAATTTAACTATTCACCACTTCAAAAATTTAAATTTTTTCCGCTTAACTACCAAAATTAACTTTTTTCCGCCTAACTACAAAAAATTTAACTTTTCTCCACTTAACTACCAAAATTTATCATTTTTCCGCTTAACTACCAAAATTTAACTTTTTTCCGCTTAACTACAAAAAATTTAACTTTTCTCCACTTAACTACCATAATTAACTTTTCTTCCGCTTAACTACCAAAGTTTAACTTTTTTCCACTTAACTTCAAAAATTTAACTTTTTTCCACTTAACTTCAAAAATTTAAATTTTTTACGTTTAACTACAAAAAATTTAACTTTTCTCCACTTAACTACCTTAATTAACTTTTCTTCTCTTAACTACAAAAAATTTAACTATTCATCACTTAACTTAAAAATTTAAATTTCTTCCGCTTAACTACCAAAGTTTAACTTTTTTCCACTTAACTTCAAAAATTTAAATTTTTTCCGCTAAACTACCAAAATTAACTTTTTTCCGCCTAACTACAAAAAATTTAACTTTTCTCCACTTAACTACCAAAATTTATAATTTTTCCGCTTAACTACCAAAATTTTACTTTTTTCCGCTTAACTACAAAAAATTTAACTTTTCTCCACTTAACTACCATAATTAATTTTTCTTCTCTTAACTACAAAAAATTTAACTTTTCACCACTTAACTTAAAAATTTAAATTTTTTCCGCTTAACTACCAAAATTAACTTTTTATCGCTGAACTACAAAAAATTTAACTATTCACCACTTCAAAAATTTAAATTTTTTCCGCTTAACTACCAAAATTAACTTTTTTCCGCTGAACTACAAAAAATTTAACTATTCACCACTTCAAAAATTTAAATTTTTTCCGCTTAACTACCAAAATTAACTTTTTTCCGCCTAACTACAAAAAATTTAACTTTTCTCCACTTAACTACCAAAATTTATCATTTTTCCGCTTAACTACCAAAATTTTACTTTTTTCCGCTTAACTACAAAAAATTTAACTTTTCTCCACTTAACTACCATAATTAATTTTTCTTCTCTTAACTACAAAAAATTTTACTTTTCTCCACTTAACTACAAAAAATTTAACTTTTCTCCACTTAACTACCAAAATTTATAATTTTTCCGCTTAACTACCAAAATTAACTTTTCTTCCGCTTAACTACCAAAGTTTAACTTTTTTCCACTTAACTTCAAAAATTTAAATTTTTTCTGCTTAACTACCAAAGTTTAACTTTTTTCCACTTAACTTCAAAAATTTAAATTTTTTCCGCTAAACTACCAAAATTAACTTTTTATCGCTGAACTACAAAAAATTTAACTATTCACCACTTCAAAAATTTAAATTTTTTCCGCTTAACTACCAAAATTAACTTTTTTCCGCCTAACTACAAAAAATTTAACTTTTCTCCACTTAACTACCAAAATTTATAATTTTTCCGCTTAACTACCAAAATTTTACTTTTTTCCGCTTAACAACAAAAAATTTAACTTTTCTCCACTTAACTACCATAATTAATTTTTCTTCTCTTAACTACAAAAAATTTAACTTTTCACCACTTAACTTAAAAATTTAAATTTTTTCCGCTTAACTACCAAAATTAACTTTTTTCCACTTTACTTCAAAAATTTAAATTTTTTCCGCTTAACTACCAAAATTAACTTTTTTCCGCTTAACTACAAAAAATTTAACTCTTCTCCACTAAACTACCAAAATTTATAATTTTTCCGCTTAACTACCAAAATTTATCATTTTTCCGCTTAACTACCAAAATTTAACTTTTTTCCACTTAACTTCAAAAATTTAAATTTTTTCCGCTTAACTACAAAAAATTTAACTTTTCTCCACTTAACTACCTTAATTAACTTTTCTTCTCTTAACTACAAAAAATTCAACTATTCATCACTTAACTTAAAAATTTAAATTTCTTCCGCTTAACTACCAAAATTAACTTTTCTTCCGCTTAACTACCAAAGTTTAACTTTTTTCCACTTAACTTCAAAAATTTAAATTTTTTCTGCTTAACTACCAAAATTTAACTTTTTTCCGCTTAACTACAAAAAATTTAACTTTTCTCCACTTAACTACCATAATTAACTTTTCTTCTCTTAACTACTAAAAATTTAACTTTTCTCCACTTAACTACCATAATTAACTTTTCTTCTCTTAACTACCAAAATTTAACTGTTTTCCACTTAACTACAAAAAATTTAACTATTCACCACTTCAAAAATTTAAATTTTTTCCGCTTAACTACCAAAATTAACTTTTTTCCGCCTAACTACAAAAAATTTAACTTTTCTCCACTTAACTACCAAAATTTATCATTTTTCCGCTTAACTACCAAAATTTTACTTTTTTCCGCTTAACTACAAAAAATTTAACTTTTCTCCACTTAACTACCATAATTAATTTTTCTTCTCTTAACTACAAAAAATTTTACTTTTCTCCACTTAACTACAAAAAATTTAACTTTTCTCCACTTAACTACCAAAATTTATAATTTTTCCGCTTAACTACCAAAATTAACTTTTCTTCCGCTTAACTACCAAAGTTTAACTTTTTTCCACTTAACTTCAAAAATTTAAATTTTTTCTGCTTAACTACCAAAGTTTAACTTTTTTCCACTTAACTTCAAAAATTTAAATTTTTTCCGCTAAACTACCAAAATTAACTTTTTATCGCTGAACTACAAAAAATTTAACTATTCACCACTTCAAAAATTTAAATTTTTTCCGCTTAACTACCAAAATTAACTTTTTTCCGCCTAACTACAAAAAATTTAACTTTTCTCCACTTAACTACCAAAATTTATCATTTTTCCGCTTAACTACCAAAATTTTACTTTTTTCCGCTTAACAACAAAAAATTTAACTTTTCTCCACTTAACTACCATAATTAATTTTTCTTCTCTTAACTACAAAAAATTTAACTTTTCACCACTTAACTTAAAAATTTAAATTTTTTCCGCTTAACTACCAAAATTAACTTTTTTCCACTTTACTTCAAAAATTTAAATTTTTTCCGCTTAACTACCAAAATTAACTTTTTTCCGCTTAACTACAAAAAATTTAACTCTTCTCCACTAAACTACCAAAATTTATAATTTTTCCGCTTAACTACCAAAATTTATCATTTTTCCGCTTAACTACCAAAATTTAACTTTTTTCCACTTAACTTCAAAAATTTAAATTTTTTCCGCTTAACTACAAAAAATTTAACTTTTCTCCACTTAACTACCTTAATTAACTTTTCTTCTCTTAACTACAAAAAATTCAACTATTCATCACTTAACTTAAAAATTTAAATTTCTTCCGCTTAACTACCAAAATTAACTTTTTTCCGCCTAACTACAAAAAATTTAACTTTTCTCCACTTAACTACCAAAATTTATCATTTTTCCGCTTAACTACCAAAATTTTACTTTTTTCCGCTTAACTACAAAAAATTTAACTTTTCTCCACTTAACTACCATAATTAATTTTTCTTCTCTTAACTACAAAAAATTTAACTTTTCTCCACTTAACTACCAAAATTTATAATTTTTCCGCTTAACTACCAAAATTTTACTTTTTTCCGCTTAACTACAAAAAATTTAACTTTTCTCCACTTAACTACCAAAATTTATCATTTTTCCGCTTAACTACCAAAATTTAACTTTTTTCCACTTAACTTCAAAAATTTAAATTTTTTCCGCTAAACTACCAAAATTAACTTTTTTCCGCCTAACTACAAAAAATTTAACTTTTCTCCACTTAACTACCAAAATTTATAATTTTTCCGCTTAACTACCAAAATTTTACTTTTTTCCGCTTAACTACAAAAAATTTAACTTTTCTCCACTTAACTACCATAATTAATTTTTCTTCTCTTAACTACAAAAAATTTAACTTTTCACCACTTAACTTAAAAATTTAAATTTTTTCCGCTTAACTACCAAAATTAACTTTTTATCGCTGAACTACAAAAAATTTAACTATTCACCACTTCAAAAATTTAAATTTTTTCCGCTTAACTACCAAAATTAACTTTTTTCCGCTGAACTACAAAAAATTTAACTATTCACCACTTCAAAAATTTAAATTTTTTCCGCTTAACTACCAAAATTAACTTTTTTCCGCCTAACTACAAAAAATTTAACTTTTCTCCACTTAACTACCAAAATTTATCATTTTTCCGCTTAACTACCAAAATTTAACTTTTTTCCGCTTAACTACAAAAAATTTAACTTTTCTCCACTTAACTACCATAATTAACTTTTCTTCCGCTTAACTACCAAAGTTTAACTTTTTTCCACTTAACTTCAAAAATTTAACTTTTTTCCACTTAACTTCAAAAATTTAAATTTTTTACGTTTAACTACAAAAAATTTAACTTTTCTCCACTTAACTACCTTAATTAACTTTTCTTCTCTTAACTACAAAAAATTTAACTATTCATCACTTAACTTAAAAATTTAAATTTCTTCCGCTTAACTACCAAAGTTTAACTTTTTTCCACTTAACTTCAAAAATTTAAATTTTTTCCGCTAAACTACCAAAATTAACTTTTTTCCGCCTAACTACAAAAAATTTAACTTTTCTCCACTTAACTACCAAAATTTATAATTTTTCCGCTTAACTACCAAAATTTTACTTTTTTCCGCTTAACTACAAAAAATTTAACTTTTCTCCACTTAACTACCATAATTAATTTTTCTTCTCTTAACTACAAAAAATTTAACTTTTCACCACTTAACTTAAAAATTTAAATTTTTTCCGCTTAACTACCAAAATTAACTTTTTATCGCTGAACTACAAAAAATTTAACTATTCACCACTTCAAAAATTTAAATTTTTTCCGCTTAACTACCAAAATTAACTTTTTTCCGCTGAACTACAAAAAATTTAACTATTCACCACTTCAAAAATTTAAATTTTTTCCGCTTAACTACCAAAATTAACTTTTTTCCGCCTAACTACAAAAAATTTAACTTTTCTCCACTTAACTACCAAAATTTATCATTTTTCCGCTTAACTACCAAAATTTTACTTTTTTCCGCTTAACTACAAAAAATTTAACTTTTCTCCACTTAACTACCATAATTAATTTTTCTTCTCTTAACTACAAAAAATTTTACTTTTCTCCACTTAACTACAAAAAATTTAACTTTTCTCCACTTAACTACCAAAATTTATAATTTTTCCGCTTAACTACCAAAATTAACTTTTCTTCCGCTTAACTACCAAAGTTTAACTTTTTTCCACTTAACTTCAAAAATTTAAATTTTTTCTGCTTAACTACCAAAGTTTAACTTTTTTCCACTTAACTTCAAAAATTTAAATTTTTTCCGCTAAACTACCAAAATTAACTTTTTATCGCTGAACTACAAAAAATTTAACTATTCACCACTTCAAAAATTTAAATTTTTTCCGCTTAACTACCAAAATTAACTTTTTTCCGCCTAACTACAAAAAATTTAACTTTTCTCCACTTAACTACCAAAATTTATAATTTTTCCGCTTAACTACCAAAATTTTACTTTTTTCCGCTTAACAACAAAAAATTTAACTTTTCTCCACTTAACTACCATAATTAATTTTTCTTCTCTTAACTACAAAAAATTTAACTTTTCACCACTTAACTTAAAAATTTAAATTTTTTCCGCTTAACTACCAAAATTAACTTTTTTCCACTTTACTTCAAAAATTTAAATTTTTTCCGCTTAACTACCAAAATTAACTTTTTTCCGCTTAACTACAAAAAATTTAACTCTTCTCCACTAAACTACCAAAATTTATAATTTTTCCGCTTAACTACCAAAATTTATCATTTTTCCGCTTAACTACCAAAATTTAACTTTTTTCCACTTAACTTCAAAAATTTAAATTTTTTCCGCTTAACTACAAAAAATTTAACTTTTCTCCACTTAACTACCTTAATTAACTTTTCTTCTCTTAACTACAAAAAATTCAACTATTCATCACTTAACTTAAAAATTTAAATTTCTTCCGCTTAACTACCAAAATTAACTTTTCTTCCGCTTAACTACCAAAGTTTAACTTTTTTCCACTTAACTTCAAAAATTTAAATTTTTTCTGCTTAACTACCAAAATTTAACTTTTTTCCGCTTAACTACAAAAAATTTAACTTTTCTCCACTTAACTACCATAATTAACTTTTCTTCTCTTAACTACTAAAAATTTAACTTTTCTCCACTTAACTACCATAATTAACTTTTCTTCTCTTAACTACCAAAATTTAACTGTTTTCCACTTAACTACAAAAAATTTAACTATTCACCACTTCAAAAATTTAAATTTTTTCCGCTTAACTACCAAAATTAACTTTTTTCCGCCTAACTACAAAAAATTTAACTTTTCTCCACTTAACTACCAAAATTTATCATTTTTCCGCTTAACTACCAAAATTTTACTTTTTTCCGCTTAACTACAAAAAATTTAACTTTTCTCCACTTAACTACCATAATTAATTTTTCTTCTCTTAACTACAAAAAATTTTACTTTTCTCCACTTAACTACAAAAAATTTAACTTTTCTCCACTTAACTACCAAAATTTATAATTTTTCCGCTTAACTACCAAAATTAACTTTTCTTCCGCTTAACTACCAAAGTTTAACTTTTTTCCACTTAACTTCAAAAATTTAAATTTTTTCTGCTTAACTACCAAAGTTTAACTTTTTTCCACTTAACTTCAAAAATTTAAATTTTTTCCGCTAAACTACCAAAATTAACTTTTTATCGCTGAACTACAAAAAATTTAACTATTCACCACTTCAAAAATTTAAATTTTTTCCGCTTAACTACCAAAATTAACTTTTTTCCGCCTAACTACAAAAAATTTAACTTTTCTCCACTTAACTACCAAAATTTATAATTTTTCCGCTTAACTACCAAAATTTTACTTTTTTCCGCTTAACAACAAAAAATTTAACTTTTCTCCACTTAACTACCATAATTAATTTTTCTTCTCTTAACTACAAAAAATTTAACTTTTCACCACTTAACTTAAAAATTTAAATTTTTTCCGCTTAACTACCAAAATTAACTTTTTTCCACTTTACTTCAAAAATTTAAATTTTTTCCGCTTAACTACCAAAATTAACTTTTTTCCGCTTAACTACAAAAAATTTAACTCTTCTCCACTAAACTACCAAAATTTATAATTTTTCCGCTTAACTACCAAAATTTATCATTTTTCCGCTTAACTACCAAAATTTAACTTTTTTCCACTTAACTTCAAAAATTTAAATTTTTTCCGCTTAACTACAAAAAATTTAACTTTTCTCCACTTAACTACCTTAATTAACTTTTCTTCTCTTAACTACAAAAAATTCAACTATTCATCACTTAACTTAAAAATTTAAATTTCTTCCGCTTAACTACCAAAATTAACTTTTCTTCCGCTTAACTACCAAAGTTTAACTTTTCTCCACTTAACTACCATAATTAATTTTTCTTCTCTTAACTACAAAAAATTTTACTTTTCTCCACTTAACTACAAAAAATTTAACTTTTCTCCACTTAACTACCAAAATTTATAATTTTTCCGCTTAACTACCAAAATTAACTTTTCTTCCGCTTAACTACCAAAGTTTAACTTTTTTCCACTTAACTTCAAAAATTTAAATTTTTTCTGCTTAACTACCAAAGTTTAACTTTTTTCCACTTAACTTCAAAAATTTAAATTTTTTCCGCTAAACTACCAAAATTAACTTTTTATCGCTGAACTACAAAAAATTTAACTATTCACCACTTCAAAAATTTAAATTTTTTCCGCTTAACTACCAAAATTAACTTTTTTCCGCCTAACTACAAAAAATTTAACTTTTCTCCACTTAACTACCAAAATTTATAATTTTTCCGCTTAACTATCAAAATTTTACTTTTTTCCGCTTAACAACAAAAAATTTAACTTTTCTCCACTTAACTACCATAATTAATTTTTCTTCTCTTAACTACAAAAAATTTAACTTTTCACCACTTAACTTAAAAATTTAAATTTTTTCCGCTTAACTACCAAAATTAACTTTTTTCCACTTTACTTCAAAAATTTAAATTTTTTCCGCTTAACTACCAAAATTAACTTTTTTCCGCTTAACTACAAAAAATTTAACTCTTCTCCACTAAACTACCAAAATTTATAATTTTTCCGCTTAACTACCAAAATTTATCATTTTTCCGCTTAACTACCAAAATTTAACTTTTTTCCACTTAACTTCAAAAATTTAAATTTTTTCCGCTTAACTACAAAAAATTTAACTTTTCTCCACTTAACTACCTTAATTAACTTTTCTTCTCTTAACTACAAAAAATTCAACTATTCATCACTTAACTTAAAAATTTAAATTTCTTCCGCTTAACTACCAAAATTAACTTTTCTTCCGCTTAACTACCAAAGTTTAACTTTTTTCCACTTAACTTCAAAAATTTAAATTTTTTCTGCTTAACTACCAAAATTTTACTTTTTTCCGCTTAACTACAAAAAATTTAACTTTTCTCCACTTAACTACCTTAATTAACTTTTCTTCTCTTAACTACAAAAAATTTAACTATTCATCACTTAACTTAAAAATTTAAATTTCTTCCGCTTAACTACCAAAGTTTAACTTTTTTCCACTTAACTTCAAAAATTTAAATTTTTTCCGCTAAACTACCAAAATTAACTTTTTTCCGCCTAACTACAAAAAATTTAACTTTTCTCCACTTAACTACCAAAATTTATAATTTTTCCGCTTAACTACCAAAATTTTACTTTTTTCCGCTTAACTACAAAAAATTTAACTTTTCTCCACTTAACTACCATAATTAATTTTTCTTCTCTTAACTACAAAAAATTTAACTTTTCACCACTTAACTTAAAAATTTAAATTTTTTCCGCTTAACTACCAAAATTAACTTTTTATCGCTGAACTACAAAAAATTTAACTATTCACCACTTCAAAAATTTAAATTTTTTCCGCTTAACTACCAAAATTAACTTTTTTCCGCTGAACTACAAAAAATTTAACTATTCACCACTTCAAAAATTTAAATTTTTTCCGCTTAACTACCAAAATTAACTTTTTTCCGCCTAACTACAAAAAATTTAACTTTTCTCCACTTAACTACCAAAATTTATCATTTTTCCGCTTAACTACCAAAATTTTACTTTTTTCCGCTTAACTACAAAAAATTTTACTTTTCACCACTTCAAAAATTTAAATTTTTTCCGCTTAACTACAAAAAATTTAACTTTTCTCCACTTAACTACCATAATTAACTTTTCTTCCGCTTAACTACCAAAGTTTAACTTTTTTCCACTTAACTTCAAAAATTTAACTTTTTTCCACTTAACTTCAAAAATTTAAATTTTTTCCGCTTAACTACAAAAAATTTAACTTTTCTCCACTTAACTACCTTAATTAACTTTTCTTCTCTTAACTACCAAAATTTAACTGTTTTCCACTTAACTACCTTAATTAACTTTTCTTCTCTTAACTACAAAAAATTCAACTATTCATCACTTAACTTAAAAATTTAAATTTCTTCCGCTTAACTACCAAAATTAACTTTTCTTCCGCTTAACTACCAAAGTTTAACTTTTCTCCACTTAACTACCATAATTAATTTTTCTTCTCTTAACTACAAAAAATTTTACTTTTCTCCACTTAACTACAAAAAATTTAACTTTTCTCCACTTAACTACCAAAATTTATAATTTTTCCGCTTAACTACCAAAATTAACTTTTCTTCCGCTTAACTACCAAAGTTTAACTTTTTTCCACTTAACTTCAAAAATTTAAATTTTTTCTGCTTAACTACCAAAGTTTAACTTTTTTCCACTTAACTTCAAAAATTTAAATTTTTTCCGCTTAACTACAAAAAATTTAACTTTTCTCCACTTAACTACCTTAATTAACTTTTCTCCACTTAACTACCATAATTAATTTTTCTTCTCTTAACTACAAAAAATTTAACTTTTCACCACTTAACTTAAAAATTTAAATTTTTTCCGCTTAACTACCAAAATTAACTTTTTTCCACTTTACTTCAAAAATTTAAATTTTTTCCGCTTAACTACCAAAATTAACTTTTTTCCGCTTAACTACAAAAAATTTAACTCTTCTCCACTAAACTACCAAAATTTATAATTTTTCCGCTTAACTACCAAAATTTATCATTTTTCCGCTTAACTACCAAAATTTAACTTTTTTCCACTTAACTTCAAAAATTTAAATTTTTTCCGCTTAACTACAAAAAATTTAACTTTTCTCCACTTAACTACCTTAATTAACTTTTCTTCTCTTAACTACAAAAAATTCAACTATTCATCACTTAACTTAAAAATTTAAATTTCTTCCGCTTAACTACCAAAATTAACTTTTCTTCCGCTTAACTACCAAAGTTTAACTTTTCTCCACTTAACTACCATAATTAATTTTTCTTCTCTTAACTACAAAAAATTTTACTTTTCTCCACTTAACTACAAAAAATTTAACTTTTCTCCACTTAACTACCAAAATTTATAATTTTTCCGCTTAACTACCAAAATTAACTTTTCTTCCGCTTAACTACCAAAGTTTAACTTTTTTCCACTTAACTTCAAAAATTTAAATTTTTTCTGCTTAACTACCAAAGTTTAACTTTTTTCCACTTAACTTCAAAAATTTAAATTTTTTCCGCTAAACTACCAAAATTAACTTTTTATCGCTGAACTACAAAAAATTTAACTATTCACCACTTCAAAAATTTAAATTTTTTCCGCTTAACTACCAAAATTAACTTTTTTCCGCCTAACTACAAAAAATTTAACTTTTCTCCACTTAACTACCAAAATTTATAATTTTTCCGCTTAACTATCAAAATTTTACTTTTTTCCGCTTAACAACAAAAAATTTAACTTTTCTCCACTTAACTACCATAATTAATTTTTCTTCTCTTAACTACAAAAAATTTAACTTTTCACCACTTAACTTAAAAATTTAAATTTTTTCCGCTTAACTACCAAAATTAACTTTTTTCCACTTTACTTCAAAAATTTAAATTTTTTCCGCTTAACTACCAAAATTAACTTTTTTCCGCTTAACTACAAAAAATTTAACTCTTCTCCACTAAACTACCAAAATTTATAATTTTTCCGCTTAACTACCAAAATTTATCATTTTTCCGCTTAACTACCAAAATTTAACTTTTTTCCACTTAACTTCAAAAATTTAAATTTTTTCCGCTTAACTACAAAAAATTTAACTTTTCTCCACTTAACTACCTTAATTAACTTTTCTTCTCTTAACTACAAAAAATTCAACTATTCATCACTTAACTTAAAAATTTAAATTTCTTCCGCTTAACTACCAAAATTAACTTTTCTTCCGCTTAACTACCAAAGTTTAACTTTTTTCCACTTAACTTCAAAAATTTAAATTTTTTCTGCTTAACTACCAAAATTTTACTTTTTTCCGCTTAACTACAAAAAATTTAACTTTTCTCCACTTAACTACCTTAATTAACTTTTCTTCTCTTAACTACAAAAAATTTAACTATTCATCACTTAACTTAAAAATTTAAATTTCTTCCGCTTAACTACCAAAGTTTAACTTTTTTCCACTTAACTTCAAAAATTTAAATTTTTTCCGCTAAACTACCAAAATTAACTTTTTTCCGCCTAACTACAAAAAATTTAACTTTTCTCCACTTAACTACCAAAATTTATAATTTTTCCGCTTAACTACCAAAATTTTACTTTTTTCCGCTTAACTACAAAAAATTTAACTTTTCTCCACTTAACTACCATAATTAATTTTTCTTCTCTTAACTACAAAAAATTTAACTTTTCACCACTTAACTTAAAAATTTAAATTTTTTCCGCTTAACTACCAAAATTAACTTTTTATCGCTGAACTACAAAAAATTTAACTATTCACCACTTCAAAAATTTAAATTTTTTCCGCTTAACTACCAAAATTAACTTTTTTCCGCTGAACTACAAAAAATTTAACTATTCACCACTTCAAAAATTTAAATTTTTTCCGCTTAACTACCAAAATTAACTTTTTTCCGCCTAACTACAAAAAATTTAACTTTTCTCCACTTAACTACCAAAATTTATCATTTTTCCGCTTAACTACCAAAATTTTACTTTTTTCCGCTTAACTACAAAAAATTTTACTTTTCACCACTTCAAAAATTTAAATTTTTTCCGCTTAACTACAAAAAATTTAACTTTTCTCCACTTAACTACCATAATTAACTTTTCTTCCGCTTAACTACCAAAGTTTAACTTTTTTCCACTTAACTTCAAAAATTTAACTTTTTTCCACTTAACTTCAAAAATTTAAATTTTTTCCGCTTAACTACAAAAAATTTAACTTTTCTCCACTTAACTACCTTAATTAACTTTTCTTCTCTTAACTACCAAAATTTAACTGTTTTCCACTTAACTACAAAAAATTTAACTATTCACCACTTCAAAAATTTAAATTTTTTCCGCTTAACTACAAAAAATTTAACTTTTCTCCACTTAACTACCATAATTAACTTTTCTTCCGCTTAACTACCAAAGTTTAACTTTTTTCCACTTAACTTCAAAAATTTAACTTTTTTCCACTTAACTTCAAAAATTTAAATTTTTTCCGCTTAACTACAAAAAATTCAACTTTTCTCCACTTAACTACCTTAATTAACTTTTCTTCTCTTAACTACCAAAATTTAACTGTTTTCCGCTTAACTACAAAAAATTTTACTTTTCACCACTTCAAAAATTTAAATTTTTTCCGCTTAACTACAAAAAATTTAACTTTTCTCCACTTAACTACCATAATTAACTTTTTTCCACTTAACTTCAAAAATTTAACTTTTTTCCACTTAACTTCAAAAATTTAAATTTTTTCCGCTTAACTACAAAAAATTTAACTTTTCTCCACTTAACTACCTTAATTAACTTTTCTTCTCTTAACTACAAAAAATTCAACTATTCATCACTTAACTTAAAAATTTAAATTTCTTCCGCTTAACTACCAAAATTAACTTTTCTTCCGCTTAACTACCAAAGTTTAACTTTTTTCCACTTAACTTCAAAAATTTAAATTTTTTCTGCTTAACTACCAAAATTTAACTTTTTTCCGCTTAACTACAAAAAATTTAACTTTTCTCCACTTAACTACCATAATTAACTTTTCTTCTCTTAACTACTAAAAATTTAACTTTTCTCCACTTAACTACCATAATTAACTTTTCTTCTCTTAACTACCAAAATTTAACTGTTTTCCACTTAACTACAAAAAATTTAACTATTCACCACTTCAAAAATTTAAATTTTTTCCGCTTAACTACCAAAATTAACTTTTTTCCGCCTAACTACAAAAAATTTAACTTTTCTCCACTTAACTACCAAAATTTATCATTTTTCCGCTTAACTACCAAAATTTTACTTTTTTCCGCTTAACTACAAAAAATTTAACTTTTCTCCACTTAACTACCATAATTAATTTTTCTTCTCTTAACTACAAAAAATTTTACTTTTCTCCACTTAACTACAAAAAATTTAACTTTTCTCCACTTAACTACCAAAATTTATAATTTTTCCGCTTAACTACCAAAATTAACTTTTCTTCCGCTTAACTACCAAAGTTTAACTTTTTTCCACTTAACTTCAAAAATTTAAATTTTTTCTGCTTAACTACTAAAGTTTAACTTTTTTCCACTTAACTTCAAAAATTTAAATTTTTTCCGCTAAACTACCAAAATTAACTTTTTATCGCTGAACTACAAAAAATTTAACTATTCACCACTTCAAAAATTTAAATTTTTTCCGCTTAACTACCAAAATTAACTTTTTTCCGCCTAACTACAAAAAATTTAACTTTTCTCCACTTAACTACCAAAATTTATAATTTTTCCGCTTAACTACCAAAATTTTACTTTTTTCCGCTTAACAACAAAAAATTTAACTTTTCTCCACTTAACTACCATAATTAATTTTTCTTCTCTTAACTACAAAAAATTTAACTTTTCACCACTTAACTTAAAAATTTAAATTTTTTCCGCTTAACTACCAAAATTAACTTTTTTCCACTTTACTTCAAAAATTTAAATTTTTTCCGCTTAACTACCAAAATTAACTTTTTTCCGCTTAACTACAAAAAATTTAACTCTTCTCCACTAAACTACCAAAATTTATAATTTTTCCGCTTAACTACCAAAATTTATCATTTTTCCGCTTAACTACCAAAATTTAACTTTTTTCCACTTAACTTCAAAAATTTAAATTTTTTCCGCTTAACTACAAAAAATTTAACTTTTCTCCACTTAACTACCTTAATTAACTTTTCTTCTCTTAACTACAAAAAATTCAACTATTCATCACTTAACTTAAAAATTTAAATTTCTTCCGCTTAACTACCAAAATTAACTTTTCTTCCGCTTAACTACCAAAGTTTAACTTTTCTCCACTTAACTACCATAATTAATTTTTCTTCTCTTAACTACAAAAAATTTTACTTTTCTCCACTTAACTACAAAAAATTTAACTTTTCTCCACTTAACTACCAAAATTTATAATTTTTCCGCTTAACTACCAAAATTAACTTTTCTTCCGCTTAACTACCAAAGTTTAACTTTTTTCCACTTAACTTCAAAAATTTAAATTTTTTCTGCTTAACTAC
Organism: Rhopalosiphum nymphaeae; assembly: GCA_036289425.1. Lineage (NCBI taxonomy): Eukaryota > Metazoa > Arthropoda > Insecta > Hemiptera > Aphididae > Rhopalosiphum > Rhopalosiphum nymphaeae. The sequence continues at coordinate 5,784,147 of JAZAQC010000006.1, read as the reverse complement.
CAAAGTTTAACTTTTTTCCACTTAACTTCAAAAATTTAAATTTTTTCCGCTAAACTACCAAAATTAACTTTTTATCGCTGAACTACAAAAAATTTAACTATTCACCACTTCAAAAATTTAAATTTTTTCCGCTTAACTACCAAAATTAACTTTTTTCCGCCTAACTACAAAAAATTTAACTTTTCTCCACTTAACTACCAAAATTTATAATTTTTCCGCTTAACTATCAAAATTTTACTTTTTTCCGCTTAACAACAAAAAATTTAACTTTTCTCCACTTAACTACCATAATTAATTTTTCTTCTCTTAACTACAAAAAATTTAACTTTTCACCACTTAACTTAAAAATTTAAATTTTTTCCGCTTAACTACCAAAATTAACTTTTTTCCACTTTACTTCAAAAATTTAAATTTTTTCCGCTTAACTACCAAAATTAACTTTTTTCCGCTTAACTACAAAAAATTTAACTCTTCTCCACTAAACTACCAAAATTTATAATTTTTCCGCTTAACTACCAAAATTTATCATTTTTCCGCTTAACTACCAAAATTTAACTTTTTTCCACTTAACTTCAAAAATTTAAATTTTTTCCGCTTAACTACAAAAAATTTAACTTTTCTCCACTTAACTACCTTAATTAACTTTTCTTCTCTTAACTACAAAAAATTCAACTATTCATCACTTAACTTAAAAATTTAAATTTCTTCCGCTTAACTACCAAAATTAACTTTTCTTCCGCTTAACTACCAAAGTTTAACTTTTTTCCACTTAACTTCAAAAATTTAAATTTTTTCTGCTTAACTACCAAAATTTTACTTTTTTCCGCTTAACTACAAAAAATTTAACTTTTCTCCACTTAACTACCTTAATTAACTTTTCTTCTCTTAACTACAAAAAATTTAACTATTCATCACTTAACTTAAAAATTTAAATTTCTTCCGCTTAACTACCAAAGTTTAACTTTTTTCCACTTTTTTTTTTTTTTTTTTTTTTTTTCAGTTTGAACCGACGACCGGGAGGGGACTGCTTGCGCATTACTTCCTCCCGGCCGCCATCGTTTATTGATAAAACAAAACATCGTACAATGGGGGTTGATGGGACACTTCCCCAACTAACCCCCTTACAATAAAATAATAATTATGATGCTAGTATAAGTATTGTTCCTGTCGTCCTGTGGGCGTCTGCCGCCCTGTCCGTCCTTCCACGTATGCAGTGATCGTCCTTCCCTCCCGTGGTGTCATCGTTGGAGATGAAGAAGAGCGGTGGTCGGTGACGCCTCCGACGTTCAACGGTTGACAATGGTATGCATGTTGCCTTCCTTCGTCAATGACCGCCGTTCTTCATCTTTGCCCGTAGTTTTAAGAAAGGACTCGTCGCGCTCTGTCTTCAGATTGCTTCGAGCCTGATTCCAGCCTCTGTTTCCCTTTCGTCGATTTCCTTTCTTGACAATATCGACTCAACCATGCCGATTAGCTCACGCCGGTTGACGGCCGCCTGTGTTATGAGTCTGTGTCGTGCATCAGCGTCTTCAGGCATGCCGTCTGTCGGAGGTCCGCATAGGATTTCCTCGACGTCGCTAGCGTTGGGAGGACGCCTGAGGATCTCTGCAACCCGTGAGCGGTCGTCAGTCCACCTTGGACATTCGAAGAGGGTGTGTTCTGCGGTGTCGTCGGGGTACCCGCAGTAGACACAGTTGCTATCATCTGCCCGGTTCATCCTAAGCAGATAGCTTTTAAAGCAACCATGACCGGAGAGCGCCTGAGTCAGTCGGTATGTGAGGTTCAGCGTTGGCTTGGCTAGCCATCGACTGACGTCAGGAATGAGCCTGTGCGTCCACCTCGCGTTCTTCGACCGATCCCACCGAGCTTGCCAAGCTGCGATGCTCAGTAATCTTTCCTGGTTCTTAAGGGTGTTGGTAGGCGTTTCGTCCGTCTGATCGTCCATTCGTGATCTGATCCTAGTCCTTTCGGTGGCTAGCAGATCGGCTGGTAGCATCGAGGCGAGGATGGACGAGGCTTCTGCGGAGACGGTGCAATACGCGCGTATAGTGCGGAGTGCGACTGTCCTCTGAGCCCTAGCCATTGCCAGGCGGTTTTTGGCGGTTTTCGTCCCTCGGACGGCCCAGGCAGGGGAGGCGTATAGCATCTTGCTGTTTGTCACTGACCCGAGTAACGCTCTCTTGCTGTGAGACGGCCCGCCGATGTTGGGCATTAGTCTGCCTATGGCGAGCGCCGATTGGCAAGCCTTCAGGGAGGCTTGATGCACGTGCTTCGTGAACGACAACCGTGTGTCGAGCTCGACGCCGAGATACCGCATGGACGGTTTGATTGGGATCGCGTGGCCTTCGACGAACAGCTCGGGGTTGGCGTATAAGTTCTTCCTGGTTAGGACGACGGCCTCGGTTTTAGCAGGGGCTAGCTTCAATCCGTTGTCTGTCATCCAGTCTGAAACCTTTTCCAGCACTGGATTGAGCAGGGTTGCTGCTGCCTCTCCGTTACGGGCGATGCCTAGGACGCACACGTCGTCGGCGAATGCCACTAGTTGGACGCCCGACGGCATCTCCAGGTCCAGCAGTTTGTCGTAGAAGATGTTCCAAAGGGCTGGTCCGAGAACCGAGCCCTGGGGGACGCCGCACGTGACATTCCTGCTTAGCAGCAGCTGGCCGACCTGGAGTTTTCTGCCGTCCAAGTACGATCGTATGAAGTTGTTCAGATATGGGGGGGTATGACTTGCTCGTAACGCGGCATCGATTTTCCTCCATGGCGCGGTATTAAATGCGTTTTTAACGTCCAACGAGACGGCCACGCAAATGTCCCGATGCTGAACGGCGCCCGTGGCCGCGCCGTGAGCGGCTTGGAGCACTCGCTCAATCGCGTCGACGGTCGACCTAACTTTTTTCCACTTAACTTCAAAAATTTAAATTTTTTCCGCTAAACTACCAAAATTAACTTTTTTCCGCCTAACTACAAAAAATTTAACTTTTCTCCACTTAACTACCAAAATTTATAATTTTTCCGCTTAACTACCAAAATTTTACTTTTTTCCGCTTAACTACAAAAAATTTAACTTTTCTCCACTTAACTACCATAATTAATTTTTCTTCTCTTAACTACAAAAAATTTAACTTTTCACCACTTAACTTAAAAATTTAAATTTTTTCCGCTTAACTACCAAAATTAACTTTTTATCGCTGAACTACAAAAAATTTAACTATTCACCACTTCAAAAATTTAAATTTTTTCCGCTTAACTACCAAAATTAACTTTTTTCCGCTGAACTACAAAAAATTTAACTATTCACCACTTCAAAAATTTAAATTTTTTCCGCTTAACTACCAAAATTAACTTTTTTCCGCCTAACTACAAAAAATTTAACTTTTCTCCACTTAACTACCAAAATTTATCATTTTTCCGCTTAACTACCAAAATTTTACTTTTTTCCGCTTAACTACAAAAAATTTTACTTTTCACCACTTCAAAAATTTAAATTTTTTCCGCTTAACTACAAAAAATTTAACTTTTCTCCACTTAACTACCATAATTAACTTTTCTTCCGCTTAACTACCAAAGTTTAACTTTTTTCCACTTAACTTCAAAAATTTAACTTTTTTCCACTTAACTTCAAAAATTTAAATTTTTTCCGCTTAACTACAAAAAATTTAACTTTTCTCCACTTAACTACCTTAATTAACTTTTCTTCTCTTAACTACCAAAATTTAACTGTTTTCCACTTAACTACAAAAAATTTAACTATTCACCACTTCAAAAATTTAAATTTTTTCCGCTTAACTACAAAAAATTTAACTTTTCTCCACTTAACTACCATAATTAACTTTTCTTCCGCTTAACTACCAAAGTTTAACTTTTTTCCACTTAACTTCAAAAATTTAACTTTTTTCCACTTAACTTCAAAAATTTAAATTTTTTCCGCTTAACTACAAAAAATTCAACTTTTCTCCACTTAACTACCTTAATTAACTTTTCTTCTCTTAACTACCAAAATTTAACTGTTTTCCGCTTAACTACAAAAAATTTTACTTTTCACCACTTCAAAAATTTAAATTTTTTCCGCTTAACTACAAAAAATTTAACTTTTCTCCACTTAACTACCATAATTAACTTTTCTTCCGCTTAACTACCAAAGTTTAACTTTTTTCCACTTAACTTCAAAAATTTAACTTTTTTCCACTTAACTTCAAAAATTTAAATTTTTTCCGCTTAACTACAAAAAATTTAACTTTTCTCCACTTAACTACCTTAATTAACTTTTCTTCTCTTAACTACAAAAAATTCAACTATTCATCACTTAACTTAAAAATTTAAATTTCTTCCGCTTAACTACCAAAATTAACTTTTCTTCCGCTTAACTACCAAAGTTTAACTTTTTTCCACTTAACTTCAAAAATTTAAATTTTTTCTGCTTAACTACCAAAATTTAACTTTTTTCCGCTTAACTACAAAAAATTTAACTTTTCTCCACTTAACTACCATAATTAACTTTTCTTCTCTTAACTACTAAAAATTTAACTTTTCTCCACTTAACTACCATAATTAACTTTTCTTCTCTTAACTACCAAAATTTAACTGTTTTCCACTTAACTACAAAAAATTTAACTATTCACCACTTCAAAAATTTAAATTTTTTCCGCTTAACTACCAAAATTAACTTTTTTCCGCCTAACTACAAAAAATTTAACTTTTCTCCACTTAACTACCAAAATTTATCATTTTTCCGCTTAACTACCAAAATTTTACTTTTTTCCGCTTAACTACAAAAAATTTAACTTTTCTCCACTTAACTACCATAATTAATTTTTCTTCTCTTAACTACAAAAAATTTAACTTTTCACCACTTAACTTAAAAATTTAAATTTTTTCCGCTTAACTACCAAAATTAACTTTTTATCGCTGAACTACAAAAAATTTAACTATTCACCACTTCAAAAATTTAAATTTTTTCCGCTTAACTACCAAAATTAACTTTTTTCCGCTGAACTACAAAAAATTTAACTATTCACCACTTCAAAAATTTAAATTTTTTCCGCTTAACTACCAAAATTAACTTTTTTCCGCCTAACTACAAAAAATTTAACTTTTCTCCACTTAACTACCAAAATTTATCATTTTTCCGCTTAACTACCAAAATTTTACTTTTTTCCGCTTAACTACAAAAAATTTTACTTTTCACCACTTCAAAAATTTAAATTTTTTCCGCTTAACTACAAAAAATTTAACTTTTCTCCACTTAACTACCATAATTAACTTTTCTTCCGCTTAACTACCAAAGTTTAACTTTTTTCCACTTAACTTCAAAAATTTAACTTTTTTCCACTTAACTTCAAAAATTTAAATTTTTTCCGCTTAACTACAAAAAATTTAACTTTTCTCCACTTAACTACCTTAATTAACTTTTCTTCTCTTAACTACCAAAATTTAACTGTTTTCCACTTAACTACAAAAAATTTAACTATTCACCACTTCAAAAATTTAAATTTTTTCCGCTTAACTACAAAAAATTTAACTTTTCTCCACTTAACTACCATAATTAACTTTTCTTCCGCTTAACTACCAAAGTTTAACTTTTTTCCACTTAACTTCAAAAATTTAACTTTTTTCCACTTAACTTCAAAAATTTAAATTTTTTCCGCTTAACTACAAAAAATTCAACTTTTCTCCACTTAACTACCTTAATTAACTTTTCTTCTCTTAACTACCAAAATTTAACTGTTTTCCGCTTAACTACAAAAAATTTTACTTTTCACCACTTCAAAAATTTAAATTTTTTCCGCTTAACTACAAAAAATTTAACTTTTCTCCACTTAACTACCATAATTAACTTTTCTTCCGCTTAACTACCAAAGTTTAACTTTTTTCCACTTAACTTCAAAAATTTAACTTTTTTCCACTTAACTTCAAAAATTTAAATTTTTTCCGCTTAACTACAAAAAATTTAACTTTTCTCCACTTAACTACCTTAATTAACTTTTCTTCTCTTAACTACAAAAAATTCAACTATTCATCACTTAACTTAAAAATTTAAATTTCTTCCGCTTAACTACCAAAATTAACTTTTCTTCCGCTTAACTACCAAAGTTTAACTTTTTTCCACTTAACTTCAAAAATTTAAATTTTTTCTGCTTAACTACCAAAATTTAACTTTTTTCCGCTTAACTACAAAAAATTTAACTTTTCTCCACTTAACTACCATAATTAACTTTTCTTCTCTTAACTACTAAAAATTTAACTTTTCTCCACTTAACTACCATAATTAACTTTTCTTCTCTTAACTACCAAAATTTAACTGTTTTCCACTTAACTACAAAAAATTTAACTATTCACCACTTCAAAAATTTAAATTTTTTCCGCTTAACTACCAAAATTAACTTTTTTCCGCCTAACTACAAAAAATTTAACTTTTCTCCACTTAACTACCAAAATTTATCATTTTTCCGCTTAACTACCAAAATTTTACTTTTTTCCGCTTAACTACAAAAAATTTAACTTTTCTCCACTTAACTACCATAATTAATTTTTCTTCTCTTAACTACAAAAAATTTTACTTTTCTCCACTTAACTACAAAAAATTTAACTTTTCTCCACTTAACTACCAAAATTTATAATTTTTCCGCTTAACTACCAAAATTAACTTTTCTTCCGCTTAACTACCAAAGTTTAACTTTTTTCCACTTAACTTCAAAAATTTAAATTTTTTCTGCTTAACTACTAAAGTTTAACTTTTTTCCACTTAACTTCAAAAATTTAAATTTTTTCCGCTAAACTACCAAAATTAACTTTTTATCGCTGAACTACAAAAAATTTAACTATTCACCACTTCAAAAATTTAAATTTTTTCCGCTTAACTACCAAAATTAACTTTTTTCCGCCTAACTACAAAAAATTTAACTTTTCTCCACTTAACTACCAAAATTTATAATTTTTCCGCTTAACTACCAAAATTTTACTTTTTTCCGCTTAACAACAAAAAATTTAACTTTTCTCCACTTAACTACCATAATTAATTTTTCTTCTCTTAACTACAAAAAATTTAACTTTTCACCACTTAACTTAAAAATTTAAATTTTTTCCGCTTAACTACCAAAATTAACTTTTTTCCACTTTACTTCAAAAATTTAAATTTTTTCCGCTTAACTACCAAAATTAACTTTTTTCCGCTTAACTACAAAAAATTTAACTCTTCTCCACTAAACTACCAAAATTTATAATTTTTCCGCTTAACTACCAAAATTTTACTTTTTTCCGCTTAACTACAAAAAATTTAACTTTTCTCCACTTAACTACCATAATTAATTTTTCTTCTCTTAACTACAAAAAATTTTACTTTTCTCCACTTAACTACAAAAAATTTAACTTTTCTCCACTTAACTACCAAAATTTATAATTTTTCCGCTTAACTACCAAAATTAACTTTTCTTCCGCTTAACTACCAAAGTTTAACTTTTTTCCACTTAACTTCAAAAATTTAAATTTTTTCTGCTTAACTACCAAAGTTTAACTTTTTTCCACTTAACTTCAAAAATTTAAATTTTTTCCGCTAAACTACCAAAATTAACTTTTTATCGCTGAACTACAAAAAATTTAACTATTCACCACTTCAAAAATTTAAATTTTTTCCGCTTAACTACCAAAATTAACTTTTTTCCGCCTAACTACAAAAAATTTAACTTTTCTCCACTTAACTACCAAAATTTATAATTTTTCCGCTTAACTACCAAAATTTTACTTTTTTCCGCTTAACAACAAAAAATTTAACTTTTCTCCACTTAACTACCATAATTAATTTTTCTTCTCTTAACTACAAAAAATTTAACTTTTCACCACTTAACTTAAAAATTTAAATTTTTTCCGCTTAACTACCAAAATTAACTTTTTTCCACTTTACTTCAAAAATTTAAATTTTTTCCGCTTAACTACCAAAATTAACTTTTTTCCGCTTAACTACAAAAAATTTAACTCTTCTCCACTAAACTACCAAAATTTATAATTTTTCCGCTTAACTACCAAAATTTATCATTTTTCCGCTTAACTACCAAAATTTAACTTTTTTCCACTTAACTTCAAAAATTTAAATTTTTTCCGCTTAACTACAAAAAATTTAACTTTTCTCCACTTAACTACCTTAATTAACTTTTCTTCTCTTAACTACAAAAAATTCAACTATTCATCACTTAACTTAAAAATTTAAATTTCTTCCGCTTAACTACCAAAATTAACTTTTCTTCCGCTTAACTACCAAAGTTTAACTTTTTTCCACTTAACTTCAAAAATTTAAATTTTTTCTGCTTAACTACCAAAATTAACTTTTTTCCACTTTACTTCAAAAATTTAAATTTTTTCCGCTTAACTACCAAAATTAACTTTTTTCCGCTTAACTACAAAAAATTTAACTTTTCTCCACTTAACTACCTTAATTAACTTTTCTTCTCTTAACTACAAAAAATTTAACTATTCATCACTTAACTTAAAAATTTAAATTTCTTCCGCTTAACTACCAAAGTTTAACTTTTTTCCACTTAACTTCAAAAATTTAAATTTTTTCCGCTAAACTACCAAAATTAACTTTTTTCCGCCTAACTACAAAAAATTTAACTTTTCTCCACTTAACTACCAAAATTTATAATTTTTCCGCTTAACTACCAAAATTTTACTTTTTTCCGCTTAACTACAAAAAATTTAACTTTTCTCCACTTAACTACCATAATTAATTTTTCTTCTCTTAACTACAAAAAATTTAACTTTTCACCACTTAACTTAAAAATTTAAATTTTTTCCGCTTAACTACCAAAATTAACTTTTTATCGCTGAACTACAAAAAATTTAACTATTCACCACTTCAAAAATTTAAATTTTTTCCGCTTAACTACCAAAATTAACTTTTTTCCGCTGAACTACAAAAAATTTAACTATTCACCACTTCAAAAATTTAAATTTTTTCCGCTTAACTACCAAAATTAACTTTTTTCCGCCTAACTACAAAAAATTTAACTTTTCTCCACTTAACTACCAAAATTTATAATTTTTCCGCTTAACTACCAAAATTTAACTTTTTTCCACTTAACTTCAAAAATTTAAATTTTTTCCGCTTAACTACCAAAATTTAACTTTTTTCCACTTAACTTCAAAAATTTAAATTTTTTCCGCTTAACTACCAAAATTTAACTTTTTTCCACTTAACTTCAAAAATTTAAATTTTTTCTGCTTAACTACCAAAATTAACTTTTTATCGCTGAACTACAAAAAATTTAACTATTCACCACTTCAAAAATTTAAATTTTTTCCGCTAAACTACCAAAATTAACTTTTTTCCGCCTAACTACAAAAAATTTAACTTTTCTCCACTTAACTACCAAAATTTATAATTTTTCTGTTTAACTACCAAAATTTTACTTTTTTCCGCTTAACTACAAAAAATTTAACTTTTCTCCACTTAACTACCATAATTAATTTTTCTTCTCTTAACTACAAAAAATTTTACTTTTCTCCACTTAACTACCAAAATTTATAATTTTTCCGCTTAACTACCAAAATTTAACTTTTTTCCGCTTAACTACAAAAAATTTAACTTTTCTCCACTTAACTACCAAAATTTATCATTATTCCGCTTAACTACCAAAATTTAACTTTTTTCCGCTTAACTACAAAAAATTTAACTTTTCTCCACTTAACTACCAAAATTTATCATTTTTCCGCTTAACTACCAAAATTTAACTTTTCTCCACTTAACTACCAAAATTTATAATTTTTCTGTTTAACTACCAAAATTTTACTTTTTTCCGCTTAACTACAAAAAATTTAACTTTTCTCCACTTAACTACCATAATTAACTTTTCTTCTCTTAACTACCAAAATTTAACTGTTTTCCACTTAACTACAAAAAATTTAACTATTCACCACTTCAAAAATTTAAATTTTTTCCGCTTAACTACCAAAATTAACTTTTTTCCACTTAACTTCAAAAATTTAAATTTTTTCCGCTTAACTACCAAAATTAACTTTTCTTCTCTTAACTACAAAAAATTTTACTTTTCTCCACTTAACTACCAAAATTTATAATTTTTCCGCTTAACTACCAAAATTTAACTTTTTTCCGCTTAACTACAAAAAATTTAACTTTTCTCCACTTAACTACCAAAATTTATCATTATTCCGCTTAACTACCAAAATTTAACTTTTTTCCGCTTAACTACAAAAAATTTAACTTTTCTCCACTTAACTACCAAAATTTATCATTTTTCCGCTTAACTACCAAAATTTAACTTTTTTCCGCTTAACTACAAAAAATTTAACTTTTCTCCACTTAACTACCATAATTAACTTTTCTTCTCTTAACTACTAAAAATTTAACTTTTCTCCACTTAACTACCTTAATTAACTTTTCTTCTCTTAACTACAAAAAATTTAACTATTCATCACTTAACTTAAAAATTTAAATTTCTTCCGCTTAACTACCAAAGTTTAACTTTTTTCCACTTAACTTCAAAAATTTAAATTTTTTCCGCTAAACTACCAAAATTAACTTTTTTCCGCCTAACTACAAAAAATTTAACTTTTCTCCACTTAACTACCAAAATTTATAATTTTTCCGCTTAACTACCAAAATTTTACTTTTTTCCGCTTAACTACAAAAAATTTAACTTTTCTCCACTTAACTACCATAATTAATTTTTCTTCTCTTAACTACAAAAAATTTTACTTTTCTCCACTTAACTACAAAAAATTTAACTTTTCTCCACTTAACTACCAAAATTTATAATTTTTCCGCTTAACTACCAAAATTAACTTTTCTTCCGCTTAACTACCAAAGTTTAACTTTTTTCCACTTAACTTCAAAAATTTAAATTTTTTCTGCTTAACTACCAAAGTTTAACTTTTTTCCACTTAACTTCAAAAATTTAAATTTTTTCCGCTAAACTACCAAAATTAACTTTTTATCGCTGAACTACAAAAAATTTAACTATTCACCACTTCAAAAATTTAAATTTTTTCCGCTTAACTACCAAAATTAACTTTTTTCCGCCTAACTACAAAAAATTTAACTTTTCTCCACTTAACTACCAAAATTTATAATTTTTCCGCTTAACTACCAAAATTTTACTTTTTTCCGCTTAACAACAAAAAATTTAACTTTTCTCCACTTAACTACAATAATTAATTTTTCTTCTCTTAACTACAAAAAATTTAACTTTTCACCTCTTAACTTAAAAATTTAAATTTCTTCCGCTTAACTACCAAAGTTTAACTTTTTTCCGCTTAACTACAAAAAATTTAACTCTTCTCCACTAAACTACCAAAATTTATAATTTTTCCGCTTAACTACCAAAATTTATCATTTTTCCGCTTAACTACCAAAATTTAACTTTTTTCCACTTAACTTCAAAAATTTAAATTTTTTCCGCTTAACTACCAAAATTTAACTTTTTTCCACTTAACTTCAAAAATTTAAATTTTTTCCGCTTAACTACCAAAATTTAACTTTTTTCCACTTAACTTCAAAAATTTAAATTTTTTCTGCTTAACTACCAAAATTAACTTTTTATCGCTGAACTACAAAAAATTTAACTATTCACCACTTCAAAAATTTAAATTTTTTCCGCTAAACTACCAAAATTAACTTTTTTCCGCCTAACTACAAAAAATTTAACTTTTCTCCACTTAACTACCATAATTAATTTTTCTTCTCTTAACTACAAAAAATTTTACTTTTCTCCACTTAACTACCAAAATTTATAATTTTTCCGCTTAACTACCAAAATTTAACTTTTTTCCGCTTAACTACAAAAAATTTAACTTTTCTCCGCTTAACTACAAAAAATTTAACTTTTCTCCACTTAACTACCATAATTAATTTTTCTTCTCTTAACTACAAAAAATTTTACTTTTCTCCACTTAACTACAAAAAATTTAACTTTTCTCCACTTAACTACCAAAATTTATAATTTTTCCGCTTAACTACCAAAATTAACTTTTCTTCCGCTTAACTACCAAAGTTTAACTTTTTTCCACTTAACTTCAAAAATTTAAATTTTTTCTGCTTAACTACCAAAGTTTAACTTTTTTCCACTTAACTTCAAAAATTTAAATTTTTTCCGCTAAACTACCAAAATTAACTTTTTATCGCTGAACTACAAAAAATTTAACTATTCACCACTTCAAAAATTTAAATTTTTTCCGCTTAACTACCAAAATTAACTTTTTTCCGCCTAACTACAAAAAATTTAACTTTTCTCCACTTAACTACCAAAATTTATAATTTTTCCGCTTAACTACCAAAATTTTACTTTTTTCCGCTTAACAACAAAAAATTTAACTTTTCTCCACTTAACTACAATAATTAATTTTTCTTCTCTTAACTACAAAAAATTTAACTTTTCACCTCTTAACTTAAAAATTTAAATTTCTTCCGCTTAACTACCAAAGTTTAACTTTTTTCCGCTTAACTACAAAAAATTTAACTCTTCTCCACTAAACTACCAAAATTTATAATTTTTCCGCTTAACTACCAAAATTTATCATTTTTCCGCTTAACTACCAAAATTTAACTTTTTTCCACTTAACTTCAAAAATTTAAATTTTTTCCGCTTAACTACCAAAATTTAACTTTTTTCCACTTAACTTCAAAAATTTAAATTTTTTCCGCTTAACTACCAAAATTTAACTTTTTTCCACTTAACTTCAAAAATTTAAATTTTTTCTGCTTAACTACCAAAATTAACTTTTTATCGCTGAACTACAAAAAATTTAACTATTCACCACTTCAAAAATTTAAATTTTTTCCGCTAAACTACCAAAATTAACTTTTTTCCGCCTAACTACAAAAAATTTAACTTTTCTCCACTTAACTACCATAATTAATTTTTCTTCTCTTAACTACAAAAAATTTTACTTTTCTCCACTTAACTACCAAAATTTATAATTTTTCCGCTTAACTACCAAAATTTAACTTTTTTCCGCTTAACTACAAAAAATTTAACTTTTCTCCGCTTAACTACAAAAAATTTAACTTTTCTCCACTTAACTACCATAATTAATTTTTCTTCTCTTAACTACAAAAAATTTTACTTTTCTCCACTTAACTACAAAAAATTTAACTTTTCTCCACTTAACTACCAAAATTTATAATTTTTCCGCTTAACTACCAAAATTAACTTTTCTTCCGCTTAACTACCAAAGTTTAACTTTTTTCCACTTAACTTCAAAAATTTAAATTTTTTCTGCTTAACTACTAAAGTTTAACTTTTTTCCACTTAACTTCAAAAATTTAAATTTTTTCCGCTAAACTACCAAAATTAACTTTTTATCGCTGAACTACAAAAAATTTAACTATTCACCACTTCAAAAATTTAAATTTTTTCCGCTTAACTACCAAAATTAACTTTTTTCCGCCTAACTACAAAAAATTTAACTTTTCTCCACTTAACTACCAAAATTTATAATTTTTCCGCTTAACTACCAAAATTTTACTTTTTTCCGCTTAACAACAAAAAATTTAACTTTTCTCCACTTAACTACCATAATTAATTTTTCTTCTCTTAACTACAAAAAATTTAACTTTTCACCACTTAACTTAAAAATTTAAATTTTTTCCGCTTAACTACCAAAATTAACTTTTTTCCACTTTACTTCAAAAATTTAAATTTTTTCCGCTTAACTACCAAAATTAACTTTTTTCCGCTTAACTACAAAAAATTTAACTCTTCTCCACTAAACTACCAAAATTTATAATTTTTCCGCTTAACTACCAAAATTTTACTTTTTTCCGCTTAACTACAAAAAATTTAACTTTTCTCCACTTAACTACCATAATTAATTTTTCTTCTCTTAACTACAAAAAATTTTACTTTTCTCCACTTAACTACAAAAAATTTAACTTTTCTCCACTTAACTACCAAAATTTATAATTTTTCCGCTTAACTACCAAAATTAACTTTTCTTCCGCTTAACTACCAAAGTTTAACTTTTTTCCACTTAACTTCAAAAATTTAAATTTTTTCTGCTTAACTACCAAAGTTTAACTTTTTTCCACTTAACTTCAAAAATTTAAATTTTTTCCGCTAAACTACCAAAATTAACTTTTTATCGCTGAACTACAAAAAATTTAACTATTCACCACTTCAAAAATTTAAATTTTTTCCGCTTAACTACCAAAATTAACTTTTTTCCGCCTAACTACAAAAAATTTAACTTTTCTCCACTTAACTACCAAAATTTATAATTTTTCCGCTTAACTACCAAAATTTTACTTTTTTCCGCTTAACAACAAAAAATTTAACTTTTCTCCACTTAACTACCATAATTAATTTTTCTTCTCTTAACTACAAAAAATTTTACTTTTCTCCACTTAACTACCAAAATTTATAATTTTTCCGCTTAACTACCAAAATTTAACTTTTTTCCGCTTAACTACAAAAAATTTAACTTTTCTCCACTTAACTACCAAAATTTATCATTATTCCGCTTAACTACCAAAATTTAACTTTTTTCCGCTTAACTACAAAAAATTTAACTTTTCTCCACTTAACTACCAAAATTTATCATTTTTCCGCTTAACTACCAAAATTTAACTTTTCTCCACTTAACTACCAAAATTTATAATTTTTCTGTTTAACTACCAAAATTTTACTTTTTTCCGCTTAACTACAAAAAATTTAACTTTTCTCCACTTAACTACCATAATTAACTTTTCTTCTCTTAACTACCAAAATTTAACTGTTTTCCACTTAACTACAAAAAATTTAACTATTCACCACTTCAAAAATTTAAATTTTTTCCGCTTAACTACCAAAATTAACTTTTTTCCACTTAACTTCAAAAATTTAAATTTTTTCCGCTTAACTACCAAAATTAACTTTTCTTCTCTTAACTACAAAAAATTTTACTTTTCTCCACTTAACTACCAAAATTTATAATTTTTCCGCTTAACTACCAAAATTTAACTTTTTTCCGCTTAACTACAAAAAATTTAACTTTTCTCCACTTAACTACCAAAATTTATCATTATTCCGCTTAACTACCAAAATTTAACTTTTTTCCGCTTAACTACAAAAAATTTAACTTTTCTCCACTTAACTACCAAAATTTATCATTTTTCCGCTTAACTACCAAAATTTAACTTTTTTCCGCTTAACTACAAAAAATTTAACTTTTCTCCACTTAACTACCATAATTAACTTTTCTTCTCTTAACTACTAAAAATTTAACTTTTCTCCACTTAACTACCTTAATTAACTTTTCTTCTCTTAACTACAAAAAATTTAACTATTCATCACTTAACTTAAAAATTTAAATTTCTTCCGCTTAACTACCAAAGTTTAACTTTTTTCCACTTAACTTCAAAAATTTAAATTTTTTCCGCTAAACTACCAAAATTAACTTTTTTCCGCCTAACTACAAAAAATTTAACTTTTCTCCACTTAACTACCAAAATTTATAATTTTTCCGCTTAACTACCAAAATTTTACTTTTTTCCGCTTAACTACAAAAAATTTAACTTTTCTCCACTTAACTACCATAATTAATTTTTCTTCTCTTAACTACAAAAAATTTTACTTTTCTCCACTTAACTACAAAAAATTTAACTTTTCTCCACTTAACTACCAAAATTTATAATTTTTCCGCTTAACTACCAAAATTAACTTTTCTTCCGCTTAACTACCAAAGTTTAACTTTTTTCCACTTAACTTCAAAAATTTAAATTTTTTCTGCTTAACTACCAAAGTTTAACTTTTTTCCACTTAACTTCAAAAATTTAAATTTTTTCCGCTAAACTACCAAAATTAACTTTTTATCGCTGAACTACAAAAAATTTAACTATTCACCACTTCAAAAATTTAAATTTTTTCCGCTTAACTACCAAAATTTAACTTTTCTCCACTTAACTACCAAAATTTATAATTTTTCTGTTTAACTACCAAAATTTTACTTTTTTCCGCTTAACTACAAAAAATTTAACTTTTCTCCACTTAACTACCATAATTAACTTTTCTTCTCTTAACTACCAAAATTTAACTGTTTTCCACTTAACTACAAAAAATTTAACTATTCACCACTTCAAAAATTTAAATTTTTTCCGCTTAACTACCAAAATTAACTTTTTTCCACTTAACTTCAAAAATTTAAATTTTTTCCGCTTAACTACCAAAATTAACTTTTCTTCTCTTAACTACAAAAAATTTTACTTTTCTCCACTTAACTACCAAAATTTATAATTTTTCCGCTTAACTACCAAAATTTAACTTTTTTCCGCTTAACTACAAAAAATTTAACTTTTCTCCACTTAACTACCAAAATTTATCATTATTCCGCTTAACTACCAAAATTTAACTTTTTTCCGCTTAACTACAAAAAATTTAACTTTTCTCCACTTAACTACCAAAATTTATCATTTTTCCGCTTAACTACCAAAATTTAACTTTTTTCCGCTTAACTACAAAAAATTTAACTTTTCTCCACTTAACTACCATAATTAACTTTTCTTCTCTTAACTACTAAAAATTTAACTTTTCTCCACTTAACTACCTTAATTAACTTTTCTTCTCTTAACTACAAAAAATTTAACTATTCATCACTTAACTTAAAAATTTAAATTTCTTCCGCTTAACTACCAAAGTTTAACTTTTTTCCACTTAACTTCAAAAATTTAAATTTTTTCCGCTAAACTACCAAAATTAACTTTTTTCCGCCTAACTACAAAAAATTTAACTTTTCTCCACTTAACTACCAAAATTTATAATTTTTCCGCTTAACTACCAAAATTTTACTTTTTTCCGCTTAACTACAAAAAATTTAACTTTTCTCCACTTAACTACCATAATTAATTTTTCTTCTCTTAACTACAAAAAATTTTACTTTTCTCCACTTAACTACAAAAAATTTAACTTTTCTCCACTTAACTACCAAAATTTATAATTTTTCCGCTTAACTACCAAAATTAACTTTTCTTCCGCTTAACTACCAAAGTTTAACTTTTTTCCACTTAACTTCAAAAATTTAAATTTTTTCTGCTTAACTACCAAAGTTTAACTTTTTTCCACTTAACTTCAAAAATTTAAATTTTTTCCGCTAAACTACCAAAATTAACTTTTTATCGCTGAACTACAAAAAATTTAACTATTCACCACTTCAAAAATTTAAATTTTTTCCGCTTAACTACCAAAATTAACTTTTTTCCGCCTAACTACAAAAAATTTAACTTTTCTCCACTTAACTACCAAAATTTATAATTTTTCCGCTTAACTACCAAAATTTTACTTTTTTCCGCTTAACAACAAAAAATTTAACTTTTCTCCACTTAACTACAATAATTAATTTTTCTTCTCTTAACTACAAAAAATTTAACTTTTCACCTCTTAACTTAAAAATTTAAATTTCTTCCGCTTAACTACCAAAGTTTAACTTTTTTCCGCTTAACTACAAAAAATTTAACTCTTCTCCACTAAACTACCAAAATTTATAATTTTTCCGCTTAACTACCAAAATTTATCATTTTTCCGCTTAACTACCAAAATTTAACTTTTTTCCACTTAACTTCAAAAATTTAAATTTTTTCCGCTTAACTACCAAAATTTAACTTTTTTCCACTTAACTTCAAAAATTTAAATTTTTTCCGCTTAACTACCAAAATTTAACTTTTTTCCACTTAACTTCAAAAATTTAAATTTTTTCTGCTTAACTACCAAAATTAACTTTTTATCGCTGAACTACAAAAAATTTAACTATTCACCACTTCAAAAATTTAAATTTTTTCCGCTAAACTACCAAAATTAACTTTTTTCCGCCTAACTACAAAAAATTTAACTTTTCTCCACTTAACTACCATAATTAATTTTTCTTCTCTTAACTACAAAAAATTTTACTTTTCTCCACTTAACTACCAAAATTTATAATTTTTCCGCTTAACTACCAAAATTTAACTTTTTTCCGCTTAACTACAAAAAATTTAACTTTTCTCCGCTTAACTACAAAAAATTTAACTTTTCTCCACTTAACTACCATAATTAATTTTTCTTCTCTTAACTACAAAAAATTTTACTTTTCTCCACTTAACTACAAAAAATTTAACTTTTCTCCACTTAACTACCAAAATTTATAATTTTTCCGCTTAACTACCAAAATTAACTTTTCTTCCGCTTAACTACCAAAGTTTAACTTTTTTCCACTTAACTTCAAAAATTTAAATTTTTTCTGCTTAACTACTAAAGTTTAACTTTTTTCCACTTAACTTCAAAAATTTAAATTTTTTCCGCTAAACTACCAAAATTAACTTTTTATCGCTGAACTACAAAAAATTTAACTATTCACCACTTCAAAAATTTAAATTTTTTCCGCTTAACTACCAAAATTAACTTTTTTCCGCCTAACTACAAAAAATTTAACTTTTCTCCACTTAACTACCAAAATTTATAATTTTTCCGCTTAACTACCAAAATTTTACTTTTTTCCGCTTAACAACAAAAAATTTAACTTTTCTCCACTTAACTACCATAATTAATTTTTCTTCTCTTAACTACAAAAAATTTAACTTTTCACCACTTAACTTAAAAATTTAAATTTTTTCCGCTTAACTACCAAAATTAACTTTTTTCCACTTTACTTCAAAAATTTAAATTTTTTCCGCTTAACTACCAAAATTAACTTTTTTCCGCTTAACTACAAAAAATTTAACTCTTCTCCACTAAACTACCAAAATTTATCATTTTTCCGCTTAACTACCAAAATTTTACTGTTTTCCACTTAACTACAAAAAATTTAACTATTCACCACTTCAAAAATTTAAATTTTTTCCGCTTAACTACCAAAATTAACTTTTTTCCGCCTAACTACAAAAAATTTAACTTTTCTCCACTTAACTACCAAAATTTATCATTTTTCCGCTTAACTACCAAAATTTTACTTTTTTCCGCTTAACTACAAAAAATTTAACTTTTCTCCACTTAACTACCATAATTAATTTTTCTTCTCTTAACTACAAAAAATTTAACTTTTCACCACTTAACTTAAAAATTTAAATTTTTTCCGCTTAACTACCAAAATTAACTTTTTATCGCTGAACTACAAAAAATTTAACTATTCACCACTTCAAAAATTTAAATTTTTTCCGCTTAACTACCAAAATTAACTTTTTTCCGCTGAACTACAAAAAATTTAACTATTCACCACTTCAAAAATTTAAATTTTTTCCGCTTAACTACCAAAATTAACTTTTTTCCGCCTAACTACAAAAAATTTAACTTTTCTCCACTTAACTACCAAAATTTATCATTTTTCCGCTTAACTACCAAAATTTTACTTTTTTCCGCTTAACTACAAAAAATTTTACTTTTCACCACTTCAAAAATTTAAATTTTTTCCGCTTAACTACAAAAAATTTAACTTTTCTCCACTTAACTACCATAATTAACTTTTCTTCCGCTTAACTACCAAAGTTTAACTTTTTTCCACTTAACTTCAAAAATTTAACTTTTTTCCACTTAACTTCAAAAATTTAAATTTTTTCCGCTTAACTACAAAAAATTTAACTTTTCTCCACTTAACTACCTTAATTAACTTTTCTTCTCTTAACTACCAAAATTTAACTGTTTTCCACTTAACTACAAAAAATTTAACTATTCACCACTTCAAAAATTTAAATTTTTTCCGCTTAACTACAAAAAATTTAACTTTTCTCCACTTAACTACCATAATTAACTTTTCTTCCGCTTAACTACCAAAGTTTAACTTTTTTCCACTTAACTTCAAAAATTTAACTTTTTTCCACTTAACTTCAAAAATTTAAATTTTTTCCGCTTAACTACAAAAAATTCAACTTTTCTCCACTTAACTACCTTAATTAACTTTTCTTCTCTTAACTACCAAAATTTAACTGTTTTCCGCTTAACTACAAAAAATTTTACTTTTCACCACTTCAAAAATTTAAATTTTTTCCGCTTAACTACAAAAAATTTAACTTTTCTCCACTTAACTACCATAATTAACTTTTCTTCCGCTTAACTACCAAAGTTTAACTTTTTTCCACTTAACTTCAAAAATTTAACTTTTTTCCACTTAACTTCAAAAATTTAAATTTTTTCCGCTTAACTACAAAAAATTTAACTTTTCTCCACTTAACTACCTTAATTAACTTTTCTTCTCTTAACTACAAAAAATTCAACTATTCATCACTTAACTTAAAAATTTAAATTTCTTCCGCTTAACTACCAAAATTAACTTTTCTTCCGCTTAACTACCAAAGTTTAACTTTTTTCCACTTAACTTCAAAAATTTAAATTTTTTCTGCTTAACTACCAAAATTTAACTTTTTTCCGCTTAACTACAAAAAATTTAACTTTTCTCCACTTAACTACCATAATTAACTTTTCTTCTCTTAACTACTAAAAATTTAACTTTTCTCCACTTAACTACCATAATTAACTTTTCTTCTCTTAACTACCAAAATTTAACTGTTTTCCACTTAACTACAAAAAATTTAACTATTCACCACTTCAAAAATTTAAATTTTTTCCGCTTAACTACCAAAATTAACTTTTTTCCGCCTAACTACAAAAAATTTAACTTTTCTCCACTTAACTACCAAAATTTATCATTTTTCCGCTTAACTACCAAAATTTTACTTTTTTCCGCTTAACTACAAAAAATTTAACTTTTCTCCACTTAACTACCATAATTAATTTTTCTTCTCTTAACTACAAAAAATTTTACTTTTCTCCACTTAACTACAAAAAATTTAACTTTTCTCCACTTAACTACCAAAATTTATAATTTTTCCGCTTAACTACCAAAATTAACTTTTCTTCCGCTTAACTACCAAAGTTTAACTTTTTTCCACTTAACTTCAAAAATTTAAATTTTTTCTGCTTAACTACTAAAGTTTAACTTTTTTCCACTTAACTTCAAAAATTTAAATTTTTTCCGCTAAACTACCAAAATTAACTTTTTATCGCTGAACTACAAAAAATTTAACTATTCACCACTTCAAAAATTTAAATTTTTTCCGCTTAACTACCAAAATTAACTTTTTTCCGCCTAACTACAAAAAATTTAACTTTTCTCCACTTAACTACCAAAATTTATAATTTTTCCGCTTAACTACCAAAATTTTACTTTTTTCCGCTTAACAACAAAAAATTTAACTTTTCTCCACTTAACTACCATAATTAATTTTTCTTCTCTTAACTACAAAAAATTTAACTTTTCACCACTTAACTTAAAAATTTAAATTTTTTCCGCTTAACTACCAAAATTAACTTTTTTCCACTTTACTTCAAAAATTTAAATTTTTTCCGCTTAACTACCAAAATTAACTTTTTTCCGCTTAACTACAAAAAATTTAACTCTTCTCCACTAAACTACCAAAATTTATAATTTTTCCGCTTAACTACCAAAATTTTACTTTTTTCCGCTTAACTACAAAAAATTTAACTTTTCTCCACTTAACTACCATAATTAATTTTTCTTCTCTTAACTACAAAAAATTTTACTTTTCTCCACTTAACTACAAAAAATTTAACTTTTCTCCACTTAACTACCAAAATTTATAATTTTTCCGCTTAACTACCAAAATTAACTTTTCTTCCGCTTAACTACCAAAGTTTAACTTTTTTCCACTTAACTTCAAAAATTTAAATTTTTTCTGCTTAACTACCAAAGTTTAACTTTTTTCCACTTAACTTCAAAAATTTAAATTTTTTCCGCTAAACTACCAAAATTAACTTTTTATCGCTGAACTACAAAAAATTTAACTATTCACCACTTCAAAAATTTAAATTTTTTCCGCTTAACTACCAAAATTAACTTTTTTCCGCCTAACTACAAAAAATTTAACTTTTCTCCACTTAACTACCAAAATTTATAATTTTTCCGCTTAACTACCAAAATTTTACTTTTTTCCGCTTAACAACAAAAAATTTAACTTTTCTCCACTTAACTACCATAATTAATTTTTCTTCTCTTAACTACAAAAAATTTAACTTTTCACCACTTAACTTAAAAATTTAAATTTTTTCCGCTTAACTACCAAAATTAACTTTTTTCCACTTTACTTCAAAAATTTAAATTTTTTCCGCTTAACTACCAAAATTAACTTTTTTCCGCTTAACTACAAAAAATTTAACTCTTCTCCACTAAACTACCAAAATTTATAATTTTTCCGCTTAACTACCAAAATTTATCATTTTTCCGCTTAACTACCAAAATTTAACTTTTTTCCACTTAACTTCAAAAATTTAAATTTTTTCCGCTTAACTACAAAAAATTTAACTTTTCTCCACTTAACTACCTTAATTAACTTTTCTTCTCTTAACTACAAAAAATTCAACTATTCATCACTTAACTTAAAAATTTAAATTTCTTCCGCTTAACTACCAAAATTAACTTTTCTTCCGCTTAACTACCAAAGTTTAACTTTTTTCCACTTAACTTCAAAAATTTAAATTTTTTCTGCTTAACTACCAAAATTAACTTTTTTCCACTTTACTTCAAAAATTTAAATTTTTTCCGCTTAACTACCAAAATTAACTTTTTTCCGCTTAACTACAAAAAATTTAACTTTTCTCCACTTAACTACCTTAATTAACTTTTCTTCTCTTAACTACAAAAAATTTAACTATTCATCACTTAACTTAAAAATTTAAATTTCTTCCGCTTAACTACCAAAGTTTAACTTTTTTCCACTTAACTTCAAAAATTTAAATTTTTTCCGCTAAACTACCAAAATTAACTTTTTTCCGCCTAACTACAAAAAATTTAACTTTTCTCCACTTAACTACCAAAATTTATAATTTTTCCGCTTAACTACCAAAATTTTACTTTTTTCCGCTTAACTACAAAAAATTTAACTTTTCTCCACTTAACTACCATAATTAATTTTTCTTCTCTTAACTACAAAAAATTTAACTTTTCACCACTTAACTTAAAAATTTAAATTTTTTCCGCTTAACTACCAAAATTAACTTTTTATCGCTGAACTACAAAAAATTTAACTATTCACCACTTCAAAAATTTAAATTTTTTCCGCTTAACTACCAAAATTAACTTTTTTCCGCTGAACTACAAAAAATTTAACTATTCACCACTTCAAAAATTTAAATTTTTTCCGCTTAACTACCAAAATTAACTTTTTTCCGCCTAACTACAAAAAATTTAACTTTTCTCCACTTAACTACCAAAATTTATAATTTTTCCGCTTAACTACCAAAATTTTACTTTTTTCCGCTTAACTACAAAAAATTTAACTTTTCTCCACTTAACTACCATAATTAATTTTTCTTCTCTTAACTACAAAAAATTTTACTTTTCTCCACTTAACTACAAAAAATTTAACTTTTCTCCACTTAACTACCAAAATTTATAATTTTTCCGCTTAACTACCAAAATTAACTTTTCTTCCGCTTAACTACCAAAGTTTAACTTTTTTCCACTTAACTTCAAAAATTTAAATTTTTTCTGCTTAACTACCAAAGTTTAACTTTTTTCCACTTAACTTCAAAAATTTAAATTTTTTCCGCTAAACTACCAAAATTAACTTTTTATCGCTGAACTACAAAAAATTTAACTATTCACCACTTCAAAAATTTAAATTTTTTCCGCTTAACTACCAAAATTAACTTTTTTCCGCCTAACTACAAAAAATTTAACTTTTCTCCACTTAACTACCAAAATTTATAATTTTTCCGCTTAACTACCAAAATTTTACTTTTTTCCGCTTAACAACAAAAAATTTAACTTTTCTCCACTTAACTACCATAATTAATTTTTCTTCTCTTAACTACAAAAAATTTAACTTTTCACCACTTAACTTAAAAATTTAAATTTTTTCCGCTTAACTACCAAAATTAACTTTTTTCCACTTTACTTCAAAAATTTAAATTTTTTCCGCTTAACTACCAAAATTAACTTTTTTCCGCTTAACTACAAAAAATTTAACTCTTCTCCACTAAACTACCAAAATTTATAATTTTTCCGCTTAACTACCAAAATTTAAATTTTTTCCGCTTAACTACAAAAAATTTAACTTTTCTCCACTTAACTACCTTAATTAACTTTTCTTCTCTTAACTACAAAAAATTCAACTATTCATCACTTAACTTAAAAATTTAAATTTCTTCCGCTTAACTACCAAAATTAACTTTTCTTCCGCTTAACTACCAAAGTTTAACTTTTTTCCACTTAACTTCAAAAATTTAAATTTTTTCTGCTTAACTACCAAAGTTTAACTTTTTTCCACTTAACTTCAAAAATTTAAATTTTTTCCGCTAAACTACCAAAATTAACTTTTTATCGCTGAACTACAAAAAATTTAACTATTCACCACTTCAAAAATTTAAATTTTTTCCGCTTAACTACCAAAATTAACTTTTTTCCGCCTAACTACAAAAAATTTAACTTTTCTCCACTTAACTACCAAAATTTATAATTTTTCCGCTTAACTACCAAAATTTTACTTTTTTCCGCTTAACAACAAAAAATTTAACTTTTCTCCACTTAACTACCATAATTAATTTTTCTTCTCTTAACTACAAAAAATTTAACTTTTCACCACTTAACTTAAAAATTTAAATTTTTTCCGCTTAACTACCAAAATTAACTTTTTTCCACTTTACTTCAAAAATTTAAATTTTTTCCGCTTAACTACCAAAATTAACTTTTTTCCGCTTAACTACAAAAAATTTAACTCTTCTCCACTAAACTACCAAAATTTATAATTTTTCCGCTTAACTACCAAAATTTATCATTTTTCCGCTTAACTACCAAAATTTAACTTTTTTCCACTTAACTTCAAAAATTTAAATTTTTTCCGCTTAACTACAAAAAATTTAACTTTTCTCCACTTAACTACCTTAATTAACTTTTCTTCTCTTAACTACAAAAAATTCAACTATTCATCACTTAACTTAAAAATTTAAATTTCTTCCGCTTAACTACCAAAATTAACTTTTCTTCCGCTTAACTACCAAAGTTTAACTTTTTTCCACTTAACTTCAAAAATTTAAATTTTTTCTGCTTAACTACCAAAATTTTACTTTTTTCCGCTTAACTACAAAAAATTTAACTTTTCTCCACTTAACTACCATAATTAGATTTTCTTCTCTTAACTACAAAAAATTTAACTTTTCACCACTTAACTTAAAAATTTAAATTTTTTCCGCTTAACTACCAAAATTAACTTTTTATCGCTGAACTACAAAAAATTTAACTATTCACCACTTCAAAAATTTAAATTTTTTCCGCTTAACTACCAATATTTATAATTTTTCCGCTTAACTACAAAAAATTTTACTTTTCTCCACTTAACTACCAAAATTTTACTTTTTTCCGCTTAACTACAAAAAATTTAAATTTTTTCCGCTTAATTACCAAAATTTAACTTTTTTCCGCTTAACTACAAAAAATTTAACTTTTCTCCACTTAACTACCAAAATTTATCATTTTTCCGCTTAACTACCAAAATTTAACTTTTTTCCACTTAACTTCAAAAATTTAAATTTTTTCCGCTTAACTACCAAAATTAACTTTTTTCCACTTAACTTCAAAAATTTAAATTTTTTCCGCTTAATTACCAAAATTTATAATTTTTCCGCTTAACTACAAAAAATTTTACTTTTCTCCACTTAACTACCAAAATTTATAATTTTTCCGCTTAACTACCAAAATTTAACTTTTTTCCGCTTAACTACAAAAATTTAAATTTTTTCCGCTTAAATACAAAAAATTTAACTTTTCTCCACTTAACTACCTTAATTAACTTTTCTTCTCTTAACTACAAAAAATTTAACTATTCACCACTTAACTTAAAAATTTAAATTTCTTCCGCTTTACTACCAAAATTAACTTTTCTTCCGCTTAACTACCAAAGTTTAAATTTTTTCTGCTTAACTACAAAAAATTTAACTTTTCTCCACTTAACTACCTTAATTAACTTTTCTTCTCTTAACTACAAAAAATTTAACTATTCACCACTTAACTTAAAAATTTAAATTTCTTCCGCTTTACTACCAAAATTAACTTTTCTTCCGCTTAACTACCAAAGTTTAACTTTTTTCCACTTAACTTCAAAAATTTAAATTTTTTCCGCTTAACTACCAAAATTTAACTTTTCTCCACTTAACTACCAAAATTTATAATTTTTCCGCTTAACTACCAAAATTTAACTTTTTTCCACTTAACTTCAAAAATTTAAATTTTTTCCGCTTAATTACCAAAATTTAACTTTTTTCCGCTTAACTACAAAAAATTTAACTTTTCTCCACTTAACTACCAATATTTATAATTTTTCCGCTTAACTACAAAAAATTTTACTTTTCTCCACTTAACTACCAAAATTTATAATTTTTCCGCTTAACTACCAAAATTTAACTTTTTTCCGCTTAACTACAAAAATTTAAATTTTTTCCGCTTAACTACCAAAATTAACTTTTTTCCACTTAACTTCAAAAATTTAAATTTTTTCCGCTTAATTACCAAAATTTAACTTTTTTCCGCTTAACTACAAAAAATTTAACTTTTCTCCACTTAACTACCAATATTTATAATTTTTCCGCTTAACTACAAAAAATTTTACTTTTCTCCACTTAACTACCAAAATTTATAATTTTTCCGCTTAACTACCAAAATTTAACTTTTTTCCGCTTAACTACAAAAATTTAAATTTTTTCCGCTTAACTACAAAAAATTTAACTTTTCTCCACTTAACTACCTTAATTAACTTTTCTTCTCTTAACTACAAAAAATTTAACTATTCACCACTTAACTTAAAAATTTAAATTTCTTCCGCTTTACTACCAAAATTAACTTTTCTTCCGCTTAACTACCAAAGTTTAAATTTTTTCTGCTTAACTACAAAAAATTTAACTTTTCTCCACTTAACTACCTTAATTAACTTTTCTTCTCTTAACTACAAAAAATTTAACTATTCACCACTTAACTTAAAAATTTAAATTTCTTCCGCTTTACTACCAAAATTAACTTTTCTTCCGCTTAACTACCAAAGTTTAACTTTTTTCCACTTAAATTCAAAAATTTAAATTTTTTCCGCTTAACTACCAAAATTTAACTTTTCTCCACTTAACTACCAAAATTTATAATTTTTCCGCTTAACTACCAAAATTTAACTTTTTTCCACTTAACTTCAAAAATTTAAATTTTTTCCGCTTAACTACCAAAATTAACTTTTTTCCACTTAACTTCAAAAATTTAAATTTTTTCCGCTTAATTACCAAAATTTAACTTTTTTCCGCTTAACTACAAAAAATTTAACTTTTCTCCACTTAACTACCAATATTTATAATTTTTCCGCTTAACTACAAAAAATTTTACTTTTCTCCACTTAACTACCAAAATTTATAATTTTTCCGCTTAACTACCAAAATTTAACTTTTTTCCGCTTAACTACAAAAATTTAAATTTTTTCCGCTTAACTACCAAAATTAACTTTTTTCCACTTAACTTCAAAAATTTAAATTTTTTCCGCTTAATTACCAAAATTTAACTTTTTTCCGCTTAACTACAAAAAATTTAACTTTTCTCCACTTAACTACCAATATTTATAATTTTTCCGCTTAACTACCAAAATTTAACTTTTTTCCGCTTAACTACAAAAATTTAAATTTTTTCCGCTTAACTACAAAAAATTTAACTTTTCTCCACTTAACTACCTTAATTAACTTTTCTTCTCTTAACTACAAAAAATTTAACTATTCACCACTTAACTTAAAAATTTAAATTTCTTCCGCTTTACTACCAAAATTAACTTTTCTTCCGCTTAACTACCAAAGTTTAACTTTTTTCCACTTAACTACCAAAATTTATAATTTTTCCGCTTAACTACCAAAATTTAACTTTTCTCCACTTAACTACCAAAATTTATAATTTTTCCGCTTAACTACCAAAATTTTACTTTTTTCCGCTTAACAACAAAAAATTTAACTTTTCTCCACTTAACTACCATAATTAATTTTTCTTCTCTTAACTACAAAAAATTTAACTTTTCACCACTTAACTTAAAAATTTAAATTTTTTCCGCTTAACTACCAAAATTAACTTTTTTCCACTTTACTTCAAAAATTTAAATTTTTTCCGCTTAACTACCAAAATTAACTTTTTTCCGCTTAACTACAAAAAATTTAACTCTTCTCCACTAAACTACCAAAATTTATAATTTTTCCGCTTAACTACCAAAATTTAAATTTTTTCCGCTTAACTACAAAAAATTTAACTTTTCTCCACTTAACTACCTTAATTAACTTTTCTTCTCTTAACTACAAAAAATTCAACTATTCATCACTTAACTTAAAAATTTAAATTTCTTCCGCTTAACTACCAAAATTAACTTTTCTTCCGCTTAACTACCAAAGTTTAACTTTTTTCCACTTAACTTCAAAAATTTAAATTTTTTCTGCTTAACTACCAAAGTTTAACTTTTTTCCACTTAACTTCAAAAATTTAAATTTTTTCCGCTAAACTACCAAAATTAACTTTTTATCGCTGAACTACAAAAAATTTAACTATTCACCACTTCAAAAATTTAAATTTTTTCCGCTTAACTACCAAAATTAACTTTTTTCCGCCTAACTACAAAAAATTTAACTTTTCTCCACTTAACTACCAAAATTTATAATTTTTCCGCTTAACTACCAAAATTTTACTTTTTTCCGCTTAACAACAAAAAATTTAACTTTTCTCCACTTAACTACCATAATTAATTTTTCTTCTCTTAACTACAAAAAATTTAACTTTTCACCACTTAACTTAAAAATTTAAATTTTTTCCGCTTAACTACCAAAATTAACTTTTTTCCACTTTACTTCAAAAATTTAAATTTTTTCCGCTTAACTACCAAAATTAACTTTTTTCCGCTTAACTACAAAAAATTTAACTCTTCTCCACTAAACTACCAAAATTTATAATTTTTCCGCTTAACTACCAAAATTTATCATTTTTCCGCTTAACTACCAAAATTTAACTTTTTTCCACTTAACTTCAAAAATTTAAATTTTTTCCGCTTAACTACAAAAAATTTAACTTTTCTCCACTTAACTACCTTAATTAACTTTTCTTCTCTTAACTACAAAAAATTCAACTATTCATCACTTAACTTAAAAATTTAAATTTCTTCCGCTTAACTACCAAAATTAACTTTTCTTCCGCTTAACTACCAAAGTTTAACTTTTTTCCACTTAACTTCAAAAATTTAAATTTTTTCTGCTTAACTACCAAAATTTTACTTTTTTCCGCTTAACTACAAAAAATTTAACTTTTCTCCACTTAACTACCATAATTAGATTTTCTTCTCTTAACTACAAAAAATTTAACTTTTCACCACTTAACTTAAAAATTTAAATTTTTTCCGCTTAACTACCAAAATTAACTTTTTATCGCTGAACTACAAAAAATTTAACTATTCACCACTTCAAAAATTTAAATTTTTTCCGCTTAACTACCAATATTTATAATTTTTCCGCTTAACTACAAAAAATTTTACTTTTCTCCACTTAACTACCAAAATTTTACTTTTTTCCGCTTAACTACAAAAAATTTAAATTTTTTCCGCTTAATTACCAAAATTTAACTTTTTTCCGCTTAACTACAAAAAATTTAACTTTTCTCCACTTAACTACCAAAATTTATCATTTTTCCGCTTAACTACCAAAATTTAACTTTTTTCCACTTAACTTCAAAAATTTAAATTTTTTCCGCTTAACTACCAAAATTAACTTTTTTCCACTTAACTTCAAAAATTTAAATTTTTTCCGCTTAATTACCAAAATTTATAATTTTTCCGCTTAACTACAAAAAATTTTACTTTTCTCCACTTAACTACCAAAATTTATAATTTTTCCGCTTAACTACCAAAATTTAACTTTTTTCCGCTTAACTACAAAAATTTAAATTTTTTCCGCTTAAATACAAAAAATTTAACTTTTCTCCACTTAACTACCTTAATTAACTTTTCTTCTCTTAACTACAAAAAATTTAACTATTCACCACTTAACTTAAAAATTTAAATTTCTTCCGCTTTACTACCAAAATTAACTTTTCTTCCGCTTAACTACCAAAGTTTAAATTTTTTCTGCTTAACTACAAAAAATTTAACTTTTCTCCACTTAACTACCTTAATTAACTTTTCTTCTCTTAACTACAAAAAATTTAACTATTCACCACTTAACTTAAAAATTTAAATTTCTTCCGCTTTACTACCAAAATTAACTTTTCTTCCGCTTAACTACCAAAGTTTAACTTTTTTCCACTTAACTTCAAAAATTTAAATTTTTTCCGCTTAACTACCAAAATTTAACTTTTCTCCACTTAACTACCAAAATTTATAATTTTTCCGCTTAACTACCAAAATTTAACTTTTTTCCACTTAACTTCAAAAATTTAAATTTTTTCCGCTTAATTACCAAAATTTAACTTTTTTCCGCTTAACTACAAAAAATTTAACTTTTCTCCACTTAACTACCAATATTTATAATTTTTCCGCTTAACTACAAAAAATTTTACTTTTCTCCACTTAACTACCAAAATTTATAATTTTTCCGCTTAACTACCAAAATTTAACTTTTTTCCGCTTAACTACAAAAATTTAAATTTTTTCCGCTTAACTACCAAAATTAACTTTTTTCCACTTAACTTCAAAAATTTAAATTTTTTCCGCTTAATTACCAAAATTTAACTTTTTTCCGCTTAACTACAAAAAATTTAACTTTTCTCCACTTAACTACCAATATTTATAATTTTTCCGCTTAACTACAAAAAATTTTACTTTTCTCCACTTAACTACCAAAATTTATAATTTTTCCGCTTAACTACCAAAATTTAACTTTTTTCCGCTTAACTACAAAAATTTAAATTTTTTCCGCTTAACTACAAAAAATTTAACTTTTCTCCACTTAACTACCTTAATTAACTTTTCTTCTCTTAACTACAAAAAATTTAACTATTCACCACTTAACTTAAAAATTTAAATTTCTTCCGCTTTACTACCAAAATTAACTTTTCTTCCGCTTAACTACCAAAGTTTAAATTTTTTCTGCTTAACTACAAAAAATTTAACTTTTCTCCACTTAACTACCTTAATTAACTTTTCTTCTCTTAACTACAAAAAATTTAACTATTCACCACTTAACTTAAAAATTTAAATTTCTTCCGCTTTACTACCAAAATTAACTTTTCTTCCGCTTAACTACCAAAGTTTAACTTTTTTCCACTTAAATTCAAAAATTTAAATTTTTTCCGCTTAACTACCAAAATTTAACTTTTCTCCACTTAACTACCAAAATTTATAATTTTTCCGCTTAACTACCAAAATTTAACTTTTTTCCACTTAACTTCAAAAATTTAAATTTTTTCCGCTTAACTACCAAAATTAACTTTTTTCCACTTAACTTCAAAAATTTAAATTTTTTCCGCTTAATTACCAAAATTTAACTTTTTTCCGCTTAACTACAAAAAATTTAACTTTTCTCCACTTAACTACCAATATTTATAATTTTTCCGCTTAACTACAAAAAATTTTACTTTTCTCCACTTAACTACCAAAATTTATAATTTTTCCGCTTAACTACCAAAATTTAACTTTTTTCCGCTTAACTACAAAAATTTAAATTTTTTCCGCTTAACTACCAAAATTAACTTTTTTCCACTTAACTTCAAAAATTTAAATTTTTTCCGCTTAATTACCAAAATTTAACTTTTTTCCGCTTAACTACAAAAAATTTAACTTTTCTCCACTTAACTACCAATATTTATAATTTTTCCGCTTAACTACAAAAAATTTTACTTTTCTCCACTTAACTACCAAAATTTATAATTTTTCCGCTTAACTACCAAAATTTAACTTTTTTCCGCTTAACTACAAAAATTTAAATTTTTTCCGCTTAACTACAAAAAATTTAACTTTTCTCCACTTAACTACCTTAATTAACTTTTCTTCTCTTAACTACAAAAAATTTAACTATTCACCACTTAACTTAAAAATTTAAATTTCTTCCGCTTTACTACCAAAATTAACTTTTCTTCCGCTTAACTACCAAAGTTTAACTTTTTTCCACTTAACTACCAAAATTTATAATTTTTCCGCTTAACTACCAAAATTTAACTTTTCTCCACTTAACTACCAAAATTTATAATTTTTCCGCTTAACTACCAAAATTTAACTTTTTTCCACTTAACTTCAAAAATTTAAATTTTTTCCGCTTAACTACCAAAATTTTACTTTTCTTCCGCTTAACTACCAAAGTTTAACTTTTTTCCACTTAACTTCAAAAATTTATAATTTTTCCGCTTAACTACCAAAATTTTACTTTTTTCCGGTTAACTACAAAAAATTTAACTTTTCTCCACTTAACTACCATAATTAACTTTTCTTCTCTTAACTACAAAAAATTTAACTTTTCTCCACTTAACTACCATAATTAACTTTTCTTCTCTTAACTACCAAAATTTAACTTTTTTCCGCTTAACTACAAAAAATTTAACTTTTCTCCACTTAACTACCAAAATTTATCATTATTCCGCTTAACTACCAAAATTTAACTTTTTTCCGCTTAACTACAAAATTTTAAATTTTTTCGCTTAACTACAAAAAATTTAACTTTTCTCCACTTAACTACCTTAATTAACTTTTCTTCTCTTAACTACAAAAAATTTAACTATTCACCACTTAACTTAAAAATTTAAATTTCTTCCGCTTTACTACCAAAATTAACTTTTCTTCCGCTTAACTACCAAAGTTTAACTTTTTTCCACTTAACTTCAAAAATTTAAATTTTTTCCGCTTAACTACCAAAATTTAACTTTTCTCCACTTAACTACCAAAATTTATAATTTTTCCGCTTAACTACCAAAATTTAACTTTTTTCCACTTAACTTCAAAAATTTAAATTTTTTCCGCTTAACTACCAAAATTTAACTTTTCTTCCGCTTAACTACCAAAGTTTAACTTTTCTCCACTTAACTACCAAAATTTAAATTTTTTCTGCTTAACTACCAAAATTAACTTTTTTCCGCTTAACTACAAAAAATTTTACTTTTCTCCACTTAACTACCAAAATTTATCATTTTTCCGCTTAACTACCAAAATTTAACTTTTTTCCGGTTAACTACAAAAAATTTAACTTTTCTCCACTTAACTACCATAATTAACTTTTCTTCTCTTAACTACAAAAAATTTAACTTTTCTCCACTTAACTACCATAATTAACTTTTCTTCTCTTAACTACCAAAATTTAACTTTTTTCCGCTTAACTACAAAAAATTTAACTTTTCTCCACTTAACTACCAAAATTTATCATTTTTCCGCTTAACTACCAAAATTTAACTTTTTGCCGGTTAACTACAAAAAATTTAACTTTTCTCCACTTAACTACCATAATTAACTTTTCTTCTCTTAACTACAAAAAATTTAACTTTTCTCCACTTAACTACCATAATTAACTTTTCTTCTCTTAACTACCAAAATTTAACTGTTTTCCACTTAACTACAAAAAATTTAACTATTCACCACTTCAAAAATTTAAATTTTTTCCGCTTAACTACCAAAATTAACTTTTTTCCACTTAACTTCAAAAATTTAAATTTTTTCCGCTTAACTACCAAAATTAACTTTTTTCCGCTTAACTACAAAAAATTTAACTTTTCTCCACTTAACTACCAAAATTTATAATTTTTCCGCTTAACTACCAAAATTTAACTTTTTTCCACTTAACTTCAAAAATTTAAATTTTTTCCGCTTAACTACCAAAATTAACTTTTTATTGCTGAACTACAAAAAATTTAACTATTCACCACTTCAAAAATTTAAATTTTTTCCGCTTAGTACTTTGGTACTTAGTAACATACTAAAAGTCCCCTAAGGTTTGATGAACTCTACCTCCGCTAGAGCGCGCTTTATGTATGAAAAATCAGTTTTTCTCAAATAACTCGGTTACTATGAAAATTATAAAAAAAATACCTTTATACTATATTGTAGAAGAGGTAATTACCTATAAAAAATATACTTACAACATTTTTTGTGGGATCAATATTTACCTTGATAATCGGACATCAAATATTATAGAATTGGTAATTTCTGTCTTATGGCGTCCGTAATTGTGACTAACTTTTTTTTTTTTTTGTATTAAATTTTTATAAATGAGCATTTTATTGTTTTATAATTATTATAACATTAATTTGAATGATAATGTTACAAATTCATAATTTATATTATTATTAAGTATCTAAACATAAAATAACTATTACATATAGACATATATAGTCCATATAGAGGTAGCCGGTAGGTATATATAATAATAACAATTAATATTGGTTAATATCGCTATGAAACAATTTCGGTTACTGTTGACAAACAAAACATTACTTATAATATAATTATATTAATTTTAATGTAATTTAATTCTTTTTTGAATACAAGTGGTAGGTGTATCTTCATCACTGGAATGTACCTATTTAAATAACACGACATCGAAATAATTTATATAGAAAAATAATCTATGAATAATAATTAAAAATTTATAAATTGATCTAAAACAATATAGTGAAAAATACGCAACGTATTGACATGATAGGCATGAACTTGGGGTTTATTGCAAGTACTTGGGGTTTGTTGCAAGTACTTGGGGTTTGTTGCAAGTGCTTGGGGTTTAAGCCAAGTACTTGGGGTTTAAGCCAAGTACTTGGGGTTTATGCCAAGTACTTGGGGTTTATTGCAAGTACTTGGGGTTTGTTGCAAGTACTTGGGGTTTATTGCAAGAACTTGGGGTTTAAGCTAAGTACTTGGGGTTTATGCCAATACTTGGGGTTTATCCCGAGTACTTGTGGTTTATTGCAAGTACTTGGGGTAACAAACCCCAAGTAAAAAAATAATCAATGAATAATAATTAAAAATTTATAAATTGATCTAAAACAATATAGTGAAAAATACGCAACGTATTGACATGATAGGCATGAACTTGGGGTTTATTGCAAGTACTTGGGGTTTGTTGCAAGTACTTGGGGTTTATGCCAAGTACTTGGGGTTTGTTGCAAGTACTTGGGGTTTGTTACAAGTACTTGGGGTTTGTTGCAAGTACTTGGGGTTTATGCCAATACTTGGGGTTTATCCCGAGTACTTGTGGTTTATTGCAAGTACTTGGGGTAACAAACCCCAAGTAAAAAAATAATCTATGAATAATAATTAAAAATTTATAAATTGATCTAAAACAATATAGTGAAAAATACGCAACGTATTGACATGATAGGCATGAACTTGGGGTTTATTGCAAGTACTTGGGGTTTGTTGCAAGTACTTGGGGTTTAAGCCAAGTACTTGGGATTTGTTGCAAATACTTGGGGTTTGTTGCAAGTACTTGGGGTTTATGCCAAGTACTTGGGGTTTATGCATATTTCCAACGTATCTTGGGTTTTCCACGATTTTTATGGGTTTTTCCAATGCAAAAATGTATATTTCCAACATAAAATGGGTTTTCCCAATGAAAAATTGAATATTTCCAACTTAAAATGGGTATTTCCAATATAAACATGGGGTTTTTCAAAGAAAAAATATATATTTCCAATTTAACATGAGTTTTTCCATTGTTATTATGCATATTTCCGACTTAAAATGGGTTTTTGCAATAAAAATATGGGTTTTCCCAATGAAAAAATGAATATTTCCAACTAAACAAGTAATTTTGCAATAAAATTATGGGTTTTTCCAATGAAGAAATGAATATTTCCAATTAAAATGGGTTTTCCCAATGTAATTATTCGTATTTCCGACATAACATGGGTTTTTCCACGATTTTTATTGGTTTTTCCAATGAAAAATGCATATTTCCAACTTAAAATGGGATTTTGCAATAAAAATATGGGTTTTTCCAATGAAATAATGAATAGTTCCAACTTAAAATGGGTTTTTCCAATATAAATATGGGATTTCGCAATGTAATTATTCAAATTTAAGACAAAAGATGGGATTTTGCAATAAAAATATAGATTTTCCAATGAAATAATGTATATTTCCAACTTAATAAGGTTTTTTCCACAATAATTGTGCATATTTCCAACGTATCTTGGGTTTTTCCACGATTTTTATGGGTTTTTCCAATGAAAAAATGCATATTTCTGACTTAACATTGGTTTTTCCAATATAAATATGGGTTTTTCAAAGAAAAAATTTACATTTCCAATTAAACATGGGTTTTTTCACTGTTATTATGCATATTTCCGAACTAACATCGGTCAATGTTGGATGGTCTTTGGTTTTTATAATACCTACTTATTGTTTCTGTAGTTACGTGGGTAATTGATAATAAGAGCTACTTATTTTCATATGTAATAAACTCGTTATCGACTATCAACGCAGTGATAAACACCTGTAATTGTACCAACGCCTCACAGTCGTAATAACCTATAGGATGAACACCTAAAAATCAGCTATAACTTACTAACAGTTAAATGAAAAACAATGATTTTAACGTTGAAATTCATAAGAAAATAGCCCTACTATTTTAAAACATTTTAGATATAGGTTATTATTTGAAAATCAAAAGTTGATAGTGGTTTTACTATTAAATAGAAAGGTGAAAAAAAATAAAAATTTCATAGAATTTGAAAAAAGCATGATATAAAATATTTTGAAAAAAAAAAAATGAAAAATAGTCAATAATTAACGAAACAATGAGTGTATAATGATAAAAAAATCATCTTGTATATACTCATTTATTACCTATATCTTTAGTTTTATATTATTAAGTTAGTAAAAAATAGTTTAAAACAGTTGTAAAATTAGTATAATTAGCTACCTATAAGAATTATTATTTTACTAACATTTTTATGTAATAATACTATACGTATAATTGTAAGTAATAATTATAATATATAGATAATATATTGAAATTAATATAAGTAGGCAGTATCGTTTCTAAAAAATTTAAATTAAGTACATTAAAAGAATATTTTAAATTTATCAAGAGTTTTAATTATTTATTTGCATGTACAATTTATAAATGAAAAATAACACATTTTATGAGTTTATGTAACAAATTTTAAGTAATAAATACCAAAGAAAAATATACGCTTATATATTTATATATATAAATTAAATAATATTTAAAGCTTCACTTTTACGGATTATTTACTACCTTCTCAAATTATTTATCTTAAGGTTCTAGTTATCAAACTCTCATTAATTCAGTATAGAATAAATAAAAAGCATTATATATTTACCTGCAGTTCCTAAAACAGAGATAATTGTAACAAAAATTGTTAAAACTACTATGGAAATTAATAAAAAAAATAGTTTTTAAAGTCATAGTTAAACTCGTTGATATCAATATTAGCTGTTGTATTAAGTTTGAATTATAAAGAACTTGACGTATATTCTTTTTTCAACTTCATTCTGCAACAGCCAATAATTTTTGATCATATTACATAAATACAACTGAGAAAACTGATTGTTCGTTGTTCATATTATATTATTATTATACATAACTAGGTTTCGGATTTGAAGACCTTTTTTAATAATAATAATAAAAATATAATTTTTATATATTAATGTGTTTTATTTAATATCTAAGACTATGGATGTATTTTTTATTGTCTATTTTGACTGTTTTACTTATAAATGCTTTTTTGTGTTTAATTTTCAATTTATTTGTTATTGTTTTTTACACGGCTTATGTATTATCGATACTCAGTGGCGTACTAACGGGGGTAGATAACCCCCTCCAAAAAAAAATGTTTGAATGACTTAATTTACTATGAGAAAACTAGTACCTGTTAATTAACTGTATTGTATTTAGGTATAACAAATTATCTATTTTAATAAAATAAACAGCGTACATTTTAAAATACCTTTGTAATATTGTTCTATGTAATTCTAATTGTAAATATTAAATAGTACAGCTTACATTATCTGATGTGAGTACCTACGGGAATATGAGTATTTCCACAAAAATATTGTAGATAAGGATGTCTGCGCCAAGCAAATACCTTATCGCGTGACGCTACTCTGCGTGACGACGACACCGTCTTAATTACTTTTGTTCCTCTCCATACACCACTCCGTCATTGTAATCATTTACCTACTATAATATTATTGTTATTTATTCTCTTTGTTTATATATTATTTTCTGTCAAACAATTATCAGTCGGCCTTTTGCCACATATGTTTAGTATCATTAGTTGTTCATATCACTTGTTAATTATTTTATTATTGATGTTATTATTTCTTAGGCCAACGCCCTTTTTTTGTATTATTATTGTTCCTTATATATTATAGTGTTCCGTAATGAGATAGTTTCATAAGCACTCGAGTCTAAGTGAATTTTAATCACCCTTGTTTTGTGATATTGTTTATATATATATATCATACGTCAAAAATCGTCACGTCTAATTATTGGTTCGTCGTAATCACGGCACGACCACCTATTTGTTCTCAAGTCCAAACTATACCACTATTTTAATATATTTGTTGTATGTGGCATGTGCCAACAAATAATAATGGGAAAAATATTATTTATTTTAGTTAAATGTTTAAATTGCGTAATATTAGGCCAATGAAGCAAATGAGCTGAGGCAGCACCTTGTAAAATAATATTTAAGGACGTAAGCACCACAGGAATGGGACAGTGCGGGTCTCTCGGCGAGACGTGTATCTTTGTATTTTTGTGTGTTTGTTTTTCATGTAAAATAAAGTCTTTTAAAACAGTGTGAAAAAAAAAAAAAAAAAATCAAACTAGAAAAAACTGTAGTATACCTATCTCTCGATGGTACACAATAAAATCGTTCAATATATTCACACTATTTTAAAAGACTTTATTTTACATGAAAAACAAACACACAAAAATACAAAGATACACGTCTCGCCGAGAGACCCGCACTGTCCCATTCCTGTGGTGCTTACGTCCTTAAATATTATTTTACAAGGTGCTGCCTCAGCTCATTTGCTTCATTGGCCTAATATTACGCAATTTAAACATTTAACTAAAATAAATAATATTTTTCCCATTATTATTTGTTGGCACATGCCACATACAACATATTAATAAAACGATCTTTCATCAATAACTGAGTGAGTCACTTATTTGCGTCCGTATTGTCTCAACTATATATAGTATAGTGACGCACTCACCAATCACCTACCCGTTCAACAATTGCTTCGTGGTCCGCATAAGTCCACCAGCACCAATTGTGGGGGGGTGAGGCCGCCTCGGTCGTCCAGTTGCACCAAACACCAGCTAACCAGCCACCAGTCACCAGCCTTAGTTATACTTATAATTAATTTTAATCATGGTAGTTTCCCCCTGCGGTCATTGCACCAGACCGGATCGACCACAGGGCCCCTCTGCCCCATTACATAAACTATACTATCCTATTTCCCGTGTCATTTATTTATATCTATATCTATATATATATATATATTATATATATATACATCATCTCGTGTCGTCGTCCTGCATCGTGGTTGCCTACCTCTCGGCAGATCCACCGTGCATATTTAGTTACCTACCCTCAGAAAGAAAGGCGTAATATTATTCTCGTTAATCCGAGTGGTCCTTCGACTGTCTCGTCCGTATTAGGCCCCAACAATGGACGTGGACGATCGATGTAATTATTATAACAATTTTTTATCGTCGTCGTAAAACGTATTTTATTTTATGCGATTAATCACCTAGTGTGTTAGCTACTTTAATCTATAATCGACAATCGTTGTCGTAGACTAAAAATGTAAAAACCAATAAATAAACATAAATATGAATATTACCGAAAATTCCTTATAAATAAATTTACTACGACGTGTATTGGTATATTGCAAATTATTTATATTATCGTACTCTACGTTCCTGTGTTCTGTCTACCTAAGCAATTTCATCAAGCGCGACATAAATGACGCGTCAGTAATCTGTAAATCGTTACAGTTGTTTAAGTACGTGTTAAAGTTGTGTTATCCAACAATACCATTACCATATAATATAACTATATACAGTAGAATCCGCTTAATTGGGACACATCGGGCGGTACCTAACCTATTTTTTCCCATTATCCGACTGTCCCGATTAACCGAATAACTAATAAACCGAAACTATTAAAGTACATATACATATATACATACATAATAACTTTATTTAAAAAATACATACATACACACTTAATTCATACTTTATTATATAC
This sequence comes from Rhopalosiphum nymphaeae, assembly GCA_036289425.1. Lineage (NCBI taxonomy): Eukaryota > Metazoa > Arthropoda > Insecta > Hemiptera > Aphididae > Rhopalosiphum > Rhopalosiphum nymphaeae. Next base: position 5,743,989 of record JAZAQC010000006.1, on the reverse strand, counting down.
ATATTATAAGATTAACATACTTAATTTATATTTTGTTAAGCTGCAGAAAACCGTCCATTGTTCTTTGATTTAATTTATCAAAACTTTGTTTTTTTTTAAATCTGCACAAACGTCTAGCGAAGTTGTTGGTGCATTTCCGTTTTCATTTTGCATAAAATATAGTCTCAGCTGATCAATGCACTTTTCTGCTTCTCTTGTTGTAATTTTGACGAGCTGAACGTCATCGTCATCGTCATCGCTTTCTTCATTTTGCAGACTTCTTTCAGCAATTTCATCGAGAATATTATCGTAATTTTCATTTTCATTGAAGCACTGCACACCATCATCAATTTTTATAAATAACTCCCCATTTCCTACGCATTGCGCTACGTCATTTTCAATAAAAACAATAGGAGGAATAGGTAGATCAATCAGTGGTCTGAAACCGTAATGTGCAAAACAATGCTGAATCGTAACAGACGACACTTTTATCCAGCTGTCAGCGACAAATTGTATTGCTTGTAGAATGTTTATTTTAGAACTGATATCTATAGCACATGTAGATGGAGTTACTAAATTATCTTCAATAGCCTTTAAAATGTATGTTACCAATAGTCCACGGTAATGAGTTTTTAAATTCTTAATGATCCCATATCGAGTGGTTGAACGAGAGAAGTAGTAATTGGAGGCAGAAACTCAAGTGTGATATTTTTTAAATCTGTAATGGGCTAACCAGCAAATCTATCAATTTTAGATGTGGTCCAGCATTATCAACACTTAATAAAATTTTCCTTGATTGTTTTCCAAGCTCTTTGTCCCAGTCTTTCAACCACGATGTAAATATTTCTGCTGTCATCCATGCATTTTTTTTCGCTAAATAAGAAACAGGTAAGTTTGTTATTTTTATATTTTTAAAACATATTGGCTTTGCGAATTTTCCAATTATCAAAAGTTTTTTTTTATCTGTGCCTGCCATATTACGACAACATAAAACTGTTATACGATCCATAGCTTTTTTTGATCCTTCAAGTGTTTCACGTTTATAGCACAAAGAACCATCCGGAGTCGCTCGGTAGAATAACCCAGTTTCATCGGCATTATAAATGTCCTGAGGAGAAATTTTTTTAAGAATTTCCGGTAATTTAGCTAAAGACCATTCATTAGCACCGTTTGTATCAGCACTAGATTTTTCTCCGTGAAATCGCTTGAATTTAATGTTATGCCTATCCTTCCACCGGCTTATCCAACCTTCTGTAGCCTTAAAATCACTATGTCCAATTTTTTCAGCAAAAAATTCAGCTTTCTGCTCTAACATGGGGCCCGAAATACGAACACCACGTTCTGTAACAGCAGAAAACCATTCGTTCATAGTTTTGTCTACTTCGGAATCTTTGCCTTCTCGTTTTATTTTTCTGTTTACAGTTGCACTTTTGTTGTCGTTTAATTTTTCATATTGTTCACGAATAGCTATTTCATTATTTTTCAATCGGCTTAGTACCGATTTAGACGTGCCTATTCATTTCTCTAACTCACGAAGACTAGTATTATGAGGTTGAGCCTTAATTTTATCCAGTATAGAAATTTTTTCAATCAATGTTAAATATTTACAAGACATAATATTGTTACGTACTAACACAAACTGGGATTAATAAAAACGCACATACATTAATACACATCAACGAAAGAACGTGAATTAAAGGTTTTCGATTTTGTACGTAGGCTAGTTGACCCTTATCGTGGTAATAGAAAAAAAAATGATTGACATAATTGACGTAAGATATACGCACATTACCTGTATGTACATTATATGTACATATACGTGCGTATATAGAATATAATAGAGCCATAAAGATTAGATAATTACAGTTTCGATAAGAAAGTAGATAATTTAGGCCAAAATATCTAGTTAAACGCTTTTATTTTTGTCCCTTATAACCGATGGTTTGTCCCGGATAAACGAAATTAAATTGTATTAAACTTATACATCCGTTCGGGACTATTACAATTTGTCCCCATTAAGCGGTTGTCCCCTTTATGTGGTGTCCCAAATAAGCGGATTCTACTGTATTATATATATAGGATACAGGATATAATCCTTTAAAAATTAAAATTAAACAAAAAAAGGTAGGTTAAATATTTTGCTATTTATACTATTATTTTTACACATATATCATAGGTAGTGAATAAAAATAATATAGTATAATATATAATAATTAATCAATAGAAAAATGATTCTTATTTAGGCTCCATAAAAGTTAATCTTGCGGAGTTTGTAAGTATTTGTATGCACGAATTTAAAATTTGGGATTTATACCAAATACTTGGAGTTTACATCTGAAATTTTATATAAATTATAATGTTTTTATTTCAATAATTTTTGGCAAACTTTTTCACCAAACAACAAGACCATCTTCGACCAGCATAATTTTACATTGTACACAACGGTCAAGTTAACATAGTTTACATGTATACATCTAGTGTACAGCAAACAGATAACTTCCCTGTAGGCTTTATTTTTTTCTAATAGTTTATGGTTTGACAAAACTAAATACTTAATATTTTTAAAAATATTGAAAAGTTTTATCATTTACGATACCAAATATTTAATAGATTATCTACATATTATAATAAACAACGACTTACACAATTGTATTTTAAAATCATATATTTTATTGTATTATTTTTGATTATAATATATAATAGTAAACTTTAATATAAATTGGTCAATATTATGATTCAAAAGTCCGTGTTAGATTAATTAAGGCAATATGAACCAAAGAGTCATAAAATAATAAAGATACAAATTTTGCTTGGAAAACATATTCTTTTCTAGATGTTTACAAATGTGGATTAATAATTACACATTTCCATATCTGTTGCTACTTTAATCTGTATAACATATTATACATTATAATAGGAATTTTTTATAGATTTCATATTTTTATATTTTCAATTATTTATATATATTATTTATTATATAATTCATGAAAATTTCATTATTGAAATTATGTGAATAATTAAATTAAATTATCCAATATTACTTTATCAACATTTAATACTATTACTAAAGGAAATGAAAAGTTAAAAAATAAAATAATTTTAGTACCTATAATAATATATAGTATGAAAATTGGCAAGAGGAATATGATGATTGATATTATAAAAGTCTTAGAATATTAACAAATCATTTCTAAATAAAATGGATATTTTAATAGTTTTTAACTATTAACATTCGCTGAAATTGTTTAACAATAAGGTTCCTTATAAGTTGTTTTTATTAAGATTTTAAAATATCAAAATTATATTTGTACCAGTTTACTTATTATTACACAGTACACATATACAAGATATTGGTACATACCAAATTTGAATATTGACAAATTGTATAATTTAACGAAAAATAACGATTATAGTTATCTATTTTGTTGTAAGTTATTACAAAAATATTACTTAAAGACATCATTTCTTGTATCATTATTTAACACCAGCATAAAAATATTCAAAATGTTGTATAGATTAGTTTTAAGCTGTTTATTCCATAAATCTATTAACAACGATCGGTAGCATCGACTTACGCATTAATAACAGCTAGAAAAATATATGAATCAATATTAAAATATCAATATACTAGATAATATATGCGATTTTTTTAAAATAAATTAGTTATTAGTTGTTGTTTAAATGTTTAAATATATGGCTAATTATAATATTATAATATAATAATATAATATATGGTCTATGGATCTATCGTAGTAATCTATCATTTGTGGCAATCATCGCTATTCGTCGGAGACGATTGACGGTTGTAATAATTTCAACGGGGAAAAAAAATAAAGTACAAATCGTTAAAACGTAATTTAATATATTATATAATACTTTACATGTATATGTCGTTCCGTTTAGCTTATTTTTATGAAATATCTCAATATTTTCAATTCGAAATACGGTAGATACGGATGAAGAAAGCTGTTCCTACGTCGGCGATGTGGTTACTGCACATTTGAACATTAAATATGACACAACTAAGTTTCACCGAAAAATCGATGATTACGTGAGTTTGATTTCCTATACTTCTGGAACTTTAATTTATTTTTTTAGACATAAAATAAATACATACTTATTTCCCCGGACAATCTGCTACAAGCTGGCTGACATATATCCATATTTTATTCCCGAACGCGCTATGCATAAAATATATGAGACCGAAAATACGTAATCGTCATTTTGACAGGCCCATTTTGTATATTAATAATTTTTATTTATATTAATTGTATAAATAGCGTTTTAAATTTTTAACCGGGCGAGTAACCGACTAATATAAGTTTTCTCATAAGTTATTCTTATCCTCAACAAAAATAAAAAGTTTTTCAAAAAGTCACATTAATTGTTTCATAATATTGTTTGAATTTTGAATTTTTATGATATCGAATATTCATTTCGCATTTCTGTGATAGCTATTTCTCCACAACCGATTTTTGTTTATTTTTTGTATAATTTAAAAACGAATAACTGTAGTTTTTTGAAAATGTTACCAAATATTAATGTTTGCATTTCTTATACATATTATAATTTACAAAATATTTTCACTATAATATACTTATAGGATAAAATAAACATATCATAATAGCATAAATAGATGCATTTATTATGTATATATTAGTATCGCAAACTTTCTTAGTATATTAATTAGAATCTATCGATTAATTTTAAAATCAGTAAAAATAGTATGAGTATGTATTATTCCTAAACGGGACGGGACCGAACGGAAATGGTATAGTCACTTGTGTGTAAAGAGTTGTAAAGAGTCAAATGTGAATAATTGCTTGTATTTCGAAATTAATTTTATTGATTTTGTAAGTCCTTCTTTATTATACGTAGTCATAATCTATTAACTATTTGGTATGTAAAATTAATTTAATTATTAAACTTTTCAATATTTTTTAAAATTATTAATCATTTAATTCAGCCAAACCGTAAACGAATAGAAAAATAAAAATAAAGCCTTCAAGTTAGTTATCTGTCTGCTGTATAGTAGGTGACTACAAAACGCTATTGCTTTTAAGTGTAATGGTAGTTTCAAGGAGATTTTAACGTCAAATATTGACGTTCGATATAATACTAAGAATCTACTGTATAATAATAATACATTATATTATGTATAACATTACTCGGCTTATACCGTTTTAAGAATAAATAAATCAAATATTCGTTGGAACGATTCGAAAGTAACTTGTACTGATAAAGTTACTACAAACTCTCATGAACCGGTGAGTTATTAGTTATAATAAATCATATTATTTTATAATATAACATTAGAATATTAAATTATTAAATTAATATGCATAGGTATTAAATTAATATACTAGGTATTTGTGTAAAATGTAACAGGTATATGTTAAAATTGTTGTATATATATATTATAACATAATGTATATTAGTTCACGATATACATTAATATAAATCAGTTAGTGTTGATTGAGTGATGATTGTATATATTGGTGTACTTAAAAGTCAAAACCATGTATCGTGCACAAACCACCGTCGGACTATATATTTATACCAAAAAAATCACGAAAATTCATATATTTACCACCCAAGTACACCAAAAACCGATTTTTGAAAAAACTCGTATGCAAGTTTTCGTGTTGAAGGAATTAATTTTGAACTCTAAAACATAGCATACGTTTTTATATGAGTACCCGACACACTTAACTCGCAAGAAAACACGAAATAATCGATATTTTTATTTTTACAGTATACGATATCTGTTCACTTTTTGCCGTTTTACACCTAAAAAACTAAATATACGTCTTTTTAACAGGTAAGCTTACTTACGATGGTTTTAAAAACGTTGTAGCATATATAAGGGATTATCGGACTTTCATTTTATATTAACAAAATTGAGAAAATCCAAATAATTAGCACTTAAATACAATAAAAACCACTTTTGAACAACTATTGAAATAATAACATTATAATTTAAAATAAAATTCGGATATACAATTATTATAATTTTACGTATGAAATTAATTAAATAACAAAAGTTTTGTATAATAGAAAAATAAATTCTATAATATCACAAAGAGTTCTATAAAAAAAAACATATGATCTATCATATTATTATAATATTTATCATCCGTGGCAAACGACAATCGTCGTAATTTGTAGAAGATGATTAACAATTCTAATAATTTTATTGAACAGTCGTCAAACAACAGCCTTCAGTACATGACAAGTACTCTCATTTTTATAAAATATTTCAATAATTCCATTCCGAAGCATAAAGAAGATGAATGAAGAAATAAGATAGCTGTTTCTTCGGTGGCGGTGCACGTCTGAACTTTAATGTGGCACAGCTTGATTTCACCAAAAATCGTCGAAGGATACTTACGTAAGTTTATTTTTCTATAATTTTGGGGAGTTATAAATTTACTTATTATACTTCAAATAAATGTTTATTGATTTGTACAAGTTGCTACCCCAATGACTTAGACCTATATTTTATTTCCGATTGTCCAATGCAGTAATTGGCAACCGATGTGCTATTATATATGACCCATTTTAAATTCTAAAACGATGACATCTTTTTTTAAATATTTTATTATTTTGAAGTTTTAGAGAATAGAAAAAAAAAATATGTATATTTATTTTTCATAGTAAATAATTTAAGAATAAAAAAATTTTATTTTTTTCTGGCCCGCAAACTGTTTTTAATTTGTGAATGTGGCCCGTGAGTCCAAAAAGGTTATATCGACCATTGGTCCAAATGCATAAAATAGCCAAGTATAAAATAAATTCGTCAAGTATACCTTGGATCCTGATCATAGCAATGAATATATATTGATTTTGCAATTATGTAGTTTTTTTCTGTCTGTCGCGAATTCTTGTAGCAAATATGATCTATTTATTACTTTGGGTGGTTAATAGTAAAATAAAATAAAAAATTCCAGATCTTGTCATAATATTGGAAAAATAAAATTAAGAAAAACTGGAATTATTAGGCATAATACTTGTATAATTTCGCAAAATTAACTTATTAATTTAGGTTTAACTCGAAAATGCTAACTTTAGAATGTTGACAATTGTATCAACTGTCTACATTATGATTTCCTGTACATTGTATAATTTTAAAAACATTTTTACTATTTAAAACAATTACAATTTTTATTTTATTTTAAACCAAAAAAATAATCGATAGACAAATATGATTTAAAATTTAATACAGGGTTCCTCATCAGTCGTTCACTAAATTACTGTAATCAAAAATCTATTGTCCCAATATATTTTTATAAACGTTTTAAATTAAAATGTTGACAAATTTTGTCTAAATCTTTACAATTTTTAAATTATTTTTTCATTAGATATTTATATACCGATCATTGTATTTTTTTATTCAAATTTAAACATTTAATATAGTAGATACCTAATAATTTTCATTAGTTTATTTTTACCTATAACAAAAATAAAAGGTTTATTGGAAAGTCACATTATTTTTCATTACTGTTTGAAGTTCAGTATTTTATGACTTATTGAATATTAATTATTCATCCCCAAAAAAAAAAAAAAAATTCTTCTAAAACGATTTTTATATTGTGTTATAGTTTAAAAACAAATAATTGTATACACTGATGACTTAAAGTCTTAACCAATTTTTTATGAGAGTATTCCTTACTTACGCTATAATTATAAAAATATTTTGAAATTATATAATATATTAACGATGTTCATTATTTTTTTATTATTTAAAAATAACATTATTCTTAGGAACATAAGACTTTTACGTGTATATTATAATATACGCGATGATATTTTTTACATAAAATGTAGATTAATCTTAAGTTATTATTGATTCTAATAATTTATTCACATTATTTTACCAAACGGTTGTACCTATTGATTCAAAAGTTAATGGTAAGAATATAATACGGTATAAATTATACTTATTGTTTATGTAATAATAATAATGATAAATTCAATGTTTTCAGAAAAAATGTAACCTATCAAAATTAATATAAAAAATAAAATAAATTACTTAACAATATCAATAAACATATAATATTATGAGTCATAATACATCATACTTATACTAAGTAGATATATACTGACCGTCTCAGTATCGTTTTTCCAATTTAAATTTAACACTAATTACAGTAATCTACTAAATACCTAATGTATAAAGCAGCGGAAACTACTACATTAGCTTTAATTTAATGCAATTTTTGATTATTTTGTAAAATGTTACTGAAAATAGATTCTCCCAAAGCACTGATTAAGTACTATTTGTTACACGAAACCACAATAAAAGAAATGTATGAATTTGTTTCTATTATGATGCGTGACTTCAGACACAAAATCTACAAACAAAGGCAGTTGTATTTAATGTAGTATGTAAGGTTAAGTTAAAACACTGCGTAGTTAGAATCAAAATAATGCAGAAATAATAACTCAGAAATATAACGTTATTAATCATAATTATTTTTTTAAAAATATTTAATAATATAATTATTTTTATTAAGCTTACTCATATATTAAATTAAATAATTTGTAATCATCTAAATTAGAATAAAATATTAATACTTTGCAATATCTTTAAAGATTTGGCCTATTTATATGTTTCAATTTTATGTATGTCAAACAGCTAAAATAAAAAAAATTTCCTATAATATCACAAAGAGTTCTATAAAAAAAAGCATATGATTTATCATGTTATAATAATATTTATCATCCGTGGCAAACGACAATTGTCGTAATTCGTCGGAGACGATTAACAATTCTATAATAGTCTTAATGAACAGTCGTTAAACAACAGTCTTCAGTACACGACAAGTACTATAATTTTCATCTCGTGCGGTTTATTTTCATAAAATATTCTTTTTACTCTCATTTAGAATCACGATAAAGATCGATATGAAGAAAATGTGCAGTTTCTTCGGCGGCAGTACACCACTACGTATAGACTGTAGATTGGTACAACTCGGTTTCCTGGGAAGAGTCGACGATTACGTAAGTTTTTTTCATACTATTTTTTGAGATTAAATTTACTTTTTAAACTTAAAATAAAATATATTATTTTTTATGAACAATCCGCTCTTGGACGATGTAATCGATGTAAACGCATATTTTATTCTTCTGGGTTCAATGAAAAAATAGTACACAATGCCTGTTTATTTTAGTCATTAGCTAAAGTAGACAAAAAAATGTGCGAGGTAACAACGATGTATTCGTATCAATCACGATTATATTTTATAAGAATAGAATATTATAATTTATAGGCAACTATTAATATGTGCTATGCGCTTGTGCCTTAATTTAACGGTTATTCTCTGTGAAATGTACACAGTCGTGTCCGTATGAGTATATTTGTATATTGATGACTAGCATTGATAAATAGTTTTATCGTTTTCATTATTAAATATAATTTAAAACATTCGGATTGTTAAATTTTATTTTTTTTAAATTATATAAAATTATAGTTAAAAATCCTTATAAACAATATTCTAAATACATTTTCAGGTGCATCGAAAGCACTATTACCTGAACTATGCGTGGTCTATGAAGTGTAGAATGTTAGATCGTTACAAAAAGTCATTAATATATAATTTTAGATACTACATTTGGTTAAATACATTTTTGTCAGAACTAGTATGGTACATATTAATATTATACGATTATAAAATTGTATCATAATATGTTATTTTTGTACATTTTAGTTCAATACTGATGTATCGAATAAACATAATACTATAAATGGATATGTAGCAATAAAAGATTAAAATTATTTAAAATATTTTTAAAATTACATTACAATTAGAAATTAAGTATAATATAATATACATATTATGAGAAATATTGTATTAGATTTCAGTTTTTGAAAAAAAAAAATAAAAACATTTGTTTAACAGTCAATTTTGGAAATAAATTGAACTAATTAAAAAATATCCTATTACTTTTTATACCAAAAAATAATAAAATACAAAATTTACTATTATTATAATTTTTAGATTTTAATCAGTGTAACGATTACATTGATTTTATAATCATGTGTGTTTTTATTTTATTATGAATTAGTTGAACTTTCAACTTTGATTGTGCTTATGGATAGCAAATTAGATCTAGTTTGTACTTTAGGGAGGTAAAATACAAAATGTATTTTTCAAAATGATTAATAAACATAAGTAAAAATTTAAGGAAAAACTGTATTTTTTTTAAATAGAATTAAACCCACAGTTGATTTTGATTTTGCAATGTAATTAAAAAACGAATAACCGTAGAAACTTCAAATTATCCTCAGATAGAAAGATTATAACATAATAATATTATTATATAATTACATTTGTAATGACTAATATTTTTTTATCAATACAATTTGATTATAGCGCCATTAAAATATTGTTTTAATAATATTTTAGTATTATTTTTTGGCCTAGGTTTAATTATTTTTATAACGTTCCATATATAATAATACAACAATATAAACGTTATGTTTTTTAACAACTAAAAATATTATTGAAATATACCTAGTACATTACTTTATAGTTTAAAAATTGTTTTTGAATTCACTTTTATAGTTTTCAAATTAGCTAGTTGTAGTTAATATAAATATTATATTTTATATTAATTATATATAATAGTGGAACATAATACATTATGAATATTTTTAATATTCATTTGTGATATTGAAATATATATTCACATATTATATTATATACATAACCTATATTCTTATTAGTTACTTATTATGATGTACTACTATTTGATATCACAAAGTTATTATGTACCTATACAGAATAATATAAATGGATAGATGGACAAAAATTAAGTAGTAAAATTAAAAAAAACTACATGACATGTAATTATATGTTAATACTTGTTTTTATTAAATAGCAACTAAAAATGCGGCGTACACAATATAATATTTTAAATTTCTTAGCGAGTGCACTACAATAGTTTTTTTCTTTCTAAATGCTGCTTCAGCTAAATAAATTTTCATTGGTGCTTCAATTTTAGCATTTGTTGCATTATCGAATACCTTAACTTTTCTGACAGCTTTGAATTTGGAAAACAATAGATATAATTATATATTAATAAAATAATAAATAGTAATAATTCAGTCATTGACAGACATGATATTATACAAAAAATATGAATTTATACAAAAATAGTCTTTTTTCCCCCATTGAAAAATATATAAGAACTTGTAACTTAATTAGATTATCAACATTGTTTAAAATATATTTTGAAATTAATGGGTATAAAAAACTATATTTTATATATTAAATCATTTGATTAAATTAGCCTAGTATAAATATTATGTTGTATTAAATTTAATTATATCAAGTAATTTAATCAAAAAGTTGTTCAAAAAAATGTTTAATTGAAAACATTTCAAAAAATTTACAATTGATTACAAAAGAAAAAAAAAACTATCAAGTATATTTCTTACCAATAATTATAGACCATGAACCTAAAGATGAAAAAATCTTTTTTTATCTGTTCAACAAAGCTGTACTTTTGCAAAATATCATCATCAAAAATTGTTCTTATCATTTGCTTTATAGTTGCTGTTAATGTATTTTTTGCTAAACGTTTAAGGCCATTAATCTATGTGACACTTAATAATATAATAATAAATATAAATATTAGTTATATAATTATTACATATTAATTTATAAATGTATAAAAATATATGTTTATTTTATTTTATAATATTGTATAAACTGCAAAAGTACTTACAATGCTCTTTCTAAAATATTTGTTTAACAATTTCAACTAAAATTCATCTAATTGTTCTTCACTTTCAGTTGGTAGTAATGAATCATATTATAATAGTTCTTCAGAAGTATTTTCAGTATCGTTGGCTTCAAGCACAGTATTAGTTAAAGTTTTGTCCATCTGAATTTGATTTTGAGCAATAGTTTCTACATCATACTTGATTTTCAATACGATTCTTAATATTTTAAAACAAATATGATATATACTCTTTAAATATAAGTTTAATTACACAGAGGTCATTATACTTGGAGTATAAATCATTAAATTATTATTGATATTACCATTTGATTCAGAAGTTTGTGATAAGCAGTTATTTCTTAATTTCTGTTTGTTTTGAGTAACAATAAACACCTTTTTAAAAGATAACTATAAATTGACATCTGTAAACATTTTAAACAATTTAAATTTCACTATAAATAATACAAAATTACGAGTAAACGTAATATATTAAATGAATAAGAAATATTATATTAATAATCAAGTTCTATTACCTAAGGCCAATTCACAATTTATGTAATCACTTGTATCTTGTACAGCTTCAGAGACTTTAAAAACGAGATGACGATGTGTAGATAATTTTGGCACTTGAGGCTCTTTTAGACTCCACTATAAAAATATAATATAATATATTAATATAAGAATAATTTGTACATAAATATTACATTTAAAATTTCAGATTTTTTAAAAAATTATTTAAATTTACTAATGCTTAGACTAGATGTTTCATATTCATTCTGAGATAAGTTAAACAAATCATGTTTTTCAGGCGTAATTGTAGAACCTGAAAATTTCAAAATTTAAATAATTATTAATAGAAATGTATTTTTTGAATATTGTAGATGTAAATTAAATAAACTATAATTTTAACTTTATTTACTTTTGATAGAGGTAACTGATATGGGAGATTTATTTATATTATAATCATGATCATATCTACTTGATGTATAAATATTATGCTCTTGTGGAAATGCTATAAATATAAAGATATATACAATATTTAAATAAATAATTTCATAGAGTTAAACTACAATAAATCTTTTTATGAGTAAAATTATGTCATTTTTGAATTTTCTAAAATTCAAGTACCTGCAATAGGACTAAATGAGTTTCTATCAAAAAACATTCTCTTTGCTTTTAAAGGTAAACTGTAACTTGAATTTTGATTATTCGATTCATATTTATTGTTATGACCTTGCTTGCTTTCAACATCTATAACGTTTATAATAAAAATGTATATGTTCATCAACATATAATTTTAAATTACAATATACCTAAATGGCTAGAAGATGAACGATCAATATTATTTGAGTTTTTCTTTTCTTTAAATGTTAGGCAACCTAAACTGTAACTATTTGATATAGTTTCATGAGTATCATTCATTACACCATTATATTTGGGTGAAATATCTGTAAAATGTATAAGATGATTATCTTAATTCATAATTGCCAAAATGTTCATAAACTGTGTAAATAAATTAAGTCTTTCAATACAATTATATTTTTATTTTAGGTTTTAAGTGTAACAAATGAATGTATTCATTTTATAATGAGAATATCCACACGCTCTATTTTAAAGCATAACCTAATTATACTTTAACTAACAAATAAAATAAATAAATTGAAAAATTAAGTATAAACATACTTTTGTTGGAGGAAAAAATAGGAGGATCTAATACTTTTGATTTTTTTGCACGAGATTTTGAAATCTCATCATCACAAGTAGATACATTTGAAGTATTCTCCTCAGCCTTCTTCAATTTCGCTCTAGTTTCTGTTAGAATAGCTAAAAAATATTAATTTAAATTAGGAATTATAATATATATTTAGAAATAATGATTTTTTTTTTTTTTATTTTAGTGACAATAATCAAGTTAATCAGTATACTTCAAAATATTAAAAACTATAAATTATAATAGGTTTAGTAAAAAATAATAATTGTCAATTTACCGATATTTTTATTTAATGTTCTTGAGGTAAATTAGTTGAAATCAAATTTGCTGGCTAATACTCTACGTTCAATATTTTTTTTTACACCTTTTTTGGGCCAGGCACAAGTATTACTTTTTACCTAGTGTGCTGGAACGACTTGAATAGTATTTTCAGTTTCAAATAATACTATTGACCACATATTTACATAAATTCTGAAAAAATGTACCTAGAATATACATATTTTACACAAATAGCTAGATGTCATTACTAGATTAAATTACATGATTTATACATTTTTAATTTAATACTTTATAGTATATAATAGAGAACGTTTAATAATATAGGTACCTATATATATTTTAAATAACTAACCAAAAATTATACAATTCGCGTTTCTTATTTTCATATTTGTATTGTCTTAATTTACATTTAGCTACTAATAATAATATATACGACCTAATTTATTTATACAGTTAATTATAAAATTTAAGTTTAAAAAAAAACTATTAAGTTTATCAATACAGTTAATAATGATAATATTACATATATTTACATGTTAAAAAAAAATGGAAAATTTAATTACAAATTATAAATATCTAAATGTCATGTAAAAGGGATACAGCAGCCTGTCATTTGTGTAAGATAAAATCATAACCTTTTTTTTAATATCTTTAATATTCCATAACTTTAAACTTTTAGACAAATGTACAACAGAAAAATTTCCTAGATATGATGATTTAATAGGCTGAACATAAAAGTCTATTTTTTTCCTAAATTCTCTGCCAATCAAAACTATATTTCCAGTGTAGTAGAATAAAATAAAGCGAGATAGACAATAAATAAAGTGAGAGAGAGATGGGGCTATGATGTGGGGATATAAATGTATTGGTGGATTGGTAAAGTAATGAAATGATAACAAGTAATAGAGATTAAAGGGGAAATAAGTTTGTGTATGATTTGAAATTAAATGCAGTTGGTTGTTAAATAATTGAAATTAAATACCCTATCTGCATTATTTTATTCTGCTACTATTTATATTATTGGGTCGACATGAAGCTACGTATTTAATTTTATATATATATATGTTAAATTTCCACTTACCTTTTCGTCGACGGATGTGTGTAGATATCTCGGTGTTGTGATTCGATAAACACTATTATATACGATCCAATTTACTTTATTAAGATAGATACTGAGTCGTTTGGGCTCGAGTATAACCTATATTGGTATATTAATGTTGTAAGATATTTAGAAAGGGTTGGATAGATATTAAAATTAGAATTTAGGATCATAGGACAATGTATTAACATGTTATTGGATGTCAGGCAGTATAAATAATTATATGAACGTTTTTAAGTTTTAAGTAATAAGGCCAATATACCAATCTAGGTTTATACTTAGAAAACGGGGAACCAACGCAACGTTACGAAATTAATAATAAATAGGTCTCAGTACGCGGAATCGAATCTTGTGCTGTTCTCGCATGTCATCAGTATTTTTTCGTGTTCTTTTGGCGGTGTTTCTGCTTGAAGCTTGTGTGTCGTGTTGGTGAGATTTTTACACTGCGCGCGTGCTGTGAGGGCGTTGTGATTTTATATGCGTTCTTCAATGATCTTTTTGAATGTATATTTGCGGCATTTTTGATATATATAATTTGGTCTGTCCGTAATTATGTGATTAATATTTTTATTTTAAATTTAATTGTCGTAGTGTTAGTTCCAGTATCTTTGTATAATTTGATTATCGTGGTATTTATTTTAATTCTTTAATTGCGGTTTCATCGCGTTGATATGATTGAATGATAGTATATGGTACTTATATTATTTTGGTCGATTGCTATTTTATCATCATCGTATAGTTCGTAATTGTAACATTTATTTTAATTCGTTTATTGCGTCCGGTTCCACATTATCTAAGTAAGCCTACAATCGGAAATCTGCCTTATATATTTATTGGATTATTATAACTGTAATATTTATATATTACACCAGTGTTTGTTGAATGTGCAATATTAATTAATTTAACAATTTCATTATTATTTGTACAAAAATATGAATCTGCATCCATATTGGTTTTTAATTTGTAATTTTCCAAAATTAATGTACTATACTTTGGGTGGATTTGTTACTAAGTTATTTATCAGAGGCCCTTATTATGTTGTCCTATTAATAAGCCTTCACTATTCTTCATATTATTACAATTTTTTTTTAAATTACTGGTTGATTTCCCCCCTCATTATATCGTATTGTAACCTGATCCAATGGTTTATCAGACTTTCTAATCATACTCTTTAGTACTTTCATGTAGTTCTCAAACAAAAATGTACTACAATTATCTAGAGGTCCGAATCTATCATAATCATCTACCAAATGAAGTAAGCCAAATATATTATATAGGTTGATATTAAATAGACTTAAAAACTATACTGGACTGTTTTTAATATAATTTGTAAGTTATATTAACTGCAGATCCTTCAGATTTAGAGGGTGTTTATATAGGCTTATATTATTGCTTATTTTTCAACTCTATATAAATAGTTCAGTTCCCAGTTAAAAATATTGAATATTTTTAGTTATAATATTTTTATTAAAACATTTTTGCTTTCAACTTACTGTTCTACTAAAAGTATTATAAACAATTTTAATAGTTATATTAAAAAACATATTATCAAATATACTTAGTGATAAATGTTGGCAGACAGTCTTCGTTCAGAATCATTTTTCTTAAACAATTATATTAAATATTATATTATTGAATTATAATTCATTATTAAATACACCTATAATAAATGTAGTCCACTCGACAGTAAATACACAAAGCAGTACCTGTTCTGCTTTCTTTCCTACCTTTATTATGTTTAAGAATTTACAAATTAGATTGAAGCCTCAAAGTGTTTAGGGTTTTAATTGTTTTAAATTAAATTATATTGCAATCACCTGTTATCACCTGTTTATAATAATAATTGTATTTTTTTTTTTTAAATTCTCTGTTAGACGTACATTAATAAAAAAAATGTGAGGTTTAAATTAGGTGGTTAACTAATTTGATGTTGTACAGCACATTTACAATATGACAAATTTTCTCAATTTTTATATAAAATCTTATATTAATAAAATAGATGAAATTGTATAAGGTCTGTATGCAACTTTTTTTTCTTTCATTGGTGGAATCATTATAAGTAATAATTTTTGGTATAATTGAAATAGATTGCAGTCTTTAACTTAAATTTCCACTTATGTATAATATGTATTAATTGTTTTTATTTTGTATTAATATGCAATATTTTGAAATATTATTTATTATAAGATTATATTATGTTTTCTTAAAAACAAGATTTAAAGTTACGGAATCGCAATAGACTGTATTCTTCAATTTCTAATTCTACTTAAATAATTATTCATTTATTTTAATATGTCTTTTTTTTGTGAGTTTTCCTTCCAATTTCTAATTCCTTTTTTTTCTCATTTTTATACTGTAAAATGTGTTCATTAATAATTTTAATAGTTTTTATTAAATTATGTTTTGTTCATTTATAAAACTAGATAAAACTTTTTTGTTTTTAAAATTTAGCCAGCTAACTCTTGTTTATTTTTGAAAAATACTTTATTAATGTAATTATATGGTTTTACCTTTTACAATCAATTAAAACTGCAGACCCGCCAGACCACCACTTATACTATTACATATTACACATATAAAAAATAAATGTATATGTATTCTTATTTTTTATTTCATCAAAAAATTTTTGCGAGCATTGTCTTTGTTCTTAAATTTTTCATTTAAATTTTTTTAATTTAAAAATTTGAATTAAAATTTCTTTAGGAGAAATTAGTGAATATTAGATTTTTGTTGGTTATGAATATTTCTATATAATTAATTATTGAGGAATCTTGTATTCAATTATCAAAAATTAGGTATTAAAATTGAAAATTTAAAAGAAATATAATAATACCCAAGTTTTCTATTATGATCAATTTTTTTTTAATATTTAAATAAATTTGTCTGCAGGAAACATATTCTTCCTTATTATTTTTTTAATATGTTCAAAATAATTTAATTAATAGTTCTGATAGTATTCTTATACCCTATTGATTATGATTAAGTAATTATTCAATAGGTTATTTAATAGTTACTTTATTATCAAGGTAATACATCAGAATAGACTGGATTATTACAATTCATTACAACATTGTTTATATTTTATTTCAATTTGTATTTTGTATAATATAAATTAATCTGATAGTGCCTTTTAATAAAGTACGTTAATACAATTCCAACAATGTCTTCAATTTGATTACCTATTTAGACAATTCAATAAAATACAAATGTTATAAAACATATTATTTTTATATTTAAGAAACATAATTCTATTTTACAATAAGCCATACAATAAATAAAACCTATGAATTATAAATTTAAATATATTGACAATGCATATCAAAATGTATTAGATATAAAACAATTTTTTTTTTGCATTAGAACATATCGAATATTTTTTTTTAATCATAATATTTCTTATAAACATTTTTTGCTTTATGTAGTAATTCAGTAATGAATAACCATAAATATAAAAATATTTTACCAAAGATTATATTATCAATTTCTATTCAGTATGCATGGTATTATTTTGAAAACACTAATTATTTTTGAGCTATATTTATAGGCATAAATAATTCCGATTATTATTTTCCTATAAGTTTCAATAAAAAAATTCTATTGGGTAAAATCACAAAAATTTAAAACAAAATTCAAAAAAAGTTTTTCATGTTTATGTAGAAATATTATAAAACGAAATCACATATATAAACGATAAATATAGATACCTAACCTAACTTGATGATAATAATTGTGTTTAATTTTAACACATTATTTGGGAGAACTTAAGACATTTACGTATGTATATTATAATATTATAAAATTTACTAAATGCAATAACTTTAGTTAATTTAAAAAAAAAACATTGACTATATAATAATAACATGATATTTATTAAATGCAATGTTTTCGAAAAATTTATATTAATTTACTGTTATACTATAAGTAAAACAAACAAAACTCCTAAAATCCTGTAAAGGCCAAAAATCCTCGAGAATTAATGTTTTGGAAACAATCAAATACGTTATAGTAACGTTTTAATAATATTTTAGTTAAGTTTTAATAATGTTTAAATAATGTTTTAGTAATGTTTAAATAACGTTTTAGTAATGTTTTAATGTTATTATTTTTCAGTTACATGTGTAATACTGCACTCTCGAGTCGACAGGTAATATGAACAATATTTTTTTTGTATATCCATCTTCACTTATGATACTAACACAGTAATAAAAGATGGGTGATCCGAATAACAAATGAAAAAGTATTAAACAAAGACTTGGTTCCTGGGACTTTGGTATATTTTGCAATATAAATATGGGTTTTTTCAACGAAATAATGTATATTTCAAACTTAATAATGGTTATTCCACAATAATTATGCATATTTCCAACGTATATTGGGTTTTTCCACGATTTTTATGGGTTTTTCCAATGAAAAAATGAATATTTCCAACATAAAATGGGTTATTCCAATATAAATATGAGTTTTTCCAATGAAATAATGTATATTTCAAACTTAATAATGGTTTTTCCACGAATTTTATGGGTTATTTCAATGAAAAATGCATATTTCCAACATTAAATGGGTTTTTCAAGTATAAATATTGGTTTTTCCAATAATTATGTATATTTCTAACGTATCTTGGGTTTTTCCAATGCAAAAATGTATATTTCCAACTTAAAATGGGATTTTACAATAAAAATATGGGTTTTTCCAATGAAATAATGTATATTTCAAACTTAATAATGGTTATTCCACAATAATTATGCATATTTCCAACGTATCTTGGGTTTTTCCACGATTTTTATGGGTTTTTCCAATGAAAAAATGAATATTTCCAACATAAAATGGGTTATTCCAATATAAATATGAGTTTTTCCAATGAAATAATGTATATTTCAAACTTATATTGGTTTTTCCACGAATTTTATGGGTTTTTCAAATGAAAAAATGAATATTTCCAACATAAAATGGGTTTTTCCAATATAAATATGGGTTTTTCCATTGAAATAATGTATATTTCCAACTTAATAATGGTTATTCCACAATAATTATGCATATTTCCAACGTATCTTGGGTTTTTCCACGATTTTTATGGGTTTTTCCAATGAAAAAATGTATATTTCCAACATAAAATGGGTTTTTCCAATATAAATATGGGTTTTTCCATTGAAATAATGTATATTTCCAACTTAATAATGGTTTTTCCACAATAATTATGCATATTTCCAACGTATCTTGTGCTTTTCCACAATTTTTATGGGTTTTTCCAATGCAAAAATGTATATTTCCAACTTAAAATGGGATTTTACAATAAAAATATGGGTTTTTCCAATGAAATAATGTATATTTCAAACTTAATAATGGTTATTCTACAATAATTATGCATATTTCCAACGTATCTTGGGTTTTTCCACGATTGTTATGGGTTTTTCCAATGAAAAAATGAATATTTCCAACATAAACAAGGAATTTTGCAATAAAATTATAGGTTTTCCAACTAAAATGGGTTTTTCAAATATAAATATTGGTTTTTCCACAATAATTATGCATATTTCCAACGTATCTTGTGCTTTTCCACAATTTTTATGGGTTTTTCCAATGCAAAAATGTATATTTCCAACTTAAAATGGGATTTTACAATAAAAATATGGGTTTTTCCATTGAAATAATGTATATTTCCAACTTAATAATGGTTATTCCACAATAATTATGCATATTTCCAACGTATCTTGGGTTTTTCCACGATTTTTATGGGTTTTTCCAATGAAAAAATGTATATTTCCAACATAAAATGGGTTTTTCCAATATAAATATGGGTTTTTCCATTGAAATAATGTATATTTCCAACTTAATAATGGTTTTTCCACAATAATTATGCATATTTCCAACGTATCTTGTGCTTTTCCACAATTTTTATGGGTTTTTCCAATGCAAAAATGTATATTTCCAACTTAAAATGGGATTTTACAATAAAAATATGGGTTTTTCCAATGAAATAATGTATATTTCAAACTTAATAATGGTTATTCTACAATAATTATGCATATTTCCAACGTATCTTGGGTTTTTCCACGATTGTTATGGGTTTTTCCAATGAAAAAATGAATATTTCCAACATAAACAAGGAATTTTGCAATAAAATTATAGGTTTTCCAACTAAAATGGGTTTTTCAAATATAAATATTGGTTTTTCCTCAATAGTTATGCATATTTCCAACGTATATTGGTCTTTTCCACTATTTTTATGGGTTTTTCCAATGAAAAATTGAATATTTCCAACTTAAAATGGGTTTTTCCAATATGAATGTGGGGTTTCCCAATGAAAAAATGAATATTTCCAACTAAACAAGGAGTTTTGCAATAAAATTATGGGTTTTTCCAATGTAAAAATGCATATTTCAAACTTAAAATGGGATTTTACAATATAAATATGGATTTTTCCAATGAAATAATGTATATTTCAAACTTAATAATGGTTTTTCCACGAATTTTATGGGTTATTCCAATGAAAAATGCATATTTCCAACATTAAATGGGTTTTTCCAATATAAATATGGGTTTTTCTCAATAATTGTGCATATTTCCAACGTATCTTGTGTTTTTCCATTGAAATAATGTATATTTCCAACTTAATAATGGTTATTCCTCAATAATTATGCATATTTCCAACGTATCATGGGTTTTTCCACGATTTTTATGGGTTTTTCCAATGAAAAAATGAATATTTCCAACTGAAAAAGGAATTTTGCAATAAAATTATAGGTTTTCCAACTAAAAATGGGTTTTTCAAAAATAAACATTGGTTTTTCCTCAATAATTATTCATATTTCCAACGTATCTTGGGTTTTTCCACGATTTTTATGGGTTTTTCCAATGAAAAAATGAATATTTCCAACATAAAATGGGTTTTTCCAATATAAATATAGGTTTTTCCAATGAAATAATGTATATTTCAAACTTAATATTGGTTTTTCCACGAATTTTATGGGTTTTTCAAATGAAAAAATGAATATTTCCAACATAAAATGGGTTTTTCCAATATAAATATGGGTTTTTCCAATGAAATAATGTATATTTCAAACTTAATAATGGTTATTCCACAATAATTATGCATATTTCCAACGTATCTTGGGTTTTTCCACGATTTTTATGGGTTTTTCCAATGAAAAAATTTATATTTCCAACATAAAATGGGTTTTTCCAATATAAATATGGGTTTTTCCATTGAAATAATGTATATTTCCAACTTAATAATGGTTTTTCCACAATAATTATGCATATTTCCAACGTATCTTGTGCTTTTCCACAATTTTTATGGGTTTTTCAAATGCAAAAATGTATATTTCCAACTTAAAATGGGATTTTACAATAAAAATATGGGTTTTTCCAATGAAAAAATGAATATTTTCAACATAAAATGGGTTTTTCCAATATAAATATGGGTTTTTCCAATGAAAAAATGAATATTTCCAACATAAAATGGGTTATTCCAATATAAATATGAGTTTTTCCAATGAAATAATGTATATTTCCAACTTAATAATGGTTTTTCCACAATAATTATGCATATTTCCAACGTATCTTGTGCTTTTCCACAATTTTTATGGGTTTTTCCAATGCAAAAATGTATATTTCCAACTTAAAATGGGATTTTACAATAAAAATATGGGTTTTTCCAATGAAATAATGTATATTTCAAACTTAATAATGGTTATTCTACAATAATTATGCATATTTCCAACGTATCTTGGGTTTTTCCACGATTGTTATGGGTTTTTCCAATGAAAAAATGAATATTTCCAACATAAACAAGGAATTTTGCAATAAAATTATAGGTTTTCCAACTAAAATGGGTTTTTCAAATATAAATATTGGTTTTTCCACAATAATTATGCATATTTCCAACGTATCTTGTGCTTTTCCACAATTTTTATGGGTTTTTCCAATGCAAAAATGTATATTTCCAACTTAAAATGGGATTTTACAATAAAAATATGGGTTTTTCCATTGAAATAATGTATATTTCCAACTTAATAATGGTTATTCCACAATAATTATGCATATTTCCAACGTATCTTGGGTTTTTCCACGATTTTTATGGGTTTTTCCAATGAAAAAATGTATATTTCCAACATAAAATGGGTTTTTCCAATATAAATATGGGTTTTTCCATTGAAATAATGTATATTTCCAACTTAATAATGGTTTTTCCACAATAATTATGCATATTTCCAACGTATCTTGTGCTTTTCCACAATTTTTATGGGTTTTTCCAATGCAAAAATGTATATTTCCAACTTAAAATGGGATTTTACAATAAAAATATGGGTTTTTCCAATGAAATAATGTATATTTCAAACTTAATAATGGTTATTCTACAATAATTATGCATATTTCCAACGTATCTTGGGTTTTTCCACGATTGTTATGGGTTTTTCCAATGAAAAAATGAATATTTCCAACATAAACAAGGAATTTTGCAATAAAATTATAGGTTTTCCAACTAAAATGGGTTTTTCAAATATAAATATTGGTTTTTCCTCAATAGTTATGCATATTTCCAACGTATATTGGTCTTTTCCACTATTTTTATGGGTTTTTCCAATGAAAAATTGAATATTTCCAACTTAAAATGGGTTTTTCCAATATGAATGTGGGGTTTCCCAATGAAAAAATGAATATTTCCAACTAAACAAGGAGTTTTGCAATAAAATTATGGGTTTTTCCAATGTAAAAATGCATATTTCAAACTTAAAATGGGATTTTACAATATAAATATGGATTTTTCCAATGAAATAATGTATATTTCAAACTTAATAATGGTTTTTCCACGAATTTTATGGGTTATTCCAATGAAAAATGCATATTTCCAACATTAAATGGGTTTTTCCAATATAAATATGGGTTTTTCTCAATAATTGTGCATATTTCCAACGTATCTTGTGTTTTTCCATTGAAATAATGTATATTTCCAACTTAATAATGGTTATTCCTCAATAATTATGCATATTTCCAACGTATCATGGGTTTTTCCACGATTTTTATGGGTTTTTCCAATGAAAAAATGAATATTTCCAACTGAAAAAGGAATTTTGCAATAAAATTATAGGTTTTCCAACTAAAAATGGGTTTTTCAAAAATAAACATTGGTTTTTCCTCAATAATTATTCATATTTCCAACGTATCTTGGGTTTTTCCACGATTTTTATGGGTTTTTCCAATGAAAAAATGAATATTTCCAACATAAAATGGGTTTTTCCAATATAAATATAGGTTTTTCCAATGAAATAATGTATATTTCAAACTTAATATTGGTTTTTCCACGAATTTTATGGGTTTTTCAAATGAAAAAATGAATATTTCCAACATAAAATGGGTTTTTCCAATATAAATATGGGTTTTTCCAATGAAATAATGTATATTTCAAACTTAATAATGGTTATTCCACAATAATTATGCATATTTCCAACGTATCTTGGGTTTTTCCACGATTTTTATGGGTTTTTCCAATGAAAAAATTTATATTTCCAACATAAAATGGGTTTTTCCAATATAAATATGGGTTTTTCCATTGAAATAATGTATATTTCCAACTTAATAATGGTTTTTCCACAATAATTATGCATATTTCCAACGTATCTTGTGCTTTTCCACAATTTTTATGGGTTTTTCAAATGCAAAAATGTATATTTCCAACTTAAAATGGGATTTTACAATAAAAATATGGGTTTTTCCAATGAAAAAATGAATATTTTCAACATAAAATGGGTTTTTCCAATATAAATATGGGTTTTTCCAATGAAAAAATGAATATTTCCAACATAAAATGGGTTATTCCAATATAAATATGAGTTTTTCCAATGAAATAATGTATATTTCAAACTTAATAATGGTTTTTCCACGAATTTTATGGGTTATTTCAATGAAAAATGCATATTTCCAACATTAAATGGGTTTTTCAAGTATAAATATTGGTTTTTCCAATAATTATGTATATTTCTAACGTATCTTGGGTTTTTCCAATGCAAAAATGTATATTTCCAACTTAAAATGGGATTTTACAATAAAAATATGGGTTTTTCCAATGAAATAATGTATATTTCAAACTTAATAATGGTTATTCCACAATAATTATGCATATTTCCAACGTATCTTGGGTTTTTCCACGATTTTTATGGGTTTTTCCAATGAAAAAATGAATATTTCCAACATAAAATGGGTTATTCCAATATAAATATGAGTTTTTCCAATGAAATCATGTATATTTCAAACTTAATATTGGTTTTTCCACGATTTTTATGGGTTTTTCCAATGAAAAAATGAATATTTCCAACATAAAATGGGTTATTCCAATATAAATATGAGTTTTTCCAATGAAATAATGTATATTTCCAACTTAATAATGGTTTTTCCACAATAATTATGCATATTTCCAACGTATCTTGTGCTTTTCCACAATTTTTATGGGTTTTTCCAATACAAAAATGTATATTTCCAACATAAAATGGGTTTTTCCAATATAAATATAGGTTTTTCCATTGAAATAATGTATATTTCCAACTTAATAATGGTTTTTCCTCAATAATTATGCATATTTCCAACGTATCTTGGGTTTTTCCAATGAAAAAATGAATATTTCCAACATAAAATGGGTTATTCCAATATAAATATGAGTTTTTCCAATGAAATAATGTATATTTCAAACTTAATAATGGTTTTTCCACGAATTTTATGGGTTATTTCAATGAAAAATGCATATTTCCAACATTAAATGGGTTTTTCAAGTATAAATATTGGTTTTTCCAATAATTATGTATATTTCTAACGTATCTTGGGTTTTTCCAATGCAAAAATGTATATTTCCAACTTAAAATGGGATTTTACAATAAAAATATGGGTTTTTCCAATGAAATAATGTATATTTCAAACTTAATAATGGTTATTCCACAATAATTATGCATATTTCCAACGTATCTTGGGTTTTTCCACGATTTTTATGGGTTTTTCCAATGAAAAAATGAATATTTCCAACATAAAATGGGTTATTCCAATATAAATATGAGTTTTTCCAATGAAATAATGTATATTTCAAACTTATATTGGTTTTTCCACGAATTTTATGGGTTTTTCAAATGAAAAAATGAATATTTCCAACATAAAATGGGTTTTTCCAATATAAATATGGGTTTTTCCATTGAAATAATGTATATTTCCAACTTAATAATGGTTATTCCACAATAATTATGCATATTTCCAACGTATCTTGGGTTTTTCCACGATTTTTATGGGTTTTTCCAATGAAAAA
This sequence comes from Rhopalosiphum nymphaeae, assembly GCA_036289425.1. Lineage (NCBI taxonomy): Eukaryota > Metazoa > Arthropoda > Insecta > Hemiptera > Aphididae > Rhopalosiphum > Rhopalosiphum nymphaeae. The sequence continues at coordinate 5,717,907 of JAZAQC010000006.1, read as the reverse complement.
ATGTATATTTCCAACATAAAATGGGTTTTTCCAATATAAATATGGGTTTTTCCATTGAAATAATGTATATTTCCAACTTAATAATGGTTTTTCCACAATAATTATGCATATTTCCAACGTATCTTGTGCTTTTCCACAATTTTTATGGGTTTTTCCAATGCAAAAATGTATATTTCCAACTTAAAATGGGATTTTACAATAAAAATATGGGTTTTTCCAATGAAATAATGTATATTTCAAACTTAATAATGGTTATTCTACAATAATTATGCATATTTCCAACGTATCTTGGGTTTTTCCACGATTGTTATGGGTTTTTCCAATGAAAAAATGAATATTTCCAACATAAACAAGGAATTTTGCAATAAAATTATAGGTTTTCCAACTAAAATGGGTTTTTCAAATATAAATATTGGTTTTTCCTCAATAGTTATGCATATTTCCAACGTATATTGGTCTTTTCCACTATTTTTATGGGTTTTTCCAATGAAAAATTGAATATTTCCAACTTAAAATGGGTTTTTCCAATATGAATGTGGGGTTTCCCAATGAAAAAATGAATATTTCCAACTAAACAAGGAGTTTTGCAATAAAATTATGGGTTTTTCCAATGTAAAAATGCATATTTCAAACTTAAAATGGGATTTTACAATATAAATATGGATTTTTCCAATGAAATAATGTATATTTCAAACTTAATAATGGTTTTTCCACGAATTTTATGGGTTATTCCAATGAAAAATGCATATTTCCAACATTAAATGGGTTTTTCCAATATAAATATGGGTTTTTCTCAATAATTGTGCATATTTCCAACGTATCTTGGGTTTTTCCACGATTTTTATGGGTTTTTCCAATGAAAAAATGAATATTTCCAACATAAAATGGGTTATTCCAATATAAATATGAGTTTTTCCAATGAAATCATGTATATTTCAAACTTAATATTGGTTTTTCCACGATTTTTATGGGTTTTTCCAATGAAAAAATGAATATTTCCAACATAAAATGGGTTATTCCAATATAAATATGAGTTTTTCCAATGAAATAATGTATATTTCCAACTTAATAATGGTTTTTCCACAATAATTATGCATATTTCCAACGTATCTTGTGCTTTTCCACAATTTTTATGGGTTTTTCCAATACAAAAATGTATATTTCCAACATAAAATGGGTTTTTCCAATATAAATATAGGTTTTTCCATTGAAATAATGTATATTTCCAACTTAATAATGGTTTTTCCTCAATAATTATGCATATTTCCAACGTATCTTGGGTTTTTCCAATGAAAAAATGAATATTTCCAACATAAAATGGGTTATTCCAATATAAATATGAGTTTTTCCAATGAAATAATGTATATTTCAAACTTAATAATGGTTTTTCCACGAATTTTATGGGTTATTTCAATGAAAAATGCATATTTCCAACATTAAATGGGTTTTTCAAGTATAAATATTGGTTTTTCCAATAATTATGTATATTTCTAACGTATCTTGGGTTTTTCCAATGCAAAAATGTATATTTCCAACTTAAAATGGGATTTTACAATAAAAATATGGGTTTTTCCAATGAAATAATGTATATTTCAAACTTAATAATGGTTATTCCACAATAATTATGCATATTTCCAACGTATCTTGGGTTTTTCCACGATTTTTATGGGTTTTTCCAATGAAAAAATGAATATTTCCAACATAAAATGGGTTATTCCAATATAAATATGAGTTTTTCCAATGAAATAATGTATATTTCAAACTTATATTGGTTTTTCCACGAATTTTATGGGTTTTTCAAATGAAAAAATGAATATTTCCAACATAAAATGGGTTTTTCCAATATAAATATGGGTTTTTCCATTGAAATAATGTATATTTCCAACTTAATAATGGTTATTCCACAATAATTATGCATATTTCCAACGTATCTTGGGTTTTTCCACGATTTTTATGGGTTTTTCCAATGAAAAAATGTATATTTCCAACATAAAATGGGTTTTTCCAATATAAATATGGGTTTTTCCATTGAAATAATGTATATTTCCAACTTAATAATGGTTTTTCCACAATAATTATGCATATTTCCAACGTATCTTGTGCTTTTCCACAATTTTTATGGGTTTTTCCAATGCAAAAATGTATATTTCCAACTTAAAATGGGATTTTACAATAAAAATATGGGTTTTTCCAATGAAATAATGTATATTTCAAACTTAATAATGGTTATTCTACAATAATTATGCATATTTCCAACGTATCTTGGGTTTTTCCACGATTGTTATGGGTTTTTCCAATGAAAAAATGAATATTTCCAACATAAACAAGGAATTTTGCAATAAAATTATAGGTTTTCCAACTAAAATGGGTTTTTCAAATATAAATATTGGTTTTTCCTCAATAGTTATGCATATTTCCAACGTATATTGGTCTTTTCCACTATTTTTATGGGTTTTCCCAATGAAAAAATGAATATTTCCAACTAAACAAGGAGTTTTGCAATAAAATTATGGGTTTTTCCAATGTAAAAATGCATATTTCAAACTTAAAATGGGATTTTACAATATAAATATGGATTTTTCCAATGAAATAATGTATATTTCAAACTTAATAATGGTTTTTCCACGAATTTTATGGGTTATTCCAATGAAAAATGCATATTTCCAACATTAAATGGGTTTTTCCAATATAAATATGGGTTTTTCTCAATAATTGTGCATATTTCCAACGTATCTTGTGTTTTTCCATTGAAATAATGTATATTTCCAACTTAATAATGGTTATTCCTCAATAATTATGCATATTTCCAACGTATCATGGGTTTTTCCACGATTTTTATGGGTTTTTCCAATGAAAAAATGAATATTTCCAACTGAACAAGGAATTTTGCAATAAAATTATAGGTTTTCCAACTAAAAATGGGTTTTTCAAAAATAAACATTGGTTTTTCCTCAATAATTATTCATATTTCCAACGTATCTTGGGTTTTTCCACGATTTTTATGGGTTTTTCCAATGAAAAAATGAATATTTCCAACATAAAATGGGTTTTTCCAATATAAATATAGGTTTTTCCAATGAAATAATGTATATTTCAAACTTAATATTGGTTTTTCCACGAATTTTATGGGTTTTTCAAATGAAAAAATGAATATTTCCAACATAAAATGGGTTTTTCCAATATAAATATGGGTTTTTCCATTGAAATAATGTATATTTCCAACTTAAAATGGGTTTTTCCAATATAAATATGGGTTTTTCCATTGAAATAATGTATATTTCCAACTTAATAATGGTTATTCCACAATAATTATGCATATTTCCAACGTATCTTGGGTTTTTCCACGATTTTTATGGGTTTTTCCAATGAAAAAATGTATATTTCCAACATAAAATGGGTTTTTCCAATATAAATATGGGTTTTTCCATTGAAATAATGTATATTTCCAACTTAATAATGGTTTTTCCACAATAATTATGCATATTTCCAACGTATCTTGTGCTTTTCCACAATTTTTATGGGTTTTTCCAATGCAAAAATGTATATTTCCAACTTAAAATGGGATTTTACAATAAAAATATGGGTTTTTCCAATGAAATAATGTATATTTCAAACTTAATAATGGTTATTCTACAATAATTATGCATATTTCCAACGTATCTTGGGTTTTTCCACGATTGTTATGGGTTTTTCCAATGAAAAAATGAATATTTCCAACATAAACAAGGAATTTTGCAATAAAATTATAGGTTTTCCAACTAAAATGGGTTTTTCAAATATAAATATTGGTTTTTCCTCAATAGTTATGCATATTTCCAACGTATATTGGTCTTTTCCACTATTTTTATGGGTTTTTCCAATGAAAAATTGAATATTTCCAACTTAAAATGGGTTTTTCCAATATGAATGTGGGGTTTCCCAATGAAAAAATGAATATTTCCAACTAAACAAGGAGTTTTGCAATAAAATTATGGGTTTTTCCAATGTAAAAATGCATATTTCAAACTTAAAATGGGATTTTACAATATAAATATGGATTTTTCCAATGAAATAATGTATATTTCAAACTTAATAATGGTTTTTCCACGAATTTTATGGGTTATTCCAATGAAAAATGCATATTTCCAACATTAAATGGGTTTTTCCAATATAAATATGGGTTTTTCTCAATAATTGTGCATATTTCCAACGTATCTTGGGTTTTTCCACGATTTTTATGGGTTTTTCCAATGAAAAAATGAATATTTCCAACATAAAATGGGTTATTCCAATATAAATATGAGTTTTTCCAATGAAATCATGTATATTTCAAACTTAATATTGGTTTTTCCACGATTTTTATGGGTTTTTCCAATGAAAAAATGAATATTTCCAACATAAAATGGGTTATTCCAATATAAATATGAGTTTTTCCAATGAAATAATGTATATTTCCAACTTAATAATGGTTTTTCCACAATAATTATGCATATTTCCAACGTATCTTGTGCTTTTCCACAATTTTTATGGGTTTTTCCAATACAAAAATGTATATTTCCAACATAAAATGGGTTTTTCCAATATAAATATAGGTTTTTCCATTGAAATAATGTATATTTCCAACTTAATAATGGTTTTTCCTCAATAATTATGCATATTTCCAACGTATCTTGGGTTTTTCCAATGAAAAAATGAATATTTCCAACATAAAATGGGTTATTCCAATATAAATATGAGTTTTTCCAATGAAATAATGTATATTTCAAACTTAATAATGGTTTTTCCACGAATTTTATGGGTTATTTCAATGAAAAATGCATATTTCCAACATTAAATGGGTTTTTCAAGTATAAATATTGGTTTTTCCAATAATTATGTATATTTCTAACGTATCTTGGGTTTTTCCAATGCAAAAATGTATATTTCCAACTTAAAATGGGATTTTACAATAAAAATATGGGTTTTTCCAATGAAATAATGTATATTTCAAACTTAATAATGGTTATTCCACAATAATTATGCATATTTCCAACGTATCTTGGGTTTTTCCACGATTTTTATGGGTTTTTCCAATGAAAAAATGAATATTTCCAACATAAAATGGGTTATTCCAATATAAATATGAGTTTTTCCAATGAAATAATGTATATTTCAAACTTATATTGGTTTTTCCACGAATTTTATGGGTTTTTCAAATGAAAAAATGAATATTTCCAACATAAAATGGGTTTTTCCAATATAAATATGGGTTTTTCCATTGAAATAATGTATATTTCCAACTTAATAATGGTTATTCCACAATAATTATGCATATTTCCAACGTATCTTGGGTTTTTCCACGATTTTTATGGGTTTTTCCAATGAAAAAATGTATATTTCCAACATAAAATGGGTTTTTCCAATATAAATATGGGTTTTTCCATTGAAATAATGTATATTTCCAACTTAATAATGGTTTTTCCACAATAATTATGCATATTTCCAACGTATCTTGTGCTTTTCCACAATTTTTATGGGTTTTTCCAATGCAAAAATGTATATTTCCAACTTAAAATGGGATTTTACAATAAAAATATGGGTTTTTCCAATGAAATAATGTATATTTCAAACTTAATAATGGTTATTCTACAATAATTATGCATATTTCCAACGTATCTTGGGTTTTTCCACGATTGTTATGGGTTTTTCCAATGAAAAAATGAATATTTCCAACATAAACAAGGAATTTTGCAATAAAATTATAGGTTTTCCAACTAAAATGGGTTTTTCAAATATAAATATTGGTTTTTCCTCAATAGTTATGCATATTTCCAACGTATATTGGTCTTTTCCACTATTTTTATGGGTTTTCCCAATGAAAAAATGAATATTTCCAACTAAACAAGGAGTTTTGCAATAAAATTATGGGTTTTTCCAATGTAAAAATGCATATTTCAAACTTAAAATGGGATTTTACAATATAAATATGGATTTTTCCAATGAAATAATGTATATTTCAAACTTAATAATGGTTTTTCCACGAATTTTATGGGTTATTCCAATGAAAAATGCATATTTCCAACATTAAATGGGTTTTTCCAATATAAATATGGGTTTTTCTCAATAATTGTGCATATTTCCAACGTATCTTGTGTTTTTCCATTGAAATAATGTATATTTCCAACTTAATAATGGTTATTCCTCAATAATTATGCATATTTCCAACGTATCATGGGTTTTTCCACGATTTTTATGGGTTTTTCCAATGAAAAAATGAATATTTCCAACTGAACAAGGAATTTTGCAATAAAATTATAGGTTTTCCAACTAAAAATGGGTTTTTCAAAAATAAACATTGGTTTTTCCTCAATAATTATTCATATTTCCAACGTATCTTGGGTTTTTCCACGATTTTTATGGGTTTTTCCAATGAAAAAATGAATATTTCCAACATAAAATGGGTTTTTCCAATATAAATATAGGTTTTTCCAATGAAATAATGTATATTTCAAACTTAATATTGGTTTTTCCACGAATTTTATGGGTTTTTCAAATGAAAAAATGAATATTTCCAACATAAAATGGGTTTTTCCAATATAAATATGGGTTTTTCCATTGAAATAATGTATATTTCCAACTTAAAATGGGATTTTACAATAAAAATATGGGTTTTTCCAATGAAATAATGTATATTTCAAACTTAATAATGGTTATTCCACAATAATTATGCATATTTCCAACGTATCTTGGGTTTTTCCACGATTTTTATGGGTTTTTCCAATGAAAAAATTTATATTTCCAACATAAAATGGGTTTTTCCAATATAAATATGGGTTTTTCCATTGAAATAATGTATATTTCCAACTTAATAATGGTTTTTCCACAATAATTATGCATATTTCCAACGTATCTTGTGCTTTTCCACAATTTTTATGGGTTTTTCAAATGCAAAAATGTATATTTCCAACTTAAAATGGGATTTTACAATAAAAATATGGGTTTTTCCAATGAAAAAATGAATATTTCCAACATAAAATGGGTTTTTCCAATATAAATATAGGTTTTTCCAATGAAATAATGTATATTTCAAACTTAATATTGGTTTTTCCACGAATTTTATGGGTTTTTCAAATGAAAAAATGAATATTTCCAACATAAAATGGGTTTTTCCAATATAAATATGGGTTTTTCCATTGAAATAATGTATATTTCCAACTTAAAATGGGATTTTACAATAAAAATATGGGTTTTTCCAATGAAATAATGTATATTTCAAACTTAATAATGGTTATTCCACAATAATTATGCATATTTCCAACGTATCTTGGGTTTTTCCACGATTTTTATGGGTTTTTCCAATGAAAAAATTTATATTTCCAACATAAAATGGGTTTTTCCAATATAAATATGGGTTTTTCCATTGAAATAATGTATATTTCCAACTTAATAATGGTTTTTCCACAATAATTATGCATATTTCCAACGTATCTTGAGCTTTTCCACAATTTTTATGGGTTTTTCAAATGCAAAAATGTATATTTCCAACTTAAAATGGGATTTTACAATAAAAATATGGGTTTTTCCAATGAAAAAATGAATATTTTCAACATAAAATGGGTTTTTCCAATATAAATATGGGTTTTTCCAATGAAAAAATGAATATTTCCAACATAAAATGGGTTATTCCAATATAAATATGAGTTTTTCCAATGAAATAATGTATATTTCAAACTTAATAATGGTTTTTCCACGAATTTTATGGATTATTTCAATGAAAAATGCATATTTCCAACATTAAATGGGTTTTTCAAGTATAAATATTGGTTTTTCCAATAATTATGTATATTTCTAACGTATCTTGGGTTTTTCCAATGCAAAAATGTATATTTCCAACTTAAAATGGGATTTTACAATAAAAATATGGGTTTTTCCAATGAAATAATGTATATTTCAAACTTAATAATGGTTATTCCACAATAATTATGCATATTTCCAACGTATCTTGGGTTTTTCCACGATTTTTATGGGTTTTTCCAATGAAAAAATGAATATTTCCAACATAAAATGGGTTATTCCAATATAAATATGAGTTTTTCCAATGAAATAATGTATATTTCAAACTTAATATTGGTTTTTCCACGAATTTTATCGGTTTTTCAAATGAAAAAATGAATATTTCCAACATAAAATGTGTTTTTCCAATATAAATATGGGTTTTTCCATTGAAATAATGTATATTTCCAACTTAATAATGGTTTTTCCACAATAATTATGCATATTTCCAACGTATCTTGGGTTTTTCCACGATCTTTATGGATTTTTCCAATGAAAAAATGTATATTTCCAACATAAAATGGGTTTTTCCAATATAAATATAGGTTTTTCCATTGAAATAATGTATATTTCCAACTTAATAATGGTTTTTCCTCAATAATTATGCATATTTCCAACGTATCTTGGGTTTTTCCAATGAAAAAATGAATATTTCCAACATAAAATGGGTTATTCCAATATAAATATGAGTTTTTCCAATGAAATAATGTATATTTCAAACTTAATAATGGTTTTTCCACGAATTTTATGGGTTATTTCAATGAAAAATGCATATTTCCAACATTAAATGGGTTTTTCAAGTATAAATATTGGTTTTTCCAATAATTATGTATATTTCTAACGTATCTTGGGTTTTTCCAATGCAAAAATGTATATTTCCAACTTAAAATGGGATTTTACAATAAAAATATGGGTTTTTCCAATGAAATAATGTATATTTCAAACTTAATAATGGTTATTCCACAATAATTATGCATATTTCCAACGTATCTTGGGTTTTTCCACGATTTTTATGGGTTTTTCCAATGAAAAAATGAATATTTCCAACATAAAATGGGTTATTCCAATATAAATATGAGTTTTTCCAATGAAATAATGTATATTTCAAACTTATATTGGTTTTTCCACGAATTTTATGGGTTTTTCAAATGAAAAAATGAATATTTCCAACATAAAATGGGTTTTTCCAATATAAATATGGGTTTTTCCATTGAAATAATGTATATTTCCAACTTAATAATGGTTATTCCACAATAATTATGCATATTTCCAACGTATCTTGGGTTTTTCCACGATTTTTATGGGTTTTTCCAATGAAAAAATGTATATTTCCAACATAAAATGGGTTTTTCCAATATAAATATGGGTTTTTCCATTGAAATAATGTATATTTCCAACTTAATAATGGTTTTTCCACAATAATTATGCATATTTCCAACGTATCTTGTGCTTTTCCACAATTTTTATGGGTTTTTCCAATGCAAAAATGTATATTTCCAACTTAAAATGGGATTTTACAATAAAAATATGGGTTTTTCCAATGAAATAATGTATATTTCAAACTTAATAATGGTTATTCTACAATAATTATGCATATTTCCAACGTATCTTGGGTTTTTCCACGATTTTTATGGGTTTTTCCAATGAAAAAATGAATATTTCCAACTGAACAAGGAATTTTGCAATAAAATTATAGGTTTTCCAACTAAAAATGGGTTTTTCAAAAATAAACATTGGTTTTTCCTCAATAATTATTCATATTTCCAACGTATCTTGGGTTTTTCCACGAATTTTATGGGTTTTTCAAATGAAAAAATGAATATTTCCAACATAAAATGGGTTTTTCCAATATAAATATGGGTTTTTCCATTGAAATAATGTATATTTCCAACTTAAAATGGGATTTTACAATAAAAATATGGGTTTTTTCCAATGAAATAATGTATATTTCAAACTTAATAATGGTTATTCCACAATAATTATGCATATTTCCAACGTATCTTGGGTTTTTCCACGATTTTTATGGGTTTTTCCAATGAAAAAATTTATATTTCCAACATAAAATGGGTTTTTCCAATATAAATATGGGTTTTTCCATTGAAATAATGTATATTTCCAACTTAATAATGGTTTTTCCACAATAATTATGCATATTTCCAACGTATCTTGTGCTTTTCCACAATTTTTATGGGTTTTTCAAATGCAAAAATGTATATTTCCAACTTAAAATGGGATTTTACAATAAAAATATGGGTTTTTCCAATGAAAAAATGAATATTTTCAACATAAAATGGGTTTTTCCAATATAAATATGGGTTTTTCCAATGAAAAAATGAATATTTCCAACATAAAATGGGTTATTCCAATATAAATATGAGTTTTTCCAATGAAATAATGAATATTTCAAACTTAATATTGGTTTTTCCACGAATTTTTTGGGTTATTTCAATGAAAAATGCATATTTTCAACATTAAATGTGTTTTTCAAGTATAAATATTGGTTTTTCCTCAATAATTATGCATATTTCCAACGTATCTTGGGTTTTTCCAATGAAAAAATGAATATTTCCAACATAAAATGGGTTATTCCAATATAAATATGAGTTTTTCCAATGAAATAATGTATATTTCAAACTTAATAATGGTTTTTCCACGAATTTTATGGGTTATTTCAATGAAAAATGCATATTTCCAACATTAAATGGGTTTTTCAAGTATAAATATTGGTTTTTCCTCAATAATTATGCATATTTCCAACGTATCATGGGTTTTTCCACGATTTTTATGGGGTTTTCCAATGAAAAAATGAATATTTCCAACATAAAATGGGTTATTCCAATAGAAATATGAGTTTTTCCAATGAAATAATGTATATTTCAAACTTAATAATGGTTATTCCACAATAATTATGCATATTTCCAACGTATCTTGGGTTTTTCCACGATTTTTATGGGTTTTTCCAATGAAAAAATGAATATTTCCAACATAAAATGGGTTATTCCAATATAAATAAGAGTTTTTCCAATGAAATCATGTATATTTCAAACTTAATATTGGTTTTTCCACGAATTTTATCGGTTTTTCAAATGAAAAAATGAATATTTCCAACATAAAATGTGTTTTTCCAATATAAATATGGGTTTTTCCATTGAAATAATGTATATTTCCAACTTAATAATGGTTTTTCCACAATAATTATGCATATTTCCAACGTATCTTGTGCTTTTCCACAATTTTTATGGGTTTTTCCAATACAAAAATGAATATTTCCAACATAAAATGGGTTATTCCAATATAAATATGAGTTTTTCCATTGAAATAATGTATATTTCCAACTTAATAATGGTTTTTCCTCAATAATTATGCATATTTCCAACGTATCTTAGGTTTTTCCAATGAAAAATTGAATATTTCCAACTTAAAATGGGTTTTTCCAATATGAATGTGGGGTTTCCCAATGAAAAAATGAATATTTCCAACTAAACAAGGAGTTTTGCAATAAAATTATGGGTTTTTCCAATGTAAAAATGCATATTTCAAACTTAAAATGGGATTTTACAATATAAATATGGATTTTTCCAATGAAATAATGTATATTTCAAACTTAATAATGGTTTTTCCACGAATTTTATGGGTTATTCCAATGAAAAATGCATATTTCCAACATTAAATGGGTTTTTCCAATATAAATATGGGTTTTTCTCAATAATTGTGCATATTTCCAACGTATCTTGTGTTTTTCCATTGAAATAATGTATATTTCCAACTTAATAATGGTTATTCCTCAATAATTATGCATATTTCCAACGTATCATGGGTTTTTCCACGATTTTTATGGGTTTTTCCAATGAAAAAATGAATATTTCCAACTGAACAAGGAATTTTGCAATAAAATTATAGGTTTTCCAACTAAAAATGGGTTTTTCAAAAATAAACATTGGTTTTTCCTCAATAATTATTCATATTTCCAACGTATCTTGGGTTTTTCCACGATTTTTATGGGTTTTTCCAATGAAAAAATGAATATTTCCAACATAAAATGGGTTTTTCCAATATAAATATAGGTTTTTCCAATGAAATAATGTATATTTCAAACTTAATATTGGTTTTTCCACGAATTTTATGGGTTTTTCAAATGAAAAAATGAATATTTCCAACATAAAATGGGTTTTTCCAATATAAATATGGGTTTTTCCATTGAAATAATGTATATTTCCAACTTAAAATGGGATTTTACAATAAAAATATGGGTTTTTCCAATGAAATAATGTATATTTCAAACTTAATAATGGTTATTCCACAATAATTATGCATATTTCCAACGTATCTTGGGTTTTTCCACGATTTTTATGGGTTTTTCCAATGAAAAAATTTATATTTCCAACATAAAATGGGTTTTTCCAATATAAATATGGGTTTTTCCATTGAAATAATGTATATTTCCAACTTTATAATGGTTTTTCCACAATAATTATGCATATTTCCAACGTATCTTGTGCTTTTCCACAATTTTTATGGGTTTTGCAAATGCAAAAATGTATATTTCCAACTTAAAATGGGATTTTACAATAAAAATATGGGTTTTTCCAATGAAAAAATGAATATTTCCAACATAAAATGGGTTTTTCCAATATAAATATAGGTTTTTCCAATGAAATAATGTATATTTCAAACTTAATATTGGTTTTTCCACGAATTTTATGGGTTTTTCAAATGAAAAAATGAATATTTCCAACATAAAATGGGTTTTTCCAATATAAATATGGGTTTTTCCATTGAAATAATGTATATTTCCAACTTAAAATGGGATTTTACAATAAAAATATGGGTTTTTCCAATGAAATAATGTATATTTCAAACTTAATAATGGTTATTCCACAATAATTATGCATATTTCCAACGTATCTTGGGTTTTTCCACGATTTTTATGGGTTTTTCCAATGAAAAAATTTATATTTCCAACATAAAATGGGTTTTTCCAATATAAATATGGGTTTTTCCATTGAAATAATGTATATTTCCAACTTAATAATGGTTTTTCCACAATAATTATGCATATTTCCAACGTATCTTGTGCTTTTCCACAATTTTTATGGGTTTTTCAAATGCAAAAATGTATATTTCCAACTTAAAATGGGATTTTACAATAAAAATATGGGTTTTTCCAATGAAAAAATGAATATTTTCAACATAAAATGGGTTTTTCCAATATAAATATGGGTTTTTCCAATGAAAAATTGAATATTTCCAACATAAAATGGGTTATTCCAATATAAATATGAGTTTTTCCAATGAAATAATGTATATTTCAAACTTAATAATGGTTTTTCCACGAATTTTATGGGTTATTTCAATGAAAAATGCATATTTCCAACATTAAATGGGTTTTTCAAGTATAAATATTGGTTTTTCCAATAATTATGTATATTTCTAACGTATCTTGGGTTTTTCCAATGCAAAAATGTATATTTCCAACTTAAAATGGGATTTTACAATAAAAATATGGGTTTTTCCAATGAAATAATGTATATTTCAAACTTAATAATGGTTATTCCACAATAATTATGCATATTTCCAACGTATCTTGGGTTTTTCCACGATTTTTATGGGTTTTTCCAATGAAAAAATGAATATTTCCAACATAAAATGGGTTATTCCAATATAAATATGAGTTTTTCCAATGAAATAATGTATATTTCAAACTTAATATTGGTTTTTCCACGAATTTTATCGGTTTTTCAAATGAAAAAATGAATATTTCCAACATAAAATGTGTTTTTCCAATATAAATATGGGTTTTTCCATTGAAATAATGTATATTTCCAACTTAATAATGGTTTTTCCACAATAATTATGCATATTTCCAACGTATCTTGGGTTTTTCCACGATTTTTATGGATTTTTCCAATGAAAAAATGTATATTTCCAACATAAAATGGGTTTTTCCAATATAAATATAGGTTTTTCCATTGAAATAATGTATATTTCCAACTTAATAATGGTTTTTCCTCAATAATTATGCATATTTCCAACGTATCTTGGGTTTTTCCAATGAAAAAATGAATATTTCCAACATAAAATGGGTTATTCCAATATAAATATGAGTTTTTCCAATGAAATAATGTATATTTCAAACTTAATAATGGTTTTTCCACGAATTTTATGGGTTATTTCAATGAAAAATGCATATTTCCAACATTAAATGGGTTTTTCAAGTATAAATATTGGTTTTTCCAATAATTATGTATATTTCTAACGTATCTTGGGTTTTTCCAATGCAAAAATGTATATTTCCAACTTAAAATGGGATTTTACAATAAAAATATGGGTTTTTCCAATGAAATAATGTATATTTCAAACTTAATAATGGTTATTCCACAATAATTATGCATATTTCCAACGTATCTTGGGTTTTTCCACGATTTTTATGGGTTTTTCCAATGAAAAAATGAATATTTCCAACATAAAATGGGTTATTCCAATATAAATATGAGTTTTTCCAATGAAATAATGTATATTTCAAACTTATATTGGTTTTTCCACGAATTTTATGGGTTTTTCAAATGAAAAAATGAATATTTCCAACATAAAATGGGTTTTTCCAATATAAATATGGGTTTTTCCATTGAAATAATGTATATTTCCAACTTAATAATGGTTATTCCACAATAATTATGCATATTTCCAACGTATCTTGGGTTTTTCCACGATTTTTATGGGTTTTTCCAATGAAAAAATGTATATTTCCAACATAAAATGGGTTTTTCCAATATAAATATGGGTTTTTCCATTGAAATAATGTATATTTCCAACTTAATAATGGTTTTTCCACAATAATTATGCATATTTCCAACGTATCTTGTGCTTTTCCACAATTTTTATGGGTTTTTCCAATGCAAAAATGTATATTTCCAACTTAAAATGGGATTTTACAATAAAAATATGGGTTTTTCCAATGAAATAATGTATATTTCAAACTTAATAATGGTTATTCTACAATAATTATGCATATTTCCAACGTATCTTGGGTTTTTCCACGATTGTTATGGGTTTTTCCAATGAAAAAATGAATATTTCCAACATAAACAAGGAATTTTGCAATAAAATTATAGGTTTTCCAACTAAAATGGGTTTTTCAAATATAAATATTGGTTTTTCCTCAATAGTTATGCATATTTCCAACGTATATTGGTCTTTTCCACTATTTTTATGGGTTTTTCCAATGAAAAATTGAATATTTCCAACTTAAAATGGGTTTTTCCAATATGAATGTGGGGTTTCCCAATGAAAAAATGAATATTTCCAACTAAACAAGGAGTTTTGCAATAAAATTATGGGTTTTTCCAATGTAAAAATGCATATTTCAAACTTAAAATGGGATTTTACAATATAAATATGGATTTTTCCAATGAAATAATGTATATTTCCAACTTAAAATGGGATTTTACAATAAAAATATGGGTTTTTCCAATGAAATAATGTATATTTCAAACTTAATAATGGTTATTCCACAATAATTATGCATATTTCCAACGTATCTTGGGTTTTTCCACGATTTTTATGGGTTTTTCCAATGAAAAAATTTATATTTCCAACATAAAATGGGTTTTTCCAATATAAATATGGGTTTTTCCAATGAAATAATGTATATTTCAAACTTAATAATGGTTTTTCCACAATAATTATGCATATTTCCAACGTATCTTGTGCTTTTCCACAATTTTTATGGGTTTTTCAAATGCAAAAATGTATATTTCCAACTTAAAATGGGATTTTACAATAAAAATATGGGTTTTTCCAATGAAAAAATGAATATTTTCAACATAAAATGGGTTTTTCCAATATAAATATGGGTTTTTCCAATGAAAAAATGAATATTTCCAACATAAAATGGGTTATTCCAATATAAATATGAGTTTTTCCAATGAAATAATGAATATTTCAAACTTAATATTGGTTTTTCCACGAATTTTTTGGGTTATTTCAATGAAAAATGCATATTTCCAACATTAAATGTGTTTTTCAAGTATAAATATTGGTTTTTCCTCAATAATTATGCATATTTCCAACGTATCTTGGGTTTTTCCAATGAAAAAATGAATATTTCCAACATAAAATGGGTTATTCCAATATAAATATGAGTTTTTCCAATGAAATAATGTATATTTCAAACTTAATAATGGTTTTTCCACGAATTTTATGGGTTATTTCAATGAAAAATGCATATTTCCAACATTAAATGGGTTTTTCAAGTATAAATATTGGTTTTTCCTCAATAATTATGCATATTTCCAACGTATCATGGGTTTTTCCACGATTTTTATGGGGTTTTCCAATGAAAAAATGAATATTTCCAACATAAAATGGGTTATTCCAATAGAAATATGAGTTTTTCCAATGAAATAATGTATATTTCAAACTTAATAATGGTTATTCCACAATAATTATGCATATTTCCAACGTATCTTGGGTTTTTCCACGATTTTTATGGGTTTTTCCAATGAAAAAATGAATATTTCCAACATAAAATGGGTTATTCCAATATAAATATGAGTTTTTCCAATGAAATCATGTATATTTCAAACTTAATATTGGTTTTTCCACGAATTTTATCGGTTTTTCAAATGAAAAAATGAATATTTCCAACATAAAATGTGTTTTTCCAATATAAATATGGGTTTTTCCATTGAAATAATGTATATTTCCAACTTAATAATGGTTTTTCCACAATAATTATGCATATTTCCAACGTATCTTGTGCTTTTCCACAATTTTTATGGGTTTTTCCAATACAAAAATGTATATTTCCAACTTAAAATGGGATTTTACAATAAAAATATGGGTTTTTCCAATGAAATAATGTATATTTCAAACTTAATAATGGTTTTTCCACGAATTTTATGGGTTATTCCAATGAAAAATGCATATTTCCAACATTAAATGGGTTTTTCCAATATAAATATGGGTTTTTCTCAATAATTGTGCATATTTCCAACGTATCTTGTGTTTTTCCATTGAAATAATGTATATTTCCAACTTAATAATGGTTATTCCTCAATAATTATGCATATTTCCAACGTATCATGGGTTTTTCCACGATTTTTATGGGTTTTTCCAATGAAAAAATGAATATTTCCAACTGAACAAGGAATTTTGCAATAAAATTATAGGTTTTCCAACTAAAAATGGGTTTTTCAAAAATAAACATTGGTTTTTCCTCAATAATTATTCATATTTCCAACGTATCTTGGGTTTTTCCACGAATTTTATGGGTTTTTCAAATGAAAAAATGAATATTTCCAACATAAAATGGGTTTTTCCAATATAAATATGGGTTTTTCCATTGAAATAATGTATATTTCCAACTTAAAATGGGATTTTACAATAAAAATATGGGTTTTTCCAATGAAATAATGTATATTTCAAACTTAATAATGGTTATTCCACAATAATTATGCATATTTCCAACGTATCTTGGGTTTTTCCACGATTTTTATGGGTTTTTCCAATGAAAAAATTTATATTTCCAACATAAAATGGGTTTTTCCAATATAAATATGGGTTTTTCCAATGAAATAATGTATATTTCAAACTTAATAATGGTTTTTCCACAATAATTATGCATATTTCCAACGTATCTTGTGCTTTTCCACAATTTTTATGGGTTTTTCAAATGCAAAAATGTATATTTCCAACTTAAAATGGGATTTTACAATAAAAATATGGGTTTTTCCAATGAAAAAATGAATATTTTCAACATAAAATGGGTTTTTCCAATATAAATATGGGTTTTTCCAATGAAAAAATGAATATTTCCAACATAAAATGGGTTATTCCAATATAAATATGAGTTTTTCCAATGAAATAATGAATATTTCAAACTTAATATTGGTTTTTCCACGAATTTTTTGGGTTATTTCAATGAAAAATGCATATTTCCAACATTAAATGTGTTTTTCAAGTATAAATATTGGTTTTTCCTCAATAATTATGCATATTTCCAACGTATCTTGGGTTTTTCCAATGAAAAAATGAATATTTCCAACATAAAATGGGTTATTCCAATATAAATATGAGTTTTTCCAATGAAATAATGTATATTTCAAACTTAATAATGGTTTTTCCACGAATTTTATGGGTTATTTCAATGAAAAATGCATATTTCCAACATTAAATGGGTTTTTCAAGTATAAATATTGGTTTTTCCTCAATAATTATGCATATTTCCAACGTATCATGGGTTTTTCCACGATTTTTATGGGGTTTTCCAATGAAAAAATGAATATTTCCAACATAAAATGGGTTATTCCAATAGAAATATGAGTTTTTCCAATGAAATAATGTATATTTCAAACTTAATAATGGTTATTCCACAATAATTATGCATATTTCCAACGTATCTTGGGTTTTTCCACGATTTTTATGGGTTTTTCCAATGAAAAAATGAATATTTCCAACATAAAATGGGTTATTCCAATATAAATATGAGTTTTTCCAATGAAATCATGTATATTTCAAACTTAATATTGGTTTTTCCACGAATTTTATCGGTTTTTCAAATGAAAAAATGAATATTTCCAACATAAAATGTGTTTTTCCAATATAAATATGGGTTTTTCCATTGAAATAATGTATATTTCCAACTTAATAATGGTTTTTCCACAATAATTATGCATATTTCCAACGTATCTTGTGCTTTTCCACAATTTTTATGGGTTTTTCCAATACAAAAATGTATATTTCCAACTTAAAATGGGATTTTACAATAAAAATATGGGTTTTTCCAATGAAATAATGTATATTTCAAACTTAATAATGGTTATTCTACAATAATTATGCATATTTCCAACGTATCTTGGGTTTTTCCACGATTGTTATGGGTTTTTCCAATGAAAAAATGAATATTTCCAACATAAACAAGGAATTTTGCAATAAAATTATAGGTTTTCCAACTAAAATGGGTTTTTCAAATATAAATATTGGTTTTTCCTCAATAGTTATGCATATTTCCAACGTATCTTGGGTTTTTCCACGATTTTTATGGATTATTCCAATGAAAAATGCATATTTCCAACATTAAATGGGTTTTTCCAATATAAATATGGGTTTTTCTCAATAATTGTGCATATTTCCAACGTATCTTGGGTTTTTCCACGATTTTTATGGGTTTTTCCAATGAAAAAATGAATATTTCCAACATAAAATGGGTTATTCCAATATAAATATGAGTTTTTCCAATGAAATCATGTATATTTCAAACTTAATATTGGTTTTTCCACGATTTTTATGGGTTTTTCCAATGAAAAAATGAATATTTCCAACATAAAATGGGTTATTCCAATATAAATATGAGTTTTTCCAATGAAATAATGTATATTTCCAACTTAATAATGGTTTTTCCACAATAATTATGCATATTTCCAACGTATCTTGTGCTTTTCCACAATTTTTATGGGTTTTTCCAATACAAAAATGTATATTTCCAACATAAAATGGGTTTTTCCAATATAAATATAGGTTTTTCCATTGAAATAATGTATATTTCCAACTTAATAATGGTTTTTCCTCAATAATTATGCATATTTCCAACGTATCTTGGGTTTTTCCAATGAAAAAATGAATATTTCCAACATAAAATGGGTTATTCCAATATAAATATGAGTTTTTCCAATGAAATAATGTATATTTCAAACTTAATAATGGTTTTTCCACGAATTTTATGGGTTATTTCAATGAAAAATGCATATTTCCAACATTAAATGGGTTTTTCAAGTATAAATATTGGTTTTTCCAATAATTATGTATATTTCTAACGTATCTTGGGTTTTTCCAATGCAAAAATGTATATTTCCAACTTAAAATGGGATTTTACAATAAAAATATGGGTTTTTCCAATGAAATAATGTATATTTCAAACTTAATAATGGTTATTCCACAATAATTATGCATATTTCCAACGTATCTTGGGTTTTTCCACGATTTTTATGGGTTTTTCCAATGAAAAAATGAATATTTCCAACATAAAATGGGTTATTCCAATATAAATATGAGTTTTTCCAATGAAATAATGTATATTTCAAACTTATATTGGTTTTTCCACGAATTTTATGGGTTTTTCAAATGAAAAAATGAATATTTCCAACATAAAATGGGTTTTTCCAATATAAATATGGGTTTTTCCATTGAAATAATGTATATTTCCAACTTAATAATGGTTATTCCACAATAATTATGCATATTTCCAACGTATCTTGGGTTTTTCCACGATTTTTATGGGTTTTTCCAATGAAAAAATGTATATTTCCAACATAAAATGGGTTTTTCCAATATAAATATGGGTTTTTCCATTGAAATAATGTATATTTCCAACTTAATAATGGTTTTTCCACAATAATTATGCATATTTCCAACGTATCTTGTGCTTTTCCACAATTTTTATGGGTTTTTCCAATGCAAAAATGTATATTTCCAACTTAAAATGGGATTTTACAATAAAAATATGGGTTTTTCCAATGAAATAATGTATATTTCAAACTTAATAATGGTTATTCTACAATAATTATGCATATTTCCAACGTATCTTGGGTTTTTCCACGATTGTTATGGGTTTTTCCAATGAAAAAATGAATATTTCCAACATAAACAAGGAATTTTGCAATAAAATTATAGGTTTTCCAACTAAAATGGGTTTTTCAAATATAAATATTGGTTTTTCCTCAATAGTTATGCATATTTCCAACGTATATTGGTCTTTTCCACTATTTTTATGGGTTTTCCCAATGAAAAAATGAATATTTCCAACTAAACAAGGAGTTTTGCAATAAAATTATGGGTTTTTCCAATGTAAAAATGCATATTTCAAACTTAAAATGGGATTTTACAATATAAATATGGATTTTTCCAATGAAATAATGTATATTTCAAACTTAATAATGGTTTTTCCACGAATTTTATGGGTTATTCCAATGAAAAATGCATATTTCCAACATTAAATGGGTTTTTCCAATATAAATATGGGTTTTTCTCAATAATTGTGCATATTTCCAACGTATCTTGTGTTTTTCCATTGAAATAATGTATATTTCCAACTTAATAATGGTTATTCCTCAATAATTATGCATATTTCCAACGTATCATGGGTTTTTCCACGATTTTTATGGGTTTTTCCAATGAAAAAATGAATATTTCCAACTGAACAAGGAATTTTGCAATAAAATTATAGGTTTTCCAACTAAAAATGGGTTTTTCAAAAATAAACATTGGTTTTTCCTCAATAATTATTCATATTTCCAACGTATCTTGGGTTTTTCCACGATTTTTATGGGTTTTTCCAATGAAAAAATGAATATTTCCAACATAAAATGGGTTTTTCCAATATAAATATAGGTTTTTCCAATGAAATAATGTATATTTCAAACTTAATATTGGTTTTTCCACGAATTTTATGGGTTTTTCAAATGAAAAAATGAATATTTCCAACATAAAATGGGTTTTTCCAATATAAATATGGGTTTTTCCATTGAAATAATGTATATTTCCAACTTAAAATGGGATTTTACAATAAAAATATGGGTTTTTCCAATGAAATAATGTATATTTCAAACTTAATAATGGTTATTCCACAATAATTATGCATATTTCCAACGTATCTTGGGTTTTTCCACGATTTTTATGGGTTTTTCCAATGAAAAAATTTATATTTCCAACATAAAATGGGTTTTTCCAATATAAATATGGGTTTTTCCATTGAAATAATGTATATTTCCAACTTAATAATGGTTTTTCCACAATAATTATGCATATTTCCAACGTATCTTGTGCTTTTCCACAATTTTTATGGGTTTTTCAAATGCAAAAATGTATATTTCCAACTTAAAATGGGATTTTACAATAAAAATATGGGTTTTTCCAATGAAAAAATGAATATTTCCAACATAAAATGGGTTTTTCCAATATAAATATAGGTTTTTCCAATGAAATAATGTATATTTCAAACTTAATATTGGTTTTTCCACGAATTTTATGGGTTTTTCAAATGAAAAAATGAATATTTCCAACATAAAATGGGTTTTTCCAATATAAATATGGGTTTTTCCATTGAAATAATGTATATTTCCAACTTAAAATGGGATTTTACAATAAAAATATGGGTTTTTCCAATGAAATAATGTATATTTCAAACTTAATAATGGTTATTCCACAATAATTATGCATATTTCCAACGTATCTTGGGTTTTTCCACGATTTTTATGGGTTTTTCCAATGAAAAAATTTATATTTCCAACATAAAATGGGTTTTTCCAATATAAATATGGGTTTTTCCATTGAAATAATGTATATTTCCAACTTAATAATGGTTTTTCCACAATAATTATGCATATTTCCAACGTATCTTGTGCTTTTCCACAATTTTTATGGGTTTTTCAAATGCAAAAATGTATATTTCCAACTTAAAATGGGATTTTACAATAAAAATATGGGTTTTTCCAATGAAAAAATGAATATTTTCAACATAAAATGGGTTTTTCCAATATAAATATGGGTTTTTCCAATGAAAAAATGAATATTTCCAACATAAAATGGGTTATTCCAATATAAATATGAGTTTTTCCAATGAAATAATGTATATTTCAAACTTAATAATGGTTTTTCCACGAATTTTATGGATTATTTCAATGAAAAATGCATATTTCCAACATTAAATGGGTTTTTCAAGTATAAATATTGGTTTTTCCAATAATTATGTATATTTCTAACGTATCTTGGGTTTTTCCAATGCAAAAATGTATATTTCCAACTTAAAATGGGATTTTACAATAAAAATATGGGTTTTTCCAATGAAATAATGTATATTTCAAACTTAATAATGGTTATTCCACAATAATTATGCATATTTCCAACGTATCTTGGGTTTTTCCACGATTTTTATGGGTTTTTCCAATGAAAAAATGAATATTTCCAACATAAAATGGGTTATTCCAATATAAATATGAGTTTTTCCAATGAAATAATGTATATTTCAAACTTAATATTGGTTTTTCCACGAATTTTATCGGTTTTTCAAATGAAAAAATGAATATTTCCAACATAAAATGTGTTTTTCCAATATAAATATGGGTTTTTCCATTGAAATAATGTATATTTCCAACTTAATAATGGTTTTTCCACAATAATTATGCATATTTCCAACGTATCTTGGGTTTTTCCACGATCTTTATGGATTTTTCCAATGAAAAAATGTATATTTCCAACATAAAATGGGTTTTTCCAATATAAATATAGGTTTTTCCATTGAAATAATGTATATTTCCAACTTAATAATGGTTTTTCCTCAATAATTATGCATATTTCCAACGTATCTTGGGTTTTTCCAATGAAAAAATGAATATTTCCAACATAAAATGGGTTATTCCAATATAAATATGAGTTTTTCCAATGAAATAATGTATATTTCAAACTTAATAATGGTTTTTCCACGAATTTTATGGGTTATTTCAATGAAAAATGCATATTTCCAACATTAAATGGGTTTTTCAAGTATAAATATTGGTTTTTCCAATAATTATGTATATTTCTAACGTATCTTGGGTTTTTCCAATGCAAAAATGTATATTTCCAACTTAAAATGGGATTTTACAATAAAAATATGGGTTTTTCCAATGAAATAATGTATATTTCAAACTTAATAATGGTTATTCCACAATAATTATGCATATTTCCAACGTATCTTGGGTTTTTCCACGATTTTTATGGGTTTTTCCAATGAAAAAATGAATATTTCCAACATAAAATGGGTTATTCCAATATAAATATGAGTTTTTCCAATGAAATAATGTATATTTCAAACTTATATTGGTTTTTCCACGAATTTTATGGGTTTTTCAAATGAAAAAATGAATATTTCCAACATAAAATGGGTTTTTCCAATATAAATATGGGTTTTTCCATTGAAATAATGTATATTTCCAACTTAATAATGGTTATTCCACAATAATTATGCATATTTCCAACGTATCTTGGGTTTTTCCACGATTTTTATGGGTTTTTCCAATGAAAAAATGTATATTTCCAACATAAAATGGGTTTTTCCAATATAAATATGGGTTTTTCCATTGAAATAATGTATATTTCCAACTTAATAATGGTTTTTCCACAATAATTATGCATATTTCCAACGTATCTTGTGCTTTTCCACAATTTTTATGGGTTTTTCCAATGCAAAAATGTATATTTCCAACTTAAAATGGGATTTTACAATAAAAATATGGGTTTTTCCAATGAAATAATGTATATTTCAAACTTAATAATGGTTATTCTACAATAATTATGCATATTTCCAACGTATCTTGGGTTTTTCCACGATTTTTATGGGTTTTTCCAATGAAAAAATGAATATTTCCAACTGAACAAGGAATTTTGCAATAAAATTATAGGTTTTCCAACTAAAAATGGGTTTTTCAAAAATAAACATTGGTTTTTCCTCAATAATTATTCATATTTCCAACGTATCTTGGGTTTTTCCACGAATTTTATGGGTTTTTCAAATGAAAAAATGAATATTTCCAACATAAAATGGGTTTTTCCAATATAAATATGGGTTTTTCCATTGAAATAATGTATATTTCCAACTTAAAATGGGATTTTACAATAAAAATATGGGTTTTTTCCAATGAAATAATGTATATTTCAAACTTAATAATGGTTATTCCACAATAATTATGCATATTTCCAACGTATCTTGGGTTTTTCCACGATTTTTATGGGTTTTTCCAATGAAAAAATTTATATTTCCAACATAAAATGGGTTTTTCCAATATAAATATGGGTTTTTCCATTGAAATAATGTATATTTCCAACTTAATAATGGTTTTTCCACAATAATTATGCATATTTCCAACGTATCTTGTGCTTTTCCACAATTTTTATGGGTTTTTCAAATGCAAAAATGTATATTTCCAACTTAAAATGGGATTTTACAATAAAAATATGGGTTTTTCCAATGAAAAAATGAATATTTTCAACATAAAATGGGTTTTTCCAATATAAATATGGGTTTTTCCAATGAAAAAATGAATATTTCCAACATAAAATGGGTTATTCCAATATAAATATGAGTTTTTCCAATGAAATAATGAATATTTCAAACTTAATATTGGTTTTTCCACGAATTTTTTGGGTTATTTCAATGAAAAATGCATATTTTCAACATTAAATGTGTTTTTCAAGTATAAATATTGGTTTTTCCTCAATAATTATGCATATTTCCAACGTATCTTGGGTTTTTCCAATGAAAAAATGAATATTTCCAACATAAAATGGGTTATTCCAATATAAATATGAGTTTTTCCAATGAAATAATGTATATTTCAAACTTAATAATGGTTTTTCCACGAATTTTATGGGTTATTTCAATGAAAAATGCATATTTCCAACATTAAATGGGTTTTTCAAGTATAAATATTGGTTTTTCCTCAATAATTATGCATATTTCCAACGTATCATGGGTTTTTCCACGATTTTTATGGGGTTTTCCAATGAAAAAATGAATATTTCCAACATAAAATGGGTTATTCCAATAGAAATATGAGTTTTTCCAATGAAATAATGTATATTTCAAACTTAATAATGGTTATTCCACAATAATTATGCATATTTCCAACGTATCTTGGGTTTTTCCACGATTTTTATGGGTTTTTCCAATGAAAAAATGAATATTTCCAACATAAAATGGGTTATTCCAATATAAATAAGAGTTTTTCCAATGAAATCATGTATATTTCAAACTTAATATTGGTTTTTCCACGAATTTTATCGGTTTTTCAAATGAAAAAATGAATATTTCCAACATAAAATGTGTTTTTCCAATATAAATATGGGTTTTTCCATTGAAATAATGTATATTTCCAACTTAATAATGGTTTTTCCACAATAATTATGCATATTTCCAACGTATCTTGTGCTTTTCCACAATTTTTATGGGTTTTTCCAATACAAAAATGAATATTTCCAACATAAAATGGGTTATTCCAATATAAATATGAGTTTTTCCATTGAAATAATGTATATTTCCAACTTAATAATGGTTTTTCCTCAATAATTATGCATATTTCCAACGTATCTTAGGTTTTTCCAATGAAAAATTGAATATTTCCAACTTAAAATGGGTTTTTCCAATATGAATGTGGGGTTTCCCAATGAAAAAATGAATATTTCCAACTAAACAAGGAGTTTTGCAATAAAATTATGGGTTTTTCCAATGTAAAAATGCATATTTCAAACTTAAAATGGGATTTTACAATATAAATATGGATTTTTCCAATGAAATAATGTATATTTCAAACTTAATAATGGTTTTTCCACGAATTTTATGGGTTATTCCAATGAAAAATGCATATTTCCAACATTAAATGGGTTTTTCCAATATAAATATGGGTTTTTCTCAATAATTGTGCATATTTCCAACGTATCTTGTGTTTTTCCATTGAAATAATGTATATTTCCAACTTAATAATGGTTATTCCTCAATAATTATGCATATTTCCAACGTATCATGGGTTTTTCCACGATTTTTATGGGTTTTTCCAATGAAAAAATGAATATTTCCAACTGAACAAGGAATTTTGCAATAAAATTATAGGTTTTCCAACTAAAAATGGGTTTTTCAAAAATAAACATTGGTTTTTCCTCAATAATTATTCATATTTCCAACGTATCTTGGGTTTTTCCACGATTTTTATGGGTTTTTCCAATGAAAAAATGAATATTTCCAACATAAAATGGGTTTTTCCAATATAAATATAGGTTTTTCCAATGAAATAATGTATATTTCAAACTTAATATTGGTTTTTCCACGAATTTTATGGGTTTTTCAAATGAAAAAATGAATATTTCCAACATAAAATGGGTTTTTCCAATATAAATATGGGTTTTTCCATTGAAATAATGTATATTTCCAACTTAAAATGGGATTTTACAATAAAAATATGGGTTTTTCCAATGAAATAATGTATATTTCAAACTTAATAATGGTTATTCCACAATAATT
Source organism: Rhopalosiphum nymphaeae (assembly GCA_036289425.1). Taxonomy (NCBI): domain Eukaryota; kingdom Metazoa; phylum Arthropoda; class Insecta; order Hemiptera; family Aphididae; genus Rhopalosiphum; species Rhopalosiphum nymphaeae. The sequence goes on along the minus strand of JAZAQC010000006.1, from coordinate 5,691,071 downwards.
ATGCATATTTCCAACGTATCTTGGGTTTTTCCACGATTTTTATGGGTTTTTCCAATGAAAAAATTTATATTTCCAACATAAAATGGGTTTTTCCAATATAAATATGGGTTTTTCCATTGAAATAATGTATATTTCCAACTTTATAATGGTTTTTCCACAATAATTATGCATATTTCCAACGTATCTTGTGCTTTTCCACAATTTTTATGGGTTTTGCAAATGCAAAAATGTATATTTCCAACTTAAAATGGGATTTTACAATAAAAATATGGGTTTTTCCAATGAAAAAATGAATATTTCCAACATAAAATGGGTTTTTCCAATATAAATATAGGTTTTTCCAATGAAATAATGTATATTTCAAACTTAATATTGGTTTTTCCACGAATTTTATGGGTTTTTCAAATGAAAAAATGAATATTTCCAACATAAAATGGGTTTTTCCAATATAAATATGGGTTTTTCCATTGAAATAATGTATATTTCCAACTTAAAATGGGATTTTACAATAAAAATATGGGTTTTTCCAATGAAATAATGTATATTTCAAACTTAATAATGGTTATTCCACAATAATTATGCATATTTCCAACGTATCTTGGGTTTTTCCACGATTTTTATGGGTTTTTCCAATGAAAAAATTTATATTTCCAACATAAAATGGGTTTTTCCAATATAAATATGGGTTTTTCCATTGAAATAATGTATATTTCCAACTTAATAATGGTTTTTCCACAATAATTATGCATATTTCCAACGTATCTTGTGCTTTTCCACAATTTTTATGGGTTTTTCAAATGCAAAAATGTATATTTCCAACTTAAAATGGGATTTTACAATAAAAATATGGGTTTTTCCAATGAAAAAATGAATATTTTCAACATAAAATGGGTTTTTCCAATATAAATATGGGTTTTTCCAATGAAAAATTGAATATTTCCAACATAAAATGGGTTATTCCAATATAAATATGAGTTTTTCCAATGAAATAATGTATATTTCAAACTTAATAATGGTTTTTCCACGAATTTTATGGGTTATTTCAATGAAAAATGCATATTTCCAACATTAAATGGGTTTTTCAAGTATAAATATTGGTTTTTCCAATAATTATGTATATTTCTAACGTATCTTGGGTTTTTCCAATGCAAAAATGTATATTTCCAACTTAAAATGGGATTTTACAATAAAAATATGGGTTTTTCCAATGAAATAATGTATATTTCAAACTTAATAATGGTTATTCCACAATAATTATGCATATTTCCAACGTATCTTGGGTTTTTCCACGATTTTTATGGGTTTTTCCAATGAAAAAATGAATATTTCCAACATAAAATGGGTTATTCCAATATAAATATGAGTTTTTCCAATGAAATAATGTATATTTCAAACTTAATATTGGTTTTTCCACGAATTTTATCGGTTTTTCAAATGAAAAAATGAATATTTCCAACATAAAATGTGTTTTTCCAATATAAATATGGGTTTTTCCATTGAAATAATGTATATTTCCAACTTAATAATGGTTTTTCCACAATAATTATGCATATTTCCAACGTATCTTGGGTTTTTCCACGATTTTTATGGATTTTTCCAATGAAAAAATGTATATTTCCAACATAAAATGGGTTTTTCCAATATAAATATAGGTTTTTCCATTGAAATAATGTATATTTCCAACTTAATAATGGTTTTTCCTCAATAATTATGCATATTTCCAACGTATCTTGGGTTTTTCCAATGAAAAAATGAATATTTCCAACATAAAATGGGTTATTCCAATATAAATATGAGTTTTTCCAATGAAATAATGTATATTTCAAACTTAATAATGGTTTTTCCACGAATTTTATGGGTTATTTCAATGAAAAATGCATATTTCCAACATTAAATGGGTTTTTCAAGTATAAATATTGGTTTTTCCAATAATTATGTATATTTCTAACGTATCTTGGGTTTTTCCAATGCAAAAATGTATATTTCCAACTTAAAATGGGATTTTACAATAAAAATATGGGTTTTTCCAATGAAATAATGTATATTTCAAACTTAATAATGGTTATTCCACAATAATTATGCATATTTCCAACGTATCTTGGGTTTTTCCACGATTTTTATGGGTTTTTCCAATGAAAAAATGAATATTTCCAACATAAAATGGGTTATTCCAATATAAATATGAGTTTTTCCAATGAAATAATGTATATTTCAAACTTATATTGGTTTTTCCACGAATTTTATGGGTTTTTCAAATGAAAAAATGAATATTTCCAACATAAAATGGGTTTTTCCAATATAAATATGGGTTTTTCCATTGAAATAATGTATATTTCCAACTTAATAATGGTTATTCCACAATAATTATGCATATTTCCAACGTATCTTGGGTTTTTCCACGATTTTTATGGGTTTTTCCAATGAAAAAATGTATATTTCCAACATAAAATGGGTTTTTCCAATATAAATATGGGTTTTTCCATTGAAATAATGTATATTTCCAACTTAATAATGGTTTTTCCACAATAATTATGCATATTTCCAACGTATCTTGTGCTTTTCCACAATTTTTATGGGTTTTTCCAATGCAAAAATGTATATTTCCAACTTAAAATGGGATTTTACAATAAAAATATGGGTTTTTCCAATGAAATAATGTATATTTCAAACTTAATAATGGTTATTCTACAATAATTATGCATATTTCCAACGTATCTTGGGTTTTTCCACGATTGTTATGGGTTTTTCCAATGAAAAAATGAATATTTCCAACATAAACAAGGAATTTTGCAATAAAATTATAGGTTTTCCAACTAAAATGGGTTTTTCAAATATAAATATTGGTTTTTCCTCAATAGTTATGCATATTTCCAACGTATATTGGTCTTTTCCACTATTTTTATGGGTTTTTCCAATGAAAAATTGAATATTTCCAACTTAAAATGGGTTTTTCCAATATGAATGTGGGGTTTCCCAATGAAAAAATGAATATTTCCAACTAAACAAGGAGTTTTGCAATAAAATTATGGGTTTTTCCAATGTAAAAATGCATATTTCAAACTTAAAATGGGATTTTACAATATAAATATGGATTTTTCCAATGAAATAATGTATATTTCCAACTTAAAATGGGATTTTACAATAAAAATATGGGTTTTTCCAATGAAATAATGTATATTTCAAACTTAATAATGGTTATTCCACAATAATTATGCATATTTCCAACGTATCTTGGGTTTTTCCACGATTTTTATGGGTTTTTCCAATGAAAAAATTTATATTTCCAACATAAAATGGGTTTTTCCAATATAAATATGGGTTTTTCCAATGAAATAATGTATATTTCAAACTTAATAATGGTTTTTCCACAATAATTATGCATATTTCCAACGTATCTTGTGCTTTTCCACAATTTTTATGGGTTTTTCAAATGCAAAAATGTATATTTCCAACTTAAAATGGGATTTTACAATAAAAATATGGGTTTTTCCAATGAAAAAATGAATATTTCCAACATAAAATGGGTTATTCCAATATAAATATGAGTTTTTCCAATGAAATAATGTATATTTCAAACTTAATAATGGTTTTTCCACGAATTTTATGGGTTATTTCAATGAAAAATGCATATTTCCAACATTAAATGGGTTTTTCAAGTATAAATATTGGTTTTTCCTCAATAATTATGCATATTTCCAACGTATCATGGGTTTTTCCACGATTTTTATGGGGTTTTCCAATGAAAAAATGAATATTTCCAACATAAAATGGGTTATTCCAATAGAAATATGAGTTTTTCCAATGAAATAATGTATATTTCAAACTTAATAATGGTTATTCCACAATAATTATGCATATTTCCAACGTATCTTGGGTTTTTCCACGATTTTTATGGGTTTTTCCAATGAAAAAATGAATATTTCCAACATAAAATGGGTTATTCCAATATAAATATGAGTTTTTCCAATGAAATCATGTATATTTCAAACTTAATATTGGTTTTTCCACGAATTTTATCGGTTTTTCAAATGAAAAAATGAATATTTCCAACATAAAATGTGTTTTTCCAATATAAATATGGGTTTTTCCATTGAAATAATGTATATTTCCAACTTAATAATGGTTTTTCCACAATAATTATGCATATTTCCAACGTATCTTGTGCTTTTCCACAATTTTTATGGGTTTTTCCAATACAAAAATGTATATTTCCAACTTAAAATGGGATTTTACAATAAAAATATGGGTTTTTCCAATGAAATAATGTATATTTCAAACTTAATAATGGTTTTTCCACGAATTTTATGGGTTATTCCAATGAAAAATGCATATTTCCAACATTAAATGGGTTTTTCCAATATAAATATGGGTTTTTCTCAATAATTGTGCATATTTCCAACGTATCTTGTGTTTTTCCATTGAAATAATGTATATTTCCAACTTAATAATGGTTATTCCTCAATAATTATGCATATTTCCAACGTATCATGGGTTTTTCCACGATTTTTATGGGTTTTTCCAATGAAAAAATGAATATTTCCAACTGAACAAGGAATTTTGCAATAAAATTATAGGTTTTCCAACTAAAAATGGGTTTTTCAAAAATAAACATTGGTTTTTCCTCAATAATTATTCATATTTCCAACGTATCTTGGGTTTTTCCACGAATTTTATGGGTTTTTCAAATGAAAAAATGAATATTTCCAACATAAAATGGGTTTTTCCAATATAAATATGGGTTTTTCCATTGAAATAATGTATATTTCCAACTTAAAATGGGATTTTACAATAAAAATATGGGTTTTTCCAATGAAATAATGTATATTTCAAACTTAATAATGGTTATTCCACAATAATTATGCATATTTCCAACGTATCTTGGGTTTTTCCACGATTTTTATGGGTTTTTCCAATGAAAAAATTTATATTTCCAACATAAAATGGGTTTTTCCAATATAAATATGGGTTTTTCCAATGAAATAATGTATATTTCAAACTTAATAATGGTTTTTCCACAATAATTATGCATATTTCCAACGTATCTTGTGCTTTTCCACAATTTTTATGGGTTTTTCAAATGCAAAAATGTATATTTCCAACTTAAAATGGGATTTTACAATAAAAATATGGGTTTTTCCAATGAAAAAATGAATATTTTCAACATAAAATGGGTTTTTCCAATATAAATATGGGTTTTTCCAATGAAAAAATGAATATTTCCAACATAAAATGGGTTATTCCAATATAAATATGAGTTTTTCCAATGAAATAATGAATATTTCAAACTTAATATTGGTTTTTCCACGAATTTTTTGGGTTATTTCAATGAAAAATGCATATTTCCAACATTAAATGTGTTTTTCAAGTATAAATATTGGTTTTTCCTCAATAATTATGCATATTTCCAACGTATCTTGGGTTTTTCCAATGAAAAAATGAATATTTCCAACATAAAATGGGTTATTCCAATATAAATATGAGTTTTTCCAATGAAATAATGTATATTTCAAACTTAATAATGGTTTTTCCACGAATTTTATGGGTTATTTCAATGAAAAATGCATATTTCCAACATTAAATGGGTTTTTCAAGTATAAATATTGGTTTTTCCTCAATAATTATGCATATTTCCAACGTATCATGGGTTTTTCCACGATTTTTATGGGGTTTTCCAATGAAAAAATGAATATTTCCAACATAAAATGGGTTATTCCAATAGAAATATGAGTTTTTCCAATGAAATAATGTATATTTCAAACTTAATAATGGTTATTCCACAATAATTATGCATATTTCCAACGTATCTTGGGTTTTTCCACGATTTTTATGGGTTTTTCCAATGAAAAAATGAATATTTCCAACATAAAATGGGTTATTCCAATATAAATATGAGTTTTTCCAATGAAATCATGTATATTTCAAACTTAATATTGGTTTTTCCACGAATTTTATCGGTTTTTCAAATGAAAAAATGAATATTTCCAACATAAAATGTGTTTTTCCAATATAAATATGGGTTTTTCCATTGAAATAATGTATATTTCCAACTTAATAATGGTTTTTCCACAATAATTATGCATATTTCCAACGTATCTTGTGCTTTTCCACAATTTTTATGGGTTTTTCCAATACAAAAATGTATATTTCCAACTTAAAATGGGATTTTACAATAAAAATATGGGTTTTTCCAATGAAATAATGTATATTTCAAACTTAATAATGGTTATTCTACAATAATTATGCATATTTCCAACGTATCTTGGGTTTTTCCACGATTGTTATGGGTTTTTCCAATGAAAAAATGAATATTTCCAACATAAACAAGGAATTTTGCAATAAAATTATAGGTTTTCCAACTAAAATGGGTTTTTCAAATATAAATATTGGTTTTTCCTCAATAGTTATGCATATTTCCAACGTATCTTGGGTTTTTCCACGATTTTTATGGATTATTCCAATGAAAAATGCATATTTCCAACATTAAATGGGTTTTTCCAATATAAATATGGGTTTTTCTCAATAATTATGCATATTTCCAACGTATCTTGGGTTTTTCCAATGAAATAATGTATATTTCCAACTTAATAATGGTTATTCCACAATAATTATGCATAATTCCAACGTATCTTGGGTTTTTCCACGATTTTTATGGGGTTTTCCCATGAAAAAATGAATATTTCCAACATAAAATGGGTTTTTCCAATATAAATATGGGTTTTTCCAATGAAAAAATGAATATTTCCAACATAAAATGGGTTATTCCAATATAAATATGAGTTTTTCCAATGAAATAATGAATATTTCAAACTTAATATTGGTTTTTCCACGAATTTTTTGGGTTATTTCAATGAAAAAATGAATATTTCCAACTTAATAATGGTTTTTCCACGAATTTTATGGGTTTTTCAAATGAAAAATGCATATTTCCAACTTAAAATGGGTTTTTCTAGTATAAATATGGGTTTTTCCACAATAATTATGCATATTTCCAACGTATATTGGTCTTTTCCACTATTTTTATGGGTTTTTCCAATGAAAAATTGAATATTTCCAACTTAAAATGGGTTTTTCCAATATGAATGTGGGGTTTCCCAATGAAAAAATGAATATTTCCAACTAAACAAGGAGTTTTGCAATAAAATTATGGGTTTTTCCAATGTAAAAATGCATATTTCAAACTTAAAATGGGATTTTACAATATAAATATGGATTTTTCCATTGAAATAATGTATATTTCCAACTTAAAATGGGATTTTACAATAAAAATATGGGTTTTTCCAATGAAATAATGTATATTTCAAACTTAATATTGGTTTTTCCACGAATTTTATGGGTTTTTCAAATGAAAAAATGAATATTTCCAACATAAAATGGGTTTTTCCAATATAAATATGGGTTTTTCCATTGAAATAATGTATATTTCCAACTTAAAATGGGATTTTACAATAAAAATATGGGTTTTTCCAATGAAATAATGTATATTTCAAACTTAATAATGGTTATTCCACAATAATTATGCATATTTCCAACGTATCTTGGGTTTTTCCACGATTTTTATGGGTTTTTCCAATGAAAAAATTTATATTTCCAACATAAAATGGGTTTTTCCAATATAAATATGGGTTTTTCCATTGAAATAATGTATATTTCCAACTTAATAATGGTTTTTCCACAATAATTATGCATATTTCCAACGTATCTTGTGCTTTTCCACAATTTTTATGGGTTTTTCAAATGCAAAAATGTATATTTCCAACTTAAAATGGGATTTTACAATAAAAATATGGGTTTTTCCAATGAAAAAATGAATATTTTCAACATAAAATGGGTTTTTCCAATATAAATATGGGTTTTTCCAATGAAAAAATGAATATTTCCAACATAAAATGGGTTATTCCAATATAAATATGAGTTTTTCCAATGAAATAATGAATATTTCAAACTTAATATTGGTTTTTCCACGAATTTTTTGGGTTATTTCAATGAAAAATGCATATTTCCAACTTAAAATGGGTTTTTCTAGTATAAATATGGGTTTTTCCACAATAATTATGCATATTTCCAACGTATATTGGGTTTTTCCAATGAAATAATGTATATTTAAGACAATAGATGGGATTTTGCAATAAAAATATGGGTTTTTCCAATGAAATAATGTATATTTCAAACTTAATAATGGTTTTTCCACGAATTTTATGGGTTATTTCAATGAAAAATGCATATTTCCAACATAAAATGGGTTTTTCAAGTATAAATATTGGTTTTTCCAATAATTATGTATATTTCTAACGTATCTTGGGATTTTCCAATGCAAAAATGTATATTTCCAACTTAAAATGGGATTTTACAATAAAAATATGGGTTTTTCCAATGAAATAATGTATATTTCAAACTTAATAATGGTTATTCCACAATAATTATGCATATTTCCAACGTATCATGGGTTTTTCCACGATTTTTATGGGTTTTTCCAATGAAAAAATGAATATTTCCAACTGAACAAGGAATTTTGCAATAAAATTATAGGTTTTCCAACTAAAAATGGGTTTTTCAAAAATAAATATTGGTTTTTCCTCAATAATTATTCATATTTCCAACGTATCTTGGGTTTTTCCACGATTTTTATGGGTTTTTCCAATGAAAAAATGAATATTTCCAACATAAAATGGGTTTTTCCAATATAAATATGAGTTTTTCCAATGAAATAATGTATATTTCCAACTTAATAATGGTTTTTCCACAATAATTATGCATATTTCCAACGTATCTTGTGCTTTTCCACAATTTTTATGGGTTTTTCAAATGCAAAAATGTATATTTCCAACTTAAAATGGGATTTTACAATAAAAATATGGGTTTTTCCAATGAAAAAATGAATATTTTCAACATAAAATGGGTTTTTCCAATATAAATATGGGTTTTTCCAATGAAAAAATGAATATTTCCAACATAAAATGGGTTATTCCAATATAAATATGAGTTTTTCCAATGAAATAATGAATATTTCAAACTTAATATTGGTTTTTCCACGAATTTTTTGGGTTATTTCAATGAAAAATGCATATTTCCAACATTAAATGGGTTTTTCAAGTATAAATATTGGTTTTTCCTCAATAATTATGCATATTTCCAACGTATCTTGGGTTTTTCCAATGAAAAAATGAATATTTCCAACATAAAATGGGTTATTCCAATAGAAATATGAGTTTTTCCAATGAAATAATGTATATTTCAAACTTAATAATGGTTTTTCCACGAATTTTATGGGTTATTTCAATGAAAAATGCATATTTCCAACATAAAATGGGTTTTTCAAGTATAAATATTGGTTTTTCCAATAATTATGTATATTTCTAACGTATCTTGGGATTTTCCAATGCAAAAATGTATATTTCCAACTTAAAATGGGATTTTACAATAAAAATATGGGTTTTTCCAATGAAATAATGTATATTTCAAACTTAATAATGGTTATTCCACAATAATTATGCATATTTCCAACGTATCTTGGGTTTTTCCACGATTTTTATGGGTTTTTCCAATGAAAAAATGAATATTTCCAACATAAAATGGGTTATTCCAATATAAATATGAGTTTTTCCAATGAAATCATGTATATTTCAAACTTAATATTGGTTTTTCCACGAATTTTATCGGTTTTTCAAATGAAAAAATGAATATTTCCAACATAAAATGTGTTTTTCCAATATAAATATGGGTTTTTCCATTGAAATAATGTATATTTCCAACTTAATAATGGTTTTTCCACAATAATTATGCATATTTCCAACGTATCTTGTGCTTTTCCACAATTTTTATGGGATTTTCCAATGCAAAAATGTATATTTCCAACTTAAAATGGGATTTTACAATAAAAATATGGGTTTTTCCAATGAAATAATGTATATTTCAAACTTAATAATGGTTATTCTACAATAATTATGCATATTTCCAACGTATCTTGGGTTTTTCCACGATTGTTATGGGTTTTTCCAATGAAAAAATGAATATTTCCAACATAAACAAGGAATTTTGCAATAAAATTATAGGTTTTCCAACTAAAATGGGTTTTTCAAATATAAATATTGGTTTTTCCTCAATAGTTATGCATATTTCCAACGTATCTTGGGTTTTTCCACGATTTTTATGGGTTATTCCAATGAAAAATGCATATTTCCAACATTAAATGGGTTTTTCCAATATAAATATGGGTTTTTCTCAATAATTATGCATATTTCCAACGTATCTTGGGTTTTTCCAATGAAATAATGTATATTTCCAACTTAATAATGGTTATTCCACAATAATTATGCATAATTCCAACGTATATTGGTCTTTTCCACTATTTTTATGGGTTTGTCCAATGAAAAATGGAATATTTCCAACTTAAAATGGGTTTTTCCAATATGAATGTGGGGTTTCCCAATGAAAAAATGAATATTTCCAACTAAACAAGGAGTTTTGCAATAAAATTATGGGTTTTTCCAATGTAAAAATGCATATTTCAAACATAATATGGGTTTTTGCAACATAAATATGGGTTTTTCCATAATAATTATGCATATTTTCAACGTATCTTGTTTTTTTCCATAATTTTTATGGGTTTTTCCAATGAAAAAATGTATATTTCCAACTTAAAATGGGATTTTACAATAAAAATATGGGTTTTTCCAATGAAATAATGTATATTTCAAACTTAATAATGGTTATTCCACAATAATTATGCATATTTCCAACGTATCTTGGGTTTTTCCACGATTTTTATGGGTTTTTCCAATGAAAAAATGAATATTTCCAACTGAACAAGGAATTTTGCAATAAAATTATAGGTTTTCCAACTAAAAATGGGTTTTTCAAAAATAAATATTGGTTTTTCCTCAATAATTATTCATATTTCCAACGTATCTTGGGTTTTTCCACGATTTTTATGGGTTTTTCCAATGAAAAAATGAATATTTCCAACATAAAATGGGTTATTCCAATATAAATATGAGTTTTTCCAATGAAATAATGTATATTTCAAACTTAATAATGGTTTTTCCACGAATTTTATGGGTTATTTCAATGAAAAATGCATATTTCCAACATTAAATGACTTTTTCAAGTATAAATATTGGTTTTTCCTCAATAATTATGCATATTTCCAACGTATCTTGTGTTTTTCCACGATTTTTATGTGTTTTTCCAATGCAAAAATGTATATTTCCAACATAAAATGGGTTTTTCCAATATAAATATGGGTTATTCCAATGAAAAATGCATATTTCCAACATTAAATGGGTTTTTCCAATATAAATATGGGTTTTTCCAATAATTATGCATATTTCCAACGTATCTTGGGTTTTTCCAATGAAAAAATGAATATTTCCAACATAAAATGGGTTTTTCCAATATGAATGTGGGGTTTCCCAATGAAAAAATGAATATTTCCAACTAAACAAGGAGTTTTGCAATAAAATTATGGGTTTTTCCAATGTAAAAATGCATATTTCAAACATAATATGGGTTTTTGCAACATAAATATGGGTTTTTCCATAATAATTATGCATATTTTCAACGTATCTTGTTTTTTTCCATAATTTTTATGGGTTTTTCCAATGAAAAAATGTATATTTCCAACTTAAAATGGGATTTTACAATAAAAATATGGGTTTTTCCAATGAAATAATGTATATTTCAAACTTAATAATGGTTATTCCACAATAATTATGCATATTTCCAACGTATCTTGGGTTTTTCCACGATTTTTATGGGTTTTTCCAATGAAAAAATGAATATTTCCAACTGAACAAGGAATTTTGCAATAAAATTATAGGTTTTCCAACTAAAAATGGGTTTTTCAAAAATAAATATTGGTTTTTCCTCAATAATTATTCATATTTCCAACGTATCTTGGGTTTTTCCACGATTTTTATGGGTTTTTCCAATGAAAAAATGAATATTTCCAACATAAAATGGGTTATTCCAATATAAATATGAGTTTTTCCAATGAAATAATGTATATTTCAAACTTAATAATGGTTTTTCCACGAATTTTATGGGTTATTTCAATGAAAAATGCATATTTCCAACATTAAATGACTTTTTCAAGTATAAATATTGGTTTTTCCTCAATAATTATGCATATTTCCAACGTATCTTGTGTTTTTCCACGATTTTTATGTGTTTTTCCAATGCAAAAATGTATATTTCCAACATAAAATGGGTTTTTCCAATATAAATATGGGTTATTCCAATGAAAAATGCATATTTCCAACATTAAATGGGTTTTTCCAATATAAATATGGGTTTTTCCAATAATTATGCATATTTCCAACGTATCTTGGGTTTTTCCAATGAAAAAATGAATATTTCCAACATAAAATGGGTTTTTCCAATATAAATATGGGTTTTTCCAATGAAAAAATGAATATTTCCAACATAAAATGGGTTATTCCAATATAAATATGAGTTTTTCCAATAAAATAATGAATATTTCAAACTTAATATTGGTTTTTCCACGAATTTTTTGGGTTATTTCAATGAAAAATGCATATTTCCAACATTAAATGGGTTTTTCAAGTATAAATATTGGTTTTTCCTCAATAATTATGCATATTTCCAACGTATCTTGGGTTTTTCCAATGAAAAAATGAATATTTCCAACATAAAATGGATTATTCCAATATAAATATGAGTTTTTCCAATGAAATAATGTATATTTCAAACTTAATAATGGTTTTTCCACGAATTTTATGGGTTATTTCAATGAAAAATGCATATTTCCAACATTAAATGGGTTTTTCAAGTATAAATATTGGTTTTTCCAATAATTATGTATATTTCTAACGTATCTTGGGATTTTCCAATGCAAAAATGTATATTTCCAACTTAAAATGGGATTTTACAATAAAAATATGGGTTTTTCCAATGAAATAATGTATATTTCAAACTTAATAATGGTTATTCCACAATAATTATGCATATTTCCAACGTATCTTGGGTTTTTCCACGATTTTTATGGGTTTTTCCAATGAAAAAATGAATATTTCCAACATAAAATGGGTTATTCCAATATAAATATGAGTTTTTCCAATGAAATAATGTATATTTCAAACTTAATATTGGTTTTTCCACGAATTTTATCGGTTTTTCAAATGAAAAAATGAATATTTCCAACATAAAATGTGTTTTTCCAATATAAATATGGGTTTTTCCATTGAAATAATGTATATTTCCAACTTAATAATGGTTTTTCCACAATAATTTTGCATATTTCCAACGTATCTTGGGTTTTTCCACGATTTTTATGGATTTTTCCAATGAAAAAATGTATATTTCCAACATAAAATGGGTTTTTCCAATATAAATATAGGTTTTTCCATTGAAATAATGTATATTTCCAACTTAATAATGGTTTTTCCACAATAATTATGCATATTCCCAACGTATCTTGGGATTTTCCACGATTTTTATGGGGTTTTCCAATGAAAAAATGAATATTTCCAACTTAATAATGGTTTTTCCACGAATTTTATGGGTTTTTCAAATGAAAAATGTATATTTCCAACTTAAAATGGTATTTTACAATAATAATATGGGTTTTTCCAATGAAAAAATGAATATTTTCAACATAAAATGGGTTTTTCCAATATAAATATGGGTTTTTCCAATGAAAAAATGAATATTTCCAACATAAAATGGGTTATTCCAATATAAATATGAGTTTTTCCAATGAAATAATGAATATTTCAAACTTAATATTGGTTTTTCCACGATTTTTTTGGGTTTTTCCAATGAAAAAATGAATATTTCCAACATAAAATGGGTTATTCCAATATAAATATGAGTTTTTCCAATGAAATAATGTATATTTCAAACTTAATAATGGTTTTTCCACGAATTTTATGGGTTATTTCAATGAAAAATGCATATTTCCAACATTAAATGGGTTTTTCAAGTATAAATATTGGTTTTTCCAATAATTATGTATATTTCTAACGTATCTTGGGTTTTTCCAATGCAAAAATGTATATTTCCAACTTAAAATGGGATTTTACAATAAAAATATGGGTTTTTCCAATGAAATAATGTATATTTCAAACTTAATAATGGTTATTCCACAATAATTATGCATATTTCCAACGTATCTTGGGTTTTTCCACGATTTTTATGGGTTTTTCCAATGAAAAAATGAATATTTCCAACATAAAATGGGTTATTCCAATATAAATATGAGTTTTTCCAATGAAATAATGTATATTTCAAACTTAATATTGGTTTTTCCACGAATTTTATGGGTTTTTCAAATGAAAAAATGAATATTTCCAACATAAAATGGGTTTTTCCAATATAAATATGGGTTTTTCCATTGAAATAATGTATATTTCCAACTTAATAATGGTTTTTCCACAATAATTATGCATATTTCCAACGTATCTTGTGCTTTTCCACAATTTTTATGGGTTTTTCAAATGCAAAAATGTATATTTCCAACTTAAAATGGGATTTTACAATATAAATATGGGTTTTTCCAATGAAAAAATGAATATTTCCAACATAAAATGGGTTATTCCAATATAAATATGAGTTTTTCCAATGAAATAATGAATATTTCAAACTTAATATTGGTTTTTCCACGATTTTTTTGGGTTTTTCCAATGAAAAAATGAATATTTCCAACATAAAATGGGTTATTCCAATATAAATATGAGTTTTTCCAATGAAATAATGTATATTTCAAACTTAATAATGGTTTTTCCACGAATTTTATGGGTTATTTCAATGAAAAATGCATATTTCCAACATTAAATGGGTTTTTCAAGTATAAATATTGGTTTTTCCAATAATTATGTATATTTCTAACGTATCTTGGGTTTTTCCAATGCAAAAATGTATATTTCCAACTTAAAATGGGATTTTACAATAAAAATATGGGTTTTTCCAATGAAATAATGTATATTTCAAACTTAATAATGGTTATTCCACAATAATTATGCATATTTCCAACGTATCTTGGGTTTTTCCACGATTTTTATGGGTTTTTCCAATGAAAAAATGAATATTTCCAACATAAAATGGGTTATTCCAATATAAATATGAGTTTTTCCAATGAAATAATGTATATTTCAAACTTAATATTGGTTTTTCCACGAATTTTATGGGTTTTTCAAATGAAAAAATGAATATTTCCAACATAAAATGGGTTTTTCCAATATAAATATGGGTTTTTCCATTGAAATAATGTATATTTCCAACTTAATAATGGTTTTTCCACAATAATTATGCATATTTCCAACGTATCTTGTGCTTTTCCACAATTTTTATGGGTTTTTCAAATGCAAAAATGTATATTTCCAACTTAAAATGGGATTTTACAATAAAAATATGGGTTTTTCCAATGAAAAAATGAATATTTCCAACATAAAATGGGTTATTCCAATATAAATATGAGTTTTTCCAATGAAATAATGAATATTTCAAACTTAATATTGGTTTTTCCACGAATTTTTTGGGTTATTTCAATGAAAAATTCATATTTCCAACATTAAATGGGTTTTTCAAGTATAAATATTGGTTTTTCCTCAATAATTATGCATATTTCCAACGTATCTTGGGTTTTTCCACGATTTTTATGGGGTTTTCCAATGAAAAAATGAATATTTCCAACATAAAATGGGTTATTCCAATATAAATATGAGTTTTTCCAATGAAATAATGTATATTTCAAACTTAATAATGGTTTTTCCACGAATTTTATGGGTTATTTCAATGAAAAATGCATATTTCCAACATTAAATGGGTTTTTCAAGTATAAATATTGGTTTTTCCAATAATTATGTATATTTCTAACGTATCTTGGGATTTTCCAATGCAAAAATGTATATTTCCAACTTAAAATGGGATTTTACAATAAAAATATGGGTTTTTCCAATGAAATAATGTATATTTCAAACTTAATAATGGTTATTCCACAATAATTATGCATATTTCCAACGTATCTTGGGTTTTTCCACGATTTTTATGGGTTTTTCCAATGAAAAAATGAATATTTCCAACATAAAATGGGTTATTCCAATATAAATATGAGTTTTTCCAATGAAATAATGTATATTTCAAACTTAATATTGGTTTTTCCACGAATTTTATCGGTTTTTCAAATGAAAAAATGAATATTTCCAATATAAAATGGGTTTTTCCAATATAAATATGGGTTTTTCCATTGAAATAATGTATATTTCCAACTTAATAATGGTTTTTCCACAATAATTATGCATATTTCCAACGTATCTTGGGTTTTTCCACGATTTTTATGGGTTTTTCCAATGAAAAAATGTATATTTCCAACATAAAATGGGTTTTTCCAATATAAATATGGGTTTTTCCATTGAAATAATGTATATTTCCAACTTAATAATGGTTTTTCCACAATAATTATGCATATTTCCAACGTATCTTGTGCTTTTCCACAATTTTTATGGGTTTTTCAAATGCAAAAATGTATATTTCCAACTTAAAATGGGATTTTACAATAATAATATGGGTTTTTCCAATGAAAAAATGAATATTTTCAACATAAAATGGGTTTTTCCAATATAAATATGGGTTTTTCCAATGAAAAAATGAATATTTCCAACATAAAATGGGTTATTTCAATATAAATATGAGTTTTTCCAATGAAATAATGAATATTTCAAACTTAATATTGGTTTTTCCACGATTTTTTTGGGTTTTTCCAATGAAAAAATGAATATTTCCAACATAAAATGGGTTATTCCAATATAAATATGAGTTTTTCCAATGAAATAATGTATATTTCAAACTTAATAATGGTTTTTCCACGAATTTTATGGGTTATTTCAATGAAAAATGCATATTTCCAACATTAAATGGGTTTTTCAAGTATAAATATTGGTTTTTCCAATAATTATGTATATTTCTAACGTATCTTGGGTTTTTCCAATGCAAAAATGTATATTTCCAACTTAAAATGGGATTTTACAATAAAAATATGGGTTTTTCCAATGAAATAATGTATATTTCAAACTTAATAATGGTTATTCCACAATAATTATGCATATTTCCAACGTATCTTGGGTTTTTCCACGATTTTTATGGGTTTTTCCAATGAAAAAATGAATATTTCCAACATAAAATGGGTTATTCCAATATAAATATGAGTTTTTCCAATGAAATAATGTATATTTCAAACTTAATATTGGTTTTTCCACGAATTTTATGGGTTTTTCAAATGAAAAAATGAATATTTCCAACATAAAATGGGTTTTTCCAATATAAATATGGGTTTTTCCATTGAAATAATGTATATTTCCAACTTAATAATGGTTTTTCCACAATAATTATGCATATTTCCAACGTATCTTGGGTTTTTCCAATGAAAAAATGAATATTTCCAACTTAAAATGGGATTTTACAATAAAAATATGGGTTTTTCCAATGAAATAATGTATATTTCAAACTTAATAATGGTTATTCCACAATAATTATGCATATTTCCAACGTATCTTGGGTTTTTCCACGATTTTTATGGGTTTTTCCAATGAAAAAATGAATATTTCCAACATAAAATGGGTTATTCCAATATAAATATGAGTTTTTCCAATGAAATAATGTATATTTCAAACTTAATATTGGTTTTTCCACGAATTTTATGGGTTTTTCAAATGAAAAAATGAATATTTCCAACATAAAATGGGTTTTTCCAATATAAATATGGGTTTTTCCAATGAAATAATGTATATTTCAAACTTAATAATGGTTATTCCACAATAATTATGCATATTTCCAACGTATCTTGGGTTTTTCCACGATTTTTATGGGTTTTTCCAATGAAAAAATGAATATTTCCAACATAAAATGGGTTATTCCAATATAAATATGAGTTTTTCCAATGAAATAATGAATATTTCAAACTTAATATTGGTTTTTCCACGAATTTTTTGGGTTATTTCAATGAAAAATGCATATTTCCAACATTAAATGGGTTTTTCCAATATAAATATGGGTTTTTCTCAATAATTATGCATATTTCCAACGTATCTTGGGTTTTTCCAATGAAATAATGTATATTTCCAACTTAATAATGGTTATTCCACAATAATTATGCATAATTCCAACGTATCTTGGGTTTTTCCACGATTTTTATGGGGTTTTCCCATGAAAAAATGAATATTTCCAACATAAAATGGGTTTTTCCAATATAAATATGGGTTTTTCCAATGAAAAAATGAATATTTCCAACATAAAATGGGTTATTCCAATATAAATATGAGTTTTTCCAATGAAATAATGAATATTTCAAACTTAATATTGGTTTTTCCACGAATTTTTTGGGTTATTTCAATGAAAAAATGAATATTTCCAACTTAATAATGGTTTTTCCACGAATTTTATGGGTTTTTCAAATGAAAAAATGCATATTTCCAACTTAAAATGGGTTTTTCTAGTATAAATATGGGTTTTTCCACAATAATTATGCATATTTCCAACGTATATTGGTCTTTTCCACTATTTTTATGGGTTTGTCCAATGAAAAATGGAATATTTCCAACTTAAAATGGGTTTTTCCAATATGAATGTGGGGTTTCCCAATGAAAAAATGAATATTTCCAACTAAACAAGGAGTTTTGCAATAAAATTATGGGTTTTTCCAATGTAAAAATGCATATTTCAAACATAATATGGGTTTTTGCAACATAAATATGGGTTTTTCCATAATAATTATGCATATTTTCAACGTATCTTGTTTTTTTCCATAATTTTTATGGGTTTTTCCAATGAAAAAATGTATATTTCCAACTTAAAATGGGATTTTACAATATAAATATGGATTTTTCCAATGAAATAATGTATATTTCCAACTTAATAATGGTTATTCTTCATAATCATGCATATTTCCAACGTATCATGGGTTTTTCCACGATTTTTATGGGTTTTTCCAATGAAAAAATGAATATTTCCAACTGAACAAGGAATTTTGCAATAAAATTATAGGTTTTCCAACTAAAAATGGGTTTTTCAAAAATAAATATTGGTTTTTCCTCAATAATTATTCATATATCCAACGTATCTTGGGTTTTTCCACGATTTTTATGGGTTTTTCCAATGAAAAAATGAATATTTCCAACATAAAATGGGTTATTCCAATATAAATATGAGTTTTTCCAATGAAATAATGTATATTTCAAACTTAATAATGGTTTTTCCACGAATTTTATGGGTTATTTCAATGAAAAATGCATATTTCCAACATTAAATGACTTTTTCAAGTATAAATATTGGTTTTTCCTCAATAATTATGCATATTTCCAACGTATCTTGGGTTTTTCCACGATTTTTATGTGTTTTTCCAATGCAAAAATGTATATTTCCAACATAAAATGGGTTTTTCCAATATAAATATGGGTTATTCCAATGAAAAATGCATATTTCCAACATTAAATGGGTTTTTCCAATATAAATATGGGTTATTCCAATGAAAAATGAATATTTCCAACATAAAATGGGTTTTTCCAATATAAATATGGGTTTTTCCAATGAAAAAATGAATATTTCCAACATAAAATGGGTTATTCCAATATAAATATGAGTTTTTCCAATAAAATAATGAATATTTCAAACTTAATATTGGTTTTTCCACGAATTTTTTGGGTTATTTCAATGAAAAATGCATATTTCCAACATTAAATGGGTTTTTCAAGTATAAATATTGGTTTTTCCTCAATAATTATGCATATTTCCAACGTATCTTGGGTTTTTCCAATGAAAAAATGAATATTTCCAACATAAAATGGGTTATTCCAATATAAATATGAGTTTTTCCAATGAAATAATGTATATTTCAAACTTAATAATGGTTTTTCCACGAATTTTATGGGTTATTTCAATGAAAAATGCATATTTCCAACATTAAATGGGTTTTTCAAGTATAAATATTGGTTTTTCCAATAATTATGTATATTTCTAACGTATCTTGGGATTTTCCAATGCAAAAATGTATATTTCCAACTTAAAATGGGATTTTACAATAAAAATATGGGTTTTTCCAATGAAATAATGTATATTTCAAACTTAATAATGGTTATTCCACAATAATTATGCATATTTCCAACGTATCTTGGGTTTTTCCACGATTTTTATGGGTTTTTCCAATGAAAAAATGAATATTTCCAACATAAAATGGGTTATTCCAATATAAATATGAGTTTTTCCAATGAAATAATGTATATTTCAAACTTAATATTGGTTTTTCCACAAATTTTATCGGTTTTTCAAATGAAAAAATGAATATTTCCAACATAAAATGTGTTTTTCCAATATAAATATGGGTTTTTCCAATGAAATAATGTATATTTCAAACTTAA
Source organism: Rhopalosiphum nymphaeae (assembly GCA_036289425.1). Classification (NCBI taxonomy): domain Eukaryota; kingdom Metazoa; phylum Arthropoda; class Insecta; order Hemiptera; family Aphididae; genus Rhopalosiphum; species Rhopalosiphum nymphaeae. The sequence goes on along the minus strand of JAZAQC010000006.1, from coordinate 5,670,708 downwards.
TAATGGTTTTTCCACAATAATTATGCATATTTCCAACGTATCTTGGGTTTTTCCACGATTTTTATGGATTTTTCCAATGAAAAAATGTATATTTCCAACATAAAATGGGTTTTTCCAATATAAATATAGGTTTTTCCATTGAAATAATGTATATTTCCAACTTAATAATGGTTTTTCCACAATAATTATGCATATTTCCAACGTATCTTGTGCTTTTCCACAATTTTTATGGGTTTTTCAAATGCAAAAATGTATATTTTCAACATAAAATGGGTTATTCCAATATAAATATGAGTTTTTCCAATGAAATAATGAATATTTCAAACTTAATATTGGTTTTTCCACGAATTTTTTGGGTTATTTCAATGAAAAATGCATATTTCCAACATTAAATGGGTTTTTCAAGTATAAATATTGGTTTTTCCTCAATAATTATGCACATTCCCAACGTATCTTGGGATTTTCCACGATTTTTATGGGGTTTTCCAATGAAAAAATGAATATTTCCAACTTAATAATGGTTTTTCCACGAATTTTATGGGTTTTTCAACTGAAAAATGTATATTTCCAACTTAAAATGGTATTTTACAATAATAATATGGGTTTTTTCAATGAAAAAATGAATATTTTCAACATAAAATGGGTTTTTCCAATATAAATATGGGTTTTTCCAATGAAAAAATGAATATTTCTAACATAAAATGGGTTATTCCAATATAAATATGAGTTTTTCCAATGAAATAATGAATATTTCAAACTTAATATTGGTTTTTCCACGATTTTTTTGGGTTTTTCCAATGAAAAAATGAATATTTCCAACATAAAATGGGTTATTCCAATATAAATATGAGTTTTTCCAATGAAATAATGTATATTTCAAACTTAATAATGGTTTTTCCACGAATTTTATGGGTTATTTCAATGAAAAATGCATATTTCCAACATTAAATGGGTTTTTCAAGTATAAATATTGGTTTTTCCAATAATTATGTATATTTCTAACGTATCTTGGGTTTTTCCAATGCAAAAATGTATATTTCCAACTTAAAATGGGATTTTACAATAAAAATATGGGTTTTTCCAATGAAATAATGTATATTTCAAACTTAATAATGGTTATTCCACAATAATTATGCATATTTCCAACGTATCTTGGGTTTTTCCACGATTTTTATGGGTTTTTCCAATGAAAAAATGAATATTTCCAACATAAAATGGGTTATTCCAATATAAATATGAGTTTTTCCAATGAAATAATGTATATTTCAAACTTAATATTGGTTTTTCCACAAATTTTATCGGTTTTTCAAATGAAAAAATGAATATTTCCAACATAAAATGTGTTTTTCCAATATAAATATGGGTTTTTCCAATGAAATAATGTATATTTCAAACTTAATAATGGTTTTTCCACAATAATTATGCATATTTCCAACGTATCTTGGGTTTTTCCACGATTTTTATGGATTTTTCCAATGAAAAAATGTATATTTCCAACATAAAATGGGTTTTTCCAATATAAATATAGGTTTTTCCATTGAAATAATGTATATTTCCAACTTAATAATGGTTTTTCCACAATAATTATGCATATTTCCAACGTATCTTGGGTTTTTCCCCGATTTTTATGGGTTTTTCCAATGAAAAAATGAATATTTCCAACATAAAATGGGTTATTCCAATATAAATATGAGTTTTTCCAATGAAATAATGTATATTTCAAACTTAATATTGGTTTTTCCACGAATTTTATCGGTTTTTCAAATGAAAAAATGAATATTTCCAATATAAAATGGGTTTTTCCAATATAAATATGGGTTTTTCCATTGAAATAATGTATATTTCCAACTTAATAATGGTTTTTCCACAATAATTATGCATATTTCCAACGTATCTTGGGTTTTTCCACGATTTTTATGGGTTTTTCCAATGAAAAAATGTATATTTCCAACATAAAATGGGTTTTTCCAATATAAATATGGGTTTTTCCATTGAAATAATGTATATTTCCAACTTAATAATGGTTTTTCCACAATAATTATGCATATTTCCAACGTATCTTGTGCTTTTCCACAATTTTTATGGGTTTTTCAAATGCAAAAATGTATATTTCCAACTTAAAATGGGATTTTACAATAATAATATGGGTTTTTCCAATGAAAAAATGAATATTTTCAACATAAAATGGGTTTTTCCAATATAAATATGGGTTTTTCCAATGAAAAAATGAATATTTCCAACATAAAATGGGTTATTCCAATATAAATATGAGTTTTTCCAATGAAATAATGAATATTTCAAACTTAATATTGGTTTTTCCACGATTTTTTTGGGTTTTTCCAATGAAAAAATGAATATTTCCAACATAAAATGGGTTATTCCAATATAAATATGAGTTTTTCCAATGAAATAATGTATATTTCAAACTTAATAATGGTTTTTCCACGAATTTTATGGGTTATTTCAATGAAAAATGCATATTTCCAACATTAAATGGGTTTTTCAAGTATAAATATTGGTTTTTCCAATAATTATGTATATTTCTAACGTATCTTGGGTTTTTCCAATGCAAAAATGTATATTTCCAACTTAAAATGGGATTTTACAATAAAAATATGGGTTTTTCCAATGAAATAATGTATATTTCAAACTTAATAATGGTTATTCCACAATAATTATGCATATTTCCAACGTATCTTGGGTTTTTCCACGATTTTTATGGGTTTTTCCAATGAAAAAATGAATATTTCCAACATAAAATGGGTTATTCCAATATAAATATGAGTTTTTCCAATGAAATAATGTATATTTCAAACTTAATATTGGTTTTTCCACGAATTTTATGGGTTTTTCAAATGAAAAAATGAATATTTCCAACATAAAATGAGTTTTTCCAATATAAATATGGGTTTTTCCATTGAAATAATGTATATTTCCAACTTAATAATGGTTTTTCCTTAATAATTATGCATATTTCCAACGTATCTTGGGTTTTTCCAATGAAAAAATGAATATTTCCAACATAAAATGGGTTATTCCAATATAAATATGAGTTTTTCCAATGAAATAATGTATATTTCAAACTTAATATTGGTTTTTCCACGAATTTTATGGGTTTTTCAAATGAAAAAATGAATATTTCCAACATAAAATGGGTTTTTCCAATATAAATATGGGTTTTTCCAATGAAATAATGTATATTTCAAACTTAATAATGGTTATTCCACAATAATTATGCATATTTCCAACGTATCTTGGGTTTTTCCACGATTTTTATGGGTTTTTCCAATGAAAAAATGAATATTTCCAACATAAAATGGGTTATTCCAATATAAATATGAGTTTTTCCAATGAAATAATGAATATTTCAAACTTAATATTGGTTTTTCCACGAATTTTTTGGGTTATTTCAATGAAAAATGAATATTTCCAACATTAAATGGGTTTTTCCAATATAAATATGGGTTTTTCTCAATAATTATGCATATTTCCAACGTATCTTGGGTTTTTCCAATGAAATAATGTATATTTCCAACTTAATAATGGTTATTCCACAATAATTATGCATAATTCCAACGTATCTTGGGTTTTTCCACGATTTTTATGGGGTTTTCCCATGAAAAAATGAATATTTCCAACATAAAATGGGTTTTTCCAATATAAATATGGGTTTTTCCAATGAAAAAATGAATATTTCCAACATAAAATGGGTTATTCCAATATAAATATGAGTTTTTCCAATGAAATAATGAATATTTCAAACTTAATATTGGTTTTTCCACGAATTTTTTGGGTTATTTCAATGAAAAAATGAATATTTCCAACTTAATAATGGTTTTTCCACGAATTTTATGGGTTTTTCAAATGAAAAATGCATATTTCCAACTTAAAATGGGTTTTTCTAGTATAAATATGGGTTTTTCCACAATAATTATGCATATTTCCAACGTATATTGGTCTTTTCCACTATTTTTATGGGTTTGTCCAATGAAAAATGGAATATTTCCAACTTAAAATGGGTTTTTCCAATATGAATGTGGGGTTTCCCAATGAAAAAATGAATATTTCCAACTAAACAAGGAGTTTTGCAATAAAATTATGGGTTTTTCCAATGTAAAAATGCATATTTCAAACATAATATGGGTTTTTGCAACATAAATATGGGTTTTTCCATAATAATTATGCATATTTTCAACGTATCTTGTTTTTTTCCATAATTTTTATGGGTTTTTCCAATGAAAAAATGTATATTTCCAACTTAAAATGGGATTTTACAATATAAATATGGATTTTTCCAATGAAATAATGTATATTTCCAACTTAATAATGGTTATTCTTCATAATCATGCATATTTCCAACGTATCATGGGTTTTTCCACGATTTTTATGGGTTTTTCCAATGAAAAAATGAATATTTCCAACTGAACAAGGAATTTTGCAATAAAATTATAGGTTTTCCAACTAAAAATGGGTTTTTCAAAAATAAATATTGGTTTTTCCTCAATAATTATTCATATATCCAACGTATCTTGGGTTTTTCCACGATTTTTATGGGTTTTTCCAATGAAAAAATGAATATTTCCAACATAAAATGGGTTATTCCAATATAAATATGAGTTTTTCCAATGAAATAATGTATATTTCAAACTTAATAATGGTTTTTCCACGAATTTTATGGGTTATTTCAATGAAAAATGCATATTTCCAACATTAAATGACTTTTTCAAGTATAAATATTGGTTTTTCCTCAATAATTATGCATATTTCCAACGTATCTTGGGTTTTTCCACGATTTTTATGTGTTTTTCCAATGCAAAAATGTATATTTCCAACATAAAATGGGTTTTTCCAATATAAATATGGGTTATTCCAATGAAAAATGCATATTTCCAACATTAAATGGGTTTTTCCAATATAAATATGGGTTATTCCAATGAAAAATGCATATTTCCAACATTAAATGGGTTTTTCCAATATAAATATGGGTTTTTCCAATAATTATGCATATTTCCAACGTATCTTGGGTTTTTCCAATGCAAAAATGTATATTTCCAACTTAAAATGGGATTTTACAATAATAATATGGGTTTTTCCAATGAAATAATGTATATTTCAAACATAATAATGGTTATTCCACAATAATTATGCATATTTCCAACGTATCTTGGGTTTTTCCACGATTTTTTTGGGTTATTCCAATGAAAAAATGAATATTTCCAACATAAAATGGGTTTTTCCAATATAAATATGGGTTTTTCCAATGAAAAAATGAATATTTCCAACATAAAATGGGTTATTCCAATATAAATATGAGTTTTTCCAATAAAATAATGAATATTTCAAACTTAATATTGGTTTTTCCACGAATTTTTTGGGTTATTTCAATGAAAAATGCATATTTCCAACATTAAATGGGTTTTTCAAGTATAAATATTGGTTTTTCCTCAATAATTATGCATATTTCCAACGTATCTTGGGATTTTCCAATGCAAAAATGTATATTTCCAACTTAAAATGGGATTTTACAATAAAAATATGGGTTTTTCCAATGAAATAATGTATATTTCAAACTTAATAATGGTTATTCCACAATAATTATGCATATTTCCAACGTATCTTGGGTTTTTCCACGATTTTTATGGGTTTTTCCAATGAAAAAATGAATATTTCCAACATAAAATGGGTTATTCCAATATAAATATGAGTTTTTCCAATGAAATAATGTATATTTCAAACTTAATATTGGTTTTTCCACAAATTTTATCGGTTTTTCAAATGAAAAAATGAATATTTCCAACATAAAATGTGTTTTTCCAATATAAATATGGGTTTTTCCAATGAAATAATGTATATTTCAAACTTAATAATGGTTTTTCCACAATAATTATGCATATTTCCAACGTATCTTGGGTTTTTCCACGATTTTTATGGATTTTTCCAATGAAAAAATGTATATTTCCAACATAAAATGGGTTTTTCCAATATAAATATAGGTTTTTCCATTGAAATAATGTATATTTCCAACTTAATAATGGTTTTTCCACAATAATTATGCATATTTCCAACGTATCTTGTGCTTTTCCACAATTTTTATGGGTTTTTCAAATGCAAAAATGTATATTTTCAACATAAAATGGGTTATTCCAATATAAATATGAGTTTTTCCAATGAAATAATGAATATTTCAAACTTAATATTGGTTTTTCCACGAATTTTTTGGGTTATTTCAATGAAAAATGCATATTTCCAACATTAAATGGGTTTTTCAAGTATAAATATTGGTTTTTCCTCAATAATTATGCACATTCCCAACGTATCTTGGGATTTTCCACGATTTTTATGGGGTTTTCCAATGAAAAAATGAATATTTCCAACTTAATAATGGTTTTTCCACGAATTTTATGGGTTTTTCAACTGAAAAATGTATATTTCCAACTTAAAATGGTATTTTACAATAATAATATGGGTTTTTTCAATGAAAAAATGAATATTTTCAACATAAAATGGGTTTTTCCAATATAAATATGGGTTTTTCCAATGAAAAAATGAATATTTCTAACATAAAATGGGTTATTCCAATATAAATATGAGTTTTTCCAATGAAATAATGTATATTTCAAACTTAATATTGGTTTTTCCACGAATTTTATGGGTTTTTCAAATGAAAAAATGAATATTTCCAACATAAAATGGGTTTTTCCAATATAAATATGGGTTTTTCCAATGAAATAATGTATATTTCAAACTTAATAATGGTTATTCCACAATAATTATGCATATTTCCAACGTATCTTGGGTTTTTCCACGATTTTTATGGGTTTTTCCAATGAAAAAATGAATATTTCCAACATAAAATGGGTTATTCCAATATAAATATGAGTTTTTCCAATGAAATAATGAATATTTCAAACTTAATATTGGTTTTTCCACGAATTTTTTGGGTTATTTCAATGAAAAATGCATATTTCCAACATTAAATGGGTTTTTCCAATATAAATATGGGTTTTTCTCAATAATTATGCATATTTCCAACGTATCTTGGGTTTTTCCAATGAAATAATGTATATTTCCAACTTAATAATGGTTATTCCACAATAATTATGCATAATTCCAACGTATCTTGGGTTTTTCCACGATTTTTATGGGGTTTTCCCATGAAAAAATGAATATTTCCAACATAAAATGGGTTTTTCCAATATAAATATGGGTTTTTCCAATGAAAAAATGAATATTTCCAACATAAAATGGGTTATTCCAATATAAATATGAGTTTTTCCAATGAAATAATGAATATTTCAAACTTAATATTGGTTTTTCCACGAATTTTTTGGGTTATTTCAATGAAAAAATGAATATTTCCAACTTAATAATGGTTTTTCCACGAATTTTATGGGTTTTTCAAATGAAAAATGCATATTTCCAACTTAAAATGGGTTTTTCTAGTATAAATATGGGTTTTTCCACAATAATTATGCATATTTCCAACGTATATTGGTCTTTTCCACTATTTTTATGGGTTTGTCCAATGAAAAATGGAATATTTCCAACTTAAAATGGGTTTTTCCAATATGAATGTGGGGTTTCCCAATGAAAAAATGAATATTTCCAACTAAACAAGGAGTTTTGCAATAAAATTATGGGTTTTTCCAATGTAAAAATGCATATTTCAAACATAATATGGGTTTTTGCAACATAAATATGGGTTTTTCCATAATAATTATGCATATTTTCAACGTATCTTGTTTTTTTCCATAATTTTTATGGGTTTTTCCAATGAAAAAATGTATATTTCCAACTTAAAATGGGATTTTACAATATAAATATGGATTTTTCCAATGAAATAATGTATATTTCCAACTTAATAATGGTTATTCTTCATAATCATGCATATTTCCAACGTATCATGGGTTTTTCCACGATTTTTATGGGTTTTTCCAATGAAAAAATGAATATTTCCAACTGAACAAGGAATTTTGCAATAAAATTATAGGTTTTCCAACTAAAAATGGGTTTTTCAAAAATAAATATTGGTTTTTCCTCAATAATTATTCATATATCCAACGTATCTTGGGTTTTTCCACGATTTTTATGGGTTTTTCCAATGAAAAAATGAATATTTCCAACATAAAATGGGTTATTCCAATATAAATATGAGTTTTTCCAATGAAATAATGTATATTTCAAACTTAATAATGGTTTTTCCACGAATTTTATGGGTTATTTCAATGAAAAATGCATATTTCCAACATTAAATGACTTTTTCAAGTATAAATATTGGTTTTTCCTCAATAATTATGCATATTTCCAACGTATCTTGGGTTTTTCCACGATTTTTATGTGTTTTTCCAATGCAAAAATGTATATTTCCAACATAAAATGGGTTTTTCCAATATAAATATGGGTTATTCCAATGAAAAATGCATATTTCCAACATTAAATGGGTTTTTCCAATATAAATATGGGTTATTCCAATGAAAAATGCATATTTCCAACATTAAATGGGTTTTTCCAATATAAATATGGGTTTTTCCAATAATTATGCATATTTCCAACGTATCTTGGGTTTTTCCAATGCAAAAATGTATATTTCCAACTTAAAATGGGATTTTACAATAATAATATGGGTTTTTCCAATGAAATAATGTATATTTCAAACATAATAATGGTTATTCCACAATAATTATGCATATTTCCAACGTATCTTGGGTTTTTCCACGATTTTTTTGGGTTATTCCAATGAAAAAATGAATATTTCCAACATAAAATGGGTTTTTCCAATATAAATATGGGTTTTTCCAATGAAAAAATGAATATTTCCAACATAAAATGGGTTATTCCAATATAAATATGAGTTTTTCCAATAAAATAATGAATATTTCAAACTTAATATTGGTTTTTCCACGAATTTTTTGGGTTATTTCAATGAAAAATGCATATTTCCAACATTAAATGGGTTTTTCAAGTATAAATATTGGTTTTTCCTCAATAATTATGCATATTTCCAACGTATCTTGGGATTTTCCAATGCAAAAATGTATATTTCCAACTTAAAATGGGATTTTACAATAAAAATATGGGTTTTTCCAATGAAATAATGTATATTTCAAACTTAATAATGGTTATTCCACAATAATTATGCATATTTCCAACGTATCTTGGGTTTTTCCACGATTTTTATGGGTTTTTCCAATGAAAAAATGAATATTTCCAACATAAAATGGGTTATTCCAATATAAATATGAGTTTTTCCAATGAAATAATGTATATTTAAAACTTAATATTGGTTTTTCCACAAATTTTATCGGTTTTTCAAATGAAAAAATGAATATTTCCAACATAAAATGTGTTTTTCCAATATAAATATGGGTTTTTCCAATGAAATAATGTATATTTCAAACTTAATAATGGTTTTTCCACAATAATTATGCATATTTCCAACGTATCTTGGGTTTTTCCACGATTTTTATGGATTTTTCCAATGAAAAAATGTATATTTCCAACATAAAATGGGTTTTTCCAATATAAATATAGGTTTTTCCATTGAAATAATGTATATTTCCAACTTAATAATGGTTTTTCCACAATAATTATGCATATTTCCAACGTATCTTGTGCTTTTCCACAATTTTTATGGGTTTTTCAAATGCAAAAATGTATATTTTCAACATAAAATGGGTTATTCCAATATAAATATGAGTTTTTCCAATGAAATAATGAATATTTCAAACTTAATATTGGTTTTTCCACGAATTTTTTGGGTTATTTCAATGAAAAATGCATATTTCCAACATTAAATGGGTTTTTCAAGTATAAATATTGGTTTTTCCTCAATAATTATGCACATTCCCAACGTATCTTGGGATTTTCCACGATTTTTATGGGGTTTTCCAATGAAAAAATGAATATTTCCAACTTAATAATGGTTTTTCCACGAATTTTATGGGTTTTTCAACTGAAAAATGTATATTTCCAACTTAAAATGGTATTTTACAATAATAATATGGGTTTTTTCAATGAAAAAATGAATATTTTCAACATAAAATGGGTTTTTCCAATATAAATATGGGTTTTTCCAATGAAAAAATGAATATTTCTAACATAAAATGGGTTATTCCAATATAAATATGAGTTTTTCCAATGAAATAATGAATATTTCAAACTTAATATTGGTTTTTCCACGATTTTTTTGGGTTTTTCCAATGAAAAAATGAATATTTCCAACATAAAATGGGTTATTCCAATATAAATATGAGTTTTTCCAATGAAATAATGTATATTTCAAACTTAATAATGGTTTTTCCACGAATTTTATGGGTTATTTCAATGAAAAATGCATATTTCCAACATTAAATGGGTTTTTCAAGTATAAATATTGGTTTTTCCAATAATTATGTATATTTCTAACGTATCTTGGGTTTTTCCAATGCAAAAATGTATATTTCCAACTTAAAATGGGATTTTACAATAAAAATATGGGTTTTTCCAATGAAATAATGTATATTTCAAACTTAATAATGGTTATTCCACAATAATTATGCATATTTCCAACGTATCTTGGGTTTTTCCACGATTTTTATGGGTTTTTCCAATGAAAAAATGAATATTTCCAACATAAAATGGGTTATTCCAATATAAATATGAGTTTTTCCAATGAAATAATGTATATTTCAAACTTAATATTGGTTTTTCCACAAATTTTATCGGTTTTTCAAATGAAAAAATGAATATTTCCAACATAAAATGTGTTTTTCCAATATAAATATGGGTTTTTCCAATGAAATAATGTATATTTCAAACTTAATAATGGTTTTTCCACAATAATTATGCATATTTCCAACGTATCTTGGGTTTTTCCACGATTTTTATGGATTTTTCCAATGAAAAAATGTATATTTCCAACATAAAATGGGTTTTTCCAATATAAATATAGGTTTTTCCATTGAAATAATGTATATTTCCAACTTAATAATGGTTTTTCCACAATAATTATGCATATTTCCAACGTATCTTGTGCTTTTCCACAATTTTTATGGGTTTTTCAAATGCAAAAATGTATATTTTCAACATAAAATGGGTTATTCCAATATAAATATGAGTTTTTCCAATGAAATAATGAATATTTCAAACTTAATATTGGTTTTTCCACGAATTTTTTGGGTTATTTCAATGAAAAATGCATATTTCCAACATTAAATGGGTTTTTCAAGTATAAATATTGGTTTTTCCTCAATAATTATGCACATTCCCAACGTATCTTGGGATTTTCCACGATTTTTATGGGGTTTTCCAATGAAAAAATGAATATTTCCAACTTAATAATGGTTTTTCCACGAATTTTATGGGTTTTTCAACTGAAAAATGTATATTTCCAACTTAAAATGGTATTTTACAATAATAATATGGGTTTTTTCAATGAAAAAATGAATATTTTCAACATAAAATGGGTTTTTCCAATATAAATATGGGTTTTTCCAATGAAAAAATGAATATTTCTAACATAAAATGGGTTATTCCAATATAAATATGAGTTTTTCCAATGAAATAATGAATATTTCAAACTTAATATTGGTTTTTCCACGATTTTTTTGGGTTTTTCCAATGAAAAAATGAATATTTCCAACATAAAATGGGTTATTCCAATATAAATATGAGTTTTTCCAATGAAATAATGTATATTTCAAACTTAATAATGGTTTTTCCACGAATTTTATGGGTTATTTCAATGAAAAATGCATATTTCCAACATTAAATGGGTTTTTCAAGTATAAATATTGGTTTTTCCAATAATTATGTATATTTCTAACGTATCTTGGGTTTTTCCAATGCAAAAATGTATATTTCCAACTTAAAATGGGATTTTACAATAAAAATATGGGTTTTTCCAATGAAATAATGTATATTTCAAACTTAATAATGGTTATTCCACAATAATTATGCATATTTCCAACGTATCTTGGGTTTTTCCACGATTTTTATGGGTTTTTCCAATGAAAAAATGAATATTTCCAACATAAAATGGGTTATTCCAATATAAATATGAGTTTTTCCAATGAAATAATGTATATTTCAAACTTAATATTGGTTTTTCCACGAATTTTATGGGTTTTTCAAATGAAAAAATGAATATTTCCTACATAAAATGGGTTTTTCCAATATAAATATGGGTTTTTCCATTGAAATAATGTATATTTCCAACTTAATAATGGTTTTTCCACAATAATTATGCATATTTCCAACGTATCTTGTGCTTTTCCACAATTTTTATGGGTTTTTCAAATGCAAAAATGTATATTTCCAACTTAAAATGGGATTTTACAATAAAAATATGGGTTTTTCCAATGAAAAAATGAATATTTCCAACATAAAATGGGTTATTCCAATATAAATATGAGTTTTTCCAATGAAATAATGAATATTTCAAACTTAATATTGGTTTTTCCACGAATTTTTTGGGTTATTTCAATGAAAAATGCATATTTCCAACATTAAATGGGTTTTTCAAGTATAAATATTGGTTTTTCCTCAATAATTATGCATATTTCCAACGTATCTTGGGTTTTTCCACGATTTTTATGGGGTTTTCCAATGAAAAAATGAATATTTCCAACATAGAATGGGTTATTCCAATATAAATATGAGTTTTTCCAATGAAATAATGTATATTTCAAACTTAATAATGGTTTTTCCACGAATTTTATGGGTTATTTCAATGAAAAATGCATATTTCCAACATTAAATGGGTTTTTCAAGTATAAATATTGGTTTTTCCAATAATTATGTATATTTCTAACGTATCTTGGGATTTTCCAATGCAAAAATGTATATTTCCAACTTAAAATGGGATTTTACAATAAAAATATGGGTTTTTCCAATGAAATAATGTATATTTCAAACTTAATAATGGTTATTCCACAATAATTATGCATATTTCCAACGTATCTTGGGTTTTTCCACGATTTTTATGGGTTTTTCCAATGAAAAAATGAATATTTCCAACATAAAATGGGTTATTCCAATATAAATATGAGTTTTTCCAATGAAATAATGTATATTTCAAACTTAATATTGGTTTTTCCACGAATTTTATCGGTTTTTCAAATGAAAAAATGAATATTTCCAACATAAAATGGGTTTTTCCAATATAAATATGGGTTTTTCCATTGAAATAATGTATATTTCCAACTTACTAATGGTTTTTCCACAATAATTATGCATATTTCCAACGTATCTTGGGTTTTTCCACGATTTTTATGGGTTTTTCCAATGAAAAAATGTATATTTCCAACATAAAATGGGTTTTTCCAATATAAATATGGGTTTTTCCATTGAAATAATGTATATTTCCAACTTAATAATGGTTTTTCCACAATAATTATGCATATTTCCAACGTATCTTGTGCTTTTCCACAATTTTTATGGGTTTTTCAAATGCAAAAATGTATATTTCCAACTTAAAATGGGATTTTACAATAATAATATGGGTTTTTCCAATGAAAAAATGAATATTTTCAACATAAAATGGGTTTTTCCAATATAAATATGGGTTTTTCCAATGAAAAAATGAATATTTCCAACATAAAATGGGTTATTCCAATATAAATATGAGTTTTTCCAATGAAATAATGAATATTTCAAACTTAATATTGGTTTTTCCACGATTTTTTTGGGTTTTTCCAATGAAAAAATGAATATTTCCAACATAAAATGGGTTATTCCAATATAAATATGAGTTTTTCCAATGAAATAATGTATATTTCAAACTTAATAATGGTTTTTCCACGAATTTTATGGGTTATTTCAATGAAAAATGCATATTTCCAACATTAAATGGGTTTTTCAAGTATAAATATTGGTTTTTCCAATAATTATGTATATTTCTAACGTATCTTGGGTTTTTCCAATGCAAAAATGTATATTTCCAACTTAAAATGGGATTTTACAATAAAAATATGGGTTTTTCCAATGAAATAATGTATATTTCAAACTTAATAATGGTTATTCCACAATAATTATGCATATTTCCAACGTATCTTGGGTTTTTCCACGATTTTTATGGGTTTTTCCAATGAAAAAATGAATATTTCCAACATAAAATGGGTTATTCCAATATAAATATGAGTTTTTCCAATGAAATAATGTATATTTCAAACTTAATATTGGTTTTTCCACGAATTTTATGGGTTTTTCAAATGAAAAAATGAATATTTCCAACATAAAATGGGTTTTTCCAATATAAATATGAGTTTTTCCATTGAAATAATGTATATTTCCAACTTAATAATGGTTTTTCCACAATAATTATGCATATTTCCAACGTATCTTGTGCTTTTCCACAATTTTTATGGGTTTTTCAAATGCAAAAATGTATATTTCCAACTTAAAATGGGATTTTACAATAAAAATATGGGTTTTTCCAATGAAAAAATGAATATTTTCAACATAAAATGGGTTTTTCCAATATAAATATGGGTTTTTCTCAATAATTATGCATATTTCCAACGTATCTTGGGTTTTTCCAATGAAATAATGTATATTTCCAACTTAATAATGGTTATTCCACAATAATTATGCATATTTCCAACGTATCTTGGGTTTTTCCACGATTTTTATGGGTTTTTCCAATGAAAAAATGAATATTTCCAACATAAAATGGGTTATTCCAATATAAATATGAGTTTTTCCAATGAAATAATGTATATTTCAAACTTAATATTGGTTTTTCCACGAATTTTATCGGTTTTTCAAATGAAAAAATGAATATTTCCAACATAAAATGGGTTTTTCCAATATAAATATGGGTTTTTCCATTGAAATAATGTATATTTCCAACTTAATAATGGTTTTTCCACAATAATTATGCATATTTCCAACGTATCTTGGGTTTTTCCACGATTTTTATGGGTTTTTCCAATGAAAAAATGTATATTTCCAACATAAAATGGGTTTTTCCAATATAAATATGGGTTTTTCCATTGAAATAATGTATATTTCCAACTTAATAATGGTTTTTCCACAATAATTATGCATATTTCCAACGTATCTTGTGCTTTTCCACAATTTTTATGGGTTTTTCAAATGCAAAAATGTATATTTCCAACTTAAAATGGGATTTTACAATAATAATATGGGTTTTTCCAATGAAAAAATGAATATTTTCAACATAAAATGGGTTTTTCCAATATAAATATGGGTTTTTCCAATGAAAAAATGAATATTTCCAACATAAAATGGGTTATTCCAATATAAATATGAGTTTTTCCAATGAAATAATGAATATTTCAAACTTAATATTGGTTTTTCCACGATTTTTTTGGGTTTTTCCAATGAAAAAATGAATATTTCCAACATAAAATGGGTTATTCCAATATAAATATGAGTTTTTCCAATGAAATAATGTATATTTCAAACTTAATAATGGTTTTTCCACGAATTTTATGGGTTATTTCAATGAAAAATGCATATTTCCAACATTAAATGGGTTTTTCAAGTATAAATATTGGTTTTTCCAATAATTATGTATATTTCTAACGTATCTTGGGTTTTTCCAATGCAAAAATGTATATTTCCAACTTAAAATGGGATTTTACAATAAAAATATGGGTTTTTCCAATGAAATAATGTATATTTCAAACTTAATAATGGTTATTCCACAATAATTATGCATATTTCCAACGTATCTTGGGTTTTTCCACGATTTTTATGGGTTTTTCCAATGAAAAAATGAATATTTCCAACATAAAATGGGTTATTCCAATATAAATATGAGTTTTTCCAATGAAATAATGTATATTTCAAACTTAATATTGGTTTTTCCACGAATTTTATGGGTTTTTCAAATGAAAAAATGAATATTTCCAACATAAAATGGGTTTTTCCAATATAAATATGGGTTTTTCCATTGAAATAATGTATATTTCCAACTTAATAATGGTTTTTCCACAATAATTATGCATATTTCCAACGTATCTTGGGTTTTTCCAATGAAAAAATTTATATTTCCAACATAAAATGGGTTTTTCCAATATAAATATGGGTTTTTCCATTGAAATAATGTATATTTCCAACTTAATAATGGTTTTTCCACAATAATTATGCATATTTCCAACGTATCTTGTGCTTTTCCACAATTTTTATGGGTTTTTCAAATGCAAAAATGTATATTTCCAACTTAAAATGGGATTTTACAATAAAAATATGGGTTTTTCCAATGAAAAAATGAATATTTTCAACATAAAATGGGTTTTTCCAATATAAATATGGGTTTTTCCAATGAAAAAATGAATATTTCCAACATAAAATGGGTTATTCCAATATAAATATGAGTTTTTCCAATGAAATAATGAATATTTCAAACTTAATATTGGTTTTTCCACGAATTTTTTGGGTTATTTCAATGAAAAATGCATATTTCCAACATTAAATGTGTTTTTCAAGTATAAATATTGGTTTTTCCACAATAATTATGCATATTTCCAACGTATCTTGGGTTTTTCCACGATTTTTATGGATTTTTCCAATGAAAAAATGTATATTTCCAACATAAAATGGGTTTTTCCAATATAAATATAGGTTTTTCCATTGAAATAATGTATATTTCCAACTTAATAATGGTTTTTCCACAATAATTATGCATATTTCCAACGTATCTTGTGCTTTTCCACAATTTTTATGGGTTTTTCAAATGCAAAAATGTATATTTCCAACTTAAAATGGGATTTTACAATAAAAATATGGGTTTTTCCAATGAAAAAATGAATATTTCCAACATAAAATGGGTTATTCCAATATAAATATGAGTTTTTCCAATGAAATAATGAATATTTCAAACTTAATATTGGTTTTTCCACGAATTTTTTGGGTTATTTCAATGAAAAATGCATATTTCCAACATTAAATGGGTTTTTCAAGTATAAATATTGGTTTTTCCTCAATAATTATGCATATTTCCAACGTATCTTGGGTTTTTCCACGATTTTTATGGGGTTTTCCAATGAAATAATGAATATTTCCAACATAAAATGGGTTATTCCAATATAAATATGAGTTTTTCCAATGAAATAATGTATATTTCAAACTTAATAATGGTTTTTCCACGAATTTTATGGGTTATTTCAATGAAAAATGCATATTTCCAACATTAAATGGGTTTTTCAAGTATAAATATTGGTTTTTCCTCAATAATTATGCACATTCCCAACGTATCTTGGGATTTTCCACGATTTTTATGGGGTTTTCCAATGAAAAAATGAATATTTCCAACTTAATAATGGTTTTTCCACGAATTTTATGGGTTTTTCAACTGAAAAATGTATATTTCCAACTTAAAATGGTATTTTACAATAATAATATGGGTTTTTTCAATGAAAAAATGAATATTTTCAACATAAAATGGGTTTTTCCAATATAAATATGGGTTTTTCCAATGAAAAAATGAATATTTCCAACATAAAATGGGTTATTCCAATATAAATATGAGTTTTTCCAATGAAATAATGTATATTTCAAACTTAATAATGGTTTTTCCACGAATTTTATGGGTTATTTCAATGAAAAATGCATATTTCCAACATTAAATGGGTTTTTCAAGTATAAATATTGGTTTTTCCAATAATTATGTATATTTCTAACGTATCTTGGGTTTTTCCAATGCAAAAATGTATATTTCCAACTTAAAATGGGATTTTACAATAAAAATATGGGTTTTTCCAATGAAATAATGTATATTTCAAACTTAATAATGGTTATTCCACAATAATTATGCATATTTCCAACGTATCTTGGGTTTTTCCACGATTTTTATGGGTTTTTCCAATGAAAAAATGAATATTTCCAACATAAAATGGGTTATTCCAATATAAATATGAGTTTTTCCAATGAAATAATGTATATTTCAAACTTAATATTGGTTTTTCCACGAATTTTATGGGTTTTTCAAATGAAAAAATGAATATTTCCTACATAAAATGGGTTTTTCCAATATAAATATGGGTTTTTCCATTGAAATAATGTATATTTCCAACTTAATAATGGTTTTTCCACAATAATTATGCATATTTCCAACGTATCTTGTGCTTTTCCACAATTTTTATGGGTTTTTCAAATGCAAAAATGTATATTTCCAACTTAAAATGGGATTTTACAATAAAAATATGGGTTTTTCCAATGAAAAAATGAATATTTCCAACATAAAATGGGTTATTCCAATATAAATATGAGTTTTTCCAATGAAATAATGAATATTTCAAACTTAATATTGGTTTTTCCACGAATTTTTTGGGTTATTTCAATGAAAAATGCATATTTCCAACATTAAATGGGTTTTTCAAGTATAAATATTGGTTTTTCCTCAATAATTATGCATATTTCCAACGTATCTTGGGTTTTTCCACGATTTTTATGGGGTTTTCCAATGAAAAAATGAATATTTCCAACATAGAATGGGTTATTCCAATATAAATATGAGTTTTTCCAATGAAATAATGTATATTTCAAACTTAATAATGGTTTTTCCACGAATTTTATGGGTTATTTCAATGAAAAATGCATATTTCCAACATTAAATGGGTTTTTCAAGTATAAATATTGGTTTTTCCAATAATTATGTATATTTCTAACGTATCTTGGGATTTTCCAATGCAAAAATGTATATTTCCAACTTAAAATGGGATTTTACAATAAAAATATGGGTTTTTCCAATGAAATAATGTATATTTCAAACTTAATAATGGTTATTCCACAATAATTATGCATATTTCCAACGTATCTTGGGTTTTTCCACGATTTTTATGGGTTTTTCCAATGAAAAAATGAATATTTCCAACATAAAATGGGTTATTCCAATATAAATATGAGTTTTTCCAATGAAATAATGTATATTTCAAACTTAATATTGGTTTTTCCACGAATTTTATCGGTTTTTCAAATGAAAAAATGAATATTTCCAACATAAAATGGGTTTTTCCAATATAAATATGGGTTTTTCCATTGAAATAATGTATATTTCCAACTTACTAATGGTTTTTCCACAATAATTATGCATATTTCCAACGTATCTTGGGTTTTTCCACGATTTTTATGGGTTTTTCCAATGAAAAAATGTATATTTCCAACATAAAATGGGTTTTTCCAATATAAATATGGGTTTTTCCATTGAAATAATGTATATTTCCAACTTAATAATGGTTTTTCCACAATAATTATGCATATTTCCAACGTATCTTGTGCTTTTCCACAATTTTTATGGGTTTTTCAAATGCAAAAATGTATATTTCCAACTTAAAATGGGATTTTACAATAATAATATGGGTTTTTCCAATGAAAAAATGAATATTTTCAACATAAAATGGGTTTTTCCAATATAAATATGGGTTTTTCCAATGAAAAAATGAATATTTCCAACATAAAATGGGTTATTCCAATATAAATATGAGTTTTTCCAATGAAATAATGAATATTTCAAACTTAATATTGGTTTTTCCACGATTTTTTTGGGTTTTTCCAATGAAAAAATGAATATTTCCAACATAAAATGGGTTATTCCAATATAAATATGAGTTTTTCCAATGAAATAATGTATATTTCAAACTTAATAATGGTTTTTCCACGAATTTTATGGGTTATTTCAATGAAAAATGCATATTTCCAACATTAAATGGGTTTTTCAAGTATAAATATTGGTTTTTCCAATAATTATGTATATTTCTAACGTATCTTGGGTTTTTCCAATGCAAAAATGTATATTTCCAACTTAAAATGGGATTTTACAATAAAAATATGGGTTTTTCCAATGAAATAATGTATATTTCAAACTTAATAATGGTTATTCCACAATAATTATGCATATTTCCAACGTATCTTGGGTTTTTCCACGATTTTTATGGGTTTTTCCAATGAAAAAATGAATATTTCCAACATAAAATGGGTTATTCCAATATAAATATGAGTTTTTCCAATGAAATAATGTATATTTCAAACTTAATATTGGTTTTTCCACGAATTTTATGGGTTTTTCAAATGAAAAAATGAATATTTCCAACATAAAATGGGTTTTTCCAATATAAATATGAGTTTTTCCATTGAAATAATGTATATTTCCAACTTAATAATGGTTTTTCCACAATAATTATGCATATTTCCAACGTATCTTGGGTTTTTCCAATGAAAAAATTTATATTTCCAACATAAAATGGGTTTTTCCAATATAAATATGGGTTTTTCCATTGAAATAATGTATATTTCCAACTTAATAATGGTTTTTCCACAATAATTATGCATATTTCCAACGTATCTTGTGCTTTTCCACAATTTTTATGGGTTTTTCAAATGCAAAAATGTATATTTCCAACTTAAAATGGGATTTTACAATAAAAATATGGGTTT
The DNA here is from genome assembly GCA_036289425.1 of Rhopalosiphum nymphaeae. Taxonomy (NCBI): domain Eukaryota; kingdom Metazoa; phylum Arthropoda; class Insecta; order Hemiptera; family Aphididae; genus Rhopalosiphum; species Rhopalosiphum nymphaeae. The sequence continues at coordinate 5,650,329 of JAZAQC010000006.1, read as the reverse complement.
TTCCAATGAAAAAATGAATATTTTCAACATAAAATGGGTTTTTCCAATATAAATATGGGTTTTTCTCAATAATTATGCATATTTCCAACGTATCTTGGGTTTTTCCAATGAAATAATGTATATTTCCAACTTAATAATGGTTATTCCACAATAATTATGCATATTTCCAACGTATCTTGGGTTTTTCCACGATTTTTATGGGTTTTTCCAATGAAAAAATGAATATTTCCAACATAAAATGGGTTATTCCAATATAAATATGAGTTTTTCCAATGAAATAATGTATATTTCAAACTTAATATTGGTTTTTCCACGAATTTTATCGGTTTTTCAAATGAAAAAATGAATATTTCCAACATAAAATGGGTTTTTCCAATATAAATATGGGTTTTTCCATTGAAATAATGTATATTTCCAACTTAATAATGGTTTTTCCACAATAATTATGCATATTTCCAACGTATCTTGGGTTTTTCCACGATTTTTATGGGTTTTTCCAATGAAAAAATGTATATTTCCAACATAAAATGGGTTTTTCCAATATAAATATGGGTTTTTCCATTGAAATAATGTATATTTCCAACTTAATAATGGTTTTTCCACAATAATTATGCATATTTCCAACGTATCTTGGGTTTTTCCACAATTTTTATGGGTTTTTCAAATGCAAAAATGTATATTTCCAACTTAAAATGGGATTTTACAATAATAATATGGGTTTTTCCAATGAAAAAATGAATATTTTCAACATAAAATGGGTTTTTCCAATATAAATATGGGTTTTTCCAATGAAAAAATGAATATTTCCAACATAAAATGGGTTATTCCAATATAAATATGAGTTTTTCCAATGAAATAATGAATATTTCAAACTTAATATTGGTTTTTCCACGATTTTTTTGGGTTTTTCCAATGAAAAAATGAATATTTCCAACATAAAATGGGTTATTCCAATATAAATATGAGTTTTTCCAATGAAATAATGTATATTTCAAACTTAATAATGGTTTTTCCACGAATTTTATGGGTTATTTCAATGAAAAATGCATATTTCCAACATTAAATGGGTTTTTCAAGTATAAATATTGGTTTTTCCAATAATTATGTATATTTCTAACGTATCTTGGGTTTTTCCAATGCAAAAATGTATATTTCCAACTTAATAATGGTTATTCCACAATAATTATGCATATTTCCAACGTATCTTGGGTTTTTCCACGATTTTTATGGGTTTTTCCAATGAAAAAATGAATATTTCCAACATAAAATGGGTTATTCCAATATAAATATGAGTTTTTCCAATGAAATAATGTATATTTCAAACTTAATATTGGTTTTTCCACGAATTTTATGCGTTTTTCAAATGAAAAAATGAATATTTCCAACATAAAATGGGTTTTTCCAATATAAATATGGGTTTTTCCATTGAAATAATGTATATTTCCAACTTAATAATGGTTTTTCCACAATAATTATGCATATTTCCAACGTATCTTGGGTTTTTCCAATGAAAAAATTTATATTTCCAACATAAAATGGGTTTTTCCAATATAAATATGGGTTTTTCCATTGAAATAATGTATATTTCCAAGTTAATAATGGTTTTTCCACAATAATTATGCATATTTCCAACGTATCTTGTGCTTTTCCACAATTTTTATGGGTTTTTCAAATGCAAAAATGTATATTTCCAACTTAAAATGGGATTTTACAATAAAAATATGGGTTTTTCCAATGAAAAAATGAATATTTTCAACATAAAATGGGTTTTTCCAATATAAATATGGGTTTTTCCAATGAAAAAATGAATATTTCCAACATAAAATGGGTTATTCCAATATAAATATGAGTTTTTCCAATGAAATAATGAATATTTCAAACTTAATATTGGTTTTTCCACGAATTTTTTGGGTTATTTCAATGAAAAATGCATATTTCCAACATTAAATGTGTTTTTCAAGTATAAATATTGGTTTTTCCACAATAATTATGCATATTTCCAACGTATCTTGGGTTTTTCCACGATTTTTATGGATTTTTCCAATGAAAAAATTTATATTTCCAACATAAAATGGGTTTTTCCAATATAAATATAGGTTTTTCCATTGAAATAATGTATATTTCCAACTTAATAATGGTTTTTCCACAATAATTATGCATATTTCCAACGTATCTTGTGCTTTTCCACAATTTTTATGGGTTTTTCAAATGCAAAAATGTATATTTCCAACTTAAAATGGGATTTTACAATAAAAATATGGGTTTTTCCAATGAAAAAATGAATATTTCCAACATAAAATGGGTTATTCCAATATAAATATGAGTTTTTCCAATGAAATAATGAATATTTCAAACTTAATATTGGTTTTTCCACGAATTTTTTGGGTTATTTCAATGAAAAATGCATATTTCCAACATTAAATGGGTTTTTCAAGTATAAATATTGGTTTTTCCTCAATAATTATGCATATTTCCAACGTATCTTGGGTTTTTCCACGATTTTTATGGGGTTTTCCAATGAAATAATGAATATTTCCAACATAAAATGGGTTATTCCAATATAAATATGAGTTTTTCCAATGAAATAATGTATATTTCAAACTTAATAATGGTTTTTCCACGAATTTTATGGGTTATTTCAATGAAAAATGCATATTTCCAACATTAAATGGGTTTTTCAAGTATAAATATTGGTTTTTCCAATAATTATGTATATTTCTAACGTATCTTGGGATTTTCCAATGCAAAAATGTATATTTCCAACTTAAAATGGAATTTTACAATAAAAATATGGGTTTTTCCAATGAAATAATGTATATTTCAAACTTAATAATGGTTATTCCACAATAATTATGCATATTTCCAACGTATCTTGGGTTTTTCCACGATTTTTATGGGTTTTTCCAATGAAAAAATGAATATTTCCAACATAAAATGGGTTATTCCAATATAAATATGAGTTTTTCCAATGAAATAATGTATATTTCAAACTTAATATTGGTTTTTCCACGAATTTTATCGGTTTTTCAAATGAAAAAATGAATATTTCCAACATAAAATGGGTTTTTCCAATATAAATATGGGTTTTTCCATTGAAATAATGTATATTTCCAACTTAATAATGGTTTTTCCACAATAATTATGCATATTTCCAACGTATCTTGTGCTTTTCCACAATTTTTATGGGTTTTTCAAATGCAAAAATGTATATTTCCAACTTAAAATGGGATTTTACAATAATAATATGGGTTTTTCCAATGAAAAAATGAATATTTTCAACATAAAATGGGTTTTTCCAATATAAATATGGGTTTTTCCAATGAAAAAATGAATATTTCCAACATAAAATGGGTTATTCCAATATAAATATGAGTTTTTCCAATGAAATAATGAATATTTCAAACTTAATATTGGTTTTTCCACGATTTTTTTGGGTTTTTCCAATGAAAAAATGAATATTTCCAACATAAAATGGGTTATTCCAATATAAATATGAGTTTTTCCAATGAAATAATGTATATTTCAAACTTAATAATGGTTTTTCCACGAATTTTATGGGTTTTTCAAATGAAAAATGTATATTTCCAACTTAAAATGGGATTTTACAATAATAATATGGGTTTTTCCAATGAAAAAATGAATATTTTCAACATAAAATGGGTTTTTCCAATATAAATATGGGTTTTTCCAATGAAAAAATGAATATTTCCAACATAAAATGGGTTATTCCAATATAAATATGAGTTTTTCCAATGAAATAATGAATATTTCAAACTTAATATTGGTTTTTCCACGATTTTTTTGGGTTTTTCCAATGAAAAAATGAATATTTCCAACATAAAATGGGTTATTCCAATATATATATGAGTTTTTCCAATGAAATAATGTATATTTCAAACTTAATAATGGTTTTTCCACGAATTTTATGGGTTATTTCAATGAAAAATGCATATTTCCAACATTAAATGGGTTTTTCAAGTATAAATATTGGTTTTTCCAATAATTATGTATATTTCTAACGTATCTTGGGTTTTTCCAATGCAAAAATGTATATTTCCAACTTAAAATGGGATTTTACAATAAAAATATGGGTTTTTCCAATGAAATAATGTATATTTCCAACTTAATAATGGTTATTCCACAATAATTATGCATATTTCCAACGTATCTTGGGTTTTTCCACGATTTTTATGGGTTTTTCCAATGAAAAAATGAATATTTCCAACATAAAATGGGTTATTCCAATATAAATATGAGTTTTTCCAATGAAATAATGTATATTTCAAACTTAATATTGGTTTTTCCACGAATTTTATCGGTTTTTCAAATGAAAAAATGAATATTTCCAACATAAAATGGGTTTTTCCAATATAAATATGGGTTTTTCCATTGAAATAATGTATATTTCCAACTTAATAATGGTTTTTCCACAATAATTATGCATATTTCCAACGTATCTTGGGTTTTTCCACGATTTTTATGGGTTTTTCCAATGAAAAAATGTATATTTCCAACATAAAATGGGTTTTTCCAATATAAATATGGGTTTTTCCATTGAAATAATGTATATTTCCAACTTAATAATGGTTTTTCCACAATAATTATGCATATTTCCAACGTATCTTGTGCTTTTCCACAATTTTTATGGGTTTTTCAAATGCAAAAATGAATATTTCCAACATAAAATGGGTTTTTCCAATATAAATATGGGTTTTTCCATTGAAATAATGTATATTTCCAACTTAATAATGGTTTTTCCACAATAATTATGCATATTTCCAACGTATCTTGGGTTTTTCCAATGAAAAAATTTATATTTCCAACATAAAATGGGTTTTTCCAATATAAATATGGGTTTTTCCATTGAAATAATGTATATTTCCAACTTAATAATGGTTTTTCCACAATAATTATGCATATTTCCAACGTATCTTGTGCTTTTCCACAATTTTTATGGGTTTTTCAAATGCAAAAATGTATATTTCCAACTTAAAATGGGATTTTACAATAATAATATGGGTTTTTCCAATGAAAAAATGAATATTTTCAACATAAAATGGGTTTTTCCAATATAAATATGGGTTTTTCCAATGAAAAAATGAATATTTCCAACATAAAATGGGTTATTCCAATATAAATATGAGTTTTTCCAATGAAATAATGAATATTTCAAACTTAATATTGGTTTTTCCACGATTTTTTTGGGTTTTTCCAATGAAAAAATGAATATTTCCAACATAAAATGGGTTATTCCAATATAAATATGAGTTTTTCCAATGAAATAATGTATATTTCAAACTTAATAATGGTTTTTCCACGAATTTTATGGGTTATTTCAATGAAAAATGCATATTTCCAACATTAAATGGGTTTTTCAAGTATAAATATTGGTTTTTCCAATAATTATGTATATTTCTAACGTATCTTGGGTTTTTCCAATGCAAAAATGTATATTTCCAACTTAAAATGGGATTTTACAATAAAAATATGGGTTTTTCCAATGAAATAATGTATATTTCAAACTTAATAATGGTTATTCCACAATAATTATGCATATTTCCAACGTATCTTGGGTTTTTCCACGATTTTTATGGGTTTTTCCAATGAAAAAATGAATATTTCCAACATAAAATGGGTTATTCCAATATAAATATGAGTTTTTCCAATGAAATAATGTATATTTCAAACTTAATATTGGTTTTTCCACGAATTTTATGGGTTTTTCAAATGAAAAAATTTATATTTCCAACATAAAATGGGTTTTTCCAATATAAATATGGGTTTTTCCATTGAAATAATGTATATTTCCAACTTAATAATGGTTTTTCCACAATAATTATGCATATTTCCAACGTATCTTGTGCTTTTCCACAATTTTTATGGGTTTTTCAAATGCAAAAATGTATATTTCCAACTTAAAATGGGATTTTACAATAAAAATATGGGTTTTTCCAATGAAAAAATGAATATTTTCAACATAAAATGGGTTTTTCCAATATAAATATGGGTTTTTCCAATGAAAAAATGAATATTTCCAACATAAAATGGGTTATTCCAATATAAATATGAGTTTTTCCAATGAAATAATGAATATTTCAAACTTAATATTGGTTTTTCCACGAATTTTTTGGGTTATTTCAATGAAAAATGCATATTTCCAACATTAAATGTGTTTTTCAAGTATAAATATTGGTTTTTCCACAATAATTATGCATATTTCCAACGTATCTTGGGTTTTTCCACGATTTTTATGGATTTTTCCAATGAAAAAATGTATATTTCCAACATAAAATGGGTTTTTCCAATATAAATATAGGTTTTTCCATTGAAATAATGTATATTTCCAACTTAATAATGGTTTTTCCACAATAATTATGCATATTTCCAACGTATCTTGTGCTTTTCCACAATTTTTATGGGTTTTTCAAATGCAAAAATGTATATTTCCAACTTAAAATGGGATTTTACAATAAAAATATGGGTTTTTCCAATGAAAAAATGAATATTTCCAACATAAAATGGGTTATTCCAATATAAATATGAGTTTTTCCAATGAAATAATGAATATTTCAAACTTAATATTGGTTTTTCCACGAATTTTTTGGGTTATTTCAATGAAAAATGCATATTTCCAACATTAAATGGGTTTTTCAAGTATAAATATTGGTTTTTCCTCAATAATTATGCATATTTCCAACGTATCTTGGGTTTTTCCACGATTTTTATGGGGTTTTCCAATGAAATAATGAATATTTCCAACATAAAATGGGTTATTCCAATATAAATATGAGTTTTTCCAATGAAATAATGTATATTTCAAACTTAATAATGGTTTTTCCACGAATTTTATGGGTTATTTCAATGAAAAATGCATATTTCCAACATTAAATGGGTTTTTCAAGTATAAATATTGGTTTTTCCAATAATTATGTATATTTCTAACGTATCTTGGGTTTTTCCAATGCAAAAATGTATATTTCCAACTTAAAATGGGATTTTACAATAAAAATATGGGTTTTTCCAATGAAATAATGTATATTTCAAACTTAATAATGGTTATTCCACAATAATTATGCATATTTCCAACGTATCTTGGGTTTTTCCACGATTTTTATGGGTTTTTCCAATGAAAAAATGAATATTTCCAACATAAAATGGGTTATTCCAATATAAATATGAGTTTTTCCAATGAAATAATGTATATTTCAAACTTAATATTGGTTTTTCCACGAATTTTATGGGTTTTTCAAATGAAAAAATTTATATTTCCAACATAAAATGGGTTTTTCCAATATAAATATGGGTTTTTCCAATGAAAAAATGAATATTTCCAACATAAAATGGGTTATTCCAATATAAATATGAGTTTTTCCAATGAAATAATGAATATTTCAAACTTAATATTGGTTTTTCCACGAATTTTTTGGGTTATTTCAATGAAAAATGCATATTTCCAACATTAAATGTGTTTTTCAAGTATAAATATTGGTTTTTCCACAATAATTATGCATATTTCCAACGTATCTTGGGTTTTTCCACGATTTTTATGGATTTTTCCAATGAAAAAATGTATATTTCCAACATAAAATGGGTTTTTCCAATATAAATATAGGTTTTTCCATTGAAATAATGTATATTTCCAACTTAATAATGGTTTTTCCACAATAATTATGCATATTTCCAACGTATCTTGTGCTTTTCCACAATTTTTATGGGTTTTTCAAATGCAAAAATGTATATTTCCAACTTAAAATGGGATTTTACAATAAAAATATGGGTTTTTCCAATGAAAAAATGAATATTTCCAACATAAAATGGGTTATTCCAATAGAAATATGAGTTTTTCCAATGAAATAATGAATATTTCAAACTTAATATTGGTTTTTCCACGAATTTTTTGGGTTATTTCAATGAAAAATGCATATTTCCAACATTAAATGGGTTTTTCAAGTATAAATATTGGTTTTTCCTCAATAATTATGCATATTTCCAACGTATCTTGAGTTTTTCCACGATTTTTATGGGGTTTTCCAATGAAATAATGAATATTTCCAACATAAAATGGGTTATTCCAATATAAATATGAGTTTTTCCAATGAAATAATGTATATTTCAAACTTAATAATGGTTTTTCCACGAATTTTATGGGTTATTTCAATGAAAAATGCATATTTCCAACATTAAATGGGTTTTTCAAGTATAAATATTGGTTTTTCCAATAATTATGTATATTTCTAACGTATCTTGGGATTTTCCAATGCAAAAATGTATATTTCCAACTTAAAATGGGATTTTACAACAAAAATATGGGTTTTTCCAATGAAAAAATGAATATTTTCAACATAAAATGGGTTTTTCCAATATAAATATGGGTTTTTCCAATGAAAAAATGAATATTTCCAACATAAAATGGGTTATTCCAATATAAATATGAGTTTTTCCAATGAAATAATGAATATTTCAAACTTAATATTGGTTTTTCCACGATTTTTTTGGGTTTTTCCAATGAAAAAATGAATATTTCCAACATAAAATGGGATATTCCAATATAAATATGAGTTTTTCCAATGAAATAATGTATATTTCAAACTTAATAATGGTTTTTCCACGAATTTTATGGGTTTTTCCAATGAAAAAATGAATATTTTCAACATAAAATGGGTTTTTCCAATATAAATATGGGTTTTTCCAATGAAAAAATGAATATTTCCAACATAAAATGGGTTATTCCAATATAAATATGAGTTTTTCCAATGAAATAATGAATATTTCAAACTTAATATTGGTTTTTCCACGATTTTTTTGGGTTTTTCCAATGAAAAAATGAATATTTCCAACATAAAATGGGTTATTCCAATATAAATATGAATTTTTCCAATGAAATAATGTATATTTCAAACTTAATAATGGTTTTTCCACGAATTTTATGGGTTATTTCAATGAAAAATGCATATTTCCAACATTAAATGGGTTTTTCAAGTATAAATATTGGTTTTTCCAATAATTATGTATATTTCTAACGTATCTTGGGTTTTTCCAATGCAAAAATGTATATTTCCAACTTAAAATGGGATTTTACAATAAAAATATGGGTTTTTCCAATGAAATAATGTATATTTCAAACTTAATAATGGTTATTCCACAATAATTATGCATATTTCCAACGTATCTTGGGTTTTTCCACGATTTTTATGGGTTTTTCCAATGAAAAAATGAATATTTCCAACATAAAATGGGTTATTCCAATATAAATATGAGTTTTTCCAATGAAATAATGTATATTTCAAACTTAATATTGGTTTTTCCACGAATTTTATGGGTTTTTCAAATGAAAAAATGAATATTTCCAACATAAAATGGGTTTTTCCAATATAAATATGGGTTTTTCCATTGAAATAATGTATATTTCCAACTTAATAATGGTTTTTCCACAATAATTATGCATATTTCCAACGTATCTTGGGTTTTTCCAATGAAAAAATTTATATTTCCAACATAAAATGGGTTTTTCCAATATAAATATGGGTTTTTCCATTGAAATAATGTATATTTCCAACTTAATAATGGTTTTTCCACAATAATTATGCATATTTCCAACGTATCTTGTGCTTTTCCACAATTTTTATGGGTTTTTCAAATGCAAAAATGTATATTTCCAACTTAAAATGGGATTTTACAATAAAAATATGGGTTTTTCCAATGAAAAAATGAATATTTTCAACATAAAATGGGTTTTTCCAATATAAATATGGGTTTTTCCAATGAAAAAATGAATATTTCCAACATAAAATGGGTTATTCCAATATAAATATGAGTTTTTCCAATGAAATAATGAATATTTCAAACTTAATATTGGTTTTTCCACGAATTTTTTGGGTTATTTCAATGAAAAATGCATATTTCCAACATTAAATGTGTTTTTCAAGTATAAATATTGGTTTTTCCACAATAATTATGCATATTTCCAACGTATCTTGGGTTTTTCCACGATTTTTATGGATTTTTCCAATGAAAAAATGTATATTTCCAACATAAAATGGGTTTTTCCAATATAAATATAGGTTTTTCCATTGAAATAATGTATATTTCCAACTTAATAATGGTTTTTCCACAATAATTATGCATATTTCCAACGTATCTTGTGCTTTTCCACAATTTTTATGGGTTTTTCAAATGCAAAAATGTATATTTCCAACTTAAAATGGGATTTTACAATAAAAATATGGGTTTTTCCAATGAAAAAATGAATATTTCCAACATAAAATGGGTTATTCCAATATAAATATGAGTTTTTCCAATGAAATAATGAATATTTCAAACTTAATATTGGTTTTTCCACGAATTTTTTGGGTTATTTCAATGAAAAATGCATATTTCCAACATTAAATGGGTTTTTCAAGTATAAATATTGGTTTTTCCTCAATAATTATGCATATTTCCAACGTATCTTGGGTTTTTCCACGATTTTTATGGGGTTTTCCAATGAAATAATGAATATTTCCAACATAAAATGGGTTATTCCAATATAAATATGAGTTTTTCCAATGAAATAATGTATATTTCAAACTTAATAATGGTTTTTCCACGAATTTTATGGGTTATTTCAATGAAAAATGCATATTTCCAACATTAAATGGGTTTTTCAAGTATAAATATTGGTTTTTCCAATAATTATGTATATTTCTAACGTATCTTGGGATTCTCCAATGCAAAAATGTATATTTCCAACTTAAAATGGGATTTTACAATAAAAATATGGGTTTTTCCAATGAAATAATGTATATTTCAAACTTAATATTGGTTTTTCCACGAATTTTATCGGTTTTTCAAATGAAAAAATGAATATTTCCAACATAAAATGGGTTTTTCCAATATAAATATGGGTTTTTCCATTGAAATAATGTATATTTCCAACTTAATAATGGTTTTTCCACAATAATTATGCATATTTCCAACGTATCTTGTGCTTTTCCACAATTTTTATGGGTTTTTCAAATGCAAAAATGTATATTTCCAACTTAAAATGGGATTTTACAATAATAATATGGGTTTTTCCAATGAAAAAATGAATATTTTCAACATAAAATGGGTTTTTCCAATATAAATATGGGTTTTTCCAATGAAAAAATGAATATTTCCAACATAAAATGGGTTATTCCAATATAAATATGAGTTTTTCCAATGAAATAATGAATATTTCAAACTTAATATTGGTTTTTCCACGATTTTTTTGGGTTTTTCCAATGAAAAAATGAATATTTCCAACATAAAATGGGTTATTCCAATATAAATATGAGTTTTTCCAATGAAATAATGTATATTTCAAACTTAATAATGGTTTTTCCACGAATTTTATGGGTTATTTCAATGAAAAATGCATATTTCCAACATTAAATGGGTTTTTCAAGTATAAATATTGGTTTTTCCAATAATTATGTATATTTCTAACGTATCTTGGGTTTTTCCAATGCAAAAATGTATATTTCCAACTTAATAATGGTTATTCCACAATAATTATGCATATTTCCAACGTATCTTGGGTTTTTCCACGATTTTTATGGGTTTTTCCATTGAAATAATGTATATTTCCAACTTAATAATGGTTTTTCCACAATAATTATGCATATTTCCAACGTATCTTGGGTTTTTCCAATGAAAAAATTTATATTTCCAACATAAAATGGGTTTTTCCAATATAAATATGGGTTTTTCCATTGAAATAATGTATATTTCCAAGTTAATAATGGTTTTTCCACAATAATTATGCATATTTCCAACGTATCTTGTGCTTTTCCACAATTTTTATGGGTTTTTCAAATGCAAAAATGTATATTTCCAACTTAAAATGGGATTTTACAATAAAAATATGGGTTTTTCCAATGAAAAAATGAATATTTTCAACATAAAATGGGTTTTTCCAATATAAATATGGGTTTTTCCAATGAAAAAATGAATATTTCCAACATAAAATGGGTTATTCCAATATAAATATGAGTTTTTCCAATGAAATAATGAATATTTCAAACTTAATATTGGTTTTTCCACGAATTTTTTGGGTTATTTCAATGAAAAATGCATATTTCCAACATTAAATGTGTTTTTCAAGTATAAATATTGGTTTTTCCACAATAATTATGCATATTTCCAACGTATCTTGGGTTTTTCCACGATTTTTATGGATTTTTCCAATGAAAAAATTTATATTTCCAACATAAAATGGGTTTTTCCAATATAAATATAGGTTTTTCCATTGAAATAATGTATATTTCCAACTTAATAATGGTTTTTCCACAATAATTATGCATATTTCCAACGTATCTTGTGCTTTTCCACAATTTTTATGGGTTTTTCAAATGCAAAAATGTATATTTCCAACTTAAAATGGGATTTTACAATAAAAATATGGGTTTTTCCAATGAAAAAATGAATATTTCCAACATAAAATGGGTTATTCCAATATAAATATGAGTTTTTCCAATGAAATAATGAATATTTCAAACTTAATATTGGTTTTTCCACGAATTTTTTGGGTTATTTCAATGAAAAATGCATATTTCCAACATTAAATGGGTTTTTCAAGTATAAATATTGGTTTTTCCTCAATAATTATGCATATTTCCAACGTATCTTGGGTTTTTCCACGATTTTTATGGGGTTTTCCAATGAAATAATGAATATTTCCAACATAAAATGGGTTATTCCAATATAAATATGAGTTTTTCCAATGAAATAATGTATATTTCAAACTTAATAATGGTTTTTCCACGAATTTTATGGGTTATTTCAATGAAAAATGCATATTTCCAACATTAAATGGGTTTTTCAAGTATAAATATTGGTTTTTCCAATAATTATGTATATTTCTAACGTATCTTGGGATTTTCCAATGCAAAAATGTATATTTCCAACTTAAAATGGAATTTTACAATAAAAATATGGGTTTTTCCAATGAAATAATGTATATTTCAAACTTAATAATGGTTATTCCACAATAATTATGCATATTTCCAACGTATCTTGGGTTTTTCCACGATTTTTATGGGTTTTTCCAATGAAAAAATGAATATTTCCAACATAAAATGGGTTATTCCAATATAAATATGAGTTTTTCCAATGAAATAATGTATATTTCAAACTTAATATTGGTTTTTCCACGAATTTTATCGGTTTTTCAAATGAAAAAATGAATATTTCCAACATAAAATGGGTTTTTCCAATATAAATATGGGTTTTTCCATTGAAATAATGTATATTTCCAACTTAATAATGGTTTTTCCACAATAATTATGCATATTTCCAACGTATCTTGTGCTTTTCCACAATTTTTATGGGTTTTTCAAATGCAAAAATGTATATTTCCAACTTAAAATGGGATTTTACAATAATAATATGGGTTTTTCCAATGAAAAAATGAATATTTCCAACATAAAATGGGTTATTCCAATATAAATATGAGTTTTTCCAATGAAATAATGTATATTTCAAACTTAATAATGGTTTTTCCACGAATTTTATGGGTTTTTCAAATGAAAAATGTATATTTCCAACTTAAAATGGGATTTTACAATAATAATATGGGTTTTTCCAATGAAAAAATGAATATTTTCAACATAAAATGGGTTTTTCCAATATAAATATGGGTTTTTCCAATGAAAAAATGAATATTTCCAACATAAAATGGGTTATTCCAATATAAATATGAGTTTTTCCAATGAAATAATGAATATTTCAAACTTAATATTGGTTTTTCCACGATTTTTTTGGGTTTTTCCAATGAAAAAATGAATATTTCCAACATAAAATGGGTTATTCCAATATAAATATGAGTTTTTCCAATGAAATAATGTATATTTCAAACTTAATAATGGTTTTTCCACGAATTTTATGGGTTATTTCAATGAAAAATGCATATTTCCAACATTAAATGGGTTTTTCAAGTATAAATATTGGTTTTTCCAATAATTATGTATATTTCTAACGTATCTTGGGTTTTTCCAATGCAAAAATGTATATTTCCAACTTAAAATGGGATTTTACAATAAAAATATGGGTTTTTCCAATGAAATAATGTATATTTCCAACTTAATAATGGTTATTCCACAATAATTATGCATATTTCCAACGTATCTTGGGTTTTTCCACGATTTTTATGGGTTTTTCCAATGAAAAAATGAATATTTCCAACATAAAATGGGTTATTCCAATATAAATATGAGTTTTTCCAATGAAATAATGTATATTTCAAACTTAATATTGGTTTTTCCACGAATTTTATCGGTTTTTCAAATGAAAAAATGAATATTTCCAACATAAAATGGGTTTTTCCAATATAAATATGGGTTTTTCCATTGAAATAATGTATATTTCCAACTTAATAATGGTTTTTCCACAATAATTATGCATATTTCCAACGTATCTTGGGTTTTTCCACGATTTTTATGGGTTTTTCCAATGAAAAAATGTATATTTCCAACATAAAATGGGTTTTTCCAATATAAATATGGGTTTTTCCATTGAAATAATGTATATTTCCAACTTAATAATGGTTTTTCCACAATAATTATGCATATTTCCAACGTATCTTGTGCTTTTCCACAATTTTTATGGGTTTTTCAAATGCAAAAATGAATATTTCCAACATAAAATGGGTTTTTCCAATATAAATATGGGTTTTTCCATTGAAATAATGTATATTTCCAACTTAATAATGGTTTTTCCACAATAATTATGCATATTTCCAACGTATCTTGGGTTTTTCCAATGAAAAAATTTATATTTCCAACATAAAATGGGTTTTTCCAATATAAATATGGGTTTTTCCATTGAAATAATGTATATTTCCAACTTAATAATGGTTTTTCCACAATAATTATGCATATTTCCAACGTATCTTGTGCTTTTCCACAATTTTTATGGGTTTTTCAAATGCAAAAATGTATATTTCCAACTTAAAATGGGATTTTACAATAATAATATGGGTTTTTCCAATGAAAAAATGAATATTTTCAACATAAAATGGGTTTTTCCAATATAAATATGGGTTTTTCCAATGAAAAAATGAATATTTCCAACATAAAATGGGTTATTCCAATATAAATATGAGTTTTTCCAATGAAATAATGAATATTTCAAACTTAATATTGGTTTTTCCACGATTTTTTTGGGTTTTTCCAATGAAAAAATGAATATTTCCAACATAAAATGGGTTATTCCAATATAAATATGAGTTTTTCCAATGAAATAATGTATATTTCAAACTTAATAATGGTTTTTCCACGAATTTTATGGGTTATTTCAATGAAAAATGCATATTTCCAACATTAAATGGGTTTTTCAAGTATAAATATTGGTTTTTCCAATAATTATGTATATTTCTAACGTATCTTGGGTTTTTCCAATGCAAAAATGTATATTTCCAACTTAAAATGGGATTTTACAATAAAAATATGGGTTTTTCCAATGAAATAATGTATATTTCAAACTTAATAATGGTTATTCCACAATAATTATGCATATTTCCAACGTATCTTGGGTTTTTCCACGATTTTTATGGGTTTTTCCAATGAAAAAATGAATATTTCCAACATAAAATGGGTTATTCCAATATAAATATGAGTTTTTCCAATGAAATAATGTATATTTCAAACTTAATATTGGTTTTTCCACGAATTTTATGGGTTTTTCAAATGAAAAAATTTATATTTCCAACATAAAATGGGTTTTTCCAATATAAATATGGGTTTTTCCATTGAAATAATGTATATTTCCAACTTAATAATGGTTTTTCCACAATAATTATGCATATTTCCAACGTATCTTGTGCTTTTCCACAATTTTTATGGGTTTTTCAAATGCAAAAATGTATATTTCCAACTTAAAATGGGATTTTACAATAAAAATATGGGTTTTTCCAATGAAAAAATGAATATTTTCAACATAAAATGGGTTTTTCCAATATAAATATGGGTTTTTCCAATGAAAAAATGAATATTTCCAACATAAAATGGGTTATTCCAATATAAATATGAGTTTTTCCAATGAAATAATGAATATTTCAAACTTAATATTGGTTTTTCCACGAATTTTTTGGGTTATTTCAATGAAAAATGCATATTTCCAACATTAAATGTGTTTTTCAAGTATAAATATTGGTTTTTCCACAATAATTATGCATATTTCCAACGTATCTTGGGTTTTTCCACGATTTTTATGGATTTTTCCAATGAAAAAATGTATATTTCCAACATAAAATGGGTTTTTCCAATATAAATATAGGTTTTTCCATTGAAATAATGTATATTTCCAACTTAATAATGGTTTTTCCACAATAATTATGCATATTTCCAACGTATCTTGTGCTTTTCCACAATTTTTATGGGTTTTTCAAATGCAAAAATGTATATTTCCAACTTAAAATGGGATTTTACAATAAAAATATGGGTTTTTCCAATGAAAAAATGAATATTTCCAACATAAAATGGGTTATTCCAATATAAATATGAGTTTTTCCAATGAAATAATGAATATTTCAAACTTAATATTGGTTTTTCCACGAATTTTTTGGGTTATTTCAATGAAAAATGCATATTTCCAACATTTAATGGGTTTTTCAAGTATAAATATTGGTTTTTCCTCAATAATTATGCATATTTCCAACGTATCTTGGGTTTTTCCACGATTTTTATGGGGTTTTCCAATGAAATAATGAATATTTCCAACATAAAATGGGTTATTCCAATATAAATATGAGTTTTTCCAATGAAATAATGTATATTTCAAACTTAATAATGGTTTTTCCACGAATTTTATGGGTTATTTCAATGAAAAATGCATATTTCCAACATTAAATGGGTTTTTCAAGTATAAATATTGGTTTTTCCAATAATTATGTATATTTCTAACGTATCTTGGGTTTTTCCAATGCAAAAATGTATATTTCCAACTTAAAATGGGATTTTACAATAAAAATATGGGTTTTTCCAATGAAATAATGTATATTTCAAACTTAATAATGGTTATTCCACAATAATTATGCATATTTCCAACGTATCTTGGGTTTTTCCACGATTTTTATGGGTTTTTCCAATGAAAAAATGAATATTTCCAACATAAAATGGGTTATTCCAATATAAATATGAGTTTTTCCAATGAAATAATGTATATTTCAAACTTAATATTGGTTTTTCCACGAATTTTATGGGTTTTTCAAATGAAAAAATTTATATTTCCAACATAAAATGGGTTTTTCCAATAAAAATATGGGTTTTTCCAATGCAAAAATGTATATTTCCAACTTAATAATGGTTATTCCACAATAATTATGCATATTTCCAACGTATCTTGGGTTTTTCCACGATTTTTATGGGTTTTTCCATTGAAATAATGTATATTTCCAACTTAATAATGGTTTTTCCACAATAATTATGCATATTTCCAACGTATCTTGGGTTTTTCCAATGAAAAAATTTATATTTCCAACATAAAATGGGTTTTTCCAATATAAATATGGGTTTTTCCATTGAAATAATGTATATTTCCAAGTTAATAATGGTTTTTCCACAATAATTATGCATATTTCCAACGTATCTTGTGCTTTTCCACAATTTTTATGGGTTTTTCAAATGCAAAAATGTATATTTCCAACTTAAAATGGGATTTTACAATAAAAATATGGGTTTTTCCAATGAAAAAATGAATATTTTCAACATAAAATGGGTTTTTCCAATATAAATATGGGTTTTTCCAATGAAAAAATGAATATTTCCAACATAAAATGGGTTATTCCAATATAAATATGAGTTTTTCCAATGAAATAATGAATATTTCAAACTTAATATTGGTTTTTCCACGAATTTTTTGGGTTATTTCAATGAAAAATGCATATTTCCAACATTAAATGTGTTTTTCAAGTATAAATATTGGTTTTTCCACAATAATTATGCATATTTCCAACGTATCTTGGGTTTTTCCACGATTTTTATGGATTTTTCCAATGAAAAAATTTATATTTCCAACATAAAATGGGTTTTTCCAATATAAATATAGGTTTTTCCATTGAAATAATGTATATTTCCAACTTAATAATGGTTTTTCCACAATAATTATGCATATTTCCAACGTATCTTGTGCTTTTCCACAATTTTTATGGGTTTTTCAAATGCAAAAATGTATATTTCCAACTTAAAATGGGATTTTACAATAAAAATATGGGTTTTTCCAATGAAAAAATGAATATTTCCAACATAAAATGGGTTATTCCAATATAAATATGAGTTTTTCCAATGAAATAATGAATATTTCAAACTTAATATTGGTTTTTCCACGAATTTTTTGGGTTATTTCAATGAAAAATGCATATTTCCAACATTAAATGGGTTTTTCAAGTATAAATATTGGTTTTTCCTCAATAATTATGCATATTTCCAACGTATCTTGGGTTTTTCCACGATTTTTATGGGGTTTTCCAATGAAATAATGAATATTTCCAACATAAAATGGGTTATTCCAATATAAATATGAGTTTTTCCAATGAAATAATGTATATTTCAAACTTAATAATGGTTTTTCCACGAATTTTATGGGTTATTTCAATGAAAAATGCATATTTCCAACATTAAATGGGTTTTTCAAGTATAAATATTGGTTTTTCCAATAATTATGTATATTTCTAACGTATCTTGGGATTTTCCAATGCAAAAATGTATATTTCCAACTTAAAATGGAATTTTACAATAAAAATATGGGTTTTTCCAATGAAATAATGTATATTTCAAACTTAATAATGGTTATTCCACAATAATTATGCATATTTCCAACGTATCTTGGGTTTTTCCACGATTTTTATGGGTTTTTCCAATGAAAAAATGAATATTTCCAACATAAAATGGGTTATTCCAATATAAATATGAGTTTTTCCAATGAAATAATGTATATTTCAAACTTAATATTGGTTTTTCCACGAATTTTATCGGTTTTTCAAATGAAAAAATGAATATTTCCAACATAAAATGGGTTTTTCCAATATAAATATGGGTTTTTCCATTGAAATAATGTATATTTCCAACTTAATAATGGTTTTTCCACAATAATTATGCATATTTCCAACGTATCTTGTGCTTTTCCACAATTTTTATGGGTTTTTCAAATGCAAAAATGTATATTTCCAACTTAAAATGGGATTTTACAATAATAATATGGGTTTTTCCAATGAAAAAATGAATATTTCCAACATAAAATGGGTTATTCCAATATAAATATGAGTTTTTCCAATGAAATAATGTATATTTCAAACTTAATAATGGTTTTTCCACGAATTTTATGGGTTTTTCAAATGAAAAATGTATATTTCCAACTTAAAATGGGATTTTACAATAATAATATGGGTTTTTCCAATGAAAAAATGAATATTTTCAACATAAAATGGGTTTTTCCAATATAAATATGGGTTTTTCCAATGAAAAAATGAATATTTCCAACATAAAATGGGTTATTCCAATATAAATATGAGTTTTTCCAATGAAATAATGAATATTTCAAACTTAATATTGGTTTTTCCACGATTTTTTTGGGTTTTTCCAATGAAAAAATGAATATTTCCAACATAAAATGGGTTATTCCAATATAAATATGAGTTTTTCCAATGAAATAATGTATATTTCAAACTTAATAATGGTTTTTCCACGAATTTTATGGGTTATTTCAATGAAAAATGCATATTTCCAACATTAAATGGGTTTTTCAAGTATAAATATTGGTTTTTCCAATAATTATGTATATTTCTAACGTATCTTGGGTTTTTCCAATGCAAAAATGTATATTTCCAACTTAAAATGGGATTTTACAATAAAAATATGGGTTTTTCCAATGAAATAATGTATATTTCCAACTTAATAATGGTTATTCCACAATAATTATGCATATTTCCAACGTATCTTGGGTTTTTCCACGATTTTTATGGGTTTTTCCAATGAAAAAATGAATATTTCCAACATAAAATGGGTTATTCCAATATAAATATGAGTTTTTCCAATGAAATAATGTATATTTCAAACTTAATATTGGTTTTTCCACGAATTTTATCGGTTTTTCAAATGAAAAAATGAATATTTCCAACATAAAATGGGTTTTTCCAATATAAATATGGGTTTTTCCATTGAAATAATGTATATTTCCAACTTAATAATGGTTTTTCCACAATAATTATGCATATTTCCAACGTATCTTGGGTTTTTCCACGATTTTTATGGGTTTTTCCAATGAAAAAATGTATATTTCCAACATAAAATGGGTTTTTCCAATATAAATATGGGTTTTTCCATTGAAATAATGTATATTTCCAACTTAATAATGGTTTTTCCACAATAATTATGCATATTTCCAACGTATCTTGTGCTTTTCCACAATTTTTATGGGTTTTTCAAATGCAAAAATGAATATTTCCAACATAAAATGGGTTTTTCCAATATAAATATGGGTTTTTCCATTGAAATAATGTATATTTCCAACTTAATAATGGTTTTTCCACAATAATTATGCATATTTCCAACGTATCTTGGGTTTTTCCAATGAAAAAATTTATATTTCCAACATAAAATGGGTTTTTCCAATATAAATATGGGTTTTTCCATTGAAATAATGTATATTTCCAACTTAATAATGGTTTTTCCACAATAATTATGCATATTTCCAACGTATCTTGTGCTTTTCCACAATTTTTATGGGTTTTTCAAATGCAAAAATGTATATTTCCAACTTAAAATGGGATTTTACAATAATAATATGGGTTTTTCCAATGAAAAAATGAATATTTTCAACATAAAATGGGTTTTTCCAATATAAATATGGGTTTTTCCAATGAAAAAATGAATATTTCCAACATAAAATGGGTTATTCCAATATAAATATGAGTTTTTCCAATGAAATAATGAATATTTCAAACTTAATATTGGTTTTTCCACGATTTTTTTGGGTTTTTCCAATGAAAAAATGAATATTTCCAACATAAAATGGGTTATTCCAATATAAATATGAGTTTTTCCAATGAAATAATGTATATTTCAAACTTAATAATGGTTTTTCCACGAATTTTATGGGTTATTTCAATGAAAAATGCATATTTCCAACATTAAATGGGTTTTTCAAGTATAAATATTGGTTTTTCCAATAATTATGTATATTTCTAACGTATCTTGGGTTTTTCCAATGCAAAAATGTATATTTCCAACTTAAAATGGGATTTTACAATAAAAATATGGGTTTTTCCAATGAAATAATGTATATTTCAAACTTAATATTGGTTTTTCCACGAATTTTATGGGTTTTTCAAATGAAAAAATTTATATTTCCAACATAAAATGGGTTTTTCCAATATAAATATGGGTTTTTCCATTGAAATAATGTATATTTCCAACTTAATAATGGTTTTTCCACAATAATTATGCATATTTCCAACGTATCTTGTGCTTTTCCACAATTTTTATGGGTTTTTCAAATGCAAAAATGTATATTTCCAACTTAAAATGGGATTTTACAATAAAAATATGGGTTTTTCCAATGAAAAAATGAATATTTTCAACATAAAATGGGTTTTTCCAATATAAATATGGGTTTTTCCAATGAAAAAATGAATATTTCCAACATAAAATGGGTTATTCCAATATAAATATGAGTTTTTCCAATGAAATAATGAATATTTCAAACTTAATATTGGTTTTTCCACGAATTTTTTGGGTTATTTCAATGAAAAATGCATATTTCCAACATTAAATGTGTTTTTCAAGTATAAATATTGGTTTTTCCACAATAATTATGCATATTTCCAACGTATCTTGGGTTTTTCCACGATTTTTATGGATTTTTCCAATGAAAAAATGTATATTTCCAACATAAAATGGGTTTTTCCAATATAAATATAGGTTTTTCCATTGAAATAATGTATATTTCCAACTTAATAATGGTTTTTCCACAATAATTATGCATATTTCCAACGTATCTTGTGCTTTTCCACAATTTTTATGGGTTTTTCAAATGCAAAAATGTATATTTCCAACTTAAAATGGGATTTTACAATAAAAATATGGGTTTTTCCAATGAAAAAATGAATATTTCCAACATAAAATGGGTTATTCCAATATAAATATGAGTTTTTCCAATGAAATAATGAATATTTCAAACTTAATATTGGTTTTTCCACGAATTTTTTGGGTTATTTCAATGAAAAATGCATATTTCCAACATTTAATGGGTTTTTCAAGTATAAATATTGGTTTTTCCTCAATAATTATGCATATTTCCAACGTATCTTGGGTTTTTCCACGATTTTTATGGGGTTTTCCAATGAAATAATGAATATTTCCAACATAAAATGGGTTATTCCAATATAAATATGAGTTTTTCCAATGAAATAATGTATATTTCAAACTTAATAATGGTTTTTCCACGAATTTTATGGGTTATTTCAATGAAAAATGCATATTTCCAACATTAAATGGGTTTTTCAAGTATAAATATTGGTTTTTCCAATAATTATGTATATTTCTAACGTATCTTGGGTTTTTCCAATGCAAAAATGTATATTTCCAACTTAAAATGGGATTTTACAATAAAAATATGGGTTTTTCCAATGAAATAATGTATATTTCAAACTTAATAATGGTTATTCCACAATAATTATGCATATTTCCAACGTATCTTGGGTTTTTCCACGATTTTTATGGGTTTTTCCAATGAAAAAATGAATATTTCCAACATAAAATGGGTTATTCCAATATAAATATGAGTTTTTCCAATGAAATAATGTATATTTCAAACTTAATATTGGTTTTTCCACGAATTTTATGGGTTTTTCAAATGAAAAAATTTATATTTCCAACATAAAATGGGTTTTTCCAATATAAATATGGGTTTTTCCATTGAAATAATGTATATTTCCAACTTAATAATGGTTTTTCCACAATAATTATGCATATTTCCAACGTATCTTGTGCTTTTCCACAATTTTTATGGGTTTTTCAAATGCAAAAATGTATATTTCCAACTTAAAATGGGATTTTACAATAAAAATATGGGTTTTTCCAATGAAAAAATGAATATTTTCAACATAAAATGGGTTTTTCCAATATAAATATGGGTTTTTCCAATGAAAAAATGAATATTTCCAACATAAAATGGGTTATTCCAATATAAATATGAGTTTTTCCAATGAAATAATGAATATTTCAAACTTAATATTGGTTTTTCCACGAATTTTTTGGGTTATTTCAATGAAAAATGCATATTTCCAACATTAAATGTGTTTTTCAAGTATAAATATTGGTTTTTCCACAATAATTATGCATATTTCCAACGTATCTTGGGTTTTTCCACGATTTTTATGGATTTTTCCAATGAAAAAATGTATATTTCCAACATAAAATGGGTTTTTCCAATATAAATATAGGTTTTTCCATTGAAATAATGTATATTTCCAACTTAATAAAGGTTTTTCCACAATAATTATGCATATTTCCAACGTATCTTGTGCTTTTCCACAATTTTTATGGGTTTTTCAAATGCAAAAATGTATATTTCCAACTTAAAATGGGATTTTACAATAAAAATATGGGTTTTTCCAATGAAAAAATGAATATTTCCAACATAAAATGGGTTATTCCAATATAAATATGAGTTTTTCCAATGAAATAATGAATATTTCAAACTTAATATTGGTTTTTCCACGAATTTTTTGGGTTATTTCAATGAAAAATGCATATTTCCAACATTAAATGGGTTTTTCAAGTATAAATATTGGTTTTTCCTCAATAATTATGCATATTTCCAACGTATCTTGAGTTTTTCCACGATTTTTATGGGGTTTTCCAATGAAATAATGAATATTTCCAACATAAAATGGGTTATTCCAATATAAATATGAGTTTTTCCAATGAAATAATGTATATTTCAAACTTAATAATGGTTTTTCCACGAATTTTATGGGTTATTTCAATGAAAAATGCATATTTCCAACATTAAATGGGTTTTTCAAGTATAAATATTGGTTTTTCCAATAATTATGTATATTTCTAACGTATCTTGGGATTTTCCAATGCAAAAATGTATATTTCCAACTTAAAATGGGATTTTACAACAAAAATATGGGTTTTTCCAATGAAAAAATGAATATTTTCAACATAAAATGGGTTTTTCCAATATAAATATGGGTTTTTCCAATGAAAAAATGAATATTTCCAACATAAAATGGGTTATTCCAATATAAATATGAGTTTTTCCAATGAAATAATGAATATTTCAAACTTAATATTGGTTTTTCCACGATTTTTTTGGGTTTTTCCAATGAAAAAATGAATATTTCCAACATAAAATGGGTTATTCCAATATAAATATGAGTTTTTCCAATGAAATAATGTATATTTCAAACTTAATAATGGTTTTTCCACGAATTTTATGGGTTATTTCAATGAAAAATGCATATTTCCAACATTAAATGGGTTTTTCAAGTATAAATATTGGTTTTTCCAATAATTATGTATATTTCTAACGTATCTTGGGATTTTCCAATGCAAAAATGTATATTTCCAACTTAAAATGGGATTTTACAACAAAAATATGGGTTTTTCCAATGAAAAAATGAATATTTTCAACATAAAATGGGTTTTTCCAATATAAATATGGGTTTTTCCAATGAAAAAATGAATATTTCCAACATAAAATGGGTTATTCCAATATAAATATGAGTTTTTCCAATGAAATAATGAATATTTCAAACTTAATATTGGTTTTTCCACGATTTTTTTGGGTTTTTCCAATGAAAAAATGAATATTTCCAACATAAAATGGGTTATTCCAATATAAATATGAGTTTTTCCAATGAAATAATGTATATTTCAAACTTAATAATGGTTTTTCCACGAATTTTATGGGTTTTTCAAATGAAAAATGTATATTTCCAACTTAAAATGGGATTTTACAATAATAATATGGGTTTTTCCAATGAAAAAATGAATATTTTCAACATAAAATGGGTTTTTCCAATATAAATATGGGTTTTTCCAATGAAAAAATGAATATTTCCAACATAAAATGGGTTATTCCAATATAAATATGAGTTTTTCCAATGAAATAATGAATATTTCAAACTTAATATTGGTTTTTCCACGATTTTTTTGGGTTTTTCCAATGAAAAAATGAATATTTCCAACATAAAATGGGTTATTCCAATATAAATATGAGTTTTTCCAATGAAATAATGTATATTTCAAACTTAATAATGGTTTTTCCACGAATTTTATGGGTTATTTCAATGAAAAATGCATATTTCCAACATTAAATGGGTTTTTCAAGTATAAATATTGGTTTTTCCAATAATTATGTATATTTCTAACGTATCTTGGGTTTTTCCAATGCAAAAATGTATATTTCCAACTTAAAATGGGATTTTACAATAAAAATATGGGTTTTTCCAATGAAATAATGTATATTTCAAACTTAATAATGGTTATTCCACAATAATTATGCATATTTCCAACGTATCTTGGGTTTTTCCACGATTTTTATGGGTTTTTCCAATGAAAAAATGAATATTTCCAACATAAAATGGGTTATTCCAATATAAATATGAGTTTTTCCAATGAAATAATGTATATTTCAAACTTAATATTGGTTTTTCCACGAATTTTATGGGTTTTTCAAATGAAAAAATGAATATTTCCAACATAAAATGGGTTTTTCCAATATAAATATGGGTTTTTCCATTGAAATAATGTATATTTCCAACTTAATAATGGTTTTTCCACAATAATTATGCATATTTCCAACGTATCTTGGGTTTTTCCAATGAAAAAATTTATATTTCCAACATAAAATGGGTTTTTCCAATATAAATATGGGTTTTTCCATTGAAATAATGTATATTTCCAACTTAATAATGGTTTTTCCACAATAATTATGCATATTTCCAACGTATCTTGTGCTTTTCCACAATTTTTATGGGTTTTTCAAATGCAAAAATGTATATTTCCAACTTAAAATGGGATTTTACAATAAAAATATGGGTTTTTCCAATGAAAAAATGAATATTTTCAACATAAAATGGGTTTTTCCAATATAAATATGGGTTTTTCCAATGAAAAAATGAATATTTCCAACATAAAATGGGTTATTCCAATATAAATATGAGTTTTTCCAATGAAATAATGAATATTTCAAACTTAATATTGGTTTTTCCACGAATTTTTTGGGTTATTTCAATGAAAAATGCATATTTCCAACATTAAATGTGTTTTTCAAGTATAAATATTGGTTTTTCCACAATAATTATGCATATTTCCAACGTATCTTGGGTTTTTCCACGATTTTTATGGATTTTTCCAATGAAAAAATGTATATTTCCAACATAAAATGGGTTTTTCCAATATAAATATAGGTTTTTCCATTGAAATAATGTATATTTCCAACTTAATAATGGTTTTTCCACAATAATTATGCATATTTCCAACGTATCTTGTGCTTTTCCACAATTTTTATGGGTTTTTCAAATGCAAAAATGTATATTTCCAACTTAAAATGGGATTTTACAATAAAAATATGGGTTTTTCCAATGAAAAAATGAATATTTCCAACATAAAATGGGTTATTCCAATATAAATATGAGTTTTTCCAATGAAATAATGAATATTTCAAACTTAATATTGGTTTTTCCACGAATTTTTTGGGTTATTTCAATGAAAAATGCATATTTCCAACATTAAATGGGTTTTTCAAGTATAAATATTGGTTTTTCCTCAATAATTATGCATATTTCCAACGTATCTTGGGTTTTTCCACGATTTTTATGGGGTTTTCCAATGAAATAATGAATATTTCCAACATAAAATGGGTTATTCCAATATAAATATGAGTTTTTCCAATGAAATAATGTATATTTCAAACTTAATAATGGTTTTTCCACGAATTTTATGGGTTATTTCAATGAAAAATGCATATTTCCAACATTAAATGGGTTTTTCAAGTATAAATATTGGTTTTTCCAATAATTATGTATATTTCTAACGTATCTTGGGATTCTCCAATGCAAAAATGTATATTTCCAACTTAAAATGGGATTTTACAATAATAATATGGGTTTTTCCAATGAAAAAATGAATATTTTCAACATAAAATGGGTTTTTCCAATATAAATATGGGTTTTTCCAATGAAAAAATGAATATTTCCAACATAAAATGGGTTATTCCAATATAAATATGAGTTTTTCCAATGAAATAATGAATATTTCAAACTTAATATTGGTTTTTCCACGATTTTTTTGGGTTTTTCCAATGAAAAAATGAATATTTCCAACATAAAATGGGTTATTCCAATATAAATATGAGTTTTTCCAATGAAATAATGTATATTTCAAACTTAATAATGGTTTTTCCACGAATTTTATGGGTTTTTCAAATGAAAAATGTATATTTCCAACTTAAAATGGGATTTTACAATAATAATATGGGTTTTTCCAATGAAAAAATGAATATTTTCAACATAAAATGGGTTTTTCCAATATAAATATGGGTTTTTCCAATGAAAAAATGAATATTTCCAACATAAAATGGGTTATTCCAATATAAATATGAGTTTTTCCAATGAAATAATGAATATTTCAAACTTAATATTGGTTTTTCCACGATTTTTTTGGGTTTTTCCAATGAAAAAATGAATATTTCCAACATAAAATGGGTTATT
Source organism: Rhopalosiphum nymphaeae (assembly GCA_036289425.1). Classification (NCBI taxonomy): domain Eukaryota; kingdom Metazoa; phylum Arthropoda; class Insecta; order Hemiptera; family Aphididae; genus Rhopalosiphum; species Rhopalosiphum nymphaeae. The sequence goes on along the minus strand of JAZAQC010000006.1, from coordinate 5,622,608 downwards.
CCAATATAAATATGAGTTTTTCCAATGAAATAATGTATATTTCAAACTTAATAATGGTTTTTCCACGAATTTTATGGGTTATTTCAATGAAAAATGCATATTTCCAACATTAAATGGGTTTTTCAAGTATAAATATTGGTTTTTCCAATAATTATGTATATTTCTAACGTATCTTGGGTTTTTCCAATGCAAAAATGTATATTTCCAACTTAAAATGGGATTTTACAATAAAAATATGGGTTTTTCCAATGAAATAATGTATATTTCAAACTTAATAATGGTTATTCCACAATAATTATGCATATTTCCAACGTATCTTGGGTTTTTCCACGATTTTTATGGGTTTTTCCAATGAAAAAATGAATATTTCCAACATAAAATGGGTTATTCCAATATAAATATGAGTTTTTCCAATGAAATAATGTATATTTCAAACTTAATATTGGTTTTTCCACGAATTTTATGGGTTTTTCAAATGAAAAAATTTATATTTCCAACATAAAATGGGTTTTTCCAATATAAATATGGGTTTTTCCATTGAAATAATGTATATTTCCAACTTAATAATGGTTTTTCCACAATAATTATGCATATTTCCAACGTATCTTGTGCTTTTCCACAATTTTTATGGGTTTTTCAAATGCAAAAATGTATATTTCCAACTTAAAATGGGATTTTACAATAAAAATATGGGTTTTTCCAATGAAAAAATGAATATTTTCAACATAAAATGGGTTTTTCCAATATAAATATGGGTTTTTCCAATGAAAAAATGAATATTTCCAACATAAAATGGGTTATTCCAATATAAATATGAGTTTTTCCAATGAAATAATGAATATTTCAAACTTAATATTGGTTTTTCCACGAATTTTTTGGGTTATTTCAATGAAAAATGCATATTTCCAACATTAAATGTGTTTTTCAAGTATAAATATTGGTTTTTCCACAATAATTATGCATATTTCCAACGTATCTTGGGTTTTTCCACGATTTTTATGGATTTTTCCAATGAAAAAATGTATATTTCCAACATAAAATGGGTTTTTCCAATATAAATATAGGTTTTTCCATTGAAATAATGTATATTTCCAACTTAATAATGGTTTTTCCACAATAATTATGCATATTTCCAACGTATCTTGTGCTTTTCCACAATTTTTATGGGTTTTTCAAATGCAAAAATGTATATTTCCAACTTAAAATGGGATTTTACAATAAAAATATGGGTTTTTCCAATGAAAAAATGAATATTTCCAACATAAAATGGGTTATTCCAATATAAATATGAGTTTTTCCAATGAAATAATGAATATTTCAAACTTAATATTGGTTTTTCCACGAATTTTTTGGGTTATTTCAATGAAAAATGCATATTTCCAACATTTAATGGGTTTTTCAAGTATAAATATTGGTTTTTCCTCAATAATTATGCATATTTCCAACGTATCTTGGGTTTTTCCACGATTTTTATGGGGTTTTCCAATGAAATAATGAATATTTCCAACATAAAATGGGTTATTCCAATATAAATATGAGTTTTTCCAATGAAATAATGTATATTTCAAACTTAATAATGGTTTTTCCACGAATTTTATGGGTTATTTCAATGAAAAATGCATATTTCCAACATTAAATGGGTTTTTCAAGTATAAATATTGGTTTTTCCAATAATTATGTATATTTCTAACGTATCTTGGGTTTTTCCAATGCAAAAATGTATATTTCCAACTTAAAATGGGATTTTACAATAAAAATATGGGTTTTTCCAATGAAATAATGTATATTTCAAACTTAATAATGGTTATTCCACAATAATTATGCATATTTCCAACGTATCTTGGGTTTTTCCACGATTTTTATGGGTTTTTCCAATGAAAAAATGAATATTTCCAACATAAAATGGGTTATTCCAATATAAATATGAGTTTTTCCAATGAAATAATGTATATTTCAAACTTAATATTGGTTTTTCCACGAATTTTATGGGTTTTTCAAATGAAAAAATTTATATTTCCAACATAAAATGGGTTTTTCCAATATAAATATGGGTTTTTCCATTGAAATAATGTATATTTCCAACTTAATAATGGTTTTTCCACAATAATTATGCATATTTCCAACGTATCTTGTGCTTTTCCACAATTTTTATGGGTTTTTCAAATGCAAAAATGTATATTTCCAACTTAAAATGGGATTTTACAATAAAAATATGGGTTTTTCCAATGAAAAAATGAATATTTTCAACATAAAATGGGTTTTTCCAATATAAATATGGGTTTTTCCAATGAAAAAATGAATATTTCCAACATAAAATGGGTTATTCCAATATAAATATGAGTTTTTCCAATGAAATAATGAATATTTCAAACTTAATATTGGTTTTTCCACGAATTTTTTGGGTTATTTCAATGAAAAATGCATATTTCCAACATTAAATGTGTTTTTCAAGTATAAATATTGGTTTTTCCACAATAATTATGCATATTTCCAACGTATCTTGGGTTTTTCCACGATTTTTATGGATTTTTCCAATGAAAAAATGTATATTTCCAACATAAAATGGGTTTTTCCAATATAAATATAGGTTTTTCCATTGAAATAATGTATATTTCCAACTTAATAAAGGTTTTTCCACAATAATTATGCATATTTCCAACGTATCTTGTGCTTTTCCACAATTTTTATGGGTTTTTCAAATGCAAAAATGTATATTTCCAACTTAAAATGGGATTTTACAATAAAAATATGGGTTTTTCCAATGAAAAAATGAATATTTCCAACATAAAATGGGTTATTCCAATATAAATATGAGTTTTTCCAATGAAATAATGAATATTTCAAACTTAATATTGGTTTTTCCACGAATTTTTTGGGTTATTTCAATGAAAAATGCATATTTCCAACATTAAATGGGTTTTTCAAGTATAAATATTGGTTTTTCCTCAATAATTATGCATATTTCCAACGTATCTTGAGTTTTTCCACGATTTTTATGGGGTTTTCCAATGAAATAATGAATATTTCCAACATAAAATGGGTTATTCCAATATAAATATGAGTTTTTCCAATGAAATAATGTATATTTCAAACTTAATAATGGTTTTTCCACGAATTTTATGGGTTATTTCAATGAAAAATGCATATTTCCAACATTAAATGGGTTTTTCAAGTATAAATATTGGTTTTTCCAATAATTATGTATATTTCTAACGTATCTTGGGATTTTCCAATGCAAAAATGTATATTTCCAACTTAAAATGGGATTTTACAACAAAAATATGGGTTTTTCCAATGAAAAAATGAATATTTTCAACATAAAATGGGTTTTTCCAATATAAATATGGGTTTTTCCAATGAAAAAATGAATATTTCCAACATAAAATGGGTTATTCCAATATAAATATGAGTTTTTCCAATGAAATAATGAATATTTCAAACTTAATATTGGTTTTTCCACGATTTTTTTGGGTTTTTCCAATGAAAAAATGAATATTTCCAACATAAAATGGGTTATTCCAATATAAATATGAGTTTTTCCAATGAAATAATGTATATTTCAAACTTAATAATGGTTTTTCCACGAATTTTATGGGTTTTTCAAATGAAAAATGTATATTTCCAACTTAAAATGGGATTTTACAATAATAATATGGGTTTTTCCAATGAAAAAATGAATATTTTCAACATAAAATGGGTTTTTCCAATATAAATATGGGTTTTTCCAATGAAAAAATGAATATTTCCAACATAAAATGGGTTATTCCAATATAAATATGAGTTTTTCCAATGAAATAATGAATATTTCAAACTTAATATTGGTTTTTCCACGATTTTTTTGGGTTTTTCCAATGAAAAAATGAATATTTCCAACATAAAATGGGTTATTCCAATATAAATATGAGTTTTTCCAATGAAATAATGTATATTTCAAACTTAATAATGGTTTTTCCACGAATTTTATGGGTTATTTCAATGAAAAATGCATATTTCCAACATTAAATGGGTTTTTCAAGTATAAATATTGGTTTTTCCAATAATTATGTATATTTCTAACGTATCTTGGGTTTTTCCAATGCAAAAATGTATATTTCCAACTTAAAATGGGATTTTACAATAAAAATATGGGTTTTTCCAATGAAATAATGTATATTTCAAACTTAATAATGGTTATTCCACAATAATTATGCATATTTCCAACGTATCTTGGGTTTTTCCACGATTTTTATGGGTTTTTCCAATGAAAAAATGAATATTTCCAACATAAAATGGGTTATTCCAATATAAATATGAGTTTTTCCAATGAAATAATGTATATTTCAAACTTAATATTGGTTTTTCCACGAATTTTATGGGTTTTTCAAATGAAAAAATGAATATTTCCAACATAAAATGGGTTTTTCCAATATAAATATGGGTTTTTCCATTGAAATAATGTATATTTCCAACTTAATAATGGTTTTTCCACAATAATTATGCATATTTCCAACGTATCTTGGGTTTTTCCAATGAAAAAATTTATATTTCCAACATAAAATGGGTTTTTCCAATATAAATATGGGTTTTTCCATTGAAATAATGTATATTTCCAACTTAATAATGGTTTTTCCACAATAATTATGCATATTTCCAACGTATCTTGTGCTTTTCCACAATTTTTATGGGTTTTTCAAATGCAAAAATGTATATTTCCAACTTAAAATGGGATTTTACAATAAAAATATGGGTTTTTCCAATGAAAAAATGAATATTTTCAACATAAAATGGGTTTTTCCAATATAAATATGGGTTTTTCCAATGAAAAAATGAATATTTCCAACATAAAATGGGTTATTCCAATATAAATATGAGTTTTTCCAATGAAATAATGAATATTTCAAACTTAATATTGGTTTTTCCACGAATTTTTTGGGTTATTTCAATGAAAAATGCATATTTCCAACATTAAATGTGTTTTTCAAGTATAAATATTGGTTTTTCCACAATAATTATGCATATTTCCAACGTATCTTGGGTTTTTCCACGATTTTTATGGATTTTTCCAATGAAAAAATGTATATTTCCAACATAAAATGGGTTTTTCCAATATAAATATAGGTTTTTCCATTGAAATAATGTATATTTCCAACTTAATAATGGTTTTTCCACAATAATTATGCATATTTCCAACGTATCTTGTGCTTTTCCACAATTTTTATGGGTTTTTCAAATGCAAAAATGTATATTTCCAACTTAAAATGGGATTTTACAATAAAAATATGGGTTTTTCCAATGAAAAAATGAATATTTCCAACATAAAATGGGTTATTCCAATATAAATATGAGTTTTTCCAATGAAATAATGAATATTTCAAACTTAATATTGGTTTTTCCACGAATTTTTTGGGTTATTTCAATGAAAAATGCATATTTCCAACATTAAATGGGTTTTTCAAGTATAAATATTGGTTTTTCCTCAATAATTATGCATATTTCCAACGTATCTTGGGTTTTTCCACGATTTTTATGGGGTTTTCCAATGAAATAATGAATATTTCCAACATAAAATGGGTTATTCCAATATAAATATGAGTTTTTCCAATGAAATAATGTATATTTCAAACTTAATAATGGTTTTTCCACGAATTTTATGGGTTATTTCAATGAAAAATGCATATTTCCAACATTAAATGGGTTTTTCAAGTATAAATATTGGTTTTTCCAATAATTATGTATATTTCTAACGTATCTTGGGATTCTCCAATGCAAAAATGTATATTTCCAACTTAAAATGGGATTTTACAATAATAATATGGGTTTTTCCTATGAAAAAATGAATATTTTCAACATAAAATGGGTTTTTCCAATATAAATATGGGTTTTTCCAATGAAAAAATGAATATTTCCAACATAAAATGGGTTATTCCAATATAAATATGAGTTTTTCCAATGAAATAATGAATATTTCAAACTTAATATTGGTTTTTCCACGATTTTTTTGGGTTTTTCCAATGAAAAAATGAATATTTCCAACATAAAATGGGTTATTCCAATATAAATATGAGTTTTTCCAATGAAATAATGTATATTTCAAACTTAATAATGGTTTTTCCACGAATTTTATGGGTTTTTCAAATGAAAAATGTATATTTCCAACTTAAAATGGGATTTTACAATAATAATATGGGTTTTTCCAATGAAAAAATGAATATTTTCAACATAAAATGGGTTTTTCCAATATAAATATGGGTTTTTCCAATGAAAAAATGAATATTTCCAACATAAAATGGGTTATTCCAATATAAATATGAGTTTTTCCAATGAAATAATGAATATTTCAAACTTAATATTGGTTTTTCCACGATTTTTTTGGGTTTTTCCAATGAAAAAATGAATATTTCCAACATAAAATTGGTTATTCCAATATAAATATGAGTTTTTCCAATGAAATAATGTATATTTCAAACTTAATAATGGTTTTTCCACGAATTTTATGGGTTATTTCAATGAAAAATGCATATTTCCAACATTAAATGGGTTTTTCAAGTATAAATATTGGTTTTTCCAATAATTATGTATATTTCTAACGTATCTTGGGTTTTTCCAATGCAAAAATGTATATTTCCAACTTAAAATGGGATTTTACAATAAAAATATGGGTTTTTCCAATGAAATAATGTATATTTCAAACTTAATAATGGTTATTCCACAATAATTATGCATATTTCCAACGTATCTTGGGTTTTTCCACGATTTTTATGGGTTTTTCCAATGAAAAAATGAATATTTCCAACATAAAATGGGTTATTCCAATATAAATATGAGTTTTTCCAATGAAATAATGTATATTTCAAACTTAATATTGGTTTTTCCACGAATTTTATGGGTTTTTCAAATGAAAAAATGAATATTTCCAACATAAAATGGGTTTTTCCAATATAAATATGGGTTTTTCCATTGAAATAATGTATATTTCCAACTTAATAATGGTTTTTCCACAATAATTATGCATATTTCCAACGTATCTTGGGTTTTTCCAATGAAAAAATTTATATTTCCAACATAAAATGGGTTTTTCCAATATAAATATGGGTTTTTCCATTGAAATAATGTATATTTCCAACTTAATAATGGTTTTTCCACAATAATTATGCATATTTCCAACGTATCTTGTGCTTTTCCACAATTTTTATGGGTTTTTCAAATGCAAAAATGTATATTTCCAACTTAAAATGGGATTTTACAATAAAAATATGGGTTTTTCCAATGAAAAAATGAATATTTTCAACATAAAATGGGTTTTTCCAATATAAATATGGGTTTTTCCAATGAAAAAATGAATATTTCCAACATAAAATGGGTTATTCCAATATAAATATGAGTTTTTCCAATGAAATAATGAATATTTCAAACTTAATATTGGTTTTTCCACGAATTTTTTGGGTTATTTCAATGAAAAATGCATATTTCCAACATTAAATGGGTTTTTCAAGTATAAATATTGGTTTTTCCTCAATAATTATGCATATTTCCAACGTATCTTGGGTTTTTCCACGATTTTTATGGGGTTTTCCAATGAAATAATGAATATTTCCAACATAAAATGGGTTATTCCAATATAAATATGAGTTTTTCCAATGAAATAATGTATATTTCAAACTTAATAATGGTTTTTCCACGAATTTTATGGGTTATTTCAATGAAAAATGCATATTTCCAACATTAAATGGGTTTTTCAAGTATAAATATTGGTTTTTCCAATAATTATGTATATTTCTAACGTATCTTGGGATTTTCCAATGCAAAAATGTATATTTCCAACTTAAAATGGGATTTTACAATAAAAATATGGGTTTTTCCAATGAAATAATGTATATTTCAAACTTAATAATGGTTATTCCACAATAATTATGCATATTTCCAACGTATCTTGGGTTTTTCCACGATTTTTATGGATTTTTCCAATGAAAAAATGTATATTTCCAACATAAAATGGGTTTTTCCAATATAAATATAGGTTTTTCCATTGAAATAATGTATATTTCCAACTTAATAATGGTTTTTCCACAATAATTATGCATATTTCCAACGTATCTTGTGCTTTTCCACAATTTTTATGGGTTTTTCAAATGCAAAAATGTATATTTCCAACTTAAAATGGGATTTTACAATAAAAATATGGGTTTTTCCAATGAAAAATTGAATATTTCCAACATAAAATGGGTTATTCCAATATAAATATGAGTTTTTCCAATGAAATAATGAATATTTCAAACTTAATATTGGTTTTTCCACGAATTTTTTGGGTTATTTCAATGAAAAATGCATATTTCCAACATTAAATGGGTTTTTCAAGTATAAATATTGGTTTTTCCTCAATAATTATGCATATTTCCAACGTATCTTGGGTTTTTCCACGATTTTTATGGGGTTTTCCAATGAAATAATGAATATTTCCAACATAAAATGGGTTATTCCAATATAAATATGAGTTTTTCCAATGAAATAATGTATATTTCAAACTTAATAATGGTTTTTCCACGAATTTTATGGGTTATTTCAATGAAAAATGCATATTTCCAACATTAAATGGGTTTTTCAAGTATAAATATTGGTTTTTCCAATAATTATGTATATTTCTAACGTATCTTGGGATTTTCCAATGCAAAAATGTATATTTCCAACTTAAAATGGGATTTTACAACAAAAATATGGGTTTTTCCAATGAAAGAATGTATATTTCAAACTTAATAATGGTTATTCCACAATAATTATGCATATTTCCAACGTATCTTGGGTTTTTCCACGATTTTTATGGGTTTTTCCAATGAAAAAATGAATATTTCCAACATAAAATGGGTTATTCCAATATAAATATGAGTTTTTCCAATGAAATAATGTATATTTCAAACTTAATATTGGTTTTTCCACGAATTTTATCGGTTTTTCAAATGAACAAATGAATATTTCCAACATAAAATGGGTTTTTCCAATATAAATATGGGTTTTTCCATTGAAATAATGTATATTTCCAACTTAATAATGGTTTTTCCACAATAATTATGCATATTTCCAACGTATCTTGTGCTTTTCCACAATTTTTATGGGTTTTTCAAATGCAAAAATGTATATTTCCAACTTAAAATGGGATTTTACAATAATAATATGGGTTTTTCCAATGAAAAAATGAATATTTTCAACATAAAATGGGTTTTTCCAATATAAATATGGGTTTTTCCAATGAAAAAATGAATATTTCCAACATAAAATGGGTTATTCCAATATAAATATGAGTTTTTCCAATGAAATAATGAATATTTCAAACTTAATATTGGTTTTTCCACGATTTTTTTGGGTTTTTCCAATGAAAAAATGAATATTTCCAACATAAAATGGGTTATTCCAATATAAATATGAGTTTTTCCAATGAAATAATGTATATTTCAAACTTAATAATGGTTTTTCCACGAATTTTATGGGTTTTTCAAATGAAAAATGTATATTTCCAACTTAAAATGGGATTTTACAATAATAATATGGGTTTTTCCAATGAAAAAATGAATATTTTCAACATAAAATGGGTTTTTCCAATATAAATATGGGTTTTTCCAATGAAAAAATGAATATTTCCAACATAAAATGGGTTATTCCAATATAAATATGAGTTTTTCCAATGAAATAATGTATATTTCAAACTTAATAATGGTTTTTCCACGAATTTTATGGGTTATTTCAATGAAAAATGCATATTTCCAACATTAAATGGGTTTTTCAAGTATAAATATTGGTTTTTCCAATAATTATGTATATTTCTAACGTATCTTGGGTTTTTCCAATGCAAAAATGTATATTTCCAACTTAAAATGGGATTTTACAATAAAAATATGGGTTTTTCCAATGAAATAATGTATATTTCAAACTTAATAATGGTTATTCCACAATAATTATGCATATTTCCAACGTATCTTGGGTTTTTCCACGATTTTTATGGGTTTTTCCAATGAAAAAATGAATATTTCCAACATAAAATGGGTTATTCCAATATAAATATGAGTTTTTCCAATGAAATAATGTATATTTCAAACTTAATATTGGTTTTTCCACGAATTTTATGGGTTTTTCAAATGAAAAAATGAATATTTCCAACATAAAATGGGTTTTTCCAATATAAATATGGGTTTTTCCATTGAAATAATGTATATTTCCAACTTAATAATGGTTTTTCCACAATAATTATGCATATTTCCAACGTATCTTGGGTTTTTCCAATGAAAAAATTTATATTTCCAACATAAAATGGGTTTTTCCAATATAAATATGGGTTTTCCCATTGAAATAATGTATATTTCCAACTTAATAATGGTTTTTCCACAATAATTATGCATATTTCCAACGTATCTTGTGCTTTTCCACAATTTTTATGGGTTTTTCAAATGCAAAAATGTATATTTACAACTTAAAATGGGATTTTACAATAAAAATATGGGTTTTTCCAATGAAAAAATGAATATTTTCAACATAAAATGGGTTTTTCCAATATAAATATGGGTTTTTCCAATGAAAAAATGAATATTTCCAACATAAAATGGGTTATTCCAATATAAATATGAGTTTTTCCAATGAAATAATGAATATTTCAAACTTAATATTGGTTTTTCCACGAATTTTTTGGGTTATTTCAATGAAAAATGCATATTTCCAACATTAAATGGGTTTTTCAAGTATAAATATTGGTTTTTCCTCAATAATTATGCATATTTCCAACGTATCTTGGGTTTTTCCACGATTTTTATGGGGTTTTCCAATGAAATAATGAATATTTCCAACATAAAATGGGTTATTCCAATATAAATATGAGTTTTTCCAATGAAATAATGTATATTTCAAACTTAATAATGGTTTTTCCACGAATTTTATGGGTTATTTCAATGAAAAATGCATATTTCCAACATTAAATGGGTTTTTCAAGTATAAATATTGGTTTTTCCAATAATTATGTATATTTCTAACGTATCTTGGGATTCTCCAATGCAAAAATGTATATTTCCAACTTAAAATGGGATTTTACAATAAAAATATGGGTTTTTCCAATGAAATAATGTATATTTCAAACTTAATAATGGTTATTCCACAATAATTATGCATATTTCTAACGTATCTTGGGATTCTCCAATGCAAAAATGTATATTTCCAACATAAAATGGGTTATTCCAATATAAATATGAGTTTTTCCAATGAAATAATGTATATTTCAAACTTAATATTGGTTTTTCCACGAATTTTATCGGTTTTTCAAATGAAAAAATGAATATTTCCAACATAAAATGGGTTTTTCCAATATAAATATGGGTTTTTCCATTGAAATAATGTATATTTCCAACTTAATAATGGTTTTTCCACAATAATTATGCATATTTCCAACGTATCTTGTGCTTTTCCACAATTTTTATGGGTTTTTCAAATGCAAAAATGTATATTTCCAACTTAAAATGGGATTTTACAATAATAATATGGGTTTTTCCAATGAAAAAATGAATATTTTCAACATAAAATGGGTTTTTCCAATATAAATATGGGTTTTTCCAATGAAAAAATGAATATTTTCAACATAAAATGGGTTTTTCCAATATAAATATGGGTTTTTCCAATGAAAAAATGAATATTTCCAACATAAAATGGGTTATTCCAATATAAATATGAGTTTTTCCAATGAAATAATGAATATTTCAAACTTAATATTGGTTTTTCCACGATTTTTTTGGGTTTTTCCAATGAAAAAATGAATATTTCCAACATAAAATGGGTTATTCCAATATAAATATGAGTTTTTCCAATGAAATAATGTATATTTCAAACTTAATAATGGTTTTTCCACGAATTTTATGGGTTTTTCAAATGAAAAATGTATATTTCCAACTTAAAATGGGATTTTACAATAATAATATGGGTTTTTCCAATGAAAAAATGAATATTTTCAACATAAAATGGGTTTTTCCAATATAAATATGGGTTTTTCCAATGAAAAAATGAATATTTCCAACATAAAATGGGTTATTCCAATATAAATATGAGTTTTTCCAATGAAATAATGAATATTTCAAACTTAATATTGGTTTTTCCACGATTTTTTTGGGTTTTTCCAATGAAAAAATGAATATTTCCAACATAAAATGGGTTATTCCAATATAAATATGAGTTTTTCCAATGAAATAATGTATATTTCAAACTTAATAATGGTTTTTCCACGAATTTTATGGGTTATTTCAATGAAAAATGCATATTTCCAACATTAAATGGGTTTTTCAAGTATAAATATTGGTTTTTCCAATAATTATGTATATTTCTAACGTATCTTGGGTTTTTCCAATGCAAAAATGTATATTTCCAACTTAAAATGGGATTTTACAATAAAAATATGGGTTTTTCCAATGAAATAATGTATATTTCAAACTTAATAATGGTTATTCCACAATAATTATGCATATTTCCAACGTATCTTGGGTTTTTCCACGATTTTTATGGGTTTTTCCAATGAAAAAATGAATATTTCCAACATAAAATGGGTTATTCCAATATAAATATGAGTTTTTCCAATGAAATAATGTATATTTCAAACTTAATATTGGTTTTTCCACGAATTTTATGGGTTTTTCAAATGAAAAAATGAATATTTCCAACATAAAATGGGTTTTTCCAATATAAATATGGGTTTTTCCATTGAAATAATGTATATTTCCAACTTAATAATGGTTTTTCCACAATAATTATGCATATTTCCAACGTATCTTGGGTTTTTCCAATGAAAAAATTTATATTTCCAACATAAAATGGGTTTTTCCAATATAAATATGGGTTTTTCCATTGAAATAATGTATATTTCCAACTTAATAATGGTTTTTCCACAATAATTATGCATATTTCCAACGTATCTTGTGCTTTTCCACAATTTTTATGGGTTTTTCAAATGCAAAAATGTATATTTCCAACTTAAAATGGGATTTTACAATAAAAATATGGGTTTTTCCAATGAAAAAATGAATATTTTCAACATAAAATGGGTTTTTCCAATATAAATATGGGTTTTTCCAATGAAAAAATGAATATTTCCAACATAAAATGGGTTATTCCAATATAAATATGAGTTTTTCCAATGAAATAATGAATATTTCAAACTTAATATTGGTTTTTCCACGAATTTTTTGGGTTATTTCAATGAAAAATGCATATTTCCAACATTAAATGTGTTTTTCAAGTATAAATATTGGTTTTTCCACAATAATTATGCATATTTCCAACGTATCTTGGGTTTTTCCACGATTTTTATGGATTTTTCCAATGAAAAAATGTATATTTCCAACATAAAATGGGTTTTTCCAATATAAATATAGGTTTTTCCATTGAAATAATGTATATTTCCAACTTAATAATGGTTTTTCCACAATAATTATGCATATTTCCAACGTATCTTGTGCTTTTCCACAATTTTTATGGGTTTTTCAAATGCAAAAATGTATATTTCCAACTTAAAATGGGATTTTACAATAAAAATATGGGTTTTTCCAATGAAAAAATGAATATTTCCAACATAAAATGGGTTATTCCAATATAAATATGAGTTTTTCCAATGAAATAATGAATATTTCAAACTTAATATTGGTTTTTCCACGAATTTTTTGGGTTATTTCAATGAAAAATGCATATTTCCAACATTAAATGGGTTTTTCAAGTATAAATATTGGTTTTTCCTCAATAATTATGCATATTTCCAACGTATCTTGGGTTTTTCCACGATTTTTATGGGGTTTTCCAATGAAATAATGAATATTTCCAACATAAAATGGGTTATTCCAATATAAATATGAGTTTTTCCAATGAAATAATGTATATTTCAAACTTAATAATGGTTTTTCCACGAATTTTATGGGTTATTTCAATGAAAAATGCATATTTCCAACATTAAATGGGTTTTTCAAGTATAAATATTGGTTTTTCCAATAATTATGTATATTTCTAACGTATCTTGGGATTCTCCAATGCAAAAATGTATATTTCCAACTTAAAATGGGATTTTACAATAAAAATATGGGTTTTTCCAATGAAATAATGTATATTTCAAACTTAATAATGGTTATTCCACAATAATTATGCATATTTCTAACGTATCTTGGGATTCTCCAATGCAAAAATGTATATTTCCAACATAAAATGGGTTATTCCAATATAAATATGAGTTTTTCCAATGAAATAATGTATATTTCAAACTTAATATTGGTTTTTCCACGAATTTTATCGGTTTTTCAAATGAAAAAATGAATATTTCCAACATAAAATGGGTTTTTCCAATATAAATATGGGTTTTTCCATTGAAATAATGTATATTTCCAACTTAATAATGGTTTTTCCACAATAATTATGCATATTTCCAACGTATCTTGTGCTATTCCACAATTTTTATGGGTTTTTCAAATGCAAAAATGTATATTTCCAACTTAAAATGGGATTTTACAATAATAATATGGGTTTTTCCAATGAAAAAATGAATATTTTCAACATAAAATGGGTTTTTCCAATATAAATATGGGTTTTTCCAATGAAAAAATGAATATTTCCAACATAAAATGGGTTATTCCAATATAAATATGAGTTTTTCCAATGAAATAATGAATATTTCAAACTTAATATTGGTTTTTCCACGATTTTTTTGGGTTTTTCCAATGAAAAAATGAATATTTCCAACATAAAATGGGTTATTCCAATATAAATATGAGTTTTTCCAATGAAATAATGTATATTTCAAACTTAATAATGGTTTTTCCACGAATTTTATGGGTTTTTCAAATGAAAAATGTATATTTCCAACTTAAAATGGGATTTTACAATAATAATATGGGTTTTTCCAATGAAAAAATGAATATTTTCAACATAAAATGGGTTTTTCCAATATAAATATGGGTTTTTCCAATGAAAAAATGAATATTTCCAACATAAAATGGGTTATTCCAATATAAATATGAGTTTTTCCAATGAAATAATGAATATTTCAAACTTAATATTGGTTTTTCCACGATTTTTTTGGGTTTTTCCAATGAAAAAATGAATATTTCCAACATAAAATGGGTTATTCCAATATAAATATGAGTTTTTCCAATGAAATAATGTATATTTCAAACTTAATAATGGTTTTTCCACGAATTTTATGGGTTATTTCAATGAAAAATGCATATTTCCAACATTAAATGGGTTTTTCAAGTATAAATATTGGTTTTTCCAATAATTATGTATATTTCTAACGTATCTTGGGTTTTTCCAATGCAAAAATGTATATTTCCAACTTAAAATGGGATTTTACAATAAAAATATGGGTTTTTCCAATGAAATAATGTATATTTCAAACTTAATAATGGTTATTCCACAATAATTATGCATATTTCCAACGTATCTTGGGTTTTTCCACGATTTTTATGGGTTTTTCCAATGAAAAAATGAATATTTCCAACATAAAATGGGTTATTCCAATATAAATATGAGTTTTTCCAATGAAATAATGTATATTTCAAACTTAATATTGGTTTTTCCACGAATTTTATGGGTTTTTCAAATGAAAAAATGAATATTTCCAACATAAAATGGGTTTTTCCAATATAAATATGGGTTTTTCCATTGAAATAATGTATATTTCCAACTTAATAATGGTTTTTCCACAATAATTATGCATATTTCCAACGTATCTTGTGCTTTTCCACAATTTTTATGGGTTTTTCAAATGCAAAAATGTATATTTCCAACTTAAAATGGGATTTTACAATAAAAATATGGGTTTTTCCAATGAAAAAATGAATATTTTCAACATAAAATGGGTTTTTCCAATATAAATATGGGTTTTTCCAATGAAAAAATGAATATTTCCAACATAAAATGGGTTATTCCAATATAAATATGAGTTTTTCCAATGAAATAATGAATATTTCAAACTTAATATTGGTTTTTCCACGAATTTTTTGGGTTATTTCAATGAAAAATGCATATTTCCAACATTAAATGGGTTTTTCAAGTATAAATATTGGTTTTTCCTCAATAATTATGCATATTTCCAACGTATCTTGGGTTTTTCCACGATTTTTATGGGGTTTTCCAATGAAATAATGAATATTTCCAACATAAAATGGGTTATTCCAATATAAATATGAGTTTTTCCAATGAAATAATGTATATTTCAAACTTAATAATGGTTTTTCCACGAATTTTATGGGTTATTTCAATGAAAAATGCATATTTCCAACATTAAATGGGTTTTTCAAGTATAAATATTGGTTTTTCCAATAATTATGTATATTTCTAACGTATCTTGGGATTTTCCAATGCAAAAATGTATATTTCCAACTTAAAATGGGATTTTACAATAAAAATATGGGTTTTTCCAATGAAATAATGTATATTTCAAACTTAATAATGGTTATTCCACAATAATTATGCATATTTCCAACGTATCTTGGGTTTTTCCACGATTTTTATGGATTTTTCCAATGAAAAAATGTATATTTCCAACATAAAATGGGTTTTTCCAATATAAATATAGGTTTTTCCATTGAAATAATGTATATTTCCAACTTAATAATGGTTTTTCCACAATAATTATGCATATTTCCAACGTATCTTGTGCTTTTCCACAATTTTTATGGGTTTTTCAAATGCAAAAATGTATATTTCCAACTTAAAATGGGATTTTACAATAAAAATATGGGTTTTTCCAATGAAAAAATGAATATTTCCAACATAAAATGGGTTATTCCAATATAAATATGAGTTTTTCCAATGAAATAATGAATATTTCAAACTTAATATTGGTTTTTCCACGAATTTTTTGGGTTATTTCAATGAAAAATGCATATTTCCAACATTAAATGGGTTTTTCAAGTATAAATATTGGTTTTTCCTCAATAATTATGCATATTTCCAACGTATCTTGGGTTTTTCCACGATTTTTATGGGGTTTTCCAATGAAATAATGAATATTTCCAACATAAAATGGGTTATTCCAATATAAATATGAGTTTTTCCAATGAAATAATGTATATTTCAAACTTAATAATGGTTTTTCCACGAATTTTATGGGTTATTTCAATGAAAAATGCATATTTCCAACATTAAATGGGTTTTTCAAGTATAAATATTGGTTTTTCCAATAATTATGTATATTTCTAACGTATCTTGGGATTTTCCAATGCAAAAATGTATATTTCCAACTTAAAATGGGATTTTACAACAAAAATATGGGTTTTTCCAATGAAAGAATGTATATTTCAAACTTAATAATGGTTATTCCACAATAATTATGCATATTTCCAACGTATCTTGGGTTTTTCCACGATTTTTATGGGTTTTTCCAATGAAAAAATGAATATTTCCAACATAAAATGGGTTATTCCAATATAAATATGAGTTTTTCCAATGAAATAATGTATATTTCAAACTTAATATTGGTTTTTCCACGAATTTTATCGGTTTTTCAAATGAAAAAATGAATATTTCCAACATAAAATGGGTTTTTCCAATATAAATATGGGTTTTTCCATTGAAATAATGTATATTTCCAACTTAATAATGGTTTTTCCACAATAATTATGCATATTTCCAACGTATCTTGTGCTTTTCCACAATTTTTATGGGTTTTTCAAATGCAAAAATGTATATTTCCAACTTAAAATGGGATTTTACAATAATAATATGGGTTTTTCCAATGAAAAAATGAATATTTTCAACATAAAATGGGTTTTTCCAATATAAATATGGGTTTTTCCAATGAAAAAATGAATATTTCCAACATAAAATGGGTTATTCCAATATAAATATGAGTTTTTCCAATGAAATAATGAATATTTCAAACTTAATATTGGTTTTTCCACGATTTTTTTGGGTTTTTCCAATGAAAAAATGAATATTTCCAACATAAAATGGGTTATTCCAATATAAATATGAGTTTTTCCAATGAAATAATGTATATTTCAAACTTAATAATGGTTTTTCCACAATAATTATGCATATTTCCAACGTATCTTGTGCTTTTCCACAATTTTTATGGGTTTTTCAAATGCAAAAATGTATATTTCCAACTTAAAATGGGATTTTACAATAAAAATATGGGTTTTTCCAATGAAAAAATGAATATTTCCAACATAAAATGGGTTATTCCAATATAAATATGAGTTTTTCCAATGAAATAATGAATATTTCAAACTTAATATTGGTTTTTCCACGAATTTTTTGGGTTATTTCAATGAAAAATGCATATTTCCAACATTAAATGGGTTTTTCAAGTATAAATATTGGTTTTTCCTCAATAATTATGCATATTTCCAACGTATCTTGGGTTTTTCCACGATTTTTATGGGGTTTTCCAATGAAATAATGAATATTTCCAACATAAAATGGGTTATTCCAATATAAATATGAGTTTTTCCAATGAAATAATGTATATTTCAAACTTAATAATGGTTTTTCCACGAATTTTATGGGTTATTTCAATGAAAAATGCATATTTCCAACATTAAATGGGTTTTTCAAGTATAAATATTGGTTTTTCCAATAATTATGTATATTTCTAACGTATCTTGGGATTTTCCAATGCAAAAATGTATATTTCCAACTTAAAATGGGATTTTACAACAAAAATATGGGTTTTTCCAATGAAAGAATGTATATTTCAAACTTAATAATGGTTATTCCACAATAATTATGCATATTTCCAACGTATCTTGGGTTTTTCCACGATTTTTATGGGTTTTTCCAATGAAAAAATGAATATTTCCAACATAAAATGGGTTATTCCAATATAAATATGAGTTTTTCCAATGAAATAATGTATATTTCAAACTTAATATTGGTTTTTCCACGAATTTTATCGGTTTTTCAAATGAAAAAATGAATATTTCCAACATAAAATGGGTTTTTCCAATATAAATATGGGTTTTTCCATTGAAATAATGTATATTTCCAACTTAATAATGGTTTTTCCACAATAATTATGCATATTTCCAACATATCTTGTGCTTTTCCACAATTTTTATGGGTTTTTCCAATGCAAAAATGTATATTTCAAACTTAATAATGGTTATTCTACAATAATTATGCATATTTCCAACGTATCTTGGGTTTTTCCACGATTGTTATGGGTTTTTCCAATGAAAAAATGAATATTTCCAACATAAACAAGGAATTTTGCAATAAAATTATAGGTTTTCCAACTAAAATGGGTTTTTCAAATATAAATATTGGTTTTTCCTCAATAGTTATGCATATTTCCAACGTATCTTGTGCTTTTCCACAATTTTTATGGGTTTTTCAAATGCAAAAATGTATATTTCCAACTTAAAATGGGATTTTACAATAATAATATGGGTTTTTCCAATGAAAAAATGAATATTTTCAACATAAAATGGGTTTTTCCAATATAAATATGGGTTTTTCCAATGAAAAAATGAATATTTCCAACATAAAATGGGTTATTCCAATATAAATATGAGTTTTTCCAATGAAATAATGAATATTTCAAACTTAATATTGGTTTTTCCACGATTTTTTTGGGTTTTTCCAATGAAAAAATGAATATTTCCAACATAAAATGGGTTATTCCAATATAAATATGAGTTTTTCCAATGAAATAATGTATATTTCAAACTTAATAATGGTTTTTCCACGAATTTTATGGGTTTTTCAAATGAAAAATGTATATTTCCAACTTAAAATGGGATTTTACAATAATAATATGGGTTTTTCCAATGAAAAAATGAATATTTTCAACATAAAATGGGTTTTTCCAATATAAATATGGGTTTTTCCAATGAAAAAATGAATATTTCCAACATAAAATGGGTTATTCCAATATAAATATGAGTTTTTCCAATGAAATAATGAATATTTCAAACTTAATATTGGTTTTTCCACGATTTTTTTGGGTTTTTCCAATGAAAAAATGAATATTTCCAACATAAAATGGGTTATTCCAATATAAATATGAGTTTTTCCAATGAAATAATGTATATTTCAAACTTAATAATGGTTTTTCCACGAATTTTATGGGTTATTTCAATGAAAAATGCATATTTCCAACATTAAATGGGTTTTTCAAGTATAAATATTGGTTTTTCCAATAATTATGTATATTTCTAACGTATCTTGGGTTTTTCCAATGCAAAAATGTATATTTCCAACTTAAAATGGGATTTTACAATAAAAATATGGGTTTTTCCAATGAAATAATGTATATTTCAAACTTAATAATGGTTATTCCACAATAATTATGCATATTTCCAACGTATCTTGGGTTTTTCCACGATTTTTATGGGTTTTTCCAATGAAAAAATGAATATTTCCAACATAAAATGGGTTATTCCAATATAAATATGAGTTTTTCCAATGAAATAATGTATATTTCAAACTTAATATTGGTTTTTCCACGAATTTTATGGGTTTTTCAAATGAAAAAATGAATATTTCCAACATAAAATGGGTTTTTCCAATATAAATATGGGTTTTTCCATTGAAATAATGTATATTTCCAACTTAATAATGGTTTTTCCACAATAATTATGCATATTTCCAACGTATCTTGGGTTTTTCCAATGAAAAAATTTATATTTCCAACATAAAATGGGTTTTTCCAATATAAATATGGGTTTTTCCATTGAAATAATGTATATTTCCAACTTAATAATGGTTTTTCCACAATAATTATGCATATTTCCAACGTATCTTGTGCTTTTCCACAATTTTTATGGGTTTTTCAAATGCAAAAATGTATATTTCCAACTTAAAATGGGATTTTACAATAATAATATGGGTTTTTCCAATGAAAAAATGAATATTTTCAACATAAAATGGGTTTTTCCAATATAAATATGGGTTTTTCCAATGAAAAAATGAATATTTCCAACATAAAATGGGTTATTCCAATATAAATATGAGTTTTTCCAATGAAATAATGAATATTTCAAACTTAATATTGGTTTTTCCACGATTTTTTTGGGTTTTTCCAATGAAAAAATGAATATTTCCAACATAAAATGGGTTATTCCAATATAAATATGAGTTTTTCCAATGAAATAATGTATATTTCAAACTTAATAATGGTTTTTCCACGAATTTTATGGGTTTTTCAAATGAAAAATGTATATTTCCAACTTAAAATGGGATTTTACAATAATAATATGGGTTTTTCCAATGAAAAAATGAATATTTTCAACATAAAATGGGTTTTTCCAATATAAATATGGGTTTTTCCAATGAAAAAATGAATATTTCCAACATAAAATGGGTTATTCCAATATAAATATGAGTTTTTCCAATGAAATAATGAATATTTCAAACTTAATATTGGTTTTTCCACGATTTTTTTGGGTTTTTCCAATGAAAAAATGAATATTTCCAACATAAAATGGGTTATTCCAATATAAATATGAGTTTTTCCAATGAAATAATGAATATTTCAAACTTAATATTGGTTTTTCCACGAATTTTTTGGGTTATTTCAATGAAAAATGCATATTTCCAACATTAAATGGGTTTTTCAAGTATAAATATTGGTTTTTCCTCAATAATTATGCATATTTCCAACGTATCTTGGGTTTTTCCACGATTTTTATGGGGTTTTCCAATGAAATAATGAATATTTCCAACATAAAATGGGTTATTCCAATATAAATATGAGTTTTTCCAATGAAATAATGTATATTTCAAACTTAATAATGGTTTTTCCACGAATTTTATGGGTTATTTCAATGAAAAATGCATATTTCCAACATTAAATGGGTTTTTCAAGTATAAATATTGGTTTTTCCAATAATTATGTATATTTCTAACGTATCTTGGGTTTTTCCAATGCAAAAATGTATATTTCCAACTTAAAATGGGATTTTACAATAAAAATATGGGTTTTTCCAATGAAATAATGTATATTTCAAACTTAATAATGGTTATTCCACAATAATTATGCATATTTCCAACGTATCTTGGGTTTTTCCACGATTTTTATGGGTTTTTCCAATGAAAAAATGAATATTTCCAACATAAAATGGGTTATTCCAATATAAATATGAGTTTTTCCAATGAAATAATGTATATTTCAAACTTAATATTGGTTTTTCCACGAATTTTATGGGTTTTTCAAATGAAAAAATGAATATTTCCAACATAAAATGGGTTTTTCCAATATAAATATGGGTTTTTCCATTGAAATAATGTATATTTCCAACTTAATAATGGTTTTTCCACAATAATTATGCATATTTCCAACGTATCTTGTGCTTTTCCACAATTTTTATGGGTTTTTCAAATGCAAAAATGTATATTTCCAACTTAAAATGGGATTTTACAATAATAATATGGGTTTTTCCAATGAAAAAATGAATATTTTCAACATAAAATGGGTTTTTCCAATATAAATATGGGTTTTTCCAATGAAAAAATGAATATTTCCAACATAAAATGGGTTATTCCAATATAAATATGAGTTTTTCCAATGAAATAATGAATATTTCAAACTTAATATTGGTTTTTCCACGATTTTTTTGGGTTTTTCCAATGAAAAAATGAATATTTCCAACATAAAATGGGTTATTCCAATATAAATATGAGTTTTTCCAATGAAATAATGTATATTTCAAACTTAATAATGGTTTTTCCACGAATTTTATGGGTTATTTCAATGAAAAATGCATATTTCCAACATTAAATGGGTTTTTCAAGTATAAATATTGGTTTTTCCTCAATAATTATGCATATTTCCAACGTATCTTGGGTTTTTCCACGATTTTTATGGGGTTTTCCAATGAAATAATGAATATTTCCAACATAAAATGGGTTATTCCAATATAAATATGAGTTTTTCCAATGAAATAATGTATATTTCAAACTTAATAATGGTTTTTCCACGAATTTTATGGGTTATTTCAATGAAAAATGCATATTTCCAACATTAAATGGGTTTTTCAAGTATAAATATTGGTTTTTCCAATAATTATGTATATTTCTAACGTATCTTGGGATTTTCCAATGCAAAAATGTATATTTCCAACTTAAAATGGGATTTTACAATAAAAATATGGGTTTTTCCAATGAAATAATGTATATTTCAAACTTAATAATGGTTATTCCACAATAATTATGCATATTTCCAACGTATCTTGGGTTTTTCCACGATTTTTATGGGTTTTTCCAATGAAAAAATGAATATTTCCAACATAAAATGGGTTATTCCAATATAAATATGAGTTTTTCCAATGAAATAATGTATATTTCAAACTTAATATTGGTTTTTCCACGAATTTTATCGGTTTTTCAAATGAAAAAATGAATATTTCCAACATAAAATGGGTTTTTCCAATATAAATATGGGTTTTTCCATTGAAATAATGTATATTTCCAACTTAATAATGGTTTTTCCACAATAATTATGCATATTTCCAACGTATCTTGGGTTTTTCCAATGAAAAAATTTATATTTCCAACATAAAATGGGTTTTTCCAATATAAATATGGGTTTTTCCATTGAAATAATGTATATTTCCAACTTAATAATGGTTTTTCCACAATAATTATGCATATTTCCAACGTATCTTGTGCTTTTCCACAATTTTTATGGGTTTTTCAAATGCAAAAATGTATATTTCCAACTTAAAATGGGATTTTACAATAAAAATATGGGTTTTTCCAATGAAAAAATGAATATTTTCAACATAAAATGGGTTTTTCCAATATAAATATGGGTTTTTCCAATGAAAAAATGAATATTTCCAACATAAAATGGGTTATTCCAATATAAATATGAGTTTTTCCAATGAAATAATGAATATTTCAAACTTAATATTGGTTTTTCCACGAATTTTTTGGGTTATTTCAATGAAAAATGCATATTTCCAACATTAAATGTGTTTTTCAAGTATAAATATTGGTTTTTCCACAATAATTATGCATATTTCCAACGTATCTTGGGTTTTTCCACGATTTTTATGGATTTTTCCAATGAAAAAATGTATATTTCCAACATAAAATGGGTTTTTCCAATATAAATATAGGTTTTTCCATTGAAATAATGTATATTTCCAACTTAATAATGGTTTTTCCACAATAATTATGCATATTTCCAACGTATCTTGTGCTTTTCCACAATTTTTATGGGTTTTTCAAATGCAAAAATGTATATTTCCAACTTAAAATGGGATTTTACAATAAAAATATGGGTTTTTCCAATGAAAAAATGAATATTTCCAACATAAAATGGGTTATTCCAATATAAATATGAGTTTTTCCAATGAAATAATGAATATTTCAAACTTAATATTGGTTTTTCCACGAATTTTTTGGGTTATTTCAATGAAAAATGCATATTTCCAACATTAAATGGGTTTTTCAAGTATAAATATTGGTTTTTCCTCAATAATTATGCATATTTCCAACGTATCTTGGGTTTTTCCACGATTTTTATGGGGTTTTCCAATGAAATAATGAATATTTCCAACATAAAATGGGTTATTCCAATATAAATATGAGTTTTTCCAATGAAATAATGTATATTTCAAACTTAATAATGGTTTTTCCACGAATTTTATGGGTTATTTCAATGAAAAATGCATATTTCCAACATTAAATGGGTTTTTCAAGTATAAATATTGGTTTTTCCTCAATAATTATGCACATTCCCAACGTATCTTGGGATTTTCCACGATTTTTATGGGGTTTTCCAATGAAAAAATGAATATTTCCAACTTAATAATGGTTTTTCCACGAATTTTATGGGTTTTTCAACTGAAAAATGTATATTTCCAACTTAAAATGGTATTTTACAATAATAATATGGGTTTTTTCAATGAAAAAATGAATATTTTCAACATAAAATGGGTTTTTCCAATATAAATATGGGTTTTTCCAATGAAAAAATGAATATTTCCAACATAAAATGGGTTATTCCAATATAAATATGAGTTTTTCCAATGAAATAATGTATATTTCAAACTTAATAATGGTTTTTCCACGAATTTTATGGGTTATTTCAATGAAAAATGCATATTTCCAACATTAAATGGGTTTTTCAAGTATAAATATTGGTTTTTCCAATAATTATGTATATTTCTAACGTATCTTGGGTTTTTCCAATGCAAAAATGTATATTTCCAACTTAAAATGGGATTTTACAATAAAAATATGGGTTTTTCCAATGAAATAATGTATATTTCAAACTTAATAATGGTTATTCCACAATAATTATGCATATTTCCAACGTATCTTGGGTTTTTCCACGATTTTTATGGGTTTTTCCAATGAAAAAATGAATATTTCCAACATAAAATGGGTTATTCCAATATAAATATGAGTTTTTCCAATGAAATAATGTATATTTCAAACTTAATATTGGTTTTTCCACGAATTTTATGGGTTTTTCAAATGAAAAAATGAATATTTCCTACATAAAATGGGTTTTTCCAATATAAATATGGGTTTTTCCATTGAAATAATGTATATTTCCAACTTAATAATGGTTTTTCCACAATAATTATGCATATTTCCAACGTATCTTGTGCTTTTCCACAATTTTTATGGGTTTTTCAAATGCAAAAATGTATATTTCCAACTTAAAATGGGATTTTACAATAAAAATATGGGTTTTTCCAATGAAAAAATGAATATTTCCAACATAAAATGGGTTATTCCAATATAAATATGAGTTTTTCCAATGAAATAATGAATATTTCAAACTTAATATTGGTTTTTCCACGAATTTTTTGGGTTATTTCAATGAAAAATGCATATTTCCAACATTAAATGGGTTTTTCAAGTATAAATATTGGTTTTTCCTCAATAATTATGCATATTTCCAACGTATCTTGGGTTTTTCCACGATTTTTATGGGGTTTTCCAATGAAAAAATGAATATTTCCAACATAGAATGGGTTATTCCAATATAAATATGAGTTTTTCCAATGAAATAATGTATATTTCAAACTTAATAATGGTTTTTCCACGAATTTTATGGGTTATTTCAATGAAAAATGCATATTTCCAACATTAAATGGGTTTTTCAAGTATAAATATTGGTTTTTCCAATAATTATGTATATTTCTAACGTATCTTGGGATTTTCCAATGCAAAAATGTATATTTCCAACTTAAAATGGGATTTTACAATAAAAATATGGGTTTTTCCAATGAAATAATGTATATTTCAAACTTAATAATGGTTATTCCACAATAATTATGCATATTTCCAACGTATCTTGGGTTTTTCCACGATTTTTATGGGTTTTTCCAATGAAAAAATGAATATTTCCAACATAAAATGGGTTATTCCAATATAAATATGAGTTTTTCCAATGAAATAATGTATATTTCAAACTTAATATTGGTTTTTCCACGAATTTTATCGGTTTTTCAAATGAAAAAATGAATATTTCCAACATAAAATGGGTTTTTCCAATATAAATATGGGTTTTTCCATTGAAATAATGTATATTTCCAACTTACTAATGGTTTTTCCACAATAATTATGCATATTTCCAACGTATCTTGGGTTTTTCCACGATTTTTATGGGTTTTTCCAATGAAAAAATGTATATTTCCAACATAAAATGGGTTTTTCCAATATAAATATGGGTTTTTCCATTGAAATAATGTATATTTCCAACTTAATAATGGTTTTTCCACAATAATTATGCATATTTCCAACGTATCTTGTGCTTTTCCACAATTTTTATGGGTTTTTCAAATGCAAAAATGTATATTTCCAACTTAAAATGGGATTTTACAATAATAATATGGGTTTTTCCAATGAAAAAATGAATATTTTCAACATAAAATGGGTTTTTCCAATATAAATATGGGTTTTTCCAATGAAAAAATGAATATTTCCAACATAAAATGGGTTATTCCAATATAAATATGAGTTTTTCCAATGAAATAATGAATATTTCAAACTTAATATTGGTTTTTCCACGATTTTTTTGGGTTTTTCCAATGAAAAAATGAATATTTCCAACATAAAATGGGTTATTCCAATATAAATATGAGTTTTTCCAATGAAATAATGTATATTTCAAACTTAATAATGGTTTTTCCACGAATTTTATGGGTTATTTCAATGAAAAATGCATATTTCCAACATTAAATGGGTTTTTCAAGTATAAATATTGGTTTTTCCAATAATTATGTATATTTCTAACGTATCTTGGGTTTTTCCAATGCAAAAATGTATATTTCCAACTTAAAATGGGATTTTACAATAAAAATATGGGTTTTTCCAATGAAATAATGTATATTTCAAACTTAATAATGGTTATTCCACAATAATTATGCATATTTCCAACGTATCTTGGGTTTTTCCACGATTTTTATGGGTTTTTCCAATGAAAAAATGAATATTTCCAACATAAAATGGGTTATTCCAATATAAATATGAGTTTTTCCAATGAAATAATGTATATTTCAAACTTAATATTGGTTTTTCCACGAATTTTATGGGTTTTTCAAATGAAAAAATGAATATTTCCAACATAAAATGGGTTTTTCCAATATAAATATGAGTTTTTCCATTGAAATAATGTATATTTCCAACTTAATAATGGTTTTTCCACAATAATTATGCATATTTCCAACGTATCTTGGGTTTTTCCAATGAAAAAATTTATATTTCCAACATAAAATGGGTTTTTCCAATATAAATATGGGTTTTTCCATTGAAATAATGTATATTTCCAACTTAATAATGGTTTTTCCACAATAATTATGCATATTTCCAACGTATCTTGTGCTTTTCCACAATTTTTATGGGTTTTTCAAATGCAAAAATGTATATTTCCAACTTAAAATGGGATTTTACAATAAAAATATGGGTTTTTCCAATGAAAAAATGAATATTTTCAACATAAAATGGGTTTTTCCAATATAAATATGGGTTTTTCTCAATAATTATGCATATTTCCAACGTATCTTGGGTTTTTCCAATGAAATAATGTATATTTCCAACTTAATAATGGTTATTCCACAATAATTATGCATATTTCCAACGTATCTTGGGTTTTTCCACGATTTTTATGGGTTTTTCCAATGAAAAAATGAATATTTCCAACATAAAATGGGTTATTCCAATATAAATATGAGTTTTTCCAATGAAATAATGTATATTTCAAACTTAATATTGGTTTTTCCACGAATTTTATCGGTTTTTCAAATGAAAAAATGAATATTTCCAACATAAAATGGGTTTTTCCAATATAAATATGGGTTTTTCCATTGAAATAATGTATATTTCCAACTTAATAATGGTTTTTCCACAATAATTATGCATATTTCCAACGTATCTTGGGTTTTTCCACGATTTTTATGGGTTTTTCCAATGAAAAAATGTATATTTCCAACATAAAATGGGTTTTTCCAATATAAATATGGGTTTTTCCATTGAAATAATGTATATTTCCAACTTAATAATGGTTTTTCCACAATAATTATGCATATTTCCAACGTATCTTGTGCTTTTCCACAATTTTTATGGGTTTTTCAAATGCAAAAATGTATATTTCCAACTTAAAATGGGATTTTACAATAATAATATGGGTTTTTCCAATGAAAAAATGAATATTTTCAACATAAAATGGGTTTTTCCAATATAAATATGGGTTTTTCCAATGAAAAAATGAATATTTCCAACATAAAATGGGTTATTCCAATATAAATATGAGTTTTTCCAATGAAATAATGAATATTTCAAACTTAATATTGGTTTTTCCACGATTTTTTTGGGTTTTTCCAATGAAAAAATGAATATTTCCAACATAAAATGGGTTATTCCAATATAAATATGAGTTTTTCCAATGAAATAATGTATATTTCAAACTTAATAATGGTTTTTCCACGAATTTTATGGGTTATTTCAATGAAAAATGCATATTTCCAACATTAAATGGGTTTTTCAAGTATAAATATTGGTTTTTCCAATAATTATGTATATTTCTAACGTATCTTGGGTTTTTCCAATGCAAAAATGTATATTTCCAACTTAAAATGGGATTTTACAATAAAAATATGGGTTTTTCCAATGAAATAATGTATATTTCAAACTTAATAATGGTTATTCCACAATAATTATGCATATTTCCAACGTATCTTGGGTTTTTCCACGATTTTTATGGGTTTTTCCAATGAAAAAATGAATATTTCCAACATAAAATGGGTTATTCCAATATAAATATGAGTTTTTCCAATGAAATAATGTATATTTCAAACTTAATATTGGTTTTTCCACGAATTTTATGGGTTTTTCAAATGAAAAAATGAATATTTCCAACATAAAATGGGTTTTTCCAATATAAATATGGGTTTTTCCATTGAAATAATGTATATTTCCAACTTAATAATGGTTTTTCCACAATAATTATGCATATTTCCAACGTATCTTGGGTTTTTCCAATGAAAAAATTTATATTTCCAACATAAAATGGGTTTTTCCAATATAAATATGGGTTTTTCCATTGAAATAATGTATATTTCCAACTTAATAATGGTTTTTCCACAATAATTATGCATATTTCCAACGTATCTTGTGCTTTTCCACAATTTTTATGGGTTTTTCAAATGCAAAAATGTATATTTCCAACTTAAAATGGGATTTTACAATAAAAATATGGGTTTTTCCAATGAAAAAATGAATATTTTCAACATAAAATGGGTTTTTCCAATATAAATATGGGTTTTTCCAATGAAAAAATGAATATTTCCAACATAAAATGGGTTATTCCAATATAAATATGAGTTTTTCCAATGAAATAATGAATATTTCAAACTTAATATTGGTTTTTCCACGAATTTTTTGGGTTATTTCAATGAAAAATGCATATTTCCAACATTAAATGTGTTTTTCAAGTATAAATATTGGTTTTTCCACAATAATTATGCATATTTCCAACGTATCTTGGGTTTTTCCACGATTTTTATGGATTTTTCCAATGAAAAAATTTATATTTCCAACATAAAATGGGTTTTTCCAATATAAATATAGGTTTTTCCATTGAAATAATGTATATTTCCAACTTAATAATGGTTTTTCCACAATAATTATGCATATTTCCAACGTATCTTGTGCTTTTCCACAATTTTTATGGGTTTTTCAAATGCAAAAATGTATATTTCCAACTTAAAATGGGATTTTACAATAAAAATATGGGTTTTTCCAATGAAAAAATGAATATTTCCAACATAAAATGGGTTATTCCAATATAAATATGAGTTTTTCCAATGAAATAATGAATATTTCAAACTTAATATTGGTTTTTCCACGAATTTTTTGGGTTATTTCAATGAAAAATGCATATTTCCAACATTAAATGGGTTTTTCAAGTATAAATATTGGTTTTTCCTCAATAATTATGCATATTTCCAACGTATCTTGGGTTTTTCCACGATTTTTATGGGGTTTTCCAATGAAATAATGAATATTTCCAACATAAAATGGGTTATTCCAATATAAATATGAGTTTTTCCAATGAAATAATGTATATTTCAAACTTAATAATGGTTTTTCCACGAATTTTATGGGTTATTTCAATGAAAAATGCATATTTCCAACATTAAATGGGTTTTTCAAGTATAAATATTGGTTTTTCCAATAATTATGTATATTTCTAACGTATCTTGGGATTTTCCAATGCAAAAATGTATATTTCCAACTTAAAATGGAATTTTACAATAAAAATATGGGTTTTTCCAATGAAATAATGTATATTTCAAACTTAATAATGGTTATTCCACAATAATTATGCATATTTCCAACGTATCTTGGGTTTTTCCACGATTTTTATGGGTTTTTCCAATGAAAAAATGAATATTTCCAACATAAAATGGGTTATTCCAATATAAATATGAGTTTTTCCAATGAAATAATGTATATTTCAAACTTAATATTGGTTTTTCCACGAATTTTATCGGTTTTTCAAATGAAAAAATGAATATTTCCAACATAAAATGGGTTTTTCCAATATAAATATGGGTTTTTCCATTGAAATAATGTATATTTCCAACTTAATAATGGTTTTTCCACAATAATTATGCATATTTCCAACGTATCTTGTGCTTTTCCACAATTTTTATGGGTTTTTCAAATGCAAAAATGTATATTTCCAACTTAAAATGGGATTTTACAATAATAATATGGGTTTTTCCAATGAAAAAATGAATATTTTCAACATAAAATGGGTTTTTCCAATATAAATATGGGTTTTTCCAATGAAAAAATGAATATTTCCAACATAAAATGGGTTATTCCAATATAAATATGAGTTTTTCCAATGAAATAATGTATATTTCAAACTTAATATTGGTTTTTCCACGAATTTTATGGGTTTTTCAAATGAAAAAATGAATATTTCCAACATAAAATGGGTTTTTCCAATATAAATATGGGTTTTTCCATTGAAATAATGTATATTTCCAACTTAATAATGGTTTTTCCACAATAATTATGCATATTTCCAACGTATCTTGGGTTTTTCCAATGAAAAAATTTATATTTCCAACATAAAATGGGTTTTTCCAATATAAATATGGGTTTTTCCATTGAAATAATGTATATTTCCAAGTTAATAATGGTTTTTCCACAATAATTATGCATATTTCCAACGTATCTTGTGCTTTTCCACAATTTTTATGGGTTTTTCAAATGCAAAAATGTATATTTCCAACTTAAAATGGGATTTTACAATAAAAATATGGGTTTTTCCAATGAAAAAATGAATATTTTCAACATAAAATGGGTTTTTCCAATATAAATATGGGTTTTTCCAATGAAAAAATGAATATTTCCAACATAAAATGGGTTATTCCAATATAAATATGAGTTTTTCCAATGAAATAATGAATATTTCAAACTTAATATTGGTTTTTCCACGATTTTTTTGGGTTTTTCCAATGAAAAAATGAATATTTCCAACATAAAATGGGTTATTCCAATATAAATATGAGTTTTTCCAATGAAATAATGTATATTTCAAACTTAATAATGGTTTTTCCACGAATTTTATGGGTTATTTCAATGAAAAATGCATATTTCCAACATTAAATGGGTTTTTCAAGTATAAATATTGGTTTTTCCAATAATTATGTATATTTCTAACGTATCTTGGGTTTTTCCAATGCAAAAATGTATATTTCCAACTTAAAATGGGATTTTACAATAAAAATATGGGTTTTTCCAATGAAATAATGTATATTTCAAACTTAATAATGGTTATTCCACAATAATTATGCATATTTCCAACGTATCTTGGGTTTTTCCACGATTTTTATGGGTTTTTCCAATGAAAAAATGAATATTTCCAACATAAAATGGGTTATTCCAATATAAATATGAGTTTTTCCAATGAAATAATGTATATTTCAAACTTAATATTGGTTTTTCCACGAATTTTATGGGTTTTTCAAATGAAAAAATGAATATTTCCAACATAAAATGGGTTTTTCCAATATAAATATGGGTTTTTCCATTGAAATAATGTATATTTCCAACTTAATAATGGTTTTTCCACAATAATTATGCATATTTCCAACGTATCTTGGGTTTTTCCAATGAAAAAATTTATATTTCCAACATAAAATGGGTTTTTCCAATATAAATATGGGTTTTTCCATTGAAATAATGTATATTTCCAACTTAATAATGGTTTTTCCACAATAATTATGCATATTTCCAACGTATCTTGTGCTTTTCCACAATTTTTATGGGTTTTTCAAATGCAAAAATGTATATTTCCAACTTAAAATGGGATTTTACAATAAAAATATGGGTTTTTCCAATGAAAAAATGAATATTTCCAACATAAAATGGGTTATTCCAATATAAATATGAGTTTTTCCAATGAAATAATGAATATTTCAAACTTAATATTGGTTTTTCCACGAATTTTTTGGGTTATTTCAATGAAAAATGCATATTTCCAACATTAAATGGGTTTTTCAAGTATAAATATTGGTTTTTCCTCAATAATTATGCATATTTCCAACGTATCTTGGGTTTTTCCACGATTTTTATGGGGTTTTCCAATGAAATAATGAATATTTCCAACATAAAATGGGTTATTCCAATATAAATATGAGTTTTTCCAATGAAATAATGTATATTTCAAACTTAATAATGGTTTTTCCACGAATTTTATGGGTTATTTCAATGAAAAATGCATATTTCCAACATTAAATGGGTTTTTCAAGTATAAATATTGGTTTTTCCTCAATAATTATGCACATTCCCAACGTATCTTGGGATTTTCCACGATTTTTATGGGGTTTTCCAATGAAAAAATGAATATTTCCAACTTAATAATGGTTTTTCCACGAATTTTATGGGTTTTTCAACTGAAAAATGTATATTTCCAACTTAAAATGGTATTTTACAATAATAATATGGGTTTTTTCAATGAAAAAATGAATATTTTCAACATAAAATGGGTTTTTCCAATATAAATATGGGTTTTTCCAATGAAAAAATGAATATTTCCAACATAAAATGGGTTATTCCAATATAAATATGAGTTTTTCCAATGAAATAATGTATATTTCAAACTTAATAATGGTTTTTCCACGAATTTTATGGGTTATTTCAATGAAAAATGCATATTTCCAACATTAAATGGGTTTTTCAAGTATAAATATTGGTTTTTCCAATAATTATGTATATTTCTAACGTATCTTGGGTTTTTCCAATGCAAAAATGTATATTTCCAACTTAAAATGGGATTTTACAATAAAAATATGGGTTTTTCCAATGAAATAATGTATATTTCAAACTTAATAATGGTTATTCCACAATAATTATGCATATTTCCAACGTATCTTGGGTTTTTCCACGATTTTTATGGGTTTTTCCAATGAAAAAATGAATATTTCCAACATAAAATGGGTTATTCCAATATAAATATGAGTTTTTCCAATGAAATAATGTATATTTCAAACTTAATATTGGTTTTTCCACGAATTTTATGGGTTTTTCAAATGAAAAAATGAATATTTCCTACATAAAATGGGTTTTTCCAATATAAATATGGGTTTTTCCATTGAAATAATGTATATTTCCAACTTAATAATGGTTTTTCCACAATAATTATGCATATTTCCAACGTATCTTGTGCTTTTCCACAATTTTTATGGGTTTTTCAAATGCAAAAATGTATATTTCCAACTTAAAATGGGATTTTACAATAAAAATATGGGTTTTTCCAATGAAAAAATGAATATTTCCAACATAAAATGGGTTATTCCAATATAAATATGAGTTTTTCCAATGAAATAATGAATATTTCAAACTTAATATTGGTTTTTCCACGAATTTTTTGGGTTATTTCAATGAAAAATGCATATTTCCAACATTAAATGGGTTTTTCAAGTATAAATATTGGTTTTTCCTCAATAATTATGCATATTTCCAACGTATCTTGGGTTTTTCCACGATTTTTATGGGGTTTTCCAATGAAAAAATGAATATTTCCAACATAGAATGGGTTATTCCAATATAAATATGAGTTTTTCCAATGAAATAATGTATATTTCAAACTTAATAATGGTTTTTCCACGAATTTTATGGGTTATTTCAATGAAAAATGCATATTTCCAACATTAAATGGGTTTTTCAAGTATAAATATTGGTTTTTCCAATAATTATGTATATTTCTAACGTATCTTGGGATTTTCCAATGCAAAAATGTATATTTCCAACTTAAAATGGGATTTTACAATAAAAATATGGGTTTTTCCAATGAAATAATGTATATTTCAAACTTAATAATGGTTATTCCACAATAATTATGCATATTTCCAACGTATCTTGGGTTTTTCCACGATTTTTATGGGTTTTTCCAATGAAAAAATGAATATTTCCAACATAAAATGGGTTATTCCAATATAAATATGAGTTTTTCCAATGAAATAATGTATATTTCAAACTTAATATTGGTTTTTCCACGAATTTTATCGGTTTTTCAAATGAAAAAATGAATATTTCCAACATAAAATGGGTTTTTCCAATATAAATATGGGTTTTTCCATTGAAATAATGTATATTTCCAACTTACTAATGGTTTTTCCACAATAATTATGCATATTTCCAACGTATCTTGGGTTTTTCCACGATTTTTATGGGTTTTTCCAATGAAAAAATGTATATTTCCAACATAAAATGGGTTTTTCCAATATAAATATGGGTTTTTCCATTGAAATAATGTATATTTCCAACTTAATAATGGTTTTTCCACAATAATTATGCATATTTCCAACGTATCTTGTGCTTTTCCACAATTTTTATGGGTTTTTCAAATGCAAAAATGTATATTTCCAACTTAAAATGGGATTTTACAATAATAATATGGGTTTTTCCAATGAAAAAATGAATATTTTCAACATAAAATGGGTTTTTCCAATATAAATATGGGTTTTTCCAATGAAAAAATGAATATTTCCAACATAAAATGGGTTATTCCAATATAAATATGAGTTTTTCCAATGAAATAATGAATATTTCAAACTTAATATTGGTTTTTCCACGATTTTTTTGGGTTTTTCCAATGAAAAAATGAATATTTCCAACATAAAATGGGTTATTCCAATATAAATATGAGTTTTTCCAATGAAATAATGTATATTTCAAACTTAATAATGGTTTTTCCACGAATTTTATGGGTTATTTCAATGAAAAATGCATATTTCCAACATTAAATGGGTTTTTCAAGTATAAATATTGGTTTTTCCAATAATTATGTATATTTCTAACGTATTTTGGGTTTTTCCAATGCAAAAATGTATATTTCCAACTTAAAATGGGATTTTACAATAAAAATATGGGTTTTTCCAATGAAATAATGTATATTTCAAACTTAATAATGGTTATTCCACAATAATTATGCATATTTCCAACGTATCTTGGGTTTTTCCACGATTTTTATGGGTTTTTCCAATGAAAAAATGAATATTTCCAACATAAAATGGGTTATTCCAATATAAATATGAGTTTTTCCAATGAAATAATGTATATTTCAAACTTAATATTGGTTTTTCCACGAATTTTATCGGTTTTTCAAATGAAAAAATGAATATTTCCAACATAAAATGGGTTTTTCCAATATAAATATGGGTTTTTCCATTGAAATAATGTATATTTCCAACTTAATAATGGTTTTTCCACAATAATTATGCATATTTCCAACGTATCTTGGGTTTTTCCACGATTTTTATGGGTTTTTCCAATGAAAAAATGTATATTTCCAACATAAAATGGGTTTTTCCAATATAAATATGGGTTTTTCCATTGAAATAATGTATATTTCCAACTTAATAATGGTTTTTCCACAATAATTATGCATATTTCCAACGTATCTTGTGCTTTTCCACAATTTTTATGGGTTTTTCAAATGCAAAAATGTATATTTCCAACTTAAAATGGGATTTTACAATAATAATATGGGTTTTTCCAATGAAAAAATGAATATTTTCAACATAAAATGGGTTTTTCCAATATAAATATGGGTTTTTCCAATGAAAAAATGAATATTTCCAACATAAATTGGTTTATTCCAATATAAATATGAGTTTTTCCAATGAAATAATGAATATTTCAAACTTAATATTGGTTTTTCCACGATTTTTTTGGGTTTTTCCAATGAAAAAATGAATATTTCCAACATAAAATGGGTTATTCCAATATAAATATGAGTTTTTCCAATGAAATAATGTATATTTCAAACTTAATAATGGTTTTTCCACGAATTTTATGGGTTATTTCAATGAAAAATGCATATTTCCAACATTAAATGGGTTTTTCAAGTATAAATATTGGTTTTTCCAATAATTATGTATATTTCTAACGTATCTTGGGTTTTTCCAATGCAAAAATGTATATTTCCAACTTAAAATGGGATTTTACAATAAAAATATGGGTTTTTCCAATGAAATAATGTATATTTCAAACTTAATAATGGTTATTCCACAATAATTATGCATATTTCCAACGTATCTTGGGTTTTTCCACGATTTTTATGGGTTTTTCCAATGAAAAAATGAATATTTCCAACATAAAATGGGTTATTCCAATATAAATATGAGTTTTTCCAATGAAATAATGTATATTTCAAACTTAATATTGGTTTTTCCACGAATTTTATGGGTTTTTCAAATGAAAAAATGAATATTTCCAACATAAAATGGGTTTTTCCAATATAAATATGGGTTTTTCCATTGAAATAATGTATATTTCCAACTTAATAATGGTTTTTCCACAATAATTATGCATATTTCCAACGTATCTTGGGTTTTTCCAATGAAAAAATTTATATTTCCAACATAAAATGGGTTTTTCCAATATAAATATGGGTTTTTCCATTGAAATAATGTATATTTCCAACTTAATAATGGTTTTTCCACAATAATTATGCATATTTCCAACGTATCTTGTGCTTTTCCACAATTTTTATGGGTTTTTCAAATGCAAAAATGTATATTTCCAACTTAAAATGGGATTTTACAATAAAAATATGGGTTTTTCCAATGAAAAAATGAATATTTTCAACATAAAATGGGTTTTTCCAATATAAATATGGGTTTTTCTCAATAATTATGCATATTTCCAACGTATCTTGGGTTTTTCCAATGAAATAATGTATATTTCCAACTTAATAATGGTTATTCCACAATAATTATGCATATTTCCAACGTATCTTGGGTTTTTCCACGATTTTTATGGGTTTTTCCAATGAAAAAATGAATATTTCCAACATAAAATGGGTTATTCCAATATAAATATGAGTTTTTCCAATGAAATAATGTATATTTCAAACTTAATATTGGTTTTTCCACGAATTTTATCGGTTTTTCAAATGAAAAAATGAATATTTCCAACATAAAATGGGTTTTTCCAATATAAATATGGGTTTTTCCATTGAAATAATGTATATTTCCAACTTAATAATGGTTTTTCCACAATAATTATGCATATTTCCAACGTATCTTGGGTTTTTCCACGATTTTTATGGGTTTTTCCAATGAAAAAATGTATATTTCCAACATAAAATGGGTTTTTCCAATATAAATATGGGTTTTTCCATTGAAATAATGTATATTTCCAACTTAATAATGGTTTTTCCACAATAATTATGCATATTTCCAACGTATCTTGTGCTTTTCCACAATTTTTATGGGTTTTTCAAATGCAAAAATGTATATTTCCAACTTAAAATGGGATTTTACAATAATAATATGGGTTTTTCCAATGAAAAAATGAATATTTTCAACATAAAATGGGTTTTTCCAATATAAATATGGGTTTTTCCAATGAAAAAATGAATATTTCCAACATAAAATGGTTTATTCCAATATAAATATGAGTTTTTCCAATGAAATAATGAATATTTCAAACTTAATATTGGTTTTTCCACGATTTTTTTGGGTTTTTCCAATGAAAAAATGAATATTTCCAACATAAAATGGGTTATTCCAATATAAATATGAGTTTTTCCAATGAAATAATGTATATTTCAAACTTAATAATGGTTTTTCCACGAATTTTATGGGTTATTTCAATGAAAAATGCATATTTCCAACATTAAATGGGTTTTTCAAGTATAAATATTGGTTTTTCCAATAATTATGTATATTTCTAACGTATCTTGGGTTTTTCCAATGCAAAAATGTATATTTCCAACTTAAAATGGGATTTTACAATAAAAATATGGGTTTTTCCAATGAAATAATGTATATTTCAAACTTAATAATGGTTATTCCACAATAATTATGCATATTTCCAACGTATCTTGGGTTTTTCCACGATTTTTATGGGTTTTTCCAATGAAAAAATGAATATTTCCAACATAAAATGGGTTATTCCAATATAAATATGAGTTTTTCCAATGAAATAATGTATATTTCAAACTTAATATTGGTTTTTCCACGAATTTTATGGGTTTTTCAAATGAAAAAATGAATATTTCCAACATAAAATGGGTTTTTCCAATATAAATATGGGTTTTTCCATTGAAATAATGTATATTTCCAACTTAATAATGGTTTTTCCACAATAATTATGCATATTTCCAACGTATCTTGGGTTTTTCCAATGAAAAAATTTATATTTCCAACATAAAATGGGTTTTTCCAATATAAATATGGGTTTTTCCATTGAAATAATGTATATTTCCAAGTTAATAATGGTTTTTCCACAATAATTATGCATATTTCCAACGTATCTTGTGCTTTTCCACAATTTTTATGGGTTTTTCAAATGCAAAAATGTATATTTCCAACTTAAAATGGGATTTTACAATAAAAATATGGGTTTTTCCAATGAAAAAATGAATATTTTCAACATAAAATGGGTTTTTCCAATATAAATATGGGTTTTTCCAATGAAAAAATGAATATTTCCAACATAAAATGGGTTATTCCAATATAAATATGAGTTTTTCCAATGAAATAATGAATATTTCAAACTTAATATTGGTTTTTCCACGAATTTTTTGGGTTATTTCAATGAAAAATGCATATTTCCAACATTAAATGTGTTTTTCAAGTATAAATATTGGTTTTTCCACAATAATTATGCATATTTCCAACGTATCTTGGGTTTTTCCACGATTTTTATGGATTTTTCCAATGAAAAAATTTATATTTCCAACATAAAATGGGTTTTTCCAATATAAATATAGGTTTTTCCATTGAAATAATGTATATTTCCAACTTAATAATGGTTTTTCCACAATAATTATGCATATTTCCAACGTATCTTGTGCTTTTCCACAATTTTTATGGGTTTTTCAAATGCAAAAATGTATATTTCCAACTTAAAATGGGATTTTACAATAAAAATATGGGTTTTTCCAATGAAAAAATGAATATTTCCAACATAAAATGGGTTATTCCAATATAAATATGAGTTTTTCCAATGAAATAATGAATATTTCAAACTTAATATTGGTTTTTCCACGAATTTTTTGGGTTATTTCAATGAAAAATGCATATTTCCAACATTAAATGGGTTTTTCAAGTATAAATATTGGTTTTTCCTCAATAATTATGCATATTTCCAACGTATCTTGGGTTTTTCCACGATTTTTATGGGGTTTTCCAATGAAATAATGAATATTTCCAACATAAAATGGGTTATTCCAATATAAATATGAGTTTTTCCAATGAAATAATGTATATTTCAAACTTAATAATGGTTTTTCCACGAATTTTATGGGTTATTTCAATGAAAAATGCATATTTCCAACATTAAATGGGTTTTTCAAGTATAAATATTGGTTTTTCCAATAATTATGTATATTTCTAACGTATCTTGGGATTTTCCAATGCAAAAATGTATATTTCCAACTTAAAATGGAATTTTACAATAAAAATATGGGTTTTTCCAATGAAATAATGTATATTTCAAACTTAATAATGGTTATTCCACAATAATTATGCATATTTCCAACGTATCTTGGGTTTTTCCACGATTTTTATGGGTTTTTCCAATGAAAAAATGAATATTTCCAACATAAAATGGGTTATTCCAATATAAATATGAGTTTTTCCAATGAAATAATGTATATTTCAAACTTAATATTGGTTTTTCCACGAATTTTATCGGTTTTTCAAATGAAAAAATGAATATTTCCAACATAAAATGGGTTTTTCCAATATAAATATGGGTTTTTCCATTGAAATAATGTATATTTCCAACTTAATAATGGTTTTTCCACAATAATTATGCATATTTCCAACGTATCTTGTGCTTTTCCACAATTTTTATGGGTTTTTCAAATGCAAAAATGTATATTTCCAACTTAAAATGGGATTTTACAATAATAATATGGGTTTTTCCAATGAAAAAATGAATATTTTCAACATAAAATGGGTTTTTCCAATATAAATATGGGTTTTTCCAATGAAAAAATGAATATTTCCAACATAAAATGGGTTATTCCAA
Organism: Rhopalosiphum nymphaeae; assembly: GCA_036289425.1. Taxonomy (NCBI): domain Eukaryota; kingdom Metazoa; phylum Arthropoda; class Insecta; order Hemiptera; family Aphididae; genus Rhopalosiphum; species Rhopalosiphum nymphaeae. Next base: position 5,581,655 of record JAZAQC010000006.1, on the reverse strand, counting down.
TATAAATATGAGTTTTTCCAATGAAATAATGTATATTTCAAACTTAATATTGGTTTTTCCACGAATTTTATGGGTTTTTCAAATGAAAAAATGAATATTTCCAACATAAAATGGGTTTTTCCAATATAAATATGGGTTTTTCCATTGAAATAATGTATATTTCCAACTTAATAATGGTTTTTCCACAATAATTATGCATATTTCCAACGTATCTTGGGTTTTTCCAATGAAAAAATTTATATTTCCAACATAAAATGGGTTTTTCCAATATAAATATGGGTTTTTCCATTGAAATAATGTATATTTCCAAGTTAATAATGGTTTTTCCACAATAATTATGCATATTTCCAACGTATCTTGTGCTTTTCCACAATTTTTATGGGTTTTTCAAATGCAAAAATGTATATTTCCAACTTAAAATGGGATTTTACAATAAAAATATGGGTTTTTCCAATGAAAAAATGAATATTTTCAACATAAAATGGGTTTTTCCAATATAAATATGGGTTTTTCCAATGAAAAAATGAATATTTCCAACATAAAATGGGTTATTCCAATATAAATATGAGTTTTTCCAATGAAATAATGAATATTTCAAACTTAATATTGGTTTTTCCACGAATTTTTTGGGTTATTTCAATGAAAAATGCATATTTCCAACATTAAATGTGTTTTTCAAGTATAAATATTGGTTTTTCCACAATAATTATGCATATTTCCAACGTATCTTGGGTTTTTCCACGATTTTTATGGATTTTTCCAATGAAAAAATTTATATTTCCAACATAAAATGGGTTTTTCCAATATAAATATAGGTTTTTCCATTGAAATAATGTATATTTCCAACTTAATAATGGTTTTTCCACAATAATTATGCATATTTCCAACGTATCTTGTGCTTTTCCACAATTTTTATGGGTTTTTCAAATGCAAAAATGTATATTTCCAACTTAAAATGGGATTTTACAATAAAAATATGGGTTTTTCCAATGAAAAAATGAATATTTCCAACATAAAATGGGTTATTCCAATATAAATATGAGTTTTTCCAATGAAATAATGAATATTTCAAACTTAATATTGGTTTTTCCACGAATTTTTTGGGTTATTTCAATGAAAAATGCATATTTCCAACATTAAATGGGTTTTTCAAGTATAAATATTGGTTTTTCCTCAATAATTATGCATATTTCCAACGTATCTTGGGTTTTTCCACGATTTTTATGGGGTTTTCCAATGAAATAATGAATATTTCCAACATAAAATGGGTTATTCCAATATAAATATGAGTTTTTCCAATGAAATAATGTATATTTCAAACTTAATAATGGTTTTTCCACGAATTTTATGGGTTATTTCAATGAAAAATGCATATTTCCAACATTAAATGGGTTTTTCAAGTATAAATATTGGTTTTTCCTCAATAATTATGCATATTTCCAACGTATCTTGGGTTTTTCCACGATTTTTATGGGGTTTTCCAATGAAATAATGAATATTTCCAACATAAAATGGGTTATTCCAATATAAATATGAGTTTTTCCAATGAAATAATGTATATTTCAAACTTAATAATGGTTTTTCCACGAATTTTATGGGTTATTTCAATGAAAAATGCATATTTCCAACATTAAATGGGTTTTTCAAGTATAAATATTGGTTTTTCCAATAATTATGTATATTTCTAACGTATCTTGGGATTTTCCAATGCAAAAATGTATATTTCCAACTTAAAATGGGATTTTACAATAAAAATATGGGTTTTTCCAATGAAATAATGTATATTTCAAACTTAATAATGGTTATTCCACAATAATTATGCATATTTCCAACGTATCTTGGGTTTTTCCACGATTTTTATGGGTTTTTCCAATGAAAAAATGAATATTTCCAACATAAAATGGGTTATTCCAATATAAATATGAGTTTTTCCAATGAAATAATGTATATTTCAAACTTAATATTGGTTTTTCCACGAATTTTATCGGTTTTTCAAATGAAAAAATGAATATTTCCAACATAAAATGGGTTTTTCCAATATAAATATGGGTTTTTCCATTGAAATAATGTATATTTCCAACTTAATAATGGTTTTTCCACAATAATTATGCATATTTCCAACGTATCTTGTGCTTTTCCACAATTTTTATGGGTTTTTCAAATGCAAAAATGTATATTTCCAACTTAAAATGGGATTTTACAATAATAATATGGGTTTTTCCAATGAAAAAATGAATATTTTCAACATAAAATGGGTTTTTCCAATATAAATATGGGTTTTTCCAATGAAAAAATGAATATTTCCAACATAAAATGGGTTATTCCAATATAAATATGAGTTTTTCCAATGAAATAATGAATATTTCAAACTTAATATTGGTTTTTCCACGATTTTTTTGGGTTTTTCCAATGAAAAAATGAATATTGCCAACATAAAATGGGTTATTCCAATATAAATATGAGTTTTTCCAATGAAATAATGTATATTTCAAACTTAATAATGGTTTTTCCACGAATTTTATGGGTTATTTCAATGAAAAATGCATATTTCCAACATTAAATGGGTTTTTCAAGTATAAATATTGGTTTTTCCAATAATTATGTATATTTCTAACGTATCTTGGGTTTTTCCAATGCAAAAATGTATATTTCCAACTTAAAATGGGATTTTACAATAAAAATATGGGTTTTTCCAATGAAATAATGTATATTTCAAACTTAATAATGGTTATTCCACAATAATTATGCATATTTCCAACGTATCTTGGGTTTTTCCACGATTTTTATGGGTTTTTCCAATGAAAAAATGAATATTTCCAACATAAAATGGGTTATTCCAATATAAATATGAGTTTTTCCAATGAAATAATGTATATTTCAAACTTAATATTGGTTTTTCCACGAATTTTATGGGTTTTTCAAATGAAAAAATGAATATTTCCAACATAAAATGGGTTTTTCCAATATAAATATGGGTTTTTCCATTGAAATAATGTATATTTCCAACTTAATAATGGTTTTTCCACAATAATTATGCATATTTCCAACGTATCTTGGGTTTTTCCAATGAAAAAATTTATATTTCCAACATAAAATGGGTTTTTCCAATATAAATATGGGTTTTTCCATTGAAATAATGTATATTTCCAACTTAATAATGGTTTTTCCACAATAATTATGCATATTTCCAACGTATCTTGTGCTTTTCCACAATTTTTATGGGTTTTTCAAATGCAAAAATGTATATTTCCAACTTAAAATGGGATTTTACAATAAAAATATGGGTTTTTCCAATGAAAAAATGAATATTTTCAACATAAAATGGGTTTTTCCAATATAAATATGGGTTTTTCCAATGAAAAAATGAATATTTCCAACATAAAATGGGTTATTCCAATATAAATATGAGTTTTTCCAATGAAATAATGAATATTTCAAACTTAATATTGGTTTTTCCACGAATTTTTTGGGTTATTTCAATGAAAAATGCATATTTCCAACATTAAATGTGTTTTTCAAGTATAAATATTGGTTTTTCCACAATAATTATGCATATTTCCAACGTATCTTGGGTTTTTCCACGATTTTTATGGATTTTTCCAATGAAAAAATGTATATTTCCAACATAAAATGGGTTTTTCCAATATAAATATAGGTTTTTCCATTGAAATAATGTATATTTCCAACTTAATAATGGTTTTTCCACAATAATTATGCATATTTCCAACGTATCTTGTGCTTTTCCACAATTTTTATGGGTTTTTCAAATGCAAAAATGTATATTTCCAACTTAAAATGGGATTTTACAATAAAAATATGGGTTTTTCCAATGAAAAAATGAATATTTCCAACATAAAATGGGTTATTCCAATATAAATATGAGTTTTTCCAATGAAATAATGAATATTTCAAACTTAATATTGGTTTTTCCACGAATTTTTTGGGTTATTTCAATGAAAAATGCATATTTCCAACATTAAATGGGTTTTTCAAGTATAAATATTGGTTTTTCCTCAATAATTATGCATATTTCCAACGTATCTTGGGTTTTTCCACGATTTTTATGGGGTTTTCCAATGAAATAATGAATATTTCCAACATAAAATGGGTTATTCCAATATAAATATGAGTTTTTCCAATGAAATAATGTATATTTCAAACTTAATAATGGTTTTTCCACGAATTTTATGGGTTATTTCAATGAAAAATGCATATTTCCAACATTAAATGGGTTTTTCAAGTATAAATATTGGTTTTTCCTCAATAATTATGCACATTCCCAACGTATCTTGGGATTTTCCACGATTTTTATGGGGTTTTCCAATGAAAAAATGAATATTTCCAACTTAATAATGGTTTTTCCACGAATTTTATGGGTTTTTCAACTGAAAAATGTATATTTCCAACTTAAAATGGTATTTTACAATAATAATATGGGTTTTTTCAATGAAAAAATGAATATTTTCAACATAAAATGGGTTTTTCCAATATAAATATGGGTTTTTCCAATGAAAAAATGAATATTTCCAACATAAAATGGGTTATTCCAATATAAATATGAGTTTTTCCAATGAAATAATGTATATTTCAAACTTAATAATGGTTTTTCCACGAATTTTATGGGTTATTTCAATGAAAAATGCATATTTCCAACATTAAATGGGTTTTTCAAGTATAAATATTGGTTTTTCCAATAATTATGTATATTTCTAACGTATCTTGGGTTTTTCCAATGCAAAAATGTATATTTCCAACTTAAAATGGGATTTTACAATAAAAATATGGGTTTTTCCAATGAAATAATGTATATTTCAAACTTAATAATGGTTATTCCACAATAATTATGCATATTTCCAACGTATCTTGGGTTTTTCCACGATTTTTATGGGTTTTTCCAATGAAAAAATGAATATTTCCAACATAAAATGGGTTATTCCAATATAAATATGAGTTTTTCCAATGAAATAATGTATATTTCAAACTTAATATTGGTTTTTCCACGAATTTTATGGGTTTTTCAAATGAAAAAATGAATATTTCCTACATAAAATGGGTTTTTCCAATATAAATATGGGTTTTTCCATTGAAATAATGTATATTTCCAACTTAATAATGGTTTTTCCACAATAATTATGCATATTTCCAACGTATCTTGTGCTTTTCCACAATTTTTATGGGTTTTTCAAATGCAAAAATGTATATTTCCAACTTAAAATGGGATTTTACAATAAAAATATGGGTTTTTCCAATGAAAAAATGAATATTTCCAACATAAAATGGGTTATTCCAATATAAATATGAGTTTTTCCAATGAAATAATGAATATTTCAAACTTAATATTGGTTTTTCCACGAATTTTTTGGGTTATTTCAATGAAAAATGCATATTTCCAACATTAAATGGGTTTTTCAAGTATAAATATTGGTTTTTCCTCAATAATTATGCATATTTCCAACGTATCTTGGGTTTTTCCACGATTTTTATGGGGTTTTCCAATGAAAAAATGAATATTTCCAACATAGAATGGGTTATTCCAATATAAATATGAGTTTTTCCAATGAAATAATGTATATTTCAAACTTAATAATGGTTTTTCCACGAATTTTATGGGTTATTTCAATGAAAAATGCATATTTCCAACATTAAATGGGTTTTTCAAGTATAAATATTGGTTTTTCCAATAATTATGTATATTTCTAACGTATCTTGGGATTTTCCAATGCAAAAATGTATATTTCCAACTTAAAATGGGATTTTACAATAAAAATATGGGTTTTTCCAATGAAATAATGTATATTTCAAACTTAATAATGGTTATTCCACAATAATTATGCATATTTCCAACGTATCTTGGGTTTTTCCACGATTTTTATGGGTTTTTCCAATGAAAAAATGAATATTTCCAACATAAAATGGGTTATTCCAATATAAATATGAGTTTTTCCAATGAAATAATGTATATTTCAAACTTAATATTGGTTTTTCCACGAATTTTATCGGTTTTTCAAATGAAAAAATGAATATTTCCAACATAAAATGGGTTTTTCCAATATAAATATGGGTTTTTCCATTGAAATAATGTATATTTCCAACTTACTAATGGTTTTTCCACAATAATTATGCATATTTCCAACGTATCTTGGGTTTTTCCACGATTTTTATGGGTTTTTCCAATGAAAAAATGTATATTTCCAACATAAAATGGGTTTTTCCAATATAAATATGGGTTTTTCCATTGAAATAATGTATATTTCCAACTTAATAATGGTTTTTCCACAATAATTATGCATATTTCCAACGTATCTTGTGCTTTTCCACAATTTTTATGGGTTTTTCAAATGCAAAAATGTATATTTCCAACTTAAAATGGGATTTTACAATAATAATATGGGTTTTTCCAATGAAAAAATGAATATTTTCAACATAAAATGGGTTTTTCCAATATAAATATGGGTTTTTCCAATGAAAAAATGAATATTTCCAACATAAAATGGGTTATTCCAATATAAATATGAGTTTTTCCAATGAAATAATGAATATTTCAAACTTAATATTGGTTTTTCCACGATTTTTTTGGGTTTTTCCAATGAAAAAATGAATATTTCCAACATAAAATGGGTTATTCCAATATAAATATGAGTTTTTCCAATGAAATAATGTATATTTCAAACTTAATAATGGTTTTTCCACGAATTTTATGGGTTATTTCAATGAAAAATGCATATTTCCAACATTAAATGGGTTTTTCAAGTATAAATATTGGTTTTTCCAATAATTATGTATATTTCTAACGTATCTTGGGTTTTTCCAATGCAAAAATGTATATTTCCAACTTAAAATGGGATTTTACAATAAAAATATGGGTTTTTCCAATGAAATAATGTATATTTCAAACTTAATAATGGTTATTCCACAATAATTATGCATATTTCCAACGTATCTTGGGTTTTTCCACGATTTTTATGGGTTTTTCCAATGAAAAAATGAATATTTCCAACATAAAATGGGTTATTCCAATATAAATATGAGTTTTTCCAATGAAATAATGTATATTTCAAACTTAATATTGGTTTTTCCACGAATTTTATGGGTTTTTCCAATGAAAAAATGAATATTTCCAACATAAAATGGGTTATTCCAATATAAATATGAGTTTTTCCAATGAAATAATGAATATTTCAAACTTAATATTGGTTTTTCCACGAATTTTTTGGGTTATTTCAATGAAAAATGCATATTTCCAACATTAAATGGGTTTTTCAAGTATAAATATTGGTTTTTCCTCAATAATTATGCATATTTCCAACGTATCTTGGGTTTTTCCACGATTTTTATGGGGTTTTCCAATGAAATAATGAATATTTCCAACATAAAATGGGTTATTCCAATATAAATATGAGTTTTTCCAATGAAATAATGTATATTTCAAACTTAATAATGGTTTTTCCACGAATTTTATGGGTTATTTCAATGAAAAATGCATATTTCCAACATTAAATGGGTTTTTCAAGTATAAATATTGGTTTTTCCTCAATAATTATGCATATTTCCAACGTATCTTGGGTTTTTCCACGATTTTTATGGGGTTTTCCAATGAAATAATGAATATTTCCAACATAAAATGGGTTATTCCAATATAAATATGAGTTTTTCCAATGAAATAATGTATATTTCAAACTTAATAATGGTTTTTCCACGAATTTTATGGGTTATTTCAATGAAAAATGCATATTTCCAACATTAAATGGGTTTTTCAAGTATAAATATTGGTTTTTCCAATAATTATGTATATTTCTAACGTATCTTGGGATTTTCCAATGCAAAAATGTATATTTCCAACTTAAAATGGGATTTTACAATAAAAATATGGGTTTTTCCAATGAAATAATGTATATTTCAAACTTAATAATGGTTATTCCACAATAATTATGCATATTTCCAACGTATCTTGGGTTTTTCCACGATTTTTATGGGTTTTTCCAATGAAAAAATGAATATTTCCAACATAAAATGGGTTATTCCAATATAAATATGAGTTTTTCCAATGAAATAATGTATATTTCAAACTTAATATTGGTTTTTCCACGAATTTTATCGGTTTTTCAAATGAAAAAATGAATATTTCCAACATAAAATGGGTTTTTCCAATATAAATATGGGTTTTTCCATTGAAATAATGTATATTTCCAACTTAATAATGGTTTTTCCACAATAATTATGCATATTTCCAACGTATCTTGTGCTTTTCCACAATTTTTATGGGTTTTTCAAATGCAAAAATGTATATTTCCAACTTAAAATGGGATTTTACAATAATAATATGGGTTTTTCCAATGAAAAAATGAATATTTTCAACATAAAATGGGTTTTTCCAATATAAATATGGGTTTTTCCAATGAAAAAATGAATATTTCCAACATAAAATGGGTTATTCCAATATAAATATGAGTTTTTCCAATGAAATAATGAATATTTCAAACTTAATATTGGTTTTTCCACGATTTTTTTGGGTTTTTCCAATGAAAAAATGAATATTTCCAACATAAAATGGGTTATTCCAATATAAATATGAGTTTTTCCAATGAAATAATGTATATTTCAAACTTAATAATGGTTTTTCCACGAATTTTATGGGTTATTTCAATGAAAAATGCATATTTCCAACATTAAATGGGTTTTTCAAGTATAAATATTGGTTTTTCCAATAATTATGTATATTTCTAACGTATCTTGGGTTTTTCCAATGCAAAAATGTATATTTCCAACTTAAAATGGGATTTTACAATAAAAATATGGGTTTTTCCAATGAAATAATGTATATTTCAAACTTAATAATGGTTATTCCACAATAATTATGCATATTTCCAACGTATCTTGGGTTTTTCCACGATTTTTATGGGTTTTTCCAATGAAAAAATGAATATTTCCAACATAAAATGGGTTATTCCAATATAAATATGAGTTTTTCCAATGAAATAATGTATATTTCAAACTTAATATTGGTTTTTCCACGAATTTTATGGGTTTTTCAAATGAAAAAATGAATATTTCCAACATAAAATGGGTTTTTCCAATATAAATATGGGTTTTTCCATTGAAATAATGTATATTTCCAACTTAATAATGGTTTTTCCACAATAATTATGCATATTTCCAACGTATCTTGGGTTTTTCCAATGAAAAAATTTATATTTCCAACATAAAATGGGTTTTTCCAATATAAATATGGGTTTTTCCATTGAAATAATGTATATTTCCAACTTAATAATGGTTTTTCCACAATAATTATGCATATTTCCAACGTATCTTGTGCTTTTCCACAATTTTTATGGGTTTTTCAAATGCAAAAATGTATATTTCCAACTTAAAATGGGATTTTACAATAAAAATATGGGTTTTTCCAATGAAAAAATGAATATTTTCAACATAAAATGGGTTTTTCCAATATAAATATGGGTTTTTCCAATGAAAAAATGAATATTTCCAACATAAAATGGGTTATTCCAATATAAATATGAGTTTTTCCAATGAAATAATGAATATTTCAAACTTAATATTGGTTTTTCCACGAATTTTTTGGGTTACTTCAATGAAAAATGCATATTTCCAACATTAAATGTGTTTTTCAAGTATAAATATTGGTTTTTCCACAATAATTATGCATATTTCCAACGTATCTTGGGTTTTTCCACGATTTTTATGGATTTTTCCAATGAAAAAATGTATATTTCCAACATAAAATGGGTTTTTCCAATATAAATATAGGTTTTTCCATTGAAATAATGTATATTTCCAACTTAATAATGGTTTTTCCACAATAATTATGCATATTTCCAACGTATCTTGTGCTTTTCCACAATTTTTATGGGTTTTTCAAATGCAAAAATGTATATTTCCAACTTAAAATGGGATTTTACAATAAAAATATGGGTTTTTCCAATGAAAAAATGAATATTTCCAACATAAAATGGGTTATTCCAATATAAATATGAGTTTTTCCAATGAAATAATGAATATTTCAAACTTAATATTGGTTTTTCCACGAATTTTTTGGGTTATTTCAATGAAAAATGCATATTTCCAACATTAAATGGGTTTTTCAAGTATAAATATTGGTTTTTCCTCAATAATTATGCATATTTCCAACGTATCTTGGGTTTTTCCACGATTTTTATGGGGTTTTCCAATGAAATAATGAATATTTCCAACATAAAATGGGTTATTCCAATATAAATATGAGTTTTTCCAATGAAATAATGTATATTTCAAACTTAATAATGGTTTTTCCACGAATTTTATGGGTTATTTCAATGAAAAATGCATATTTCCAACATTAAATGGGTTTTTCAAGTATAAATATTGGTTTTTCCTCAATAATTATGCACATTCCCAACGTATCTTGGGATTTTCCACGATTTTTATGGGGTTTTCCAATGAAAAAATGAATATTTCCAACTTAATAATGGTTTTTCCACGAATTTTATGGGTTTTTCAACTGAAAAATGTATATTTCCAACTTAAAATGGTATTTTACAATAATAATATGGGTTTTTTCAATGAAAAAATGAATATTTTCAACATAAAATGGGTTTTTCCAATATAAATATGGGTTTTTCCAATGAAAAAATGAATATTTCCAACATAAAATGGGTTATTCCAATATAAATATGAGTTTTTCCAATGAAATAATGTATATTTCAAACTTAATAATGGTTTTTCCACGAATTTTATGGGTTATTTCAATGAAAAATGCATATTTCCAACATTAAATGGGTTTTTCAAGTATAAATATTGGTTTTTCCAATAATTATGTATATTTCTAACGTATCTTGGGTTTTTCCAATGCAAAAATGTATATTTCCAACTTAAAATGGGATTTTACAATAAAAATATGGGTTTTTCCAATGAAATAATGTATATTTCAAACTTAATAATGGTTATTCCACAATAATTATGCATATTTCCAACGTATCTTGGGTTTTTCCACGATTTTTATGGGTTTTTCCAATGAAAAAATGAATATTTCCAACATAAAATGGGTTATTCCAATATAAATATGAGTTTTTCCAATGAAATAATGTATATTTCAAACTTAATATTGGTTTTTCCACGAATTTTATGGGTTTTTCAAATGAAAAAATGAATATTTCCTACATAAAATGGGTTTTTCCAATATAAATATGGGTTTTTCCATTGAAATAATGTATATTTCCAACTTAATAATGGTTTTTCCACAATAATTATGCATATTTCCAACGTATCTTGTGCTTTTCCACAATTTTTATGGGTTTTTCAAATGCAAAAATGTATATTTCCAACTTAAAATGGGATTTTACAATAAAAATATGGGTTTTTCCAATGAAAAAATGAATATTTCCAACATAAAATGGGTTATTCCAATATAAATATGAGTTTTTCCAATGAAATAATGAATATTTCAAACTTAATATTGGTTTTTCCACGAATTTTTTGGGTTATTTCAATGAAAAATGCATATTTCCAACATTAAATGGGTTTTTCAAGTATAAATATTGGTTTTTCCTCAATAATTATGCATATTTCCAACGTATCTTGGGTTTTTCCACGATTTTTATGGGGTTTTCCAATGAAAAAATGAATATTTCCAACATAGAATGGGTTATTCCAATATAAATATGAGTTTTTCCAATGAAATAATGTATATTTCAAACTTAATAATGGTTTTTCCACGAATTTTATGGGTTATTTCAATGAAAAATGCATATTTCCAACATTAAATGGGTTTTTCAAGTATAAATATTGGTTTTTCCAATAATTATGTATATTTCTAACGTATCTTGGGATTTTCCAATGCAAAAATGTATATTTCCAACTTAAAATGGGATTTTACAATAAAAATATGGGTTTTTCCAATGAAATAATGTATATTTCAAACTTAATAATGGTTATTCCACAATAATTATGCATATTTCCAACGTATCTTGGGTTTTTCCACGATTTTTATGGGTTTTTCCAATGAAAAAATGAATATTTCCAACATAAAATGGGTTATTCCAATATAAATATGAGTTTTTCCAATGAAATAATGTATATTTCAAACTTAATATTGGTTTTTCCACGAATTTTATCGGTTTTTCAAATGAAAAAATGAATATTTCCAACATAAAATGGGTTTTTCCAATATAAATATGGGTTTTTCCATTGAAATAATGTATATTTCCAACTTACTAATGGTTTTTCCACAATAATTATGCATATTTCCAACGTATCTTGGGTTTTTCCACGATTTTTATGGGTTTTTCCAATGAAAAAATGTATATTTCCAACATAAAATGGGTTTTTCCAATATAAATATGGGTTTTTCCATTGAAATAATGTATATTTCCAACTTAATAATGGTTTTTCCACAATAATTATGCATATTTCCAACGTATCTTGTGCTTTTCCACAATTTTTATGGGTTTTTCAAATGCAAAAATGTATATTTCCAACTTAAAATGGGATTTTACAATAATAATATGGGTTTTTCCAATGAAAAAATGAATATTTTCAACATAAAATGGGTTTTTCCAATATAAATATGGGTTTTTCCAATGAAAAAATGAATATTTCCAACATAAAATGGGTTATTCCAATATAAATATGAGTTTTTCCAATGAAATAATGAATATTTCAAACTTAATATTGGTTTTTCCACGATTTTTTTGGGTTTTTCCAATGAAAAAATGAATATTTCCAACATAAAATGGGTTATTCCAATATAAATATGAGTTTTTCCAATGAAATAATGTATATTTCAAACTTAATAATGGTTTTTCCACGAATTGTATGGGTTATTTCAATGAAAAATGCATATTTCCAACATTAAATGGGTTTTTCAAGTATAAATATTGGTTTTTCCAATAATTATGTATATTTCTAACGTATCTTGGGTTTTTCCAATGCAAAAATGTATATTTCCAACTTAAAATGGGATTTTACAATAAAAATATGGGTTTTTCCAATGAAATAATGTATATTTCAAACTTAATAATGGTTATTCCACAATAATTATGCATATTTCCAACGTATCTTGGGTTTTTCCACGATTTTTATGGGTTTTTCCAATGAAAAAATGAATATTTCCAACATAAAATGGGTTATTCCAATATAAATATGAGTTTTTCCAATGAAATAATGTATATTTCAAACTTAATATTGGTTTTTCCACGAATTTTATGGGTTTTTCAAATGAAAAAATGAATATTTCCAACATAAAATGGGTTTTTCCAATATAAATATGGGTTTTTCCATTGAAATAATGTATATTTCCAACTTAATAATGGTTTTTCCACAATAATTATGCATATTTCCAACGTATCTTGGGTTTTTCCAATGAAAAAATTTATATTTCCAACATAAAATGGGTTTTTCCAATATAAATATGGGTTTTTCCATTGAAATAATGTATATTTCCAAGTTAATAATGGTTTTTCCACAATAATTATGCATATTTCCAACGTATCTTGTGCTTTTCCACAATTTTTATGGGTTTTTCAAATGCAAAAATGTATATTTCCAACTTAAAATGGGATTTTACAATAAAAATATGGGTTTTTCCAATGAAAAAATGAATATTTTCAACATAAAATGGGTTTTTCCAATATAAATATGGGTTTTTCCAATGAAAAAATGAATATTTCCAACATAAAATGGGTTATTCCAATATAAATATGAGTTTTTCCAATGAAATAATGAATATTTCAAACTTAATATTGGTTTTTCCACGAATTTTTTGGGTTATTTCAATGAAAAATGCATATTTCCAACATTAAATGTGTTTTTCAAGTATAAATATTGGTTTTTCCACAATAATTATGCATATTTCCAACGTATCTTGGGTTTTTCCACGATTTTTATGGATTTTTCCAATGAAAAAATTTATATTTCCAACATAAAATGGGTTTTTCCAATATAAATATAGGTTTTTCCATTGAAATAATGTATATTTCCAACTTAATAATGGTTTTTCCACAATAATTATGCATATTTCCAACGTATCTTGTGCTTTTCCACAATTTTTATGGGTTTTTCAAATGCAAAAATGTATATTTCCAACTTAAAATGGGATTTTACAATAAAAATATGGGTTTTTCCAATGAAAAAATGAATATTTCCAACATAAAATGGGTTATTCCAATATAAATATGAGTTTTTCCAATGAAATAATGAATATTTCAAACTTAATATTGGTTTTTCCACGAATTTTTTGGGTTATTTCAATGAAAAATGCATATTTCCAACATTAAATGGGTTTTTCAAGTATAAATATTGGTTTTTCCTCAATAATTATGCATATTTCCAACGTATCTTGGGTTTTTCCACGATTTTTATGGGGTTTTCCAATGAAATAATGAATATTTCCAACATAAAATGGGTTATTCCAATATAAATATGAGTTTTTCCAATGAAATAATGTATATTTCAAACTTAATAATGGTTTTTCCACGAATTTTATGGGTTATTTCAATGAAAAATGCATATTTCCAACATTAAATGGGTTTTTCAAGTATAAATATTGGTTTTTCCAATAATTATGTATATTTCTAACGTATCTTGGGATTTTCCAATGCAAAAATGTATATTTCCAACTTAAAATGGAATTTTACAATAAAAATATGGGTTTTTCCAATGAAATAATGTATATTTCAAACTTAATAATGGTTATTCCACAATAATTATGCATATTTCCAACGTATCTTGGGTTTTTCCACGATTTTTATGGGTTTTTCCAATGAAAAAATGAATATTTCCAACATAAAATGGGTTATTCCAATATAAATATGAGTTTTTCCAATGAAATAATGTATATTTCAAACTTAATATTGGTTTTTCCACGAATTTTATCGGTTTTTCAAATGAAAAAATGAATATTTCCAACATAAAATGGGTTTTTCCAATATAAATATGGGTTTTTCCATTGAAATAATGTATATTTCCAACTTAATAATGGTTTTTCCACAATAATTATGCATATTTCCAACGTATCTTGTGCTTTTCCACAATTTTTATGGGTTTTTCAAATGCAAAAATGTATATTTCCAACTTAAAATGGGATTTTACAATAATAATATGGGTTTTTCCAATGAAAAAATGAATATTTTCAACATAAAATGGGTTTTTCCAATATAAATATGGGTTTTTCCAATGAAAAAATGAATATTTCCAACATAAAATGGGTTATTCCAATATAAATATGAGTTTTTCCAATGAAATAATGTATATTTCAAACTTAATATTGGTTTTTCCACGAATTTTATCGGTTTTTCAAATGAAAAAATGAATATTTCCAACATAAAATGGGTTTTTCCAATATAAATATGGGTTTTTCCATTGAAATAATGTATATTTCCAACTTAATAATGGTTTTTCCACAATAATTATGCATATTTCCAACGTATCTTGGGTTTTTCCACGATTTTTATGGGTTTTTCCAATGAAAAAATGTATATTTCCAACATAAAATGGGTTTTTCCAATATAAATATGGGTTTTTCCATTGAAATAATGTATATTTCCAACTTAATAATGGTTTTTCCACAATAATTATGCATATTTCCAACGTATCTTGTGCTTTTCCACAATTTTTATGGGTTTTTCAAATGCAAAAATGTATATTTCCAACTTAAAATGGGATTTTACAATAATAATATGGGTTTTTCCAATGAAAAAATGAATATTTTCAACATAAAATGGGTTTTTCCAATATAAATATGGGTTTTTCCAATGAAAAAATGAATATTTCCAACATAAAATGGGTTATTCCAATATAAATATGAGTTTTTCCAATGAAATAATGAATATTTCAAACTTAATATTGGTTTTTCCACGATTTTTTTGGGTTTTTCCAATGAAAAAATGAATATTTCCAACATAAAATGGGTTATTCCAATATAAATATGAGTTTTTCCAATGAAATAATGTATATTTCAAACTTAATAATGGTTTTTCCACGAATTTTATGGGTTATTTCAATGAAAAATGCATATTTCCAACATTAAATGGGTTTTTCAAGTATAAATATTGGTTTTTCCAATAATTATGTATATTTCTAACGTATCTTGGGTTTTTCCAATGCAAAAATGTATATTTCCAACTTAAAATGGGATTTTACAATAAAAATATGGGTTTTTCCAATGAAATAATGTATATTTCAAACTTAATAATGGTTATTCCACAATAATTATGCATATTTCCAACGTATCTTGGGTTTTTCCACGATTTTTATGGGTTTTTCCAATGAAAAAATGAATATTTCCAACATAAAATGGGTTATTCCAATATAAATATGAGTTTTTCCAATGAAATAATGTATATTTCAAACTTAATATTGGTTTTTCCACGAATTTTATGGGTTTTTCAAATGAAAAAATGAATATTTCCAACATAAAATGGGTTTTTCCAATATAAATATGGGTTTTTCCATTGAAATAATGTATATTTCCAACTTAATAATGGTTTTTCCACAATAATTATGCATATTTCCAACGTATCTTGGGTTTTTCCAATGAAAAAATTTATATTTCCAACATAAAATGGGTTTTTCCATTGAAATAATGTATATTTCCAAGTTAATAATGGTTTTTCCACAATAATTATGCATATTTCCAACGTATCTTGTGCTTTTCCACAATTTTTATGGGTTTTTCAAATGCAAAAATGTATATTTCCAACTTAAAATGGGATTTTACAATAAAAATATGGGTTTTTCCAATGAAAAAATGAATATTTTCAACATAAAATGGGTTTTTCCAATATAAATATGGGTTTTTCCAATGAAATAATGTATATTTCAAACTTAATATTGGTTTTTCCACGAATTTTATCGGTTTTTCAAATGAAAAAATGAATATTTCCAACATAAAATGGGTTTTTCCAATATAAATATGGGTTTTTCCATTGAAATAATGTATATTTCCAACTTAATAATGGTTTTTCCACAATAATTATGCATATTTCCAACGTATCTTGTGCTTTTCCACAATTTTTATGGGTTTTTCAAATGCAAAAATGTATATTTCCAACTTAAAATGGGATTTTACAATAATAATATGGGTTTTTCCAATGTAAAAATGAATATTTTCAACATAAAATGGGTTTTTCCAATATAAATATGGGTTTTTCCAATGAAAAAATGAATATTTCCAACATAAAATGGGTTATTCCAATATAAATATGAGTTTTTCCAATGAAATAATGTATATTTCAAACTTAATATTGGTTTTTCCACGAATTTTATCGGTTTTTCAAATGAAAAAATGAATATTTCCAACATAAAATGGGTTTTTCCAATATAAATATGGGTTTTTCCATTGAAATAATGTATATTTCCAACTTAATAATGGTTTTTCCACAATAATTATGCATATTTCCAACGTATCTTGGGTTTTTCCACGATTTTTATGGGTTTTTCCAATGAAAAAATGTATATTTCCAACATAAAATGGGTTTTTCCAATATAAATATGGGTTTTTCCATTGAAATAATGTATATTTCCAACTTAATAATGGTTTTTCCACAATAATTATGCATATTTCCAACGTATCTTGTGCTTTTCCACAATTTTTATGGGTTTTTCAAATGCAAAAATGTATATTTCCAACTTAAAATGGGATTTTACAATAATAATATGGGTTTTTCCAATGAAAAAATGAATATTTTCAACATAAAATGGGTTTTTCCAATATAAATATGGGTTTTTCCAATGAAAAAATGAATATTTCCAACATAAAATGGGTTATTCCAATATAAATATGAGTTTTTCCAATGAAATAATGAATATTTCAAACTTAATATTGGTTTTTCCACGATTTTTTTGGGTTTTTCCAATGAAAAAATGAATATTTCCAACATAAAATGGGTTATTCCAATATAAATATGAGTTTTTCCAATGAAATAATGTATATTTCAAACTTAATAATGGTTTTTCCACGAATTTTATGGGTTATTTCAATGAAAAATGCATATTTCCAACATTAAATGGGTTTTTCAAGTATAAATATTGGTTTTTCCAATAATTATGTATATTTCTAACGTATCTTGGGTTTTTCCAATGCAAAAATGTATATTTCCAACTTAAAATGGGATTTTACAATAAAAATATGGGTTTTTCCAATGAAATAATGTATATTTCAAACTTAATAATGGTTATTCCACAATAATTATGCATATTTCCAACGTATCTTGGGTTTTTCCACGATTTTTATGGGTTTTTCCAATGAAAAAATGAATATTTCCAACATAAAATGGGTTATTCCAATATAAATATGAGTTTTTCCAATGAAATAATGTATATTTCAAACTTAATATTGGTTTTTCCACGAATTTTATGGGTTTTTCAAATGAAAAAATGAATATTTCCAACATAAAATGGGTTTTTCCAATATAAATATGGGTTTTTCCATTGAAATAATGTATATTTCCAACTTAATAATGGTTTTTCCACAATAATTATGCATATTTCCAACGTATCTTGGGTTTTTCCAATGAAAAAATTTATATTTCCAACATAAAATGGGTTTTTCCAATATAAATATGGGTTTTTCCATTGAAATAATGTATATTTCCAAGTTAATAATGGTTTTTCCACAATAATTATGCATATTTCCAACGTATCTTGTGCTTTTCCACAATTTTTATGGGTTTTTCAAATGCAAAAATGTATATTTCCAACTTAAAATGGGATTTTACAATAAAAATATGGGTTTTTCCAATGAAAAAATGAATATTTCCAACATAAAATGGGTTTTTCCAATATAAATATGGGTTTTTCCATTGAAATAATGTATATTTCCAACTTAATAATGGTTTTTCCACAATAATTATGCATATTTCCAACGTATCTTGGGTTTTTCCACGATTTTTATGGGTTTTTCCAATGAAAAAATGTATATTTCCAACATAAAATGGGTTTTTCCAATATAAATATGGGTTTTTCCATTGAAATAATGTATATTTCCAACTTAATAATGGTTTTTCCACAATAATTATGCATATTTCCAACGTATCTTGTGCTTTTCCACAATTTTTATGGGTTTTTCAAATGCAAAAATGTATATTTCCAACTTAAAATGGGATTTTACAATAATAATATGGGTTTTTCCAATGAAAAAATGAATATTTTCAACATAAAATGGGTTTTTCCAATATAAATATGGGTTTTTCCAATGAAAAAATGAATATTTCCAACATAAAATGGGTTATTCCAATATAAATATGAGTTTTTCCAATGAAATAATGAATATTTCAAACTTAATATTGGTTTTTCCACGATTTTTTTGGGTTTTTCCAATGAAAAAATGAATATTTCCAACATAAAATGGGTTATTCCAATATAAATATGAGTTTTTCCAATGAAATAATGTATATTTCAAACTTAATAATGGTTTTTCCACGAATTTTATGGGTTATTTCAATGAAAAATGCATATTTCCAACATTAAATGGGTTTTTCAAGTATAAATATTGGTTTTTCCAATAATTATGTATATTTCTAACGTATCTTGGGTTTTTCCAATGCAAAAATGTATATTTCCAACTTAAAATGGGATTTTACAATAAAAATATGGGTTTTTCCAATGAAATAATGTATATTTCAAACTTAATAATGGTTATTCCACAATAATTATGCATATTTCCAACGTATCTTGGGTTTTTCCACGATTTTTATGGGTTTTTCCAATGAAAAAATGAATATTTCCAACATAAAATGGGTTATTCCAATATAAATATGAGTTTTTCCAATGAAATAATGTATATTTCAAACTTAATATTGGTTTTTCCACGAATTTTATGGGTTTTTCAAATGAAAAAATGAATATTTCCAACATAAAATGGGTTTTTCCAATATAAATATGGGTTTTTCCATTGAAATAATGTATATTTCCAACTTAATAATGGTTTTTCCACAATAATTATGCATATTTCCAACGTATCTTGGGTTTTTCCAATGAAAAAATTTATATTTCCAACATAAAATGGGTTTTTCCAATATAAATATGGGTTTTTCCATTGAAATAATGTATATTTCCAAGTTAATAATGGTTTTTCCACAATAATTATGCATATTTCCAACGTATCTTGTGCTTTTCCACAATTTTTATGGGTTTTTCAAATGCAAAAATGTATATTTCCAACTTAAAATGGGATTTTACAATAAAAATATGGGTTTTTCCAATGAAAAAATGAATATTTTCAACATAAAATGGGTTTTTCCAATATAAATATGGGTTTTTCCAATGAAAAAATGAATATTTCCAACATAAAATGGGTTATTCCAATATAAATATGAGTTTTTCCAATGAAATAATGAATATTTCAAACTTAATATTGGTTTTTCCACGAATTTTTTGGGTTATTTCAATGAAAAATGCATATTTCCAACATT
Organism: Rhopalosiphum nymphaeae; assembly: GCA_036289425.1. Taxonomy (NCBI): domain Eukaryota; kingdom Metazoa; phylum Arthropoda; class Insecta; order Hemiptera; family Aphididae; genus Rhopalosiphum; species Rhopalosiphum nymphaeae. The sequence continues at coordinate 5,561,253 of JAZAQC010000006.1, read as the reverse complement.
AAATGTGTTTTTCAAGTATAAATATTGGTTTTTCCACAATAATTATGCATATTTCCAACGTATCTTGGGTTTTTCCACGATTTTTATGGATTTTTCCAATGAAAAAATTTATATTTCCAACATAAAATGGGTTTTTCCAATATAAATATAGGTTTTTCCATTGAAATAATGTATATTTCCAACTTAATAATGGTTTTTCCACAATAATTATGCATATTTCCAACGTATCTTGTGCTTTTCCACAATTTTTATGGGTTTTTCAAATGCAAAAATGTATATTTCCAACTTAAAATGGGATTTTACAATAAAAATATGGGTTTTTCCAATGAAAAAATGAATATTTCCAACATAAAATGGGTTATTCCAATATAAATATGAGTTTTTCCAATGAAATAATGAATATTTCAAACTTAATATTGGTTTTTCCACGAATTTTTTGGGTTATTTCAATGAAAAATGCATATTTCCAACATTAAATGGGTTTTTCAAGTATAAATATTGGTTTTTCCTCAATAATTATGCATATTTCCAACGTATCTTGGGTTTTTCCACGATTTTTATGGGGTTTTCCAATGAAATAATGAATATTTCCAACATAAAATGGGTTATTCCAATATAAATATGAGTTTTTCCAATGAAATAATGAATATTTCAAACTTAATATTGGTTTTTCCACGATTTTTTTGGGTTTTTCCAATGAAAAAATGAATATTTCCAACATAAAATGGGTTATTCCAATATAAATATGAGTTTTTCCAATGAAATAATGTATATTTCAAACTTAATAATGGTTTTTCCACGAATTTTATGGGTTATTTCAATGAAAAATGCATATTTCCAACATTAAATGGGTTTTTCAAGTATAAATATTGGTTTTTCCAATAATTATGTATATTTCTAACGTATCTTGGGTTTTTCCAATGCAAAAATGTATATTTCCAACTTAAAATGGGATTTTACAATAAAAATATGGGTTTTTCCAATGAAATAATGTATATTTCCAACTTAATAATGGTTATTCCACAATAATTATGCATATTTCCAACGTATCTTGGGTTTTTCCACGATTTTTATGGGTTTTTCCAATGAAAAAATGAATATTTCCAACTTAAAATGGGATTTTACAATAATAATATGGGTTTTTCCAATGAAAAAATGAATATTTTCAACATAAAATGGGTTTTTCCAATATAAATATGGGTTTTTCCAATGAAAAAATGAATATTTCCAACATAAAATGGGTTATTCCAATATAAATATGAGTTTTTCCAATGAAATAATGAATATTTCAAACTTAATATTGGTTTTTCCACGATTTTTTTGGGTTTTTCCAATGAAAAAATGAATATTTCCAACATAAAATGGGTTATTCCAATATAAATATGAGTTTTTCCAATGAAATAATGTATATTTCAAACTTAATATTGGTTTTTCCACGAATTTTATCGGTTTTTCAAATGAAAAAATGAATATTTCCAACATAAAATGGGTTTTTCCAATATAAATATGGGTTTTTCCATTGAAATAATGTATATTTCCAACTTAATAATGGTTTTTCCACAATAATTATGCATATTTCCAACGTATCTTGTGCTTTTCCACAATTTTTATGGGTTTTTCAAATGCAAAAATGAATATTTCCAACATAAAATGGGTTTTTCCAATATAAATATGGGTTTTTCCATTGAAATAATGTATATTTCCAACTTAATAATGGTTTTTCCACAATAATTATGCATATTTCCAACGTATCTTGGGTTTTTCCAATGAAAAAATTTATATTTCCAACATAAAATGGGTTTTTCCAATATAAATATGGGTTTTTCCATTGAAATAATGTATATTTCCAACTTAATAATGGTTTTTCCACAATAATTATGCATATTTCCAACGTATCTTGTGCTTTTCCACAATTTTTATGGGTTTTTCAAATGCAAAAATGTATATTTCCAACTTAAAATGGGATTTTACAATAATAATATGGGTTTTTCCAATGAAAAAATGAATATTTTCAACATAAAATGGGTTTTTCCAATATAAATATGGGTTTTTCCAATGAAAAAATGAATATTTCCAACATAAAATGGGTTATTCCAATATAAATATGAGTTTTTCCAATGAAATAATGAATATTTCAAACTTAATATTGGTTTTTCCACGATTTTTTTGGGTTTTTCCAATGAAAAAATGAATATTTCCAACATAAAATGGGTTATTCCAATATAAATATGAGTTTTTCCAATGAAATAATGTATATTTCAAACTTAATATTGGTTTTTCCACGAATTTTATCGGTTTTTCAAATGAAAAAATGAATATTTCCAACATAAAATGGGTTTTTCCAATATAAATATGGGTTTTTCCATTGAAATAATGTATATTTCCAACTTAATAATGGTTTTTCCACAATAATTATGCATATTTCCAACGTATCTTGGGTTTTTCCACGATTTTTATGGGTTTTTCCAATGAAAAAATGTATATTTCCAACATAAAATGGGTTTTTCCAATATAAATATGGGTTTTTCCATTGAAATAATGTATATTTCCAACTTAATAATGGTTTTTCCACAATAATTATGCATATTTCCAACGTATCTTGTGCTTTTCCACAATTTTTATGGGTTTTTCAAATGCAAAAATGAATATTTCCAACATAAAATGGGTTTTTCCAATATAAATATGGGTTTTTCCATTGAAATAATGTATATTTCCAACTTAATAATGGTTTTTCCACAATAATTATGCATATTTCCAACGTATCTTGGGTTTTTCCAATGAAAAAATTTATATTTCCAACATAAAATGGGTTTTTCCAATATAAATATGGGTTTTTCCATTGAAATAATGTATATTCCCAACTTAATAATGGTTTTTCCACAATAATTATGCATATTTCCAACGTATCTTGTGCTTTTCCACAATTTTTATGGGTTTTTCAAATGCAAAAATGTATATTTCCAACTTAAAATGGGATTTTACAATAATAATATGGGTTTTTCCAATGAAAAAATGAATATTTTCAACATAAAATGGGTTTTTCCAATATAAATATGGGTTTTTCCAATGAAAAAATGAATATTTCCAACATAAAATGGGTTATTCCAATATAAATATGAGTTTTTCCAATGAAATAATGAATATTTCAAACTTAATATTGGTTTTTCCACGATTTTTTTGGGTTTTTCCAATGAAAAAATGAATATTTCCAACATAAAATGGGTTATTCCAATATAAATATGAGTTTTTCCAATGAAATAATGTATATTTCAAACTTAATAATGGTTTTTCCACGAATTTTATGGGTTATTTCAATGAAAAATGCATATTTCCAACATTAAATGGGTTTATCAAGTATAAATATTGGTTTTTCCAATAATTATGTATATTTCTAACGTATCTTGGGTTTTTCCAATGCAAAAATGTATATTTCCAACTTAAAATGGGATTTTACAATAAAAATATGGGTTTTTCCAATGAAATAATGTATATTTCAAACTTAATAATGGTTATTCCACAATAATTATGCATATTTCCAACGTATCTTGGGTTTTTCCACGATTTTTATGGGTTTTTCCAATGAAAAAATGAATATTTCCAACATAAAATGGGTTATTCCAATATAAATATGAGTTTTTCCAATGAAATAATGTATATTTCAAACTTAATATTGGTTTTTCCACGAATTTTATGGGTTTTTCAAATGAAAAAATTTATATTTCCAACATAAAATGGGTTTTTCCAATATAAATATGGGTTTTTCCATTGAAATAATGTATATTTCCAACTTAATAATGGTTTTTCCACAATAATTATGCATATTTCCAACGTATCTTGTGCTTTTCCACAATTTTTATGGGTTTTTCAAATGCAAAAATGTATATTTCCAACTTAAAATGGGATTTTACAATAAAAATATGGGTTTTTCCAATGAAAAAATGAATATTTTCAACATAAAATGGGTTTTTCCAATATAAATATGGGTTTTTCCAATGAAAAAATGAATATTTCCAACATAAAATGGGTTATTCCAATATAAATATGAGTTTTTCCAATGAAATAATGAATATTTCAAACTTAATATTGGTTTTTCCACGAATTTTTTGGGTTATTTCAATGAAAAATGCATATTTCCAACATTAAATGTGTTTTTCAAGTATAAATATTGGTTTTTCCACAATAATTATGCATATTTCCAACGTATCTTGGGTTTTTCCACGATTTTTATGGATTTTTCCAATGAAAAAATGTATATTTCCAACATAAAATGGGTTTTTCCAATATAAATATAGGTTTTTCCATTGAAATAATGTATATTTCCAACTTGATAATGGTTTTTCCACAATAATTATGCATATTTCCAACGTATCTTGTGCTTTTCCACAATTTTTATGGGTTTTTCAAATGCAAAAATGTATATTTCCAACTTAAAATGGGATTTTACAATAAAAATATGGGTTTTTCCAATGAAAAAATGAATATTTCCAACATAAAATGGGTTATTCCAATATAAATATGAGTTTTTCCAATGAAATAATGAATATTTCAAACTTAATATTGGTTTTTCCACGAATTTTTTGGGTTATTTCAATGAAAAATGCATATTTCCAACATTAAATGGGTTTTTCAAGTATAAATATTGGTTTTTCCTCAATAATTATGCATATTTCCAACGTATCTTGGGTTTTTCCACGATTTTTATGGGGTTTTCCAATGAAATAATGAATATTTCCAACATAAAATGGGTTATTCCAATATAAATATGAGTTTTTCCAATGAAATAATGTATATTTCAAACTTAATAATGGTTTTTCCACGAATTTTATGGGTTATTTCAATGAAAAATGCATATTTCCAACATTAAATGGGTTTTTCAAGTATAAATATTGGTTTTTCCAATAATTATGTATATTTCTAACGTATCTTGGGATTTTCCAATGCAAAAATGTATATTTCCAACTTAAAATGGAATTTTACAACAAAAATATGGGTTTTTCCAATGAAAAAATGAATATTTTCAACATAAAATGGGTTTTTCCAATATAAATATGGGTTTTTCCAATGAAAAAATGAATATTTCCAACATAAAATGGGTTATTCCAATATAAATATGAGTTTTTCCAATGAAATAATGAATATTTCAAACTTAATATTGGTTTTTCCACGATTTTTTTGGGTTTTTCCAATGAAAAAATGAATATTTCCAACATAAAATGGGTTATTCCAATATAAATATGAGTTTTTCCAATGAAATAATGTATATTTCAAACTTAATAATGGTTTTTCCACGAATTTTATGGGTTTTTCAAATGAAAAATGTATATTTCCAACTTAAAATGGGATTTTACAATAATAATATGGGTTTTTCCAATGAAAAAATGAATATTTTCAACATAAAATGGGTTTTTCCAATATAAATATGGGTTTTTCCAATGAAAAAATGAATATTTCCAACATAAAATGGGTTTTTCCAATATAAATATGGGTTTTTCCAATGAAAAAATGAATATTTCCAACATAAAATGGGTTATTCCAATATAAATATGAGTTTTTCCAATGAAATAATGTATATTTCAAACTTAATATTGGTTTTTCCACGAATTTTATCGGTTTTTCAAATGAAAAAATGAATATTTCCAACATAAAATGGGTTTTTCCAATATAAATATGGGTTTTTCCATTGAAATAATGTATATTTCCAACTTAATAATGGTTTTTCCACAATAATTATGCATATTTCCAACGTATCTTGGGTTTTTCCAATGAAAAAATTTATATTTCCAACATAAAATGGGTTTTTCCAATATAAATATGGGTTTTTCCATTGAAATAATGTATATTTCCAACTTAATAATGGTTTTTCCACAATAATTATGCATATTTCCAACGTATCTTGGGTTTTTCCAATGAAAAAATTTATATTTCCAACATAAAATGGGTTTTTCCAATATAAATATGGGTTTTTCCATTGAAATAATGTATATTTCCAACTTAATAATGGTTTTTCCACAATAATTATGCATATTTCCAACGTATCTTGTGCTTTTCCACAATTTTTATGGGTTTTTCAAATGCAAAAATGTATATTTCCAACTTAAAATGGGATTTTACAATAAAAATATGGGTTTTTCCAATGAAAAAATGAATATTTTCAACATAAAATGGGTTTTTCCAATATAAATATGGGTTTTTCCAATGAAAAAATGAATATTTCCAACATAAAATGGGTTATTCCAATATAAATATGAGTTTTTCCAATGAAATAATGAATATTTCAAACTTAATATTGGTTTTTCCACGAATTTTTTGGGTTATTTCAATGAAAAATGCATATTTCCAACATTAAATGGGTTTTTCAAGTATAAATATTGGTTTTTCCTCAATAATTATGCATATTTCCAACGTATCTTGGGTTTTTCCACGATTTTTATGGGGTTTTCCAATGAAATAATGAATATTTCCAACATAAAATGGGTTATTCCAATATAAATATGAGTTTTTCCAATGAAATAATGTATATTTCAAACTTAATAATGGTTTTTCCACGAATTTTATGGGTTATTTCAATGAAAAATGCATATTTCCAACATTAAATGGGTTTTTCAAGTATAAATATTGGTTTTTCCAATAATTATGTATATTTCTAACGTATCTTGGGATTTTCCAATGCAAAAATGTATATTTCCAACTTAAAATGGGATTTTACAATAAAAATATGGGTTTTTCCAATGAAATAATGTATATTTCAAACTTAATAATGGTTATTCCACAATAATTATGCATATTTCCAACGTATCTTGGGTTTTTCCACGATTTTTATGGATTTTTCCAATGAAAAAATGTATATTTCCAACATAAAATGGGTTTTTCCAATATAAATATAGGTTTTTCCATTGAAATAATGTATATTTCCAACTTAATAATGGTTTTTCCACAATAATTATGCATATTTCCAACGTATCTTGTGCTTTTCCACAATTTTTATGGGTTTTTCAAATGCAAAAATGTATATTTCCAACTTAAAATGGGATTTTACAATAAAAATATGGGTTTTTCCAATGAAAAAATGAATATTTCCAACATAAAATTGGTTATTCCAATATAAATATGAGTTTTTCCAATGAAATAATGAATATTTCAAACTTAATATTGGTTTTTCCACGAATTTTTTGGGTTATTTCAATGAAAAATGCATATTTCCAACATTAAATGGGTTTTTCAAGTATAAATATTGGTTTTTCCTCAATAATTATGCATATTTCCAACGTATCTTGGGTTTTTCCACGATTTTTATGGGGTTTTCCAATGAAATAATGAATATTTCCAACATAAAATGGGTTATTCCAATATAAATATGAGTTTTTCCAATGAAATAATGTATATTTCAAACTTAATAATGGTTTTTCCACGAATTTTATGGGTTATTTCAATGAAAAATGCATATTTCCAACATTAAATGGGTTTTTCAAGTATAAATATTGGTTTTTCCAATAATTATGTATATTTCTAACGTATCTTGGGATTTTCCAATGCAAAAATGTATATTTCCAACTTAAAATGGGATTTTACAACAAAAATATGGGTTTTTCCAATGAAAGAATGTATATTTCAAACTTAATAATGGTTATTCCACAATAATTATGCATATTTCCAACGTATCTTGGGTTTTTCCACGATTTTTATGGGTTTTTCCAATGAAAAAATGAATATTTCCAACATAAAATGGGTTATTCCAATATAAATATGAGTTTTTCCAATGAAATAATGTATATTTCAAACTTAATATTGGTTTTTCCACGAATTTTATCGGTTTTTCAAATGAAAAAATGAATATTTCCAACATAAAATGGGTTTTTCCAATATAAATATGGGTTTTTCCATTGAAATAATGTATATTTCCAACTTAATAATGGTTTTTCCACAATAATTATGCATATTTCCAACGTATCTTGTGCTTTTCCACAATTTTTATGGGTTTTTCAAATGCAAAAATGTATATTTCCAACTTAAAATGGGATTTTACAATAATAATATGGGTTTTTCCAATGAAAAAATGAATATTTTCAACATAAAATGGGTTTTTCCAATATAAATATGGGTTTTTCCAATGAAAAAATGAATATTTCCAACATAAAATGGGTTATTCCAATATAAATATGAGTTTTTCCAATGAAATAATGAATATTTCAAACTTAATATTGGTTTTTCCACGATTTTTTTGGGTTTTTCCAATGAAAAAATGAATATTTCCAACATAAAATGGGTTATTCCAATATAAATATGAGTTTTTCCAATGAAATAATGTATATTTCAAACTTAATAATGGTTTTTCCACGAATTTTATGGGTTTTTCAAATGAAAAATGTATATTTCCAACTTAAAATGGGATTTTACAATAATAATATGGGTTTTTCCAATGAAAAAATGAATATTTCCAACATAAAATGGGTTATTCCAATATAAATATGAGTTTTTCCAATGAAATAATGAATATTTCAAACTTAATATTGATTTTTCCACGATTTTTTTGGGTTTTTCCAATGAAAAAATGAATATTTCCAACATAAAATGGGTTATTCCAATATAAATATGAGTTTTTCCAATGAAATAATGTATATTTCAAACTTAATAATGGTTTTTCCACGAATTTTATGGGTTATTTCAATGAAAAATGCATATTTCCAACATTAAATGGGTTTTTCAAGTATAAATATTGGTTTTTCCAATAATTATGTATATTTCTAACGTATCTTGGGTTTTTCCAATGCAAAAATGTATATTTCCAACTTAAAATGGGATTTTACAATAAAAATATGGGTTTTTCCAATGAAATAATGTATATTTCAAACTTAATAATGGTTATTCCACAATAATTATGCATATTTCCAACGTATCTTGGGTTTTTCCACGATTTTTATGGGTTTTTCCAATGAAAAAATGAATATTTCCAACATAAAATGGGTTATTCCAATATAAATATGAGTTTTTCCAATGAAATAATGTATATTTCAAACTTAATATTGGTTTTTCCACGAATTTTATGGGTTTTTCAAATGAAAAAATGAATATTTCCAACATAAAATGGGTTTTTCCAATATAAATATGGGTTTTTCCATTGAAATAATGTATATTTCCAACTTAATAATGGTTTTTCCACAATAATTATGCATATTTCCAACGTATCTTGGGTTTTTCCAATGAAAAAATTTATATTTCCAACATAAAATGGGTTTTTCCAATATAAATATGGGTTTTTCCATTGAAATAATGTATATTTCCAACTTAATAATGGTTTTTCCACAATAATTATGCATATTTCCAACGTATCTTGTGCTTTTCCACAATTTTTATGGGTTTTTCAAATGCAAAAATGTATATTTCCAACTTAAAATGGGATTTTACAATAAAAATATGGGTTTTTCCAATGAAAAAATGAATATTTTCAACATAAAATGGGTTTTTCCAATATAAATATGGGTTTTTCCAATGAAAAAATGAATATTTCCAACATAAAATGGGTTATTCCAATATAAATATGAGTTTTTCCAATGAAATAATGAATATTTCAAACTTAATATTGGTTTTTCCACGAATTTTTTGGGTTATTTCAATGAAAAATGCATATTTCCAACATTAAATGTGTTTTTCAAGTATAAATATTGGTTTTTCCACAATAATTATGCATATTTCCAACGTATCTTGGGTTTTTCCACGATTTTTATGGATTTTTCCAATGAAAAAATGTATATTTCCAACATAAAATGGGTTTTTCCAATATAAATATAGGTTTTTCCATTGAAATAATGTATATTTCCAACTTAATAATGGTTTTTCCACAATAATTATGCATATTTCCAACGTATCTTGTGCTTTTCCACAATTTTTATGGGTTTTTCAAATGCAAAAATGAATATTTCCAACATAAAATGGGTTTTTCCAATATAAATATGGGTTTTTCCATTGAAATAATGTATATTTCCAACTTAATAATGGTTTTTCCACAATAATTATGCATATTTCCAACGTATCTTGGGTTTTTCCAATGAAAAAATTTATATTTCCAACATAAAATGGGTTTTTCCAATATAAATATGGGTTTTTCCATTGAAATAATGTATATTTCCAACTTAATAATGGTTTTTCCACAATAATTATGCATATTTCCAACGTATCTTGTGCTTTTCCACAATTTTTATGGGTTTTTCAAATGCAAAAATGTATATTTCCAACTTAAAATGGGATTTTACAATAATAATATGGGTTTTTCCAATGAAAAAATGAATATTTTCAACATAAAATGGGTTTTTCCAATATAAATATGGGTTTTTCCAATGAAAAAATGAATATTTCCAACATAAAATGGGTTATTCCAATATAAATATGAGTTTTTCCAATGAAATAATGAATATTTCAAACTTAATATTGGTTTTTCCACGATTTTTTTGGGTTTTTCCAATGAAAAAATGAATATTTCCAACATAAAATGGGTTATTCCAATATAAATATGAGTTTTTCCAATGAAATAATGTATATTTCAAACTTAATAATGGTTTTTCCACGAATTTTATGGGTTATTTCAATGAAAAATGCATATTTCCAACATTAAATGGGTTTATCAAGTATAAATATTGGTTTTTCCAATAATTATGTATATTTCTAACGTATCTTGGGTTTTTCCAATGCAAAAATGTATATTTCCAACTTAAAATGGGATTTTACAATAAAAATATGGGTTTTTCCAATGAAATAATGTATATTTCAAACTTAATAATGGTTATTCCACAATAATTATGCATATTTCCAACGTATCTTGGGTTTTTCCACGATTTTTATGGGTTTTTCCAATGAAAAAATGAATATTTCCAACATAAAATGGGTTATTCCAATATAAATATGAGTTTTTCCAATGAAATAATGTATATTTCAAACTTAATATTGGTTTTTCCACGAATTTTATGGGTTTTTCAAATGAAAAAATTTATATTTCCAACATAAAATGGGTTTTTCCAATATAAATATGGGTTTTTCCATTGAAATAATGTATATTTCCAACTTAATAATGGTTTTTCCACAATAATTATGCATATTTCCAACGTATCTTGTGCTTTTCCACAATTTTTATGGGTTTTTCAAATGCAAAAATGTATATTTCCAACTTAAAATGGGATTTTACAATAAAAATATGGGTTTTTCCAATGAAAAAATGAATATTTTCAACATAAAATGGGTTTTTCCAATATAAATATGGGTTTTTCCAATGAAAAAATGAATATTTCCAACATAAAATGGGTTATTCCAATATAAATATGAGTTTTTCCAATGAAATAATGAATATTTCAAACTTAATATTGGTTTTTCCACGAATTTTTTGGGTTATTTCAATGAAAAATGCATATTTCCAACATTAAATGTGTTTTTCAAGTATAAATATTGGTTTTTCCACAATAATTATGCATATTTCCAACGTATCTTGGGTTTTTCCACGATTTTTATGGATTTTTCCAATGAAAAAATGTATATTTCCAACATAAAATGGGTTTTTCCAATATAAATATAGGTTTTTCCATTGAAATAATGTATATTTCCAACTTGATAATGGTTTTTCCACAATAATTATGCATATTTCCAACGTATCTTGTGCTTTTCCACAATTTTTATGGGTTTTTCAAATGCAAAAATGTATATTTCCAACTTAAAATGGGATTTTACAATAAAAATATGGGTTTTTCCAATGAAAAAATGAATATTTCCAACATAAAATGGGTTATTCCAATATAAATATGAGTTTTTCCAATGAAATAATGAATATTTCAAACTTAATATTGGTTTTTCCACGAATTTTTTGGGTTATTTCAATGAAAAATGCATATTTCCAACATTAAATGGGTTTTTCAAGTATAAATATTGGTTTTTCCTCAATAATTATGCATATTTCCAACGTATCTTGGGTTTTTCCACGATTTTTATGGGGTTTTCCAATGAAATAATGAATATTTCCAACATAAAATGGGTTATTCCAATATAAATATGAGTTTTTCCAATGAAATAATGTATATTTCAAACTTAATAATGGTTTTTCCACGAATTTTATGGGTTATTTCAATGAAAAATGCATATTTCCAACATTAAATGGGTTTTTCAAGTATAAATATTGGTTTTTCCAATAATTATGTATATTTCTAACGTATCTTGGGATTTTCCAATGCAAAAATGTATATTTCCAACTTAAAATGGAATTTTACAACAAAAATATGGGTTTTTCCAATGAAAAAATGAATATTTTCAACATAAAATGGGTTTTTCCAATATAAATATGGGTTTTTCCAATGAAAAAATGAATATTTCCAACATAAAATGGGTTATTCCAATATAAATATGAGTTTTTCCAATGAAATAATGAATATTTCAAACTTAATATTGGTTTTTCCACGATTTTTTTGGGTTTTTCCAATGAAAAAATGAATATTTCCAACATAAAATGGGTTATTCCAATATAAATATGAGTTTTTCCAATGAAATAATGTATATTTCAAACTTAATAATGGTTTTTCCACGAATTTTATGGGTTTTTCAAATGAAAAATGTATATTTCCAACTTAAAATGGGATTTTACAATAATAATATGGGTTTTTCCAATGAAAAAATGAATATTTTCAACATAAAATGGGTTTTTCCAATATAAATATGGGTTTTTCCAATGAAAAAATGAATATTTCCAACATAAAATGGGTTTTTCCAATATAAATATGGGTTTTTCCAATGAAAAAATGAATATTTCCAACATAAAATGGGTTATTCCAATATAAATATGAGTTTTTCCAATGAAATAATGTATATTTCAAACTTAATATTGGTTTTTCCACGAATTTTATCGGTTTTTCAAATGAAAAAATGAATATTTCCAACATAAAATGGGTTTTTCCAATATAAATATGGGTTTTTCCATTGAAATAATGTATATTTCCAACTTAATAATGGTTTTTCCACAATAATTATGCATATTTCCAACGTATCTTGGGTTTTTCCAATGAAAAAATTTATATTTCCAACATAAAATGGGTTTTTCCAATATAAATATGGGTTTTTCCATTGAAATAATGTATATTTCCAACTTAATAATGGTTTTTCCACAATAATTATGCATATTTCCAACGTATCTTGGGTTTTTCCAATGAAAAAATTTATATTTCCAACATAAAATGGGTTTTTCCAATATAAATATGGGTTTTTCCATTGAAATAATGTATATTTCCAACTTAATAATGGTTTTTCCACAATAATTATGCATATTTCCAACGTATCTTGTGCTTTTCCACAATTTTTATGGGTTTTTCAAATGCAAAAATGTATATTTCCAACTTAAAATGGGATTTTACAATAAAAATATGGGTTTTTCCAATGAAAAAATGAATATTTTCAACATAAAATGGGTTTTTCCAATATAAATATGGGTTTTTCCAATGAAAAAATGAATATTTCCAACATAAAATGGGTTATTCCAATATAAATATGAGTTTTTCCAATGAAATAATGAATATTTCAAACTTAATATTGGTTTTTCCACGAATTTTTTGGGTTATTTCAATGAAAAATGCATATTTCCAACATTAAATGGGTTTTTCAAGTATAAATATTGGTTTTTCCTCAATAATTATGCATATTTCCAACGTATCTTGGGTTTTTCCACGATTTTTATGGGGTTTTCCAATGAAATAATGAATATTTCCAACATAAAATGGGTTATTCCAATATAAATATGAGTTTTTCCAATGAAATAATGTATATTTCAAACTTAATAATGGTTTTTCCACGAATTTTATGGGTTATTTCAATGAAAAATGCATATTTCCAACATTAAATGGGTTTTTCAAGTATAAATATTGGTTTTTCCAATAATTATGTATATTTCTAACGTATCTTGGGATTTTCCAATGCAAAAATGTATATTTCCAACTTAAAATGGGATTTTACAATAAAAATATGGGTTTTTCCAATGAAATAATGTATATTTCAAACTTAATAATGGTTATTCCACAATAATTATGCATATTTCCAACGTATCTTGGGTTTTTCCACGATTTTTATGGATTTTTCCAATGAAAAAATGTATATTTCCAACATAAAATGGGTTTTTCCAATATAAATATAGGTTTTTCCATTGAAATAATGTATATTTCCAACTTAATAATGGTTTTTCCACAATAATTATGCATATTTCCAACGTATCTTGTGCTTTTCCACAATTTTTATGGGTTTTTCAAATGCAAAAATGTATATTTCCAACTTAAAATGGGATTTTACAATAAAAATATGGGTTTTTCCAATGAAAAAATGAATATTTCCAACATAAAATGGGTTATTCCAATATAAATATGAGTTTTTCCAATGAAATAATGAATATTTCAAACTTAATATTGGTTTTTCCACGAATTTTTTGGGTTATTTCAATGAAAAATGCATATTTCCAACATTAAATGGGTTTTTCAAGTATAAATATTGGTTTTTCCTCAATAATTATGCATATTTCCAACGTATCTTGGGTTTTTCCACGATTTTTATGGGGTTTTCCAATGAAATAATGAATATTTCCAACATAAAATGGGTTATTCCAATATAAATATGAGTTTTTCCAATGAAATAATGTATATTTCAAACTTAATAATGGTTTTTCCACGAATTTTATGGGTTATTTCAATGAAAAATGCATATTTCCAACATTAAATGGGTTTTTCAAGTATAAATATTGGTTTTTCCAATAATTATGTATATTTCTAACGTATCTTGGGATTTTCCAATGCAAAAATGTATATTTCCAACTTAAAATGGGATTTTACAACAAAAATATGGGTTTTTCCAATGAAAGAATGTATATTTCAAACTTAATAATGGTTATTCCACAATAATTATGCATATTTCCAACGTATCTTGGGTTTTTCCACGATTTTTATGGGTTTTTCCAATGAAAAAATGAATATTTCCAACATAAAATGGGTTATTCCAATATAAATATGAGTTTTTCCAATGAAATAATGTATATTTCAAACTTAATATTGGTTTTTCCACGAATTTTATCGGTTTTTCAAATGAAAAAATGAATATTTCCAACATAAAATGGGTTTTTCCAATATAAATATGGGTTTTTCCATTGAAATAATGTATATTTCCAACTTAATAATGGTTTTTCCACAATAATTATGCATATTTCCAACGTATCTTGTGCTTTTCCACAATTTTTATGGGTTTTTCAAATGCAAAAATGTATATTTCCAACTTAAAATGGGATTTTACAATAATAATATGGGTTTTTCCAATGAAAAAATGAATATTTTCAACATAAAATGGGTTTTTCCAATATAAATATGGGTTTTTCCAATGAAAAAATGAATATTTCCAACATAAAATGGGTTATTCCAATATAAATATGAGTTTTTCCAATGAAATAATGAATATTTCAAACTTAATATTGGTTTTTCCACGATTTTTTTGGGTTTTTCCAATGAAAAAATGAATATTTCCAACATAAAATGGGTTATTCCAATATAAATATGAGTTTTTCCAATGAAATAATGTATATTTCAAACTTAATAATGGTTTTTCCACGAATTTTATGGGTTTTTCAAATGAAAAATGTATATTTCCAACTTAAAATGGGATTTTACAATAATAATATGGGTTTTTCCAATGAAAAAATGAATATTTTCAACATAAAATGGGTTTTTCCAATATAAATATGGGTTTTTCCAATGAAAAAATGAATATTTCCAACATAAAATGGGTTATTCCAATATAAATATGAGTTTTTCCAATGAAATAATGAATATTTCAAACTTAATATTGATTTTTCCACGATTTTTTTGGGTTTTTCCAATGAAAAAATGAATATTTCCAACATAAAATGGGTTATTCCAATATAAATATGAGTTTTTCCAATGAAATAATGTATATTTCAAACTTAATAATGGTTTTTCCACGAATTTTATGGGTTATTTCAATGAAAAATGCATATTTCCAACATTAAATGGGTTTTTCAAGTATAAATATTGGTTTTTCCAATAATTATGTATATTTCTAACGTATCTTGGGTTTTTCCAATGCAAAAATGTATATTTCCAACTTAAAATGGGATTTTACAATAAAAATATGGGTTTTTCCAATGAAATAATGTATATTTCAAACTTAATAATGGTTATTCCACAATAATTATGCATATTTCCAACGTATCTTGGGTTTTTCCACGATTTTTATGGGTTTTTCCAATGAAAAAATGAATATTTCCAACATAAAATGGGTTATTCCAATATAAATATGAGTTTTTCCAATGAAATAATGTATATTTCAAACTTAATATTGGTTTTTCCACGAATTTTATGGGTTTTTCAAATGAAAAAATGAATATTTCCAACATAAAATGGGTTTTTCCAATATAAATATGGGTTTTTCCATTGAAATAATGTATATTTCCAACTTAATAATGGTTTTTCCACAATAATTATGCATATTTCCAACGTATCTTGGGTTTTTCCAATGAAAAAATTTATATTTCCAACATAAAATGGGTTTTTCCAATATAAATATGGGTTTTTCCATTGAAATAATGTATATTTCCAACTTAATAATGGTTTTTCCACAATAATTATGCATATTTCCAACGTATCTTGTGCTTTTCCACAATTTTTATGGGTTTTTCAAATGCAAAAATGTATATTTCCAACTTAAAATGGGATTTTACAATAAAAATATGGGTTTTTCCAATGAAAAAATGAATATTTTCAACATAAAATGGGTTTTTCCAATATAAATATGGGTTTTTCCAATGAAAAAATGAATATTTCCAACATAAAATGGGTTATTCCAATATAAATATGAGTTTTTCCAATGAAATAATGAATATTTCAAACTTAATATTGGTTTTTCCACGAATTTTTTGGGTTATTTCAATGAAAAATGCATATTTCCAACATTAAATGTGTTTTTCAAGTATAAATATTGGTTTTTCCACAATAATTATGCATATTTCCAACGTATCTTGGGTTTTTCCACGATTTTTATGGATTTTTCCAATGAAAAAATGTATATTTCCAACATAAAATGGGTTTTTCCAATATAAATATAGGTTTTTCCATTGAAATAATGTATATTTCCAACTTAATAATGGTTTTTCCACAATAATTATGCATATTTCCAACGTATCTTGTGCTTTTCCACAATTTTTATGGGTTTTTCAAATGCAAAAATGTATATTTCCAACTTAAAATGGGATTTTACAATAAAAATATGGGTTTTTCCAATGAAAAAATGAATATTTCCAACATAAAATGGGTTATTCCAATATAAATATGAGTTTTTCCAATGAAATAATGAATATTTCAAACTTAATATTGGTTTTTCCACGAATTTTTTGGGTTATTTCAATGAAAAATGCATATTTCCAACATTAAATGGGTTTTTCAAGTATAAATATTGGTTTTTCCTCAATAATTATGCATATTTCCAACGTATCTTGGGTTTTTCCACGATTTTTATGGGGTTTTCCAATGAAATAATGAATATTTCCAACATAAAATGGGTTATTCCAATATAAATATGAGTTTTTCCAATGAAATAATGTATATTTCAAACTTAATAATGGTTTTTCCACGAATTTTATGGGTTATTTCAATGAAAAATGCATATTTCCAACATTAAATGGGTTTTTCAAGTATAAATATTGGTTTTTCCAATAATTATGTATATTTCTAACGTATCTTGGGATTCTCCAATGCAAAAATGTATATTTCCAACTTAAAATGGGATTTTACAATAAAAATATGGGTTTTTCCAATGAAATAATGTATATTTCAAACTTAATAATGGTTATTCCACAATAATTATGCATATTTCTAACGTATCTTGGGATTCTCCAATGCAAAAATGTATATTTCCAACATAAAATGGGTTATTCCAATATAAATATGAGTTTTTCCAATGAAATAATGTATATTTCAAACTTAATATTGGTTTTTCCACGAATTTTATCGGTTTTTCAAATGAAAAAATGAATATTTCCAACATAAAATGGGTTTTTCCAATATAAATATGGGTTTTTCCATTGAAATAATGTATATTTCCAACTTAATAATGGTTTTTCCACAATAATTATGCATATTTCCAACGTATCTTGTGCTTTTCCACAATTTTTATGGGTTTTTCAAATGCAAAAATGTATATTTCCAACTTAAAATGGGATTTTACAATAATAATATGGGTTTTTCCAATGAAAAAATGAATATTTTCAACATAAAATGGGTTTTTCCAATATAAATATGGGTTTTTCCAATGAAAAAATGAATATTTCCAACATAAAATGGGTTATTCCAATATAAATATGAGTTTTTCCAATGAAATAATGAATATTTCAAACTTAATATTGGTTTTTCCACGATTTTTTTGGGTTTTTCCAATGAAAAAATGAATATTTCCAACATAAAATGGGTTATTCCAATATAAATATGAGTTTTTCCAATGAAATAATGAATATTTCAAACTTAATATTGGTTTTTCCACGATTTTTTTGGGTTTTTCCAATGAAAAAATGAATATTTCCAACATAAAATGGGTTATTCCAATATAAATATGAGTTTTTCCAATGAAATAATGTATATTTCAAACTTAATAATGGTTTTTCCACGAATTTTATGGGTTATTTCAATGAAAAATGCATATTTCCAACATTAAATGGGTTTTTCAAGTATAAATATTGGTTTTTCCAATAATTATGTATATTTCTAACGTATCTTGGGTTTTTCCAATGCAAAAATGTATATTTCCAACTTAAAATGGGATTTTACAATAAAAATATGGGTTTTTCCAATGAAATAATGTATATTTCAAACTTAATAATGGTTATTCCACAATAATTATGCATATTTCCAACGTATCTTGGGTTTTTCCACGATTTTTATGGGTTTTTCCAATGAAAAAATGAATATTTCCAACATAAAATGGGTTATTCCAATATAAATATGAGTTTTTCCAATGAAATAATGTATATTTCAAACTTAATATTGGTTTTTCCACGAATTTTATGGGTTTTTCAAATGAAAAAATGAATATTTCCAACATAAAATGGGTTTTTCCAATATAAATATGGGTTTTTCCATTGAAATAATGTATATTTCCAACTTAATAATGGTTTTTCCACAATAATTATGCATATTTCCAACGTATCTTGGGTTTTTCCAATGAAAAAATTTATATTTCCAACATAAAATGGGTTTTTCCAATATAAATATGGGTTTTTCCATTGAAATAATGTATATTTCCAACTTAATAATGGTTTTTCCACAATAATTATGCATATTTCCAACGTATCTTGTGCTTTTCCACAATTTTTATGGGTTTTTCAAATGCAAAAATGTATATTTCCAACTTAAAATGGGATTTTACAATAAAAATATGGGTTTTTCCAATGAAAAAATGAATATTTTCAACATAAAATGGGTTTTTCCAATATAAATATGGGTTTTTCCAATGAAAAAATGAATATTTCCAACATAAAATGGGTTATTCCAATATAAATATGAGTTTTTCCAATGAAATAATGAATATTTCAAACTTAATATTGGTTTTTCCACGAATTTTTTGGGTTATTTCAATGAAAAATGCATATTTCCAACATTAAATGGGTTTTTCAAGTATAAATATTGGTTTTTCCTCAATAATTATGCATATTTCCAACGTATCTTGGGTTTTTCCACGATTTTTATGGGGTTTTCCAATGAAATAATGAATATTTCCAACATAAAATGGGTTATTCCAATATAAATATGAGTTTTTCCAATGAAATAATGTATATTTCAAACTTAATAATGGTTTTTCCACGAATTTTATGGGTTATTTCAATGAAAAATGCATATTTCCAACATTAAATGGGTTTTTCAAGTATAAATATTGGTTTTTCCAATAATTATGTATATTTCTAACGTATCTTGGGATTTTCCAATGCAAAAATGTATATTTCCAACTTAAAATGGGATTTTACAATAAAAATATGGGTTTTTCCAATGAAATAATGTATATTTCAAACTTAATAATGGTTATTCCACAATAATTATGCATATTTCCAACGTATCTTGGGTTTTTCCACGATTTTTATGGATTTTTCCAATGAAAAAATGTATATTTCCAACATAAAATGGGTTTTTCCAATATAAATATAGGTTTTTCCATTGAAATAATGTATATTTCCAACTTAATAATGGTTTTTCCACAATAATTATGCATATTTCCAACGTATCTTGTGCTTTTCCACAATTTTTATGGGTTTTTCAAATGCAAAAATGTATATTTCCAACTTAAAATGGGATTTTACAATAAAAATATGGGTTTTTCCAATGAAAAAATGAATATTTCCAACATAAAATGGGTTATTCCAATATAAATATGAGTTTTTCCAATGAAATAATGAATATTTCAAACTTAATATTGGTTTTTCCACGAATTTTTTGGGTTATTTCAATGAAAAATGCATATTTCCAACATTAAATGGGTTTTTCAAGTATAAATATTGGTTTTTCCTCAATAATTATGCATATTTCCAACGTATCTTGGGTTTTTCCACGATTTTTATGGGGTTTTCCAATGAAATAATGAATATTTCCAACATAAAATGGGTTATTCCAATATAAATATGAGTTTTTCCAATGAAATAATGTATATTTCAAACTTAATAATGGTTTTTCCACGAATTTTATGGGTTATTTCAATGAAAAATGCATATTTCCAACATTAAATGGGTTTTTCAAGTATAAATATTGGTTTTTCCAATAATTATGTATATTTCTAACGTATCTTGGGATTTTCCAATGCAAAAATGTATATTTCCAACTTAAAATGGGATTTTACAACAAAAATATGGGTTTTTCCAATGAAAGAATGTATATTTCAAACTTAATAATGGTTATTCCACAATAATTATGCATATTTCCAACGTATCTTGGGTTTTTCCACGATTTTTATGGGTTTTTCCAATGAAAAAATGAATATTTCCAACATAAAATGGGTTATTCCAATATAAATATGAGTTTTTCCAATGAAATAATGTATATTTCAAACTTAATATTGGTTTTTCCACGAATTTTATCGGTTTTTCAAATGAAAAAATGAATATTTCCAACATAAAATGGGTTTTTCCAATATAAATATGGGTTTTTCCATTGAAATAATGTATATTTCCAACTTAATAATGGTTTTTCCACAATAATTATGCATATTTCCAACGTATCTTGTGCTTTTCCACAATTTTTATGGGTTTTTCAAATGCAAAAATGTATATTTCCAACTTAAAATGGGATTTTACAATAATAATATGGGTTTTTCCAATGAAAAAATGAATATTTTCAACATAAAATGGGTTTTTCCAATATAAATATGGGTTTTTCCAATGAAAAAATGAATATTTCCAACATAAAATGGGTTATTCCAATATAAATATGAGTTTTTCCAATGAAATAATGAATATTTCAAACTTAATATTGGTTTTTCCACGATTTTTTTGGGTTTTTCCAATGAAAAAATGAATATTTCCAACATAAAATGGGTTATTCCAATATAAATATGAGTTTTTCCAATGAAATAATGTATATTTCAAACTTAATAATGGTTTTTCCACGAATTTTATGGGTTTTTCAAATGAAAAATGTATATTTCCAACTTAAAATGGGATTTTACAATAATAATATGGGTTTTTCCAATGAAAAAATGAATATTTTCAACATAAAATGGGTTTTTCCAATATAAATATGGGTTTTTCCAATGAAAAAATGAATATTTCCAACATAAAATGGGTTATTCCAATATAAATATGAGTTTTTCCAATGAAATAATGAATATTTCAAACTTAATATTGATTTTTCCACGATTTTTTTGGGTTTTTCCAATGAAAAAATGAATATTTCCAACATAAAATGGGTTATTCCAATATAAATATGAGTTTTTCCAATGAAATAATGTATATTTCAAACTTAATAATGGTTTTTCCACGAATTTTATGGGTTATTTCAATGAAAAATGCATATTTCCAACATTAAATGGGTTTTTCAAGTATAAATATTGGTTTTTCCAATAATTATGTATATTTCTAACGTATCTTGGGTTTTTCCAATGCAAAAATGTATATTTCCAACTTAAAATGGGATTTTACAATAAAAATATGGGTTTTTCCAATGAAATAATGTATATTTCAAACTTAATAATGGTTATTCCACAATAATTATGCATATTTCCAACGTATCTTGGGTTTTTCCACGATTTTTATGGGTTTTTCCAATGAAAAAATGAATATTTCCAACATAAAATGGGTTATTCCAATATAAATATGAGTTTTTCCAATGAAATAATGTATATTTCAAACTTAATATTGGTTTTTCCACGAATTTTATGGGTTTTTCAAATGAAAAAATGAATATTTCCAACATAAAATGGGTTTTTCCAATATAAATATGGGTTTTTCCATTGAAATAATGTATATTTCCAACTTAATAATGGTTTTTCCACAATAATTATGCATATTTCCAACGTATCTTGGGTTTTTCCAATGAAAAAATTTATATTTCCAACATAAAATGGGTTTTTCCAATATAAATATGGGTTTTTCCATTGAAATAATGTATATTTCCAACTTAATAATGGTTTTTCCACAATAATTATGCATATTTCCAACGTATCTTGTGCTTTTCCACAATTTTTATGGGTTTTTCAAATGCAAAAATGTATATTTACAACTTAAAATGGGATTTTACAATAAAAATATGGGTTTTTCCAATGAAAAAATGAATATTTTCAACATAAAATGGGTTTTTCCAATATAAATATGGGTTTTTCCAATGAAAAAATGAATATTTCCAACATAAAATGGGTTATTCCAATATAAATATGAGTTTTTCCAATGAAATAATGAATATTTCAAACTTAATATTGGTTTTTCCACGAATTTTTTGGGTTATTTCAATGAAAAATGCATATTTCCAACATTAAATGTGTTTTTCAAGTATAAATATTGGTTTTTCCACAATAATTATGCATATTTCCAACGTATCTTGGGTTTTTCCACGATTTTTATGGATTTTTCCAATGAAAAAATGTATATTTCCAACATAAAATGGGTTTTTCCAATATAAATATAGGTTTTTCCATTGAAATAATGTATATTTCCAACTTAATAATGGTTTTTCCACAATAATTATGCATATTTCCAACGTATCTTGTGCTTTTCCACAATTTTTATGGGTTTTTCAAATGCAAAAATGTATATTTCCAACTTAAAATGGGATTTTACAATAAAAATATGGGTTTTTCCAATGAAAAAATGAATATTTCCAACATAAAATGGGTTATTCCAATATAAATATGAGTTTTTCCAATGAAATAATGAATATTTCAAACTTAATATTGGTTTTTCCACGAATTTTTTGGGTTATTTCAATGAAAAATGCATATTTCCAACATTAAATGGGTTTTTCAAGTATAAATATTGGTTTTTCCTCAATAATTATGCATATTTCCAACGTATCTTGGGTTTTTCCACGATTTTTATGGGGTTTTCCAATGAAATAATGAATATTTCCAACATAAAATGGGTTATTCCAATATAAATATGAGTTTTTCCAATGAAATAATGTATATTTCAAACTTAATAATGGTTTTTCCACGAATTTTATGGGTTATTTCAATGAAAAATGCATATTTCCAACATTAAATGGGTTTTTCAAGTATAAATATTGGTTTTTCCAATAATTATGTATATTTCTAACGTATCTTGGGATTCTCCAATGCAAAAATGTATATTTCCAACTTAAAATGGGATTTTACAATAAAAATATGGGTTTTTCCAATGAAATAATGTATATTTCAAACTTAATAATGGTTATTCCACAATAATTATGCATATTTCTAACGTATCTTGGGATTCTCCAATGCAAAAATGTATATTTCCAACATAAAATGGGTTATTCCAATATAAATATGAGTTTTTCCAATGAAATAATGTATATTTCAAACTTAATATTGGTTTTTCCACGAATTTTATCGGTTTTTCAAATGAAAAAATGAATATTTCCAACATAAAATGGGTTTTTCCAATATAAATATGGGTTTTTCCATTGAAATAATGTATATTTCCAACTTAATAATGGTTTTTCCACAATAATTATGCATATTTCCAACGTATCTTGTGCTTTTCCACAATTTTTATGGGTTTTTCAAATGCAAAAATGTATATTTCCAACTTAAAATGGGATTTTACAATAATAATATGGGTTTTTCCAATGAAAAAATGAATATTTCCAACATAAAATGGGTTATTCCAATATAAATATGAGTTTTTCCAATGAAATAATGAATATTTCAAACTTAATATTGGTTTTTCCACGATTTTTTTGGGTTTTTCCAATGAAAAAATGAATATTTCCAACATAAAATGGGTTATTCCAATATAAATATGAGTTTTTCCAATGAAATAATGTATATTTCAAACTTAATAATGGTTTTTCCACGAATTTTATGGGTTTTTCAAATGAAAAATGTATATTTCCAACTTAAAATGGGATTTTACAATAATAATATGGGTTTTTCCAATGAAAAAATGAATATTTTCAACATAAAATGGGTTTTTCCAATATAAATATGGGTTTTTCCAATGAAAAAATGAATATTTCAAACTTAATATTGGTTTTTCCACGATTTTTTTGGGTTTTTCCAATGAAATAATGAATATTTCAAACTTAATATTGGTTTTTCCACGATTTTTTTGGGTTTTTCCAATGAAAAAATGAATATTTCCAACATAAAATGGGTTATTCCAATATAAATATGAGTTTTTCCAATGAAATAATGAATATTTCAAACTTAATATTGGTTTTTCCACGAATTTTTTGGGTTATTTCAATGAAAAATGCATATTTCCAACATTAAATGGGTTTTTCAAGTATAAATATTGGTTTTTCCAATAATTATGTATATTTCTAACGTATCTTGGGTTTTTCCAATGCAAAAATGTATATTTCCAACTTAAAATGGGATTTTACAATAAAAATATGGGTTTTTCCAATGAAATAATGTATATTTCAAACTTAATAATGGTTATTCCACAATAATTATGCATATTTCCAACGTATCTTGGGTTTTTCCACGATTTTTATGGGTTTTTCCAATGAAAAAATGAATATTTCCAACATAAAATGGGTTATTCCAATATAAATATGAGTTTTTCCAATGAAATAATGTATATTTCAAACTTAATATTGGTTTTTCCACGAATTTTATGGGTTTTTCAAATGAAAAAATGAATATTTCCAACATAAAATGGGTTTTTCCAATATAAATATGGGTTTTTCCATTGAAATAATGTATATTTCCAACTTAATAATGGTTTTTCCACAATAATTATGCATATTTCCAACGTATCTTGTGCTTTTCCACAATTTTTATGGGTTTTTCAAATGCAAAAATGTATATTTCCAACTTAAAATGGGATTTTACAATAATAATATGGGTTTTTCCAATGAAAAAATGAATATTTTCAACATAAAATGGGTTTTTCCAATATAAATATGGGTTTTTCCAATGAAAAAATGAATATTTCCAACATAAAATGGGTTATTCCAATATAAATATGAGTTTTTCCAATGAAATAATGAATATTTCAAACTTAATATTGGTTTTTCCACGATTTTTTTGGGTTTTTCCAATGAAAAAATGAATATTTCCAACATAAAATGGGTTATTCCAATATAAATATGAGTTTTTCCAATGAAATAATGTATATTTCAAACTTAATAATGGTTTTTCCACGAATTTTATGGGTTATTTCAATGAAAAATGCATATTTCCAACATTAAATGGGTTTTTCAAGTATAAATATTGGTTTTTCCTCAATAATTATGCATATTTCCAACGTATCTTGGGTTTTTCCACGATTTTTATGGGGTTTTCCAATGAAATAATGAATATTTCCAACATAAAATGGGTTATTCCAATATAAATATGAGTTTTTCCAATGAAATAATGTATATTTCAAACTTAATAATGGTTTTTCCACGAATTTTATGGGTTATTTCAATGAAAAATGCATATTTCCAACATTAAATGGGTTTTTCAAGTATAAATATTGGTTTTTCCAATAATTATGTATATTTCTAACGTATCTTGGGATTTTCCAATGCAAAAATGTATATTTCCAACATAAAATGGGTTTTTCCAATATAAATATGGGTTTTTCCATTGAAATAATGTATATTTCCAACTTAATAATGGTTTTTCCACAATAATTATGCATATTTCCAACGTATCTTGTGCTTTTCCACAATTTTTATGGGTTTTTCAAATGCAAAAATGTATATTTCCAACTTAAAATGGGATTTTACAATAATAATATGGGTTTTTCCAATGAAAAAATGAATATTTTCAACATAAAATGGGTTTTTCCAATATAAATATGGGTTTTTCCAATGAAAAAATGAATATTTCCAACATAAAATGGGTTATTCCAATATAAATATGAGTTTTTCCAATGAAATAATGAATATTTCAAACTTAATATTGGTTTTTCCACGAATTTTTTGGGTTATTTCAATGAAAAATGCATATTTCCAACATTAAATGTGTTTTTCAAGTATAAATATTGGATTTTCCACAATAATTATGCATATTTCCAACGTATCTTGGGTTTTTCCACGATTTTTATGGATTTTTCCAATGAAAAAATGTATATTTCCAACATAAAATGGGTTTTTCCAATATAAATATAGGTTTTTCCATTGAAATAATGTATATTTCCAACTTAATAATGGTTTTTCCACAATAATTATGCATATTTCCAACGTATCTTGTGCTTTTCCACAATTTTTATGGGTTTTTCAAATGCAAAAATGTATATTTCCAACTTAAAATGGGATTTTACAATAAAAATATGGGTTTTTCCAATGAAAAAATGAATATTTCCAACATAAAATGGGTTATTCCAATATAAATATGAGTTTTTCCAATGAAATAATGAATATTTCAAACTTAATATTGGTTTTTCCACGAATTTTTTGGGTTATTTCAATGAAAAATGCATATTTCCAACATTAAATGGGTTTTTCAAGTATAAATATTGGTTTTTCCTCAATAATTATGCATATTTCCAACATATCTTGGGTTTTTCCACGATTTTTATGGGGTTTTCCAATGAAATAATGAATATTTCCAACATAAAATGGGTTATTCCAATATAAATATGAGTTTTTCCAATGAAATAATGTATATTTCAAACATAATAATGGTTTTTCCACGAATTTTATGGGTTATTTCAATGAAAAATGCATATTTCCAACATTAAATGGGTTTTTCAAGTATAAATATTGGTTTTTCCAATAATTATGTATATTTCTAACGTATCTTGGGATTTTCCAATGCAAAAATGTATATTTCCAACTTAAAATGGGATTTTACAATAAAAATATGAGTTTTTCCAATGAAATAATGAATATTTCAAACTTAATATTGGTTTTTCCACGATTTTTTTGGGTTTTTCCAATGAAAAAATGAATATTTCCAACATAAAATGGGTTATTCCAATATAAATATGAGTTTTTCCAATGAAATAATGTATATTTCAAACTTAATAATGGTTTTTCCACGAATTTTATGGGTTATTTCAATGAAAAATGCATATTTCCAACATTAAATGGGTTTTTCAAGTATAAATATTGGTTTTTCCAATAATTATGTATATTTCTAACGTATCTTGGGTTTTTCCAATGCAAAAATGTATATTTCCAACTTAAAATGGGATTTTACAATAAAAATATGGGTTTTTCCAATGAAATAATGTATATTTCAAACTTAATAATGGTTATTCCACAATAATTATGCATATTTCCAACGTATCTTGGGTTTTTCCACGATTTTTATGGGTTTTTCCAATGAAAAAATGAATATTTCCAACATAAAATGGGTTATTCCAATATAAATATGAGTTTTTCCAATGAAATAATGTATATTTCAAACTTAATATTGGTTTTTCCACGAATTTTATGGGTTTTTCAAATGAAAAAATGAATATTTCCAACATAAAATGGGTTTTTCCAATATAAATATGGGTTTTTCCATTGAAATAATGTATATTTCCAACTTAATAATGGTTTTTCCACAATAATTATGCATATTTCCAACGTATCTTGGGTTTTTCCAATGAAAAAATTTATATTTCCAACATAAAATGGGTTTTTCCAATATAAATATGGGTTTTTCCATTGAAATAATGTATATTTCCAACTTAATAATGGTTTTTCCACAATAATTATGCATATTTCCAACGTATCTTGTGCTTTTCCACAATTTTTATGGGTTTTTCAAATGCAAAAATGTATATTTCCAACTTAAAATGGGATTTTACAATAAAAATATGGGTTTTTCCAATGAAAAAATGAATATTTTCAACATAAAATGGGTTTTTCCAATATAAATATGGGTTTTTCCAATGAAAAAATGAATATTTCCAACATAAAATGGGTTATTCCAATATAAATATGAGTTTTTCCAATGAAATAATGAATATTTCAAACTTAATATTGGTTTTTCCACGAATTTTTTGGGTTATTTCAATGAAAAATGCATATTTCCAACATTAAATGTGTTTTTCAAGTATAAATATTGGTTTTTCCACAATAATTATGCATATTTCCAACGTATCTTGGGTTTTTCCACGATTTTTATGGATTTTTCCAATGAAAAAATGTATATTTCCAACATAAAATGGGTTTTTCCAATATAAATATAGGTTTTTCCATTGAAATAATGTATATTTCCAACTTAATAATGGTTTTTCCACAATAATTATGCATATTTCCAACGTATCTTGTGCTTTTCCACAATTTTTATGGGTTTTTCAAATGCAAAAATGTATATTTCCAACTTAAAATGGGATTTTACAATAAAAATATGGGTTTTTCCAATGAAAAAATGAATATTTCCAACATAAAATGGGTTATTCCAATATAAATATGAGTTTTTCCAATGAAATAATGAATATTTCAAACTTAATATTGGTTTTTCCACGAATTTTTTGGGTTATTTCAATGAAAAATGCATATTTCCAACATTAAATGGGTTTTTCAAGTATAAATATTGGTTTTTCCTCAATAATTATGCATATTTCCAACGTATCTTGGGTTTTTCCACGATTTTTATGGGGTTTTCCAATGAAATAATGAATATTTCCAACATAAAATGGGTTATTCCAATATAAATATGAGTTTTTCCAATGAAATAATGTATATTTCAAACTTAATAATGGTTTTTCCACGAATTTTATGGGTTATTTCAATGAAAAATGCATATTTCCAACATTAAATGGGTTTTTCAAGTATAAATATTGGTTTTTCCAATAATTATGTATATTTCTAACGTATCTTGGGATTCTCCAATGCAAAAATGTATATTTCCAACTTAAAATGGGATTTTACAATAAAAATATGGGTTTTTCCAATGAAATAATGTATATTTCAAACTTAATAATGGTTATTCCACAATAATTATGCATATTTCTAACGTATCTTGGGATTCTCCAATGCAAAAATGTATATTTCCAACATAAAATGGGTTATTCCAATATAAATATGAGTTTTTCCAATGAAATAATGTATATTTCAAACTTAATATTGGTTTTTCCACGAATTTTATCGGTTTTTCAAATGAAAAAATGAATATTTCCAACATAAAATGGGTTTTTCCAATATAAATATGGGTTTTTCCATTGAAATAATGTATATTTCCAACTTAATAATGGTTTTTCCACAATAATTATGCATATTTCCAACGTATCTTGTGCTTTTCCACAATTTTTATGGGTTTTTCAAATGCAAAAATGTATATTTCCAACTTAAAATGGGATTTTACAATAATAATATGGGTTTTTCCAATGAAAAAATGAATATTTTCAACATAAAATGGGTTTTTCCAATATAAATATGGGTTTTTCCAATGAAAAAATGAATATTTCCAACATAAAATGGGTTATTCCAATATAAATATGAGTTTTTCCAATGAAATAATGAATATTTCAAACTTAATATTGGTTTTTCCACGATTTTTTTGGGTTTTTCCAATGAAAAAATGAATATTTCCAACATAAAATGGGTTATTCCAATATAAATATGAGTTTTTCCAATGAAATAATGTATATTTCAAACTTAATAATGGTTTTTCCACGAATTTTATGGGTTTTTCAAATGAAAAATGTATATTTCCAACTTAAAATGGGATTTTACAATAATAATATGGGTTTTTCCAATGAAAAAATGAATATTTTCAACATAAAATGGGTTTTTCCAATATAAATATGGGTTTTTCCAATGAAATAATGTATATTTCAAACTTAATATTGGTTTTTCCACGAATTTTATCGGTTTTTCAAATGAAAAAATGAATATTTCCAACTTAAAATGGGTTTTTCCAATATAAATATGGGTTTTTCCATTGAAATAATGTATATTTCCAACTTAATAATGGTTTTTCCACAATAATTATGCATATTTCCAACGTATCTTGTGCTTTTCCACAATTTTTATGGGTTTTTCAAATGCAAAAATGTATATTTCCAACTTAAAATGGGATTTTACAATAATAATATGGGTTTTTCCAATGAAAAAATGAATATTTTCAACATAAAATGGGTTTTTCCAATATAAATATGGGTTTTTCCAATGAAAAAATGAATATTTCCAACATAAAATGGGTTATTCCAATATAAATATGAGTTTTTCCAATGAAATAATGAATATTTCAAACTTAATATTGGTTTTTCCACGATTTTTTTGGGTTTTTCCAATGAAAAAATGAATATTTCCAACATAAAATGGGTTATTCCAATATAAATATAAGTTTTTCCAATGAAATAATGTATATTTCAAACTTAATAATGGTTTTTCCACGAATTTTATGGGTTTTTCAAATGAAAAATGTATATTTCCAACTTAAAATGGGATTTTACAATAATAATATGGGTTTTTCCAATGAAAAAATGAATATTTTCAACATAAAATGGGTTTTTCCAATATAAATATGGGTTTTTCCAATGAAAAAATGAATATTTCCAACATAAAATGGGTTATTCCAATATAAATATGAGTTTTTCCAATGAAATAATGAATATTTCAAACTTAATATTGGTTTTTCCACGATTTTTTTGGGTTTTTCCAATGAAAAAATGAATATTTCCAACATAAAATGGGTTATTCCAATATAAATATGAGTTTTTCCAATGAAATAATGTATATTTCAAACTTAATAATGGTTTTTCCACGAATTTTATGGGTTATTTCAATGAAAAATGCATATTTCCAACATTAAATGGGTTTTTCAAGTATAAATATTGGTTTTTCCAATGCAAAAATGTATATTTCCAACTTAAAATGGGATTTTACAATAAAAATATGGGTTTTTCCAATGAAATAATGTATATTTCAAACTTAATAATGGTTATTCCACAATAATTATGCATATTTCCAACGTATCTTGGGTTTTTCCACGATTTTTATGGGTTTTTCCAATGAAAAAATGAATATTTCCAACATAAAATGGGTTATTCCAATATAAATATGAGTTTTTCCAATGAAATAATGTATATTTCAAACTTAATATTGGTTTTTCCACGAATTTTATGGGTTTTTCAAATGAAAAAATGAATATTTCCAACATAAAATGGGTTTTTCCAATATAAATATGGGTTTTTCCATTGAAATAATGTATATTTCCAACTTAATAATGGTTTTTCCACAATAATTATGCATATTTCCAACGTATCTTGGGTTTTTCCAATGAAAAAATTTATATTTCCAACATAAAATGGGTTTTTCCAATATAAATATGGGTTTTTCCATTGAAATAATGTATATTTCCAACTTAATAATGGTTTTTCCACAATAATTATGCATATTTCCAACGTATCTTGTGCTTTTCCACAATTTTTATGGGTTTTTCAAATGCAAAAATGTATATTTACAACTTAAAATGGGATTTTACAATAAAAATATGGGTTTTTCCAATGAAAAAATGAATATTTTCAACATAAAATGGGTTTTTCCAATATAAATATGGGTTTTTCCAATGAAAAAATGAATATTTCCAACATAAAATGGGTTATTCCAATATAAATATGAGTTTTTCCAATGAAATAATGAATATTTCAAACTTAATATTGGTTTTTCCACGAATTTTTTGGGTTATTTCAATGAAAAATGCATATTTCCAACATTAAATGTGTTTTTCAAGTATAAATATTGGTTTTTCCACAATAATTATGCATATTTCCAACGTATCTTGGGTTTTTCCACGATTTTTATGGATTTTTCCAATGAAAAAATGTATATTTCCAACATAAAATGGGTTTTTCCAATATAAATATAGGTTTTTCCATTGAAATAATGTATATTTCCAACTTAATAATGGTTTTTCCACAATAATTATGCATATTTCCAACGTATCTTGTGCTTTTCCACAATTTTTATGGGTTTTTCAAATGCAAAAATGTATATTTCCAACTTAAAATGGGATTTTACAATAAAAATATGGGTTTTTCCAATGAAAAAATGAATATTTCCAACATAAAATGGGTTATTCCAATATAAATATGAGTTTTTCCAATGAAATAATGAATATTTCAAACTTAATATTGGTTTTTCCACGAATTTTTTGGGTTATTTCAATGAAAAATGCATATTTCCAACATTAAATGGGTTTTTCAAGTATAAATATTGGTTTTTCCTCAATAATTATGCATATTTCCAACGTATCTTGGGTTTTTCCACGATTTTTATGGGGTTTTCCAATGAAATAATGAATATTTCCAACATAAAATGGGTTATTCCAATATAAATATGAGTTTTTCCAATGAAATAATGTATATTTCAAACTTAATAATGGTTTTTCCACGAATTTTATGGGTTATTTCAATGAAAAATGCATATTTCCAACATTAAATGGGTTTTTCAAGTATAAATATTGGTTTTTCCAATAATTATGTATATTTCTAACGTATCTTGGGATTCTCCAATGCAAAAATGTATATTTCCAACTTAAAATGGGATTTTACAATAAAAATATGGGTTTTTCCAATGAAATAATGTATATTTCAAACTTAATAATGGTTATTCCACAATAATTATGCATATTTCTAACGTATCTTGGGATTCTCCAATGCAAAAATGTATATTTCCAACATAAAATGGGTTATTCCAATATAAATATGAGTTTTTCCAATGAAATAATGTATATTTCAAACTTAATATTGGTTTTTCCACGAATTTTATCGGTTTTTCAAATGAAAAAATGAATATTTCCAACATAAAATGGGTTTTTCCAATATAAATATGGGTTTTTCCATTGAAATAATGTATATTTCCAACTTAATAATGGTTTTTCCACAATAATTATGCATATTTCCAACGTATCTTGTGCTTTTCCACAATTTTTATGGGTTTTTCAAATGCAAAAATGTATATTTCCAACTTAAAATGGGATTTTACAATAATAATATGGGTTTTTCCAATGAAAAAATGAATATTTTCAACATAAAATGGGTTTTTCCAATATAAATATGGGTTTTTCCAATGAAAAAATGAATATTTCCAACATAAAATGGGTTATTCCAATATAAATATGAGTTTTTCCAATGAAATAATGAATATTTCAAACTTAATATTGGTTTTTCCACGATTTTTTTGGGTTTTTCCAATGAAAAAATGAATATTTCCAACATAAAATGGGTTATTCCAATATAAATATGAGTTTTTCCAATGAAATAATGTATATTTCAAACTTAATAATGGTTTTTCCACGAATTTTATGGGTTTTTCAAATGAAAAATGTATATTTCCAACTTAAAATGGGATTTTACAATAATAATATGGGTTTTTCCAATGAAAAAATGAATATTTTCAACATAAAATGGGTTTTTCCAATATAAATATGGGTTTTTCCAATGAAAAAATGAATATTTCCAACATAAAATGGGTTATTCCAATATAAATATGAGTTTTTCCAATGAAATAATGAATATTTCAAACTTAATATTGGTTTTTCCACGATTTTTTTGGGTTTTTCCAATGAAAAAATGAATATTTCCAACATAAAATGGGTTATTCCAATATAAATATGAGTTTTTCCAATGAAATAATGAATATTTCAAACTTAATATTGGTTTTTCCACGAATTTTTTGGGTTATTTCAATGAAAAATGCATATTTCCAACATTAAATGGGTTTTTCAAGTATAAATATTGGTTTTTCCAATAATTATGTATATTTCTAACGTATCTTGGGTTTTTCCAATGCAAAAATGTATATTTCCAACTTAAAATGGGATTTTACAATAAAAATATGGGTTTTTCCAATGAAATAATGTATATTTCAAACTTAATAATGGTTATTCCACAATAATTATGCATATTTCCAACGTATCTTGGGTTTTTCCACGATTTTTATGGGTTTTTCCAATGAAAAAATGAATATTTCCAACATAAAATGGGTTATTCCAATATAAATATGAGTTTTTCCAATGAAATAATGTATATTTCAAACTTAATATTGGTTTTTCCACGAATTTTATGGGTTTTTCAAATGAAAAAATGAATATTTCCAACATAAAATGGGTTTTTCCAATATAAATATGGGTTTTTCCATTGAAATAATGTATATTTCCAACTTAATAATGGTTTTTCCACAATAATTATGCATATTTCCAACGTATCTTGTGCTTTTCCACAATTTTTATGGGTTTTTCAAATGCAAAAATGTATATTTCCAACTTAAAATGGGATTTTACAATAATAATATGGGTTTTTCCAATGAAAAAATGAATATTTTCAACATAAAATGGGTTTTTCCAATATAAATATGGGTTTTTCCAATGAAAAAATGAATATTTCCAACATAAAATGGGTTATTCCAATATAAATATGAGTTTTTCCAATGAAATAATGAATATTTCAAACTTAATATTGGTTTTTCCACGACTTTTTTGGGTTTTTCCAATGAAAAAATGAATATTTCCAACATAAAATGGGTTATTCCAATATAAATATGAGTTTTTCCAATGAAATAATGTATATTTCAAACTTAATAATGGTTTTTCCACGAATTTTATGGGTTATTTCAATGAAAAATGCATATTTCCAACATTAAATGGGTTTTTCAAGTATAAATATTGGTTTTTCCTCAATAATTATGCATATTTCCAACGTATCTTGGGTTTTTCCACGATTTTTATGGGGTTTTCCAATGAAATAATGAATATTTCCAACATAAAATGGGTTATTCCAATATAAATATGAGTTTTTCCAATGAAATAATGTATATTTCAAACTTAATAATGGTTTTTCCACAAATTTTATGGGTTATTTCAATGAAAAATGCATATTTCCAACATTAAATGGGTTTTTCAAGTATAAATATTGGTTTTTCCAATAATTATGTATATTTCTAACGTATCTTGGGATTTTCCAATGCAAAAATGTATATTTCCAACTTAAAATGGGATTTTACAATAAAAATATGGGTTTTTCCAATGAAATAATGTATATTTCAAACTTAATAATGGTTATTCCACAATAATTATGCATATTTCCAACGTATCTTGGGTTTTTCCACGATTTTTATGGGTTTTTCCAATGAAAAAATGAATATTTCCAACATAAAATGGGTTATTCCAATATAAATATGAGTTTTTCCAATGAAATAATGTATATTTCAAACTTAATATTGGTTTTTCCACGAATTTTATTGGTTTTTCAAATGAAAAAATGAATATTTCCAACATAAAATGGGTTTTTCCAATATAAATATGGGTTTTTCCATTGAAATAATGTATATTTCCAACTTAATAATGGTTTTTCCACAATAATTATGCATATTTCCAACGTATCTTGTGCTTTTCCACAATTTTTATGGGTTTTTCAAATGCAAAAATGTATATTTCCAACTTAAAATGGGATTTTACAATAATAATATGGGTTTTTCCAATGAAAAAATGAATATTTTCAACATAAAATGGGTTTTTCCAATATAAATATGGGTTTTTCCAATGAAAAAATGAATATTTCCAACATAAAATGGGTTATTCCAATATAAATATGAGTTTTTCCAATGAAATAATGAATATTTCAAACTTAATATTGGTTTTTCCACGAATTTTTTGGGTTATTTCAATGAAAAATGCATATTTCCAACATTAAATGTGTTTTTCAAGTATAAATATTGGTTTTTCCACAATAATTATGCATATTTCCAACGTATCTTGGGTTTTTCCACGATTTTTATGGATTTTTCCAATGAAAAAATGTATATTTCCAACATAAAATGGGTTTTTCCAATATAAATATAGGTTTTTCCATTGAAATAATGTATATTTCCAACTTAATAATGGTTTTTCCACAATAATTATGCATATTTCCAACGTATCTTGTGCTTTTCCACAATTTTTATGGGTTTTTCAAATGCAAAAATGTATATTTCCAACTTAAAATGGGATTTTACAATAAAAATATGGGTTTTTCCAATGAAAAAATGAATATTTCCAACATAAAATGGGTTATTCCAATATAAATATGAGTTTTTCCAATGAAATAATGAATATTTCAAACTTAATATTGGTTTTTCCACGAATTTTTTGGGTTATTTCAATGAAAAATGCATATTTCCAACATAAAATGGGTTTTTCAAGTATAAATATTGGTTTTTCCTCAATAATTATGCATATTTCCAACATATCTTGGGTTTTTCCACGATTTTTATGGGGTTTTCCAATGAAATAATGAATATTTCCAACATAAAATGGGTTATTCCAATATAAATATGAGTTTTTCCAATGAAATAATGTATATTTCAAACATAATAATGGTTTTTCCACGAATTTTATGGGTTATTTCAATGAAAAATGCATATTTCCAACATTAAATGGGTTTTTCAAGTATAAATATTGGTTTTTCCAATAATTATGTATATTTCTAACGTATCTTGGGATTTTCCAATGCAAAAATGTATATTTCCAACTTAAAATGGGATTTTACAATAAAAATATGGGTTTTTCCAATGAAATAATGTATATTTCAAACTTAATAATGGTTATTCCACAATAATTATGCATATTTCCAACGTATCTTGGGTTTTTCCACGATTTTTATGGGTTTTTCCAATGAAAAAATGAATATTTCCAACATAAAATGGGTTATTCCAATATAAATATGAGTTTTTCCAATGAAATAATGTATATTTCAAACTTAATATTGGTTTTTCCACGAATTTTATCGGTTTTTCAAATGAAAAAATGAATATTTCCAACATAAAATGGGTTTTTCCAATATAAATATGGGTTTTTCCATTGAAATAATGTATATTTCCAACTTAATAATGGTTTTTCCACAATAATTATGCATATTTCCAACGTATCTTGTGCTTTTCCACAATTTTTATGGGTTTTTCAAATGCAAAAATGTATATTTCCAACTTAAAATGGGATTTAACAATAATAATATGGGTTTTTCCAATGAAAAAATGAATATTTTCAACATAAAATGGGTTTTTCCAATATAAATATGGGTTTTTCCAATGAAAAAATGAATATTTCCAACATAAAATGGGTTATTCCAATATAAATATGAGTTTTTCCAATGAAATAATGTATATTTCAAACTTAATAATGGTTTTTCCACGAATTTTATGGGTTATTTCAATGAAAAATGCATATTTCCAACATTAAATGGGTTTTTCAAGTATAAATATTGGTTTTTCCAATAATTATGTATATTTCTAACGTATCTTGGGATTTTCCAATGCAAAAATGTATATTTCCAACTTAAAATGGGATTTTACAATAAAAATATGGGTTTTTCCAATGAAATAATGTATATTTCAAACTTAATAATGGTTATTCCACAATAATTATGCATATTTCCAACGTATCTTGGGTTTTTCCACGATTTTTATGGGTTTTTCCAATGAAAAAATGAATATTTCCAACATAAAATGGGTTATTCCAATATAAATATGAGTTTTTCCAATGAAATAATGTATATTTCAAACTTAATAATGGTTTTTCCACGAATTTTATGGGTTATTTCAATGAAAAATGCATATTTCCAACATTAAATGGGTTTTTCAAGTATAAATATTGGTTTTTCCTCAATAATTATGCATATTTCCAACGTATCATGGGTTTTTCCACGATTTTTATGGGGTTTTCCAATGAAAAAATGAATATTTCCAACATAAAATGGGTTATTCCAATAGAAATATGAGTTTTTCCAATGAAATAATGTATATTTCAAACTTAATAATGGTTATTCCACAATAATTATGCATATTTCCAACGTATCTTGGGTTTTTCCACGATTTTTATGGGTTTTTCCAATGAAAAAATGAATATTTCCAACATAAAATGGGTTATTCCAATATAAATATGAGTTTTTCCAATGAAATCATGTATATTTCAAACTTAATATTGGTTTTTCCACGAATTTTATCGGTTTTTCAAATGAAAAAATGAATATTTCCAACATAAAATGTGTTTTTCCAATATAAATATGGGTTTTTCCATTGAAATAATGTATATTTCCAACTTAATAATGGTTTTTCCACAATAATTATGCATATTTCCAACGTATCTTGTGCTTTTCCACAATTTTTATGGGTTTTTCCAATACAAAAATGTATATTTCCAACTTAAAATGGGATTTTACAATAAAAATATGGGTTTTTCCAATGAAATAATGTATATTTCAAACTTAATAATGGTTATTCTACAATAATTATGCATATTTCCAACGTATCTTGGGTTTTTCCACGATTGTTATGGGTTTTTCCAATGAAAAAATGAATATTTCCAACATAAACAAGGAATTTTGCAATAAAATTATAGGTTTTCCAACTAAAATGGGTTTTTCAAATATAAATATTGGTTTTTCCTCAATAGTTATGCATATTTCCAACGTATCTTGGGTTTTTCCACGATTTTTATGGATTATTCCAATGAAAAATGCATATTTCCAACATTAAATGGGTTTTTCCAATATAAATATGGGTTTTTCTCAATAATTATGCATATTTCCAACGTATCTTGGGTTTTTCCAATGAAATAATGTATATTTCCAACTTAATAATGGTTATTCCACAATAATTATGCATAATTCCAACGTATCTTGGGTTTTTCCACGATTTTTATGGGGTTTTCCCATGAAAAAATGAATATTTCCAACATAAAATGGGTTTTTCCAATATAAATATGGGTTTTTCCAATGAAAAAATGAATATTTCCAACATAAAATGGGTTATTCCAATATAAATATGAGTTTTTCCAATGAAATAATGAATATTTCAAACTTAATATTGGTTTTTCCACGAATTTTTTGGGTTATTTCAATGAAAAAATGAATATTTCCAACTTAGTAATGGTTTTTCCACGAATTTTATGGGTTTTTCAAATGAAAAATGCATATTTCCAACTTAAAATGGGTTTTTCTAGTATAAATATGGGTTTTTCCACAATAATTATGCATATTTCCAACGTATATTGGTCTTTTCCACTATTTTTATGGGTTTTTCCAATGAAAAATTGAATATTTCCAACTTAAAATGGGTTTTTCCAATATGAATGTGGGGTTTCCCAATGAAAAAATGAATATTTCCAACTAAACAAGGAGTTTTGCAATAAAATTATGGGTTTTTCCAATGTAAAAATGCATATTTCAAACTTAAAATGGGATTTTACAATATAAATATGGATTTTTCCATTGAAATAATGTATATTTCCAACTTAAAATGGGATTTTACAATAAAAATATGGGTTTTTCCAATGAAATAATGTATATTTCAAACTTAATATTGGTTTTTCCACGATTTTTTTGGGTTTTTCCAATGAAAAAATGAATATTTCCAACATAAAATGGGTTATTCCAATATAAATATGAGTTTTTCCAATGAAATAATGAATATTTCAAACTTAATATTGGTTTTTCCACGAATTTTATGGGTTTTTCAAATGAAAAATGTATATTTCCAACTTAAAATGGGATTTTACAATAATAATATGGGTTTTTCCAATGAAAAAATGAATATTTTCAACATAAAATGGGTTTTTCCAATATAAATATGGGTTTTTCCAATGAAAAAATGAATATTTCCAACATAAAATGGGTTATTCCAATATAAATATGAGTTTTTCCAATGAAATAATGAATATTTCAAACTTAATATTGGTTTTTCCACGATTTTTTTGGGTTTTTCCAATGAAAAAATGAATATTTCCAACATAAAATGGGTTATTCCAATATAAATATGAGTTTTTCCAATGAAATAATGAATATTTCAAACTTAATATTGGTTTTTCCACGAATTTTTTGGGTTATTTCAATGAAAAATGCATATTTCCAACATTAAATGGGTTTTTCAAGTATAAATATTGGTTTTTCCTCAATAATTATGCATATTTCCAACGTATCTTGGGTTTTTCCACGATTTTTATGGGGTTTTCCAATGAAATAATGAATATTTCCAACATAAAATGGGTTATTCCAATATAAATATGAGTTTTTCCAATGAAATAATGTATATTTCAAACTTAATAATGGTTTTTCCACGAATTTTATGGGTTATTTCAATGAAAAATGCATATTTCCAACATTAAATGGGTTTTTCAAGTATAAATATTGGTTTTTCCAATAATTATGTATATTTCTAACGTATCTTGGGTTTTTCCAATGCAAAAATGTATATTTCCAACTTAAAATGGGATTTTACAATAAAAATATGGGTTTTTCCAATGAAATAATGTATATTTCAAACTTAATAATGGTTATTCCACAATAATTATGCATATTTCCAACGTATCTTGGGTTTTTCCACGATTTTTATGGGTTTTTCCAATGAAAAAATGAATATTTCCAACATAAAATGGGTTATTCCAATATAAATATGAGTTTTTCCAATGAAATAATGTATATTTCAAACTTAATATTGGTTTTTCCACGAATTTTATGGGTTTTTCAAATGAAAAAATGAATATTTCCAACATAAAATGGGTTTTTCCAATATAAATATGGGTTTTTCCATTGAAATAATGTATATTTCCAACTTAATAATGGTTTTTCCACAATAATTATGCATATTTCCAACGTATCTTGTGCTTTTCCACAATTTTTATGGGTTTTTCAAATGCAAAAATGTATATTTCCAACTTAAAATGGGATTTTACAATAATAATATGGGTTTTTCCAATGAAAAAATGAATATTTTCAACATAAAATGGGTTTTTCCAATATAAATATGGGTTTTTCCAATGAAAAAATGAATATTTCCAACATAAAATGGGTTATTCCAATATAAATATGAGTTTTTCCAATGAAATAATGAATATTTCAAACTTAATATTGGTTTTTCCACGATTTTTTTGGGTTTTTCCAATGAAAAAATGAATATTTCCAACATAAAATGGGTTATTCCAATATAAATATGAGTTTTTCCAATGAAATAATGTATATTTCAAACTTAATAATGGTTTTTCCACGAATTTTATGGGTTATTTCAATGAAAAATGCATATTTCCAACATTAAATGGGTTTTTCAAGTATAAATATTGGTTTTTCCTCAATAATTATGCATATTTCCAACGTATCTTGGGTTTTTCCACGATTTTTATGGGGTTTTCCAATGAAATAATGAATATTTCCAACATAAAATAGGTTATTCCAATATAAATATGAGTTTTTCCAATGAAATAATGTATATTTCAAACTTAATAATGGTTTTTCCACGAATTTTATGGGTTATTTCAATGAAAAATGCATATTTCCAACATTAAATGGGTTTTTCAAGTATAAATATTGGTTTTTCCACAATAATTATGCATATTTCCAACGTATCTTGGGTTTTTCCACGATTTTTATGGATTTTTCCAATGAAAAAATGTATATTTCCAACATAAAATGGGTTTTTCCAATATAAATATAGGTTTTTCCATTGAAATAATGTATATTTCCAACTTAATAATGGTTTTTCCACAATAATTATGCATATTTCCAACGTATCTTGTGCTTTTCCACAATTTTTATGGGTTTTTCAAATGCAAAAATGTATATTTCCAACTTAAAATGGGATTTTACAATAAAAATATGGGTTTTTCCAATGAAAAAATGAATATTTCCAACATAAAATGGGTTATTCCAATATAAATATGAGTTTTTCCAATGAAATAATGAATATTTCAAACTTAATATTGGTTTTTCCACGAATTTTTTGGGTTATTTCAATGAAAAATGCATATTTCCAACATTAAATGGGTTTTTCAAGTATAAATATTGGTTTTTCCTCAATAATTATGCATATTTCCAACGTATCTTGGGTTTTTCCACGATTTTTATGGGGTTTTCCAATGAAATAATGAATATTTCCAACATAAAATGGGTTATTCCAATATAAATATGAGTTTTTCCAATGAAATAATGTATATTTCAAACATAATAATGGTTTTTCCACGAATTTTATGGGTTATTTCAATGAAAAATGCATATTTCCAACATTAAATGGGTTTTTCAAGTATAAATATTGGTTTTTCCAATAATTATGTATATTTCTAACGTATCTTGGGATTTTCCAATGCAAAAATGTATATTTCCAACTTAAAATGGGATTTTACAATAAAAATATGGGTTTTTCCAATGAAATAATGTATATTTCAAACTTAATAATGGTTATTCCACAATAATTATGCATATTTCCAACGTATCTTGGGTTTTTCCACGATTTTTATGGGTTTTTCCAATGAAAAAATGAATATTTCCAACATAAAATGGGTTATTCCAATATAAATATGAGTTTTTCCAATGAAATAATGTATATTTCAAACTTAATATTGGTTTTTCCACGAATTTTATCGGTTTTTCAAATGAAAAAATGAATATTTCCAACATAAAATGGGTTTTTCCAATATAAATATGGGTTTTTCCATTGAAATAATGTATATTTCCAACTTAATAATGGTTTTTCCACAATAATTATGCATATTT
This sequence comes from Rhopalosiphum nymphaeae, assembly GCA_036289425.1. Taxonomy (NCBI): domain Eukaryota; kingdom Metazoa; phylum Arthropoda; class Insecta; order Hemiptera; family Aphididae; genus Rhopalosiphum; species Rhopalosiphum nymphaeae. The sequence continues at coordinate 5,518,184 of JAZAQC010000006.1, read as the reverse complement.
CCAACGTATCTTGTGCTTTTCCACAATTTTTATGGGTTTTTCAAATGCAAAAATGTATATTTCCAACTTAAAATGGGATTTTACAATAATAATATGGGTTTTTCCAATGAAAAAATGAATATTTTCAACATAAAATGGGTTTTTCCAATATAAATATGGGTTTTTCCAATGAAAAAATGAATATTTCCAACATAAAATGGGTTATTCCAATATAAATATGAGTTTTTCCAATGAAATAATGAATATTTCAAACTTAATATTGGTTTTTCCACGAATTTTTTGGGTTATTTCAATGAAAAATGCATATTTCCAACATTAAATGTGTTTTTCAAGTATAAATATTGGTTTTTCCACAATAATTATGCATATTTCCAACGTATCTTGGGTTTTTCCACGATTTTTATGGATTTTTCCAATGAAAAAATGTATATTTCCAACATAAAATGGGTTTTTCCAATATAAATATAGGTTTTTCCATTGAAATAATGTATATTTCCAACATAAAATGGGTTATTCCAATATAAATATGAGTTTTTCCAATGAAATAATGAATATTTCAAACTTAATATTGGTTTTTCCACGAATTTTATGGGTTTTTCAAATGAAAAATGTATATTTCCAACTTAAAATGGGATTTTACAATAATAATATGGGTTTTTCCAATGAAAAAATGAATATTTTCAACATAAAATGGGTTTTTCCAATATAAATATGGGTTTTTCCAATGAAAAAATGAATATTTCCAACATAAAATGGGTTATTCCAATATAAATATGAGTTTTTCCAATGAAATAATGAATATTTCAAACTTAATATTGGTTTTTCCACGATTTTTTTGGGTTTTTCCAATGAAAAAATGAATATTTCCAACATAAAATGGGTTATTCCAATATAAATATGAGTTTTTCCAATGAAATAATGAATATTTCAAACTTAATATTGGTTTTTCCACGAATTTTTTGGGTTATTTCAATGAAAAATGCATATTTCCAACATTAAATGGGTTTTTCAAGTATAAATATTGGTTTTTCCTCAATAATTATGCATATTTCCAACGTATCTTGGGTTTTTCCACGATTTTTATGGGGTTTTCCAATGAAATAATGAATATTTCCAACATAAAATGGGTTATTCCAATATAAATATGAGTTTTTCCAATGAAATAATGTATATTTCAAACTTAATAATGGTTTTTCCACGAATTTTATGGGTTATTTCAATGAAAAATGCATATTTCCAACATTAAATGGGTTTTTCAAGTATAAATATTGGTTTTTCCAATAATTATGTATATTTCTAACGTATCTTGGGTTTTTCCAATGCAAAAATGTATATTTCCAACTTAAAATGGGATTTTACAATAAAAATATGGGTTTTTCCAATGAAATAATGTATATTTCAAACTTAATAATGGTTATTCCACAATAATTATGCATATTTCCAACGTATCTTGGGTTTTTCCACGATTTTTATGGGTTTTTCCAATGAAAAAATGAATATTTCCAACATAAAATGGGTTATTCCAATATAAATATGAGTTTTTCCAATGAAATAATGTATATTTCAAACTTAATATTGGTTTTTCCACGAATTTTATGGGTTTTTCAAATGAAAAAATGAATATTTCCAACATAAAATGGGTTTTTCCAATATAAATATGGGTTTTTCCATTGAAATAATGTATATTTCCAACTTAATAATGGTTTTTCCACAATAATTATGCATATTTCCAACGTATCTTGTGCTTTTCCACAATTTTTATGGGTTTTTCAAATGCAAAAATGTATATTTCCAACTTAAAATGGGATTTTACAATAATAATATGGGTTTTTCCAATGAAAAAATGAATATTTTCAACATAAAATGGGTTTTTCCAATATAAATATGGGTTTTTCCAATGAAATAATGAATATTTCCAACATAAAATGGGTTATTCCAATATAAATATGAGTTTTTCCAATGAAATAATGTATATTTCAAACATAATAATGGTTTTTCCACGAATTTTATGGGTTATTTCAATGAAAAATGCATATTTCCAACATTAAATGGGTTTTTCAAGTATAAATATTGGTTTTTCCAATAATTATGTATATTTCTAACGTATCTTGGGATTTTCCAATGCAAAAATGTATATTTCCAACTTAAAATGGGATTTTACAATAAAAATATGGGTTTTTCCAATGAAATAATGTATATTTCAAACTTAATAATGGTTATTCCACAATAATTATGCATATTTCCAACGTATCTTGGGTTTTTCCACGATTTTTATGGGTTTTTCCAATGAAAAAATGAATATTTCCAACATAAAATGGGTTATTCCAATATAAATATGAGTTTTTCCAATGAAATAATGTATATTTCAAACTTAATATTGGTTTTTCCACGAATTTTATCGGTTTTTCAAATGAAAAAATGAATATTTCCAACATAAAATGGGTTTTTCCAATATAAATATGGGTTTTTCCATTGAAATAATGTATATTTCCAACTTAATAATGGTTTTTCCACAATAATTATGCATATTTCCAACGTATCTTGTGCTTTTCCACAATTTTTATGGGTTTTTCAAATGCAAAAATGTATATTTCCAACTTAAAATGGGATTTTACAATAATAATATGGGTTTTTCCAATGAAAAAATGAATATTTTCAACATAAAATGGGTTTTTCCAATATAAATATGGGTTTTTCCAATGAAAAAATGAATATTTCCAACATAAAATGGGTTATTCCAATATAAATATGAGTTTTTCCAATGAAATAATGAATATTTCAAACTTAATATTGGTTTTTCCACGAATTTTTTGGGTTATTTCAATGAAAAATGCATATTTCCAACATTAAATGTGTTTTTCAAGTATAAATATTGGTTTTTCCACAATAATTATGCATATTTCCAACGTATCTTGGGTTTTTCCACGATTTTTATGGATTTTTCCAATGAAAAAATGTATATTTCCAACATAAAATGGGTTTTTCCAATATAAATATAGGTTTTTCCATTGAAATAATGTATATTTCCAACTTAATAATGGTTTTTCCACAATAATTATGCATATTTCCAACGTATCTTGTGCTTTTCCACAATTTTTATGGGTTTTTCAAATGCAAAAATGTATATTTCCAACTTAAAATGGGATTTTACAATAAAAATATGGGTTTTTCCAATGAAATAATGTATATTTCAAACTTAATAATGGTTATTCCACAATAATTATGCATATTTCCAACGTATCTTGGGTTTTTCCACGATTTTTATGGGTTTTTCCAATGAAAAAATGAATATTTCCAACATAAAATGGGTTATTCCAATATAAATATGAGTTTTTCCAATGAAATAATGTATATTTCAAACTTAATATTGGTTTTTCCACGAATTTTATCGGTTTTTCAAATGAAAAAATGAATATTTCCAACATAAAATGGGTTTTTCCAATATAAATATGGGTTTTTCCATTGAAATAATGTATATTTCCAACTTAATAATGGTTTTTCCACAATAATTATGCATATTTCCAACGTATCTTGTGCTTTTCCACAATTTTTATGGGTTTTTCAAATGCAAAAATGTATATTTCCAACTTAAAATGGGATTTTACAATAATAATATGGGTTTTTCCAATGAAAAAATGAATATTTTCAACATAAAATGGGTTTTTCCAATATAAATATGGGTTTTTCCAATGAAAAAATGAATATTTCCAACATAAAATGGGTTATTCCAATATAAATATGAGTTTTTCCAATGAAATAATGAATATTTCAAACTTAATATTGGTTTTTCCACGAATTTTTTGGGTTATTTCAATGAAAAATGCATATTTCCAACATTAAATGTGTTTTTCAAGTATAAATATTGGTTTTTCCACAATAATTATGCATATTTCCAACGTATCTTGGGTTTTTCCACGATTTTTATGGATTTTTCCAATGAAAAAATGTATATTTCCAACATAAAATGGGTTTTTCCAATATAAATATAGGTTTTTCCATTGAAATAATGTATATTTCCAACTTAATAATGGTTTTTCCACAATAATTATGCATATTTCCAACGTATCTTGTGCTTTTCCACAATTTTTATGGGTTTTTCAAATGCAAAAATGTATATTTCCAACTTAAAATGGGATTTTACAATAAAAATATGGGTTTTTCCAATGAAAAAATGAATATTTCCAACATAAAATGGGTTATTCCAATATAAATATGAGTTTTTCCAATGAAATAATGAATATTTCAAACTTAATATTGGTTTTTCCACGAATTTTTTGGGTTATTTCAATGAAAAATGCATATTTCCAACATTAAATGGGTTTTTCAAGTATAAATATTGGTTTTTCCTCAATAATTATGCATATTTCCAACGTATCTTGGGTTTTTCCACGATTTTTATGGGGTTTTCCAATGAAATAATGAATATTTCCAACATAAAATGGGTTATTCCAATATAAATATGAGTTTTTCCAATGAAATAATGTATATTTCAAACATAATAATGGTTTTTCCACGAATTTTATGGGTTATTTCAATGAAAAATGCATATTTCCAACATTAAATGGGTTTTTCAAGTATAAATATTGGTTTTTCCAATAATTATGTATATTTCTAACGTATCTTGGGATTTTCCAATGCAAAAATGTATATTTCCAACTTAAAATGGGATTTTACAATAAAAATATGGGTTTTTCCAATGAAATAATGTATATTTCAAACTTAATAATGGTTATTCCACAATAATTATGCATATTTCCAACGTATCTTGGGTTTTTCCACGATTTTTATGGGTTTTTCCAATGAAAAAATGAATATTTCCAACATAAAATGGGTTATTCCAATATAAATATGAGTTTTTCCAATGAAATAATGTATATTTCAAACTTAATATTGGTTTTTCCACGAATTTTATCGGTTTTTCAAATGAAAAAATGAATATTTCCAACATAAAATGGGTTTTTCCAATATAAATATGGGTTTTTCCATTGAAATAATGTATATTTCCAACTTAATAATGGTTTTTCCACAATAATTATGCATATTTCCAACGTATCTTGTGCTTTTCCACAATTTTTATGGGTTTTTCAAATGCAAAAATGTATATTTCCAACTTAAAATGGGATTTAACAATAATAATATGGGTTTTTCCAATGAAAAAATGAATATTTTCAACATAAAATGGGTTTTTCCAATATAAATATGGGTTTTTCCAATGAAAAAATGAATATTTCCAACATAAAATGGGTTATTCCAATATAAATATGAGTTTTTCCAATGAAATAATGTATATTTCAAACTTAATAATGGTTTTTCCACGAATTTTATGGGTTATTTCAATGAAAAATGCATATTTCCAACATTAAATGGGTTTTTCAAGTATAAATATTGGTTTTTCCAATAATTATGTATATTTCTAACGTATCTTGGGATTTTCCAATGCAAAAATGTATATTTCCAACTTAAAATGGGATTTTACAATAAAAATATGGGTTTTTCCAATGAAATAATGTATATTTCAAACTTAATAATGGTTATTCCACAATAATTATGCATATTTCCAACGTATCTTGGGTTTTTCCACGATTTTTATGGGTTTTTCCAATGAAAAAATGAATATTTCCAACATAAAATGGGTTATTCCAATATAAATATGAGTTTTTCCAATGAAATAATGTATATTTCAAACTTAATAATGGTTTTTCCACGAATTTTATGGGTTATTTCAATGAAAAATGCATATTTCCAACATTAAATGGGTTTTTCAAGTATAAATATTGGTTTTTCCTCAATAATTATGCATATTTCCAACGTATCATGGGTTTTTCCACGATTTTTATGGGGTTTTCCAATGAAAAAATGAATATTTCCAACATAAAATGGGTTATTCCAATAGAAATATGAGTTTTTCCAATGAAATAATGTATATTTCAAACTTAATAATGGTTATTCCACAATAATTATGCATATTTCCAACGTATCTTGGGTTTTTCCACGATTTTTATGGGTTTTTCCAATGAAAAAATGAATATTTCTAACATAAAATGGGTTATTCCAATATAAATATGAGTTTTTCCAATGAAATCATGTATATTTCAAACTTAATATTGGTTTTTCCACGAATTTTATCGGTTTTTCAAATGAAAAAATGAATATTTCCAACATAAAATGTGTTTTTCCAATATAAATATGGGTTTTTCCATTGAAATAATGTATATTTCCAACTTAATAATGGTTTTTCCACAATAATTATGCATATTTCCAACGTATCTTGTGCTTTTCCACAATTTTTATGGGTTTTTCCAATACAAAAATGTATATTTCCAACTTAAAATGGGATTTTACAATAAAAATATGGGTTTTTCCAATGAAATAATGTATATTTCAAACTTAATAATGGTTATTCTACAATAATTATGCATATTTCCAACGTATCTTGGGTTTTTCCACGATTGTTATGGGTTTTTCCAATGAAAAAATGAATATTTCCAACATAAACAAGGAATTTTGCAATAAAATTATAGGTTTTCCAACTAAAATGGGTTTTTCAAATATAAATATTGGTTTTTCCTCAATAGTTATGCATATTTCCAACGTATCTTGGGTTTTTCCACGATTTTTATGGATTATTCCAATGAAAAATGCATATTTCCAACATTAAATGGGTTTTTCCAATATAAATATGGGTTTTTCTCAATAATTATGCATATTTCCAACGTATCTTGGGTTTTTCCAATGAAATAATGTATATTTCCAACTTAATAATGGTTATTCCACAATAATTATGCATAATTCCAACGTATCTTGGGTTTTTCCACGATTTTTATGGGGTTTTCCCATGAAAAAATGAATATTTCCAACATAAAATGGGTTTTTCCAATATAAATATGGGTTTTTCCAATGAAAAAATGAATATTTCCAACATAAAATGGGTTATTCCAATATAAATATGAGTTTTTCCAATGAAATAATGAATATTTCAAACTTAATATTGGTTTTTCCACGAATTTTTTGGGTTATTTCAATGAAAAAATGAATATTTCCAACTTAATAATGGTTTTTCCACGAATTTTATGGGTTTTTCAAATGAAAAATGCATATTTCCAACTTAAAATGGGTTTTTCTAGTATAAATATGGGTTTTTCCACAATAATTATGCATATTTCCAACGTATATTGGTCTTTTCCACTATTTTTATGGGTTTTTCCAATGAAAAATTGAATATTTCCAACTTAAAATGGGTTTTTCCAATATGAATGTGGGGTTTCCCAATGAAAAAATGAATATTTCCAACTAAACAAGGAGTTTTGCAATAAAATTATGGGTTTTTCCAATGTAAAAATGCATATTTCAAACTTAAAATGGGATTTTACAATATAAATATGGATTTTTCCATTGAAATAATGTATATTTCCAACTTAAAATGGGATTTTACAATAAAAATATGGGTTTTTCCAATGAAATAATGTATATTTCAAACTTAATATTGGTTTTTCCACGAATTTTATGGGTTTTTCAAATGAAAAAATGAATATTTCCAACATAAAATGGGTTTTTCCAATATAAATATGGGTTTTTCCATTGAAATAATGTATATTTCCAACTTAAAATGGGATTTTACAATAAAAATATGGGTTTTTCCAATGAAATAATGTATATTTCAAACTTAATAATGGTTATTCCACAATAATTATGCATATTTCCAACGTATCTTGGGTTTTTCCACGATTTTTATGGGTTTTTCCAATGAAAAAATTTATATTTCCAACATAAAATGGGTTTTTCCAATATAAATATGGGTTTTTCCATTGAAATAATGTATATTTCCAACTTAATAATGGTTTTTCCACAATAATTATGCATATTTCCAACGTATCTTGTGCTCTTCCACAATTTTTATGGGTTTTTCAAATGCAAAAATGTATATTTCCAACTTAAAATGGGATTTTACAATAAAAATATGGGTTTTTCCAATGAAAAAATGAATATTTTCAACATAAAATGGGTTTTTCCAATATAAATATGGGTTTTTCCAATGAAAAAATGAATATTTCCAACATAAAATGGGTTATTCCAATATAAATATGAGTTTTTCCAATGAAATAATGAATATTTCAAACTTAATATTGGTTTTTCCACGAATTTTTTGGGTTATTTCAATGAAAAATGCATATTTCCAACATTAAATGTGTTTTTCAAGTATAAATATTGGTTTTTCCTCAATAATTATGCATATTTCCAACGTATCTTGGGTTTTTCCAATGAAAAAATGAATATTTCCAACATAAAATGGGTTATTCCAATAGAAATATGAGTTTTTCCAATGAAATAATGTATATTTCAAACTTAATAATGGTTTTTCCACGAATTTTATGGGTTATTTCAATGAAAAATGCATATTTCCAACATAAAATGGGTTTTTCAAGTATAAATATTGGTTTTTCCAATAATTATGTATATTTCTAACGTATCTTGGGATTTTCCAATGCAAAAATGTATATTTCCAACTTAAAATGGGATTTTACAATAAAAATATGGGTTTTTCCAATGAAATAATGTATATTTCAAACTTAATAATGGTTATTCCACAATAATTATGCATATTTCCAACGTATCTTGGGTTTTTCCACGATTTTTATGGGTTTTTCCAATGAAAAAATTTATATTTCCAACATAAAATGGGTTTTTCCAATATAAATATGGGTTTTTCCATTGAAATAATGTATATTTCCAACTTAATAATGGTTTTTCCACAATAATTATGCATATTTCCAACGTATCTTGTGCTTTTCCACAATTTTTATGGGTTTTTCAAATGCAAAAATGTATATTTCCAACTTAAAATGGGATTTTACAATAAAAATATGGGTTTTTCCAATGAAAAAATGAATATTTTCAACATAAAATGGGTTTTTCCAATATAAATATGGGTTTTTCCAATGAAAAAATGAATATTTCCAACATAAAATGGGTTATTCCAATATAAATATGAGTTTTTCCAATGAAATAATGAATATTTCAAACTTAATATTGGTTTTTCCACGAATTTTTTGGGTTATTTCAATGAAAAATGCATATTTCCAACATTAAATGGGTTTTTCAAGTATAAATATTGGTTTTTCCTCAATAATTATGCATATTTCCAACGTATCTTGGGTTTTTCCAATGAAAAAATGAATATTTCCAACATAAAATGGGTTATTCCAATAGAAATATGAGTTTTTCCAATGAAATAATGTATATTTCAAACTTAATAATGGTTTTTCCACGAATTTTATGGGTTATTTCAATGAAAAATGCATATTTCCAACATTAAATGGGTTTTTCAAGTATAAATATTGGTTTTTCCTCAATAATTATGCATATTTCCAACGTATCTTGGGATTTTCCAATGCAAAAATGTATATTTCCAACTTAAAATGGGATTTTACAATAAAAATATGGGTTTTTCCAATGAAATAATGTATATTTCAAACTTAATAATGGTTATTCCACAATAATTATGCATATTTCCAACGTATCTTGGGTTTTTCCACGATTTTTATGGGTTTTTCCAATGAAAAAATGAATATTTCCAACATAAAATGGGTTATTCCAATATAAATATGAGTTTTTCCAATGAAATCATGTATATTTCAAACTTAATATTGGTTTTTCCACGAATTTTATCGGTTTTTCAAATGAAAAAATGAATATTTCCAACATAAAATGTGTTTTTCCAATATAAATATGGGTTTTTCCATTGAAATAATGTATATTTCCAACTTAATAATGGTTTTTCCACAATAATTATGCATATTTCCAACGTATCTTGTGCTTTTCCACAATTTTTATGGGATTTTCCAATGCAAAAATGTATATTTCCAACTTAAAATGGGATTTTACAATAAAAATATGGGTTTTTCCAATGAAATAATGTATATTTCAAACTTAATAATGGTTATTCTACAATAATTATGCATATTTCCAACGTATCTTGGGTTTTTCCACGATTGTTATGGGTTTTTCCAATGAAAAAATGAATATTTCCAACATAAACAAGGAATTTTGCAATAAAATTATAGGTTTTCCAACTAAAATGGGTTTTTCAAATATAAATATTGGTTTTTCCTCAATAGTTATGCATATTTCCAACGTATCTTGGGTTTTTCCACGATTTTTATGGATTATTCCAATGAAAAATGCATATTTCCAACATTAAATGGGTTTTTCCAATATAAATATGGGTTTTTCTCAATAATTATGCATATTTCCAACGTATCTTGGGTTTTTCCAATGAAATAATGTATATTTCCAACTTAATAATGGTTATTCCACAATAATTATGCATAATTCCAACGTATCTTGGGTTTTTCCACGATTTTTATGGGGTTTTCCCATGAAAAAATGAATATTTCCAACATAAAATGGGTTATTCCAATATAAATATGAGTTTTTCCAATGAAATAATGAATATTTCAAACTTAATATTGGTTTTTCCACGAATTTTTTGGGTTATTTCAATGAAAAAATGAATATTTCCAACTTAATAATGGTTTTTCCACGAATTTTATGGGTTTTTCAAATGAAAAATGCATATTTCCAACTTAAAATGGGTTTTTCTAGTATAAATATGGGTTTTTCCACAATAATTATGCATATTTCCAACGTATATTGGTCTTTTCCACTATTTTTATGGGTTTGTCCAATGAAAAATGGAATATTTCCAACTTAAAATGGGTTTTTCCAATATGAATGTGGGGTTTCCCAATGAAAAAATGAATATTTCCAACTAAACAAGGAGTTTTGCAATAAAATTATGGGTTTTTCCAATGTAAAAATGCATATTTCAAACATAATATGGGTTTTTGCAACATAAATATGGGTTTTTCCATAATAATTATGCATATTTTCAACGTATCTTGTTTTTTTCCATAATTTTTATGGGTTTTTCCAATGAAAAAATGTATATTTCCAACTTAAAATGGGATTTTACAATATAAATATGGATTTTTCCATTGAAATAATGTATATTTCCAACTTAATAATGGTTTTTCCACAATAATTATGCATATTTCCAACGTATCATGGGTTTTTCCACGATTTTTATGGGTTTTTCCAATGAAAAAATGAATATTTCCAACTGAACAAGGAATTTTGCAATAAAATTATAGGTTTTCCAACTAAAAATGGGTTTTTCAAAAATAAATATTGGTTTTTCCTCAATAATTATTCATATTTCCAACGTATCTTGGGTTTTTCCACGATTTTTATGGGTTTTTCCAATGAAAAAATGAATATTTCCAACATAAAATGGGTTTTTCCAATATAAATATGAGTTTTTCCAATGAAATAATGTATATTTCCAACTTAATAATGGTTTTTCCACAATAATTATGCATATTTCCAACGTATCTTGTGCTTTTCCACAATTTTTATGGGTTTTTCAAATGCAAAAATGTATATTTCCAACTTAAAATGGGATTTTACAATAAAAATATGGGTTTTTCCAATGAAAAAATGAATATTTTCAACATAAAATGGGTTTTTCCAATATAAATATGGGTTTTTCCAATGAAAAAATGAATATTTCCAACATAAAATGGGTTATTCCAATATAAATATGAGTTTTTCCAATGAAATAATGAATATTTCAAACTTAATATTGGTTTTTCCACGAATTTTTTGGGTTATTTCAATGAAAAATGCATATTTCCAACATTAAATGGGTTTTTCAAGTATAAATATTGGTTTTTCCTCAATAATTATGCATATTTCCAACGTATCTTGGGTTTTTCCAATGAAAAAATGAATATTTCCAACATAAAATGGGTTGTTCCAATAGAAATATGAGTTTTTCCAATGAAATAATGTATATTTCAAACTTAATAATGGTTTTTCCACGAATTTTATGGGTTATTTCAATGAAAAATGCATATTTCCAACATAAAATGGGTTTTTCAAGTATAAATATTGGTTTTTCCAATAATTATGTATATTTCTAACGTATCTTGGGTTTTTCCACGATTTTTATGTGTTTTTCCAATGCAAAAATGTATATTTCCAACTTAAAATGGGATTTTACAATAAAAATATGGGTTTTTCCAATGAAATAATGTATATTTCAAACTTAATAATGGTTATTCCACAATAATTATGCATATTTCCAACGTATCTTGGGTTTTTCCACGATTTTTATGGGTTTTTCCAATGAAAAAATGAATATTTCCAACATAAAATGGGTTATTCCAATATAAATATGAGTTTTTCCAATGAAATCATGTATATTTCAAACTTAATATTGGTTTTTCCACGAATTTTATCGGTTTTTCAAATGAAAAAATGAATATTTCCAACATAAAATGTGTTTTTCCAATATAAATATGGGTTTTTCCATTGAAATAATGTATATTTCCAACTTAATAATGGTTTTTCCACAATAATTATGCATATTTCCTACGTATCTTGTGCTTTTCCACAATTTTTATGGGATTTTCCAATGCAAAAATGTATATTTCCAACTTAAAATGGGATTTTACAATAAAAATATGGGTTTTTCCAATGAAATAATGTATATTTCAAACTTAATAATGGTTATTCTACAATAATTATGCATATTTCCAACGTATCTTGGGTTTTTCCACGATTGTTATGGGTTTTTCCAATGAAAAAATGAATATTTCCAACATAAACAAGGAATTTTGCAATAAAATTATAGGTTTTCCAACTAAAATGGGTTTTTCAAATATAAATATTGGTTTTTCCTCAATAGTTATGCATATTTCCAACGTATCTTGGGTTTTTCCACGATTTTTATGGGTTATTCCAATGAAAAATGCATATTTCCAACATTAAATGGGTTTTTCCAATATAAATATGGTTTTTCCACAATAATTATGCATATTTCCAACGTATCTTGTGCTTTTCCACAATTTTTATGGGATTTTCCAATGCAAAAATGTATATTTCCAACTTAAAATGGGATTTTACAATAAAAATATGGGTTTTTCCAATGAAATAATGTATATTTCAAACTTAATAATGGTTATTCTACAATAATTATGCATATTTCCAACGTATCTTGGGTTTTTCCACGATTGTTATGGGTTTTTCCAATGAAAAAATGAATATTTCCAACATAAACAAGGAATTTTGCAATAAAATTATAGGTTTTCCAACTAAAATGGGTTTTTCAAATATAAATATTGGTTTTTCCTCAATAGTTATGCATATTTCCAACGTATCTTGGGTTTTTCCACGATTTTTATGGGTTATTCCAATGAAAAATGCATATTTCCAACATTAAATGGGTTTTTCCAATATAAATATGGGTTTTTCTCAATAATTATGCATATTTCCAACGTATCTTGGGTTTTTCCAATGAAATAATGTATATTTCCAACTTAATAATGGTTATTCCACAATAATTATGCATAATTCCAACGTATCTTGGGTTTTTCCACGATTTTTATGGGGTTTTCCCATGAAAAAATGAATATTTCCAACATAAAATGGGTTTTTCCAATATAAATATGGGTTTTTCCAATGAAAAAATGAATATTTCCAACATAAAATGGGTTATTCCAATATAAATATGAGTTTTTCCAATGAAATAATGAATATTTCAAACTTAATATTGGTTTTTCCACGAATTTTTTGGGTTATTTCAATGAAAAAATGAATATTTCCAACTTAATAATGGTTTTTCCACGAATTTTATGGGTTTTTCAAATGAAAAATGCATATTTCCAACTTAAAATGGGTTTTTCTAGTATAAATATGGGTTTTTCCACAATAATTATGCATATTTCCAACGTATATTGGTCTTTTCCACTATTTTTATGGGTTTGTCTAATGAAAAATGGAATATTTCCAACTTAAAATGGGTTTTTCCAATATGAATGTGGGGTTTCCCAATGAAATAATGAATATTTCCAACTAAACAAGGAGTTTTGCAATAAAATTATGGGTTTTTCCAATGTAAAAATGCATATTTCAAACATAATATGGGTTTTTGCAACATAAATATGGGTTTTTCCATAATAATTATGCATATTTTCAACGTATCTTGTTTTTTTCCATAATTTTTATGGGTTTTTCCAATGAAAAAATGTATATTTCCAACTTAAAATGGGATTTTACAATATAAATATGGATTTTTCCAATGAAATAATGTATATTTCCAACTTAATAATGGTTATTCTTCATAATCATGCATATTTCCAACGTATCATGGGTTTTTCCACGATTTTTATGGGTTTTTCCAATGAAAAAATGAATATTTCCAACTGAACATGGAATTTTGCAATAAAATTATAGGTTTTCCAACTAAAAATGGGTTTTTCAAAAATAAATATTGGTTTTTCCTCAATAATTATTCATATTTCCAACGTATCTTGGGTTTTTCCACGATTTTTATGGGTTTTTCCAATGAAAAAATGAATATTTCCAACATAAAATGGGTTATTCCAATATAAATATGAGTTTTTCCAATGAAATAATGTATATTTCAAACTTAATAATGGTTTTTCCACGAATTTTATGGGTTATTTCAATGAAAAATGCATATTTCCAACATTAAATGACTTTTTCAAGTATAAATATTGGTTTTTCCTCAATAATTATGCATATTTCCAACGTATCTTGGGTTTTTCCACGATTTTTATGTGTTTTTCCAATGCAAAAATGTATATTTCCAACATAAAATGGGTTTTTCCAATATAAATATGGGTTATTCCAATGAAAAATGCATATTTCCAACATTAAATGGGTTTTTCCAATATAAATATGGGTTTTTCCAATAATTATGCATATTTCCAACGTATCTTGGGTTTTTCCAATGCAAAAATGTATATTTCCAACTTAAAATGGGATTTTACAATAATAATATGGGTTTTTCCAATGAAATAATGTATATTTCAAACATAATAATGGTTATTCCACAATAATTATGCATATTTCCAACGTATCTTGGGTTTTTCCACGATTTTTTTGGGTTATTCCAATGAAAAAATGAATATTTCCAACATAAAATGGGTTTTTCCAATATAAATATGGGTTTTTCCAATGAAAAAATGAATATTTCCAACATAAAATGGGTTATTCCAATATAAATATGAGTTTTTCCAATGAAATAATGTATATATCAAACTTAATATTGGTTTTTCCACGAATTTTATCAGTTTTTCAAATGAAAAAATGAATATTTCCAACATAAAATGGGTTATTCCAATATAAATATGAGTTTTTCCAATGAAATAATGTATATTTCAAACTTAATAATGGTTTTTCCACGAATTTTATGGGTTATTTCAATGAAAAATGCATATTTCCAACATTAAATGGGTTTTTCAAGTATAAATATTGGTTTTTCCTCAATAATTATGCATATTTCCAACGTATCATGGGTTTTTCCACGATTTTTATGGGGTTTTCCAATGAAAAAATGAATATTTCCAACATAAAATGGGTTATTCCAATAGAAATATGAGTTTTTCCAATGAAATAATGTATATTTCAAACTTAATAATGGTTATTCCACAATAATTATGCATATTTCCAACGTATCTTGGGTTTTTCCACGATTTTTATGGGTTTTTCCAATGAAAAAATGAATATTTCCAACATAAAATGGGTTATTCCAATATAAATATGAGTTTTTCCAATGAAATCATGTATATTTCAAACATAATATTGGTTTTTCCACGAATTTTATCGGTTTTTCAAATGAAAAAATGAATATTTCCAACATAAAATGTGTTTTTCCAATATAAATATGGGTTTTTCCATTGAAATAATGTATATTTCCAACTTAATAATGGTTTTTCCACAATAATTATGCATATTTCCAACGTATCTTGTGCTTTTCCACAATTTTTATGGGTTTTTCCAATGCAAAAATGTATATTTCCAACTTAAAATGGGATTTTACAATAAAAATATGGGTTTTTCCAATGAAATAATGTATATTTCAAACTTAATAATGGTTATTCTACAATAATTATGCATATTTCCAACGTATCTTGGGTTTTTCCACGATTGTTATGGGTTTTTCCAATGAAAAAATGAATATTTCCAACATAAACAAGGAATTTTGCAATAAAATTATAGGTTTTCCAACTAAAATGGGTTTTTCAAATATAAATATTGGTTTTTCCTCAATAGTTATGCATATTTCCAACGTATCTTGGGTTTTTCCACGATTTTTATGGGTTATTCCAATGAAAAATGCATATTTCCAACATTAAATGGGTTTTTCCAATATAAATATGGGTTTTTCTCAATAATTATGCATATTCCCAACGTATCTTGGGTTTTTCCAATGAAATAATGTATATTTCCAACTTAATAATGGTTATTCCACAATAATTATGCATAATTCCAACGTATCTTGGGTTTTTCCACGATTTTTATGGGGTTTTCCCATGAAAAAATGAATATTTCCAACATAAAATGGGTTTTTCCAATATAAATATGGGTTTTTCCAATGAAAAAATGAATATTTCCAACATAAAATGGGTTATTCCAATATAAATATGAGTTTTTCCAATGAAATAATGAATATTTCAAACTTAATATTGGTTTTTCCACGAATTTTTTGGGTTATTTCAATGAAAAAATGAATATTTCCAACTTAATAATGGTTTTTCCACGAATTTTATGGGTTTTTCAAATGAAAAATGCATATTTCCAACTTAAAATGGGTTTTTCTAGTATAAATATGGGTTTTTCCACAATAATTATGCATATTTCCAACGTATATTGGTCTTTTCCACTATTTTTATGGGTTTGTCCAATGAAAAATGGAATATTTCCAACTTAAAATGGGTTTTTCCAATATGAATGTGGGGTTTCCCAATGAAAAAATGAATATTTCCAACTAAACAAGGAGTTTTGCAATAAAATTATGGGTTTTTCCAATGTAAAAATGCATATTTCAAACATAATATGGGTTTTTGCAACATAAATATGGGTTTTTCCATAATAATTATGCATATTTTCAACGTATCTTGTTTTTTTCCATAATTTTTATGGGTTTTTCCAATGAAAAAATGTATATTTCCAACTTAAAATGGGATTTTACAATATAAATATGGATTTTTCCAATGAAATAATGTATATTTCCAACTTAATTATGGTTATTCTTCATAATCATGCATATTTCCAACGTATCATGGGTTTTTCCACGATTTTTATGGGTTTTTCCAATGAAAAAATGAATATTTCCAACTGAACGTGGAATTTTGCAATAAAATTATAGGTTTTCCAACTAAAAATGGGTTTTTCAAAAATAAATATTGGTTTTTCCTCAATAATTATTCATATTTCCAACGTATCTTGGGTTTTTCCACGATTTTTATGGGTTATTCCAATGAAAAATGCATATTTCCAACATTAAATGGGTTATTCCAATATAAATATGAGTTTTTCCAATGAAATAATGTATATTTCAAACTTAATAATGGTTTTTCCACGAATTTTATGGGTTATTTCAATGAAAAATGCATATTTCCAACATTAAATGACTTTTTCAAGTATAAATATTGGTTTTTCCTCAATAATTATGCATATTTCCAACGTATCTTGGGTTTTTCCACGATTTTTATGTGTTTTTCCAATGCAAAAATGTATATTTCCAACATAAAATGGGTTTTTCCAATATAAATATGGGTTATTCCAATGAAAAATGCATATTTCCAACATTAAATGGGTTTTTCCAATATAAATATGGGTTTTTCCAATAATTATGCATATTTCCAACGTATCTTGGGTTTTTCCAATGCAAAAATGTATATTTCCAACTTAAAATGGGATTTTACAATAATAATATGGGTTTTTCCAATGAAATAATGTATATTTCAAACATAATAATGGTTATTCCACAATAATTATGCATATTTCCAACGTATCTTGGGTTTTTCCACGATTTTTTTGGGTTATTCCAATGAAAAAATGAATATTTCCAACATAAAATGGGTTTTTCCAATATAAATATGGGTTTTTCCAATGAAAAAATGAATATTTCCAACATAAAATGGGTTATTCCAATATAAATATGAGTTTTTCCAATGAAATAATGTATATTTCAAACTTAATATTGGTTTTTCCACGAATTTTATCGGTTTTTCAAATGAAAAAATGAATATTTCCAACATAAAATGGGTTATTCCAATATAAATATGAGTTTTTCCAATGAAATAATGTATATTTCAAACTTAATAATGGTTTTTCCACGAATTTTATGGGTTATTTCAATGAAAAATGCATATTTCCAACATTAAATGGGTTTTTCAAGTATAAATATTGGTTTTTCCTCAATAATTATGCATATTTCCAACGTATCATGGGTTTTTCCACGATTTTTATGGGGTTTTCCAATGAAAAAATGAATATTTCCAACATAAAATGGGTTATTCCAATAGAAATATGAGTTTTTCCAATGAAATAATGTATATTTCAAACTTAATAATGGTTATTCCACAATAATTATGCATATTTCCAACGTATCTTGGGTTTTTCCACGATTTTTATGGGTTTTTCCAATGAAAAAATGAATATTTCCAACATAAAATGGGTTATTCCAATATAAATATGAGTTTTTCCAATGAAATCATGTATATTTCAAACTTAATATTGGTTTTTCCACGAATTTTATCGGTTTTTCAAATGAAAAAATGAATATTTCCAACATAAAATGTGTTTTTCCAATATAAATATGGGTTTTTCCATTGAAATAATGTATATTTCCAACTTAATAATGGTTTTTCCACAATAATTATGCATATTTCCAACGTATCTTGTGCTTTTCCACAATTTTTATGGGTTTTTCCAATACAAAAATGTATATTTCCAACTTAAAATGGGATTTTACAATAAAAATATGGGTTTTTCCAATGAAATAATGTATATTTCAAACTTAATAATGGTTATTCTACAATAATTATGCATATTTCCAACGTATCTTGGGTTTTTCCACGATTGTTATGGGTTTTTCCAATGAAAAAATGAATATTTCCAACATAAACAAGGAATTTTGCAATAAAATTATAGGTTTTCCAACTAAAATGGGTTTTTCAAATATAAATATTGGTTTTTCCTCAATAGTTATGCATATTTCCAACGTATCTTGGGTTTTTCCACGATTTTTATGGATTATTCCAATGAAAAATGCATATTTCCAACATTAAATGGGTTTTTCCAATATAAATATGGGTTTTTCTCAATAATTATGCATATTTCCAACGTATCTTGGGTTTTTCCAATGAAATAATGTATATTTCCAACTTAATAATGGTTATTCCACAATAATTATGCATAATTCCAACGTATCTTGGGTTTTTCCACGATTTTTATGGGGTTTTCCCATGAAAAAATGAATATTTCCAACATAAAATGGGTTTTTCCAATATAAATATGGGTTTTTCCAATGAAAAAATGAATATTTCCAACATAAAATGGGTTATTCCAATATAAATATGAGTTTTTCCAATGAAATAATGAATATTTCAAACTTAATATTGGTTTTTCCACGAATTTTTTGGGTTATTTCAATGAAAAAATGAATATTTCCAACTTAATAATGGTTTTTCCACGAATTTTATGGGTTTTTCAAATGAAAAATGCATATTTCCAACTTAAAATGGGTTTTTCTAGTATAAATATGGGTTTTTCCACAATAATTATGCATATTTCCAACGTATATTGGTCTTTTCCACTATTTTTATGGGTTTGTCCAATGAAAAATGGAATATTTCCAACTTAAAATGGGTTTTTCCAATATGAATGTGGGGTTTCCCAATGAAAAAATGAATATTTCCAACTAAACAAGGAGTTTTGCAATAAAATTATGGGTTTTTCCAATGTAAAAATGCATATTTCAAACATAATATGGGTTTTTGCAACATAAATATGGGTTTTTCCATAATAATTATGCATATTTTCAACGTATCTTGTTTTTTTCCATAATTTTTATGGGTTTTTCCAATGAAAAAATGTATATTTCCAACTTAAAATGGGATTTTACAATATAAATATGGATTTTTCCAATGAAATAATGTATATTTCCAACTTAATTATGGTTATTCTTCATAATCATGCATATTTCCAACGTATCATGGGTTTTTCCACGATTTTTATGGGTTTTTCCAATGAAAAAATGAATATTTCCAACTGAACATGGAATTTTGCAATAAAATTATAGGTTTTCCAACTAAAAATGGGTTTTTCAAAAATAAATATTGGTTTTTCCTCAATAATTATTCATATTTCCAACGTATCTTGGGTTTTTCCACGATTTTTATGGGTTTTTCCAATGAAAAAATGAATATTTCCAACATAAAATGGGTTATTCCAATATAAATATGAGTTTTTCCAATGAAATAATGTATATTTCAAACTTAATAATGGTTTTTCCACGAATTTTATGGGTTATTTCAATGAAAAATGCATATTTCCAACATTAAATGACTTTTTCAAGTATAAATATTGGTTTTTCCTCAATAATTATGCATATTTCCAACGTATCTTGGGTTTTTCCACGATTTTTATGTGTTTTTCCAATGCAAAAATGTATATTTCCAACATAAAATGGGTTTTTCCAATATAAATATGGGTTATTCCAATGAAAAATGCATATTTCCAACATTAAATGGGTTTTTCCAATATAAATATGGGTTTTTCCAATAATTATGCATATTTCCAACGTATCTTGGGTTTTTCCAATGCAAAAATGTATATTTCCAACTTAAAATGGGATTTTACAATAATAATATGGGTTTTTCCAATGAAATAATGTATATTTCAAACATAATAATGGTTATTCCACAATAATTATGCATATTTCCAACGTATCTTGGGTTTTTCCACGATTTTTTTGGGTTATTCCAATGAAAAAATGAATATTTCCAACATAAAATGGGTTTTTCCAATATAAATATGGGTTTTTCCAATGAAAAAATGAATATTTCCAACATAAAATGGGTTATTCCAATATAAATATGAGTTTTTCCAATGAAATAATGTATATTTCAAACTTAATATTGGTTTTTCCACGAATTTTATCGGTTTTTCAAATGAAAAAATGAATATTTCCAACATAAAATGGGTTATTCCAATATAAATATGAGTTTTTCCAATGAAATAATGTATATTTCAAACTTAATAATGGTTTTTCCACGAATTTTATGGGTTATTTCAATGAAAAATGCATATTTCCAACATTAAATGGGTTTTTCAAGTATAAATATTGGTTTTTCCTCAATAATTATGCATATTTCCAACGTATCATGGGTTTTTCCACGATTTTTATGGGGTTTTCCAATGAAAAAATGAATATTTCCAACATAAAATGGGTTATTCCAATAGAAATATGAGTTTTTCCAATGAAATAATGTATATTTCAAACTTAATAATGGTTATTCCACAATAATTATGCATATTTCCAACGTATCTTGGGTTTTTCCACGATTTTTATGGGTTTTTCCAATGAAAAAATGAATATTTCCAACATAAAATGGGTTATTCCAATATAAATATGAGTTTTTCCAATGAAATCATGTATATTTCAAACATAATATTGGTTTTTCCACGAATTTTATCGGTTTTTCAAATGAAAAAATGAATATTTCCAACATAAAATGTGTTTTTCCAATATAAATATGGGTTTTTCCATTGAAATAATGTATATTTCCAACTTAATAATGGTTTTTCCACAATAATTATGCATATTTCCAACGTATCTTGTGCTTTTCCACAATTTTTATGGGTTTTTCCAATACAAAAATGTATATTTCCAACTTAAAATGGGATTTTACAATAAAAATATGGGTTTTTCCAATGAAATAATGTATATTTCAAACTTAATAATGGTTATTCTACAATAATTATGCATATTTCCAACGTATCTTGGGTTTTTCCACGATTGTTATGGGTTTTTCCAATGAAAAAATGAATATTTCCAACATAAACAAGGAATTTTGCAATAAAATTATAGGTTTTCCAACTAAAATGGGTTTTTCAAATATAAATATTGGTTTTTCCTCAATAGTTATGCATATTTCCAACGTATCTTGGGTTTTTCCACGATTTTTATGGATTATTCCAATGAAAAATGCATATTTCCAACATTAAATGGGTTTTTCCAATATAAATATGGGTTTTTCTCAATAATTATGCATATTTCCAACGTATCTTGGGTTTTTCCAATGAAATAATGTATATTTCCAACTTAATAATGGTTATTCCACAATAATTATGCATAATTCCAACGTATCATGGGTTTTTCCACGATTTTTATGGGGTTTTCCCATGAAAAAATGAATATTTCCAACATAAAATGGGTTTTTCCAATATAAATATGAGTTTTTCCAATGAAATAATGAATATTTCAAACTTAATATTGGTTTTTCCACGAATTTTTTGGGTTATTTCAATGAAAAAATGAATATTTCCAACTTAATAATGGTTTTTCCACGAATTTTATGGGTTTTTCAAATGAAAAATGCATATTTCCAACTTAAAATGGGTTTTTCTAGTATAAATATGGGTTTTTCCACAATAATTATGCATATTTCCAACGTATATTGGTCTTTTCCACTATTTTTATGGGTTTTTCCAATGAAAAATTGAATATTTCCAACTTAAAATGGGTTTTTCCAATATGAATGTGGGGTTTCCCAATGAAAAAATGAATATTTCCAACTAAACAAGGAGTTTTGCAATAAAATTATGGGTTTTTCCAATGTAAAAATGCATATTTCAAACTTAAAATGGGATTTTACAATATAAATATGGATTTTTCCATTGAAATAATGTATATTTCCAACTTAAAATGGGATTTTACAATAAAAATATGGGTTTTTCCAATGAAATAATGTATATTTCAAACTTAATATTGGTTTTTCCACGAATTTTATGGGTTTTTCAAATGAAAAAATGAATATTTCCAACATAAAATGGGTTTTTCCAATATAAATATGGGTTTTTCCATTGAAATAATGTATATTTCCAACTTAAAATGGGATTATACAATAAAAATATGGGTTTTTCCAATGAAATAATGTATATTTCAAACTTAATAATGGTTATTCCACAATAATTATGCATATTTCCAACGTATCTTGGGTTTTTCCACGATTTTTATGGGTTTTTCCAATGAAAAAATTTATATTTCCAACATAAAATGGGTTTTTCCAATATAAATATGGGTTTTTCCATTGAAATAATGTATATTTCCAACTTAATAATGGTTTTTCCACAATAATTATGCATATTTCCAACGTATCTTGTGCTTTTCCACAATTTTTATGGGTTTTTCAAATGCAAAAATGTATATTTCCAACTTAAAATGGGATTTTACAATAAAAATATGGGTTTTTCCAATGAAAAAATGAATATTTTCAACATAAAATGGGTTTTTCCAATATAAATATGGGTTTTTCCAATGAAAAAATGAATATTTCCAACATAAAATGGGTTATTCCAATATAAATATGAGTTTTTCCAATGAAATAATGAATATTTCAAACTTAATATTGGTTTTTCCACGAATTTTTTGGGTTATTTCAATGAAAAATGCATATTTCCAACATTAAATGGGTTTTTCAAGTATAAATATTGGTTTTTCCTCAATAATTATGCATATTTCCAACGTATCTTGGGTTTTTCCAATGAAAAAATGAATATTTCCAACATAAAATGGGTTATTCCAATAGAAATATGAGTTTTTCCAATGAAATAATGTATATTTCAAACTTAATAATGGTTTTTCCACGAATTTTATGGGTTATTTCAATGAAAAATGCATATTTCCAACATAAAATGGGTTTTTCAAGTATAAATATTGGTTTTTCCAATAATTATGTATATTTCTAACGTATCTTGGGTTTTTCCACGATTTTTATGTGTTTTTCCAATGCAAAAATGTATATTTCCAACTTAAAATGGGATTTTACAATAAAAATATGGGTTTTTCCAATGAAATAATGTATATTTCAAACTTAATAATGGTTATTCCACAATAATTATGCATATTTCCAACGTATCTTGGGTTTTTCCACGATTTTTATGGGTTTTTCCAATGAAAAAATGAATATTTCCAACATAAAATGGGTTATTCCAATATAAATATGAGTTTTTCAAATGAAATCATGTATATTTCAAACTTAATATTGGTTTTTCCACGAATTTTATCGGTTTTTCAAATGAAAAAATGAATATTTCCAACATAAAATGTGTTTTTCCAATATAAATATGAGTTTTTCCAATGAAATAATGAATATTTCAAACTTAATATTGGTTTTTCCACGAATTTTTTGGGTTATTTCAATGAAAAAATGAATATTTCCAACTTAATAATGGTTTTTCCACGAATTTTATGGGTTTTTCAAATGAAAAATGCATATTTCCAACTTAAAATGGGTTTTTCTAGTATAAATATGGGTTTTTCCACAATAATTATGCATATTTCCAACGTATATTGGTCTTTTCCACTATTTTTATGGGTTTTTCCAATGAAAAATTGAATATTTCCAACTTAAAATGGGTTTTTCCAATATGAATGTGGGGTTTCCCAATGAAAAAATGAATATTTCCAACTAAACAAGGAGTTTTGCAATAAAATTATGGGTTTTTCCAATGTAAAAATGCATATTTCAAACTTAAAATGGGATTTTACAATATAAATAAGGATTTTTCCATTGAAATAATGTATATTTCCAACTTAAAATGGGATTTTACAATAAAAATATGGGTTTTTCCAATGAAATAATGTATATTTCAAACTTAATATTGGTTTTTCCACGAATTTTATGGGTTTTTCAAATGAAAAAATGAATATTTCCAACATAAAATGGGTTTTTCCAATATAAATATGGGTTTTTCCATTGAAATAATGTATATTTCCAACTTAAAATGGGATTTTACAATAAAAATATGGGTTTTTCCAATGAAATAATGTATATTTCAAACTTAATAATGGTTATTCCACAATAATTATGCATATTTCCAACGTATCTTGGGTTTTTCCACGATTTTTATGGGTTTTTCCAATGAAAAAATTTATATTTCCAACATAAAATGGGTTTTTCCAATATAAATATGGGTTTTTCCATTGAAATAATGTATATTTCCAACTTAATAATGGTTTTTCCACAATAATTATGCATATTTCCAACGTATCTTGTGCTTTTCCACAATTTTTATGGGTTTTTCAAATGCAAAAATGTATATTTCCAACTTAAAATGGGATTTTACAATAAAAATATGGGTTTTTCCAATGAAAAAATGAATATTTTCAACATAAAATGGGTTTTTCCAATATAAATATGGGTTTTTCCAATGAAAAAATGAATATTTCCAACATAAAATGGGTTATTCCAATATAAATATGAGTTTTTCCAATGAAATAATGAATATTTCAAACTTAATATTGGTTTTTCCACGAATTTTTTGGGTTATTTCAATGAAAAATGCATATTTCCAACATTAAATGGGTTTTTCAAGTATAAATATTGGTTTTTCCTCAATAATTATGCATATTTCCAACGTATCTTGGGTTTTTCCAATGAAAAAATGAATATTTCCAACATAAAATGGGTTATTCCAATAGAAATATGAGTTTTTCCAATGAAATAATGTATATTTCAAACTTAATAATGGTTTTTCCACGAATTTTATGGGTTATTTCAATGAAAAATGCATATTTCCAACATAAAATGGGTTTTTCAAGTATAAATATTGGTTTTTCCAATAATTATGTATATTTCTAACGTATCTTGGGTTTTTCCACGATTTTTATGTGTTTTTCCAATGCAAAAATGTATATTTCCAACTTAAAATGGGATTTTACAATAAAAATATGGGTTTTTCCAATGAAATAATGTATATTTCAAACTTAATAATGGTTATTCCACAATAATTATGCATATTTCCAACGTATCTTGGGTTTTTCCACGATTTTTATGGGTTTTTCCAATGAAAAAATGAATATTTCCAACATAAAATGGGTTATTCCAATATAAATATGAGTTTTTCCAATGAAATAATGTATATTTCAAACTTAATATTGGTTTTTCCACGAATTTTATCGGTTTTTCAAATGAAAAAATGAATATTTCCAACATAAAATGGGTTATTCCAATATAAATATGAGTTTTTCCAATGAAATAATGTATATTTCAAACTTAATAATGGTTTTTCCACGAATTTTATGGGTTATTTCAATGAAAAATGCATATTCCCAAAATTAAATGGGTTTTTCAAGTATAAATATTGGTTTTTCCTCAATAATTATGCATATTTCCAACGTATCATGGGTTTTTCCACGATTTTTATGGGGTTTTCCAATGAAAAAATGAATATTTCCAACATAAAATGGGTTATTCCAATAGAAATATGAGTTTTTCCAATGAAATAATGTATATTTCAAACTTAATAATGGTTATTCCACAATAATTATGCATATTTCCAACGTATCTTGGGTTTTTCCACGATTTTTATGGGTTTTTCCAATGAAAAAATGAATATTTCCAACATAAAATGGGTTATTCCAATATAAATATGAGTTTTTCCAATGAAATCATGTATATTTCAAACTTAATATTGGTTTTTCCACGAATTTTATCGGTTTTTCAAATGAAAAAATGAATATTTCCAACATAAAATGTGTTTTTCCAATATAAATATGGGTTTTTCCATTGAAATAATGTATATTTCCAACTTAATAATGGTTTTTCCACAATAATTAAGCATATTTCCAACGTATCTTGTGCTTTTCCACAATTTTTATGGGTTTTTCCAATACAAAAATGTATATTTCCAACTTAAAATGGGATTTTACAATAAAAATATGGGTTTTTCCAATGAAATAATGTATATTTCAAACTTAATAATGGTTATTCTACAATAATTATGCATATTTCCAACGTATCTTGGGTTTTTCCACGATTGTTATGGGTTTTTCCAATGAAAAAATGAATATTTCCAACATAAACAAGGAATTTTGCAATAAAATTATAGGTTTTCCAACTAAAATGGGTTTTTCAAATATAAATATTGGTTTTTCCTCAATAGTTATGCATATTTCCAACGTATCTTGGGTTTTTCCACGATTTTTATGGATTATTCCAATGAAAAATGCATATTTCCAACATTAAATGGGTTTTTCCAATATAAATATGGGTTTTTCTCAATAATTATGCATATTTCCAACGTATCTTGGGTTTTTCCAATGAAATAATGTATATTTCCAACTTAATAATGGTTATTCCACAATAATTATGCATAATTCCAACGTATCTTGGGTTTTTCCACGATTTTTATGGGGTTTTCCCATGAAAAAATGAATATTTCCAACATAAAATGGGTTTTTCCAATATAAATATGGGTTTTTCCAATGAAAAAATGAATATTTCCAACATAAAATGGGTTATTCCAATATAAATATGAGTTTTTCCAATGAAATAATGAATATTTCAAACTTAATATTGGTTTTTCCACGAATTTTTTGGGTTATTTCAATGAAAAAATGAATATTTCCAACTTAATAATGGTTTTTCCACGAATTTTATGGGTTTTTCAAATGAAAAATGCATATTTCCAACTTAAAATGGGTTTTTCTAGTATAAATATGGGTTTTTCCACAATAATTATGCATATTTCCAACGTATATTGGTCTTTTCCACTATTTTTATGGGTTTTTCCAATGAAAAATTGAATATTTCCAACTTAAAATGGGTTTTTCCAATATGAATGTGGGGTTTCCCAATGAAAAAATGAATATTTCCAACTAAACAAGGAGTTTTGCAATAAAATTATGGGTTTTTCCAATGTAAAAATGCATATTTCAAACTTAAAATGGGATTTTACAATATAAATATGGATTTTTCCATTGAAATAATGTATATTTCCAACTTAAAATGGGATTTTACAATAAAAATATGGGTTTTTCCAATGAAATAATGTATATTTCAAACTTAATATTGGTTTTTCCACGAATTTTATGGGTTTTTCAAATGAAAAAATGAATATTTCCAACATAAAATGGGTTTTTCCAATATAAATATGGGTTTTTCCATTGAAATAATGTATATTTCCAACTTAAAATGGGATTTTACAATAAAAATATGGGTTTTTCCAATGAAATAATGTATATTTCAAACTTAATAATGGTTATTCCACAATAATTATGCATATTTCCAACGTATCTTGGGTTTTTCCACGATTTTTATGGGTTTTTCCAATGAAAAAATTTATATTTCCAACATAAAATGGGTTTTTCCAATATAAATATGGGTTTTTCCATTGAAATAATGTATATTTCCAACTTAATAATGGTTTTTCCACAATAATTATGCATATTTCCAACGTATCTTGTGCTTTTCCACAATTTTTATGGGTTTTTCAAATGCAAAAATGTATATTTCCAACTTAAAATGGGATTTTACAATAAAAATATGGGTTTTTCCAATGAAAAAATGAATATTTTCAACATAAAATGGGTTTTTCCAATATAAATATGGGTTTTTCCAATGAAAAAATGAATATTTCCAACATAAAATGGGTTATTCCAATATAAATATGAGTTTTTCCAATGAAATAATGAATATTTCAAACTTAATATTGGTTTTTCCACGAATTTTTTGGGTTATTTCAATGAAAAATGCATATTTCCAACATTAAATGTGTTTTTCAAGTATAAATATTGGTTTTTCCTCAATAATTATGCATATTTCCAACGTATCTTGGGTTTTTCCAATGAAAAAATGAATATTTCCAACATAAAATGGGTTATTCCAATAGAAATATGAGTTTTTCCAATGAAATAATGTATATTTCAAACTTAATAATGGTTTTTCCACGAATTTTATGGGTTATTTCAATGAAAAATGCATATTTCCAACATAAAATGGGTTTTTCAAGTATAAATATTGGTTTTTCCAATAATTATGTATATTTCTAACGTATCTTGGGATTTTCCAATGCAAAAATGTATATTTCCAACTTAAAATGGGATTTTACAATAAAAATATGGGTTTTTCCAATGAAATAATGTATATTTCAAACTTAATAATGGTTATTCCACAATAATTATGCATATTTCCAACGTATCTTGGGTTTTTCCACGATTTTTATGGGTTTTTCCAATGAAAAAATTTATATTTCCAACATAAAATGGGTTTTTCCAATATAAATATGGGTTTTTCCATTGAAATAATGTATATTTCCAACTTAATAATGGTTTTTCCACAATAATTATGCATATTTCCAACGTATCTTGTGCTTTTCCACAATTTTTATGGGTTTTTCAAATGCAAAAATGTATATTTCCAACTTAAAATGGGATTTTACAATAAAAATATGGGTTTTTCCAATGAAAAAATGAATATTTTCAACATAAAATGGGTTTTTCCAATATAAATATGGGTTTTTCCAATGAAAAAATGAATATTTCCAACATAAAATGGGTTATTCCAATATAAATATGAGTTTTTCCAATGAAATAATGTATATTTCAAACTTAATAATGGTTTTTCCACGAATTTTATGGGTTATTTCAATGAAAAATGCATATTTCCAACATAAAATGGGTTTTTCAAGTATAAATATTGGTTTTTCCAATAATTATGTATATTTCTAACGTATCTTGGGATTTTCCAATGCAAAAATGTATATTTCCAACTTAAAATGGGATTTTACAATAAAAATATGGGTTTTTCCAATGAAATAATGTATATTTCAAACTTAATAATGGTTATTCTACAATAATTATGCATATTTCCAACGTATCTTGGGTTTTTCCACGATTTTTATGGATTATTCCAATGAAAAATGCATATTTCCAACATTAAATGGGTTTTTCCAATATAAATATGGGTTTTTCTCAATAATTATGCATATTTCCAACGTATCTTGGGTTTTTCCAATGAAATAATGTATATTTCCAACTTAATAATGGTTATTCCACAATAATTATGCATAATTCCAACGTATCTTGGGTTTTTCCACGATTTTTATGGGGTTTTCCCATGAAAAAATGAATATTTCCAACATAAAATGGGTTTTTCCAATATAAATATGAGTTTTTCCAATGAAATAATGTATATTTCAAACTTAATAATGGTTTTTCCACGAATTTTATGGGTTATTTCAATGAAAAATGCATATTCCCAAAATTAAATGGGTTTTTCAAGTATAAATATTGGTTTTTCCTCAATAATTATGCATATTTCCAACGTATCATGGGTTTTTCCACGATTTTTATGGGGTTTTCCAATGAAAAAATGAATATTTCCAACATAAAATGGGTTATTCCAATAGAAATATGAGTTTTTCCAATGAAATAATGTATATTTCAAACTTAATAATGGTTATTCCACAATAATTATGCATATTTCCAACGTATCTTGGGTTTTTCCACGATTTTTATGGGTTTTTCCAATGAAAAAATGAATATTTCCAACATAAAATGGGTTATTCCAATATAAATATGAGTTTTTCCAATGAAATCATGTATATTTCAAACTTAATATTGGTTTTTCCACGAATTTTATCGGTTTTTCAAATGAAAAAATGAATATTTCCAACATAAAATGTGTTTTTCCAATATAAATATGGGTTTTTCCATTGAAATAATGTATATTTCCAACTTAATAATGGTTTTTCCACAATAATTAAGCATATTTCCAACGTATCTTGTGCTTTTCCACAATTTTTATGGGTTTTTCCAATACAAAAATGTATATTTCCAACTTAAAATGGGATTTTACAATAAAAATATGGGTTTTTCCAATGAAATAATGTATATTTCAAACTTAATAATGGTTATTCTACAATAATTATGCATATTTCCAACGTATCTTGGGTTTTTCCACGATTGTTATGGGTTTTTCCAATGAAAAAATGAATATTTCCAACATAAACAAGGAATTTTGCAATAAAATTATAGGTTTTCCAACTAAAATGGGTTTTTCAAATATAAATATTGGTTTTTCCTCAATAGTTATGCATATTTCCAACGTATCTTGGGTTTTTCCACGATTTTTATGGATTATTCCAATGAAAAATGCATATTTCCAACATTAAATGGGTTTTTCCAATATAAATATGGGTTTTTCTCAATAATTATGCATATTTCCAACGTATCTTGGGTTTTTCCAATGAAATAATGTATATTTCCAACTTAATAATGGTTATTCCACAATAATTATGCATAATTCCAACGTATCTTGGGTTTTTCCACGATTTTTATGGGGTTTTCCCATGAAAAAATGAATATTTCCAACATAAAATGGGTTTTTCCAATATAAATATGGGTTTTTCCAATGAAATAATGTATATTTCAAACTTAATAATGGTTATTCTACAATAATTATGCATATTTCCAACGTATCTTGGGTTTTTCCACGATTTTTATGGATTATTCCAATGAAAAATGCATATTTCCAACATTAAATGGGTTTTTCCAATATAAATATGGGTTTTTCTCAATAATTATGCATATTTCCAACGTATCTTGGGTTTTTCCAATGAAATAATGTATATTTCCAACTTAATAATGGTTATTCCACAATAATTATGCATAATTCCAACGTATCTTGGGTTTTTCCACGATTTTTATGGGGTTTTCCCATGAAAAAATGAATATTTCCAACATAAAATGGGTTTTTCCAATATAAATATGAGTTTTTCCAATGAAATAATGTATATTTCAAACTTAATAATGGTTTTTCCACGAATTTTATGGGTTATTTCAATGAAAAATGCATATTCCCAAAATTAAATGGGTTTTTCAAGTATAAATATTGGTTTTTCCTCAATAATTATGCATATTTCCAACGTATCATGGGTTTTTCCACGATTTTTATGGGGTTTTCCAATGAAAAAATGAATATTTCCAACATAAAATGGGTTATTCCAATAGAAATATGAGTTTTTCCAATGAAATAATGTATATTTCAAACTTAATAATGGTTATTCCACAATAATTATGCATATTTCCAACGTATCTTGGGTTTTTCCACGATTTTTATGGGTTTTTCCAATGAAAAAATGAATATTTCCAACATAAAATGGGTTATTCCAATATAAATATGAGTTTTTCCAATGAAATCATGTATATTTCAAACTTAATATTGGTTTTTCCACGAATTTTATCGGTTTTTCAAATGAAAAAATGAATATTTCCAACATAAAATGTGTTTTTCCAATATAAATATGGGTTTTTCCATTGAAATAATGTATATTTCCAACTTAATAATGGTTTTTCCACAATAATTAAGCATATTTCCAACGTATCTTGTGCTTTTCCACAATTTTTATGGGTTTTTCCAATACAAAAATGTATATTTCCAACTTAAAATGGGATTTTACAATAAAAATATGGGTTTTTCCAATGAAATAATGTATATTTCAAACTTAATAATGGTTATTCTACAATAATTATGCATATTTCCAACGTATCTTGGGTTTTTCCACGATTGTTATGGGTTTTTCCAATGAAAAAATGAATATTTCCAACATAAACAAGGAATTTTGCAATAAAATTATAGGTTTTCCAACTAAAATGGGTTTTTCAAATATAAATATTGGTTTTTCCTCAATAGTTATGCATATTTCCAACGTATCTTGGGTTTTTCCACGATTTTTATGGATTATTCCAATGAAAAATGCATATTTCCAACATTAAATGGGTTTTTCCAATATAAATATGGGTTTTTCTCAATAATTATGCATATTTCCAACGTATCTTGGGTTTTTCCAATGAAATAATGTATATTTCCAACTTAATAATGGTTATTCCACAATAATTATGCATAATTCCAACGTATCTTGGGTTTTTCCACGATTTTTATGGGGTTTTCCCATGAAAAAATGAATATTTCCAACATAAAATGGGTTTTTCCAATATAAATATGGGTTTTTCCAATGAAAAAATGAATATTTCCAACATAAAATGGGTTATTCCAATATAAATATGAGTTTTTCCAATGAAATAATGAATATTTCAAACTTAATATTGGTTTTTCCACGAATTTTTTGGGTTATTTCAATGAAAAAATGAATATTTCCAACTTAATAATGGTTTTTCCACGAATTTTATGGGTTTTTCAAATGAAAAATGCATATTTCCAACTTAAAATGGGTTTTTCTAGTATAAATATGGGTTTTTCCACAATAATTATGCATATTTCCAACGTATATTGGTCTTTTCCACTATTTTTATGGGTTTTTCCAATGAAAAATTGAATATTTCCAACTTAAAATGGGTTTTTCCAATATGAATGTGGGGTTTCCCAATGAAAAAATGAATATTTCCAACTAAACAAGGAGTTTTGCAATAAAATTATGGGTTTTTCCAATGTAAAAATGCATATTTCAAACTTAAAATGGGATTTTACAATATAAATATGGATTTTTCCATTGAAATAATGTATATTTCCAACTTAAAATGGGATTTTACAATAAAAATATGGGTTTTTCCAATGAAATAATGTATATTTCAAACTTAATATTGGTTTTTCCACGAATTTTATGGGTTTTTCAAATGAAAAAATGAATATTTCCAACATAAAATGGGTTTTTCCAATATAAATATGGGTTTTTCCATTGAAATAATGTATATTTCCAACTTAAAATGGGATTTTACAATAAAAATATGGGTTTTTCCAATGAAATAATGTATATTTCAAACTTAATAATGGTTATTCCACAATAATTATGCATATTTCCAACGTATCTTGGGTTTTTCCACGATTTTTATGGGTTTTTCCAATGAAAAAATTTATATTTCCAACATAAAATGGGTTTTTCCAATATAAATATGGGTTTTTCCATTGAAATAATGTATATTTCCAACTTAATAATGGTTTTTCCACAATAATTATGCATATTTCCAACGTATCTTGTGCTTTTCCACAATTTTTATGGGTTTTTCAAATGCAAAAATGTATATTTCCAACTTAAAATGGGATTTTACAATAAAAATATGGGTTTTTCCAATGAAAAAATGAATATTTTCAACATAAAATGGGTTTTTCCAATATAAATATGGGTTTTTCCAATGAAAAAATGAATATTTCCAACATAAAATGGGTTATTCCAATATAAATATGAGTTTTTCCAATGAAATAATGAATATTTCAAACTTAATATTGGTTTTTCCACGAATTTTTTGGGTTATTTCAATGAAAAATGCATATTTCCAACATTAAATGTGTTTTTCAAGTATAAATATTGGTTTTTCCTCAATAATTATGCATATTTCCAACGTATCTTGGGTTTTTCCAATGAAAAAATGAATATTTTCAACATAAAATGGGTTTTTCCAATATAAATATGGGTTTTTCCAATGAAAAAATGAATATTTCCAACATAAAATGGGTTTTTCCAATATAAATATGGGTTTTTCCATTGAAATAATGTATATTTCCAACTTAATAATGGTTTTTCCACAATAATTATGCATATTTCCAACGTATCTTGTGCTTTTCCACAATTTTTATGGGTTTTTCAAATGCAAAAATGTATATTTCCAACTTAAAATGGGATTTTACAATAAAAATATGGGTTTTTCCAATGAAAAAATGAATATTTTCAACATAAAATGGGTTTTTCCAATATAAATATGGGTTTTTCCAATGAAAAAATGAATATTTCCAACATAAAATGGGTTATTCCAATATAAATATGAGTTTTTCCAATGAAATAATGTATATTTCAAACTTAATAATGGTTTTTCCACGAATTTTATGGGTTATTTCAATGAAAAATGCATATTTCCAACATAAAATGGGTTTTTCAAGTATAAATATTGGTTTTTCCAATAATTATGTATATTTCTAACGTATCTTGGGATTTTCCAATGCAAAAATGTATATTTCCAACTTAAAATGGGATTTTACAATAAAAATATGGGTTTTTCCAATGAAATAATGTATATTTCAAACTTAATAATGGTTATTCTACAATAATTATGCATATTTCCAACGTATCTTGGGTTTTTCCACGATTTTTATGGATTATTCCAATGAAAAATGCATATTTCCAACATTAAATGGGTTTTTCCAATATAAATATGGGTTTTTCTCAATAATTATGCATATTTCCAACGTATCTTGGGTTTTTCCAATGAAATAATGTATATTTCCAACTTAATAATGGTTATTCCACAATAATTATGCATAATTCCAACGTATCTTGGGTTTTTCCACGATTTTTATGGGGTTTTCCCATGAAAAAATGAATATTTCCAACATAAAATGGGTTTTTCCAATATAAATATGAGTTTTTCCAATGAAATAATGTATATTTCAAACTTAATAATGGTTTTTCCACGAATTTTATGGGTTATTTCAATGAAAAATGCATATTCCCAAAATTAAATGGGTTTTTCAAGTATAAATATTGGTTTTTCCTCAATAATTATGCATATTTCCAACGTATCATGGGTTTTTCCACGATTTTTATGGGGTTTTCCAATGAAAAAATGAATATTTCCAACATAAAATGGGTTATTCCAATAGAAATATGAGTTTTTCCAATGAAATAATGTATATTTCAAACTTAATAATGGTTATTCCACAATAATTATGCATATTTCCAACGTATCTTGGGTTTTTCCACGATTTTTATGGGTTTTTCCAATGAAAAAATGAATATTTCCAACATAAAATGGGTTATTCCAATATAAATATGAGTTTTTCCAATGAAATCATGTATATTTCAAACTTAATATTGGTTTTTCCACGAATTTTATCGGTTTTTCAAATGAAAAAATGAATATTTCCAACATAAAATGTGTTTTTCCAATATAAATATGGGTTTTTCCATTGAAATAATGTATATTTCCAACTTAATAATGGTTTTTCCACAATAATTAAGCATATTTCCAACGTATCTTGTGCTTTTCCACAATTTTTATGGGTTTTTCCAATACAAAAATGTATATTTCCAACTTAAAATGGGATTTTACAATAAAAATATGGGTTTTTCCAATGAAATAATGTATATTTCAAACTTAATAATGGTTATTCTACAATAATTATGCATATTTCCAACGTATCTTGGGTTTTTCCACGATTGTTATGGGTTTTTCCAATGAAAAAATGAATATTTCCAACATAAACAAGGAATTTTGCAATAAAATTATAGGTTTTCCAACTAAAATGGGTTTTTCAAATATAAATATTGGTTTTTCCTCAATAGTTATGCATATTTCCAACGTATCTTGGGTTTTTCCACGATTTTTATGGATTATTCCAATGAAAAATGCATATTTCCAACATTAAATGGGTTTTTCCAATATAAATATGGGTTTTTCTCAATAATTATGCATATTTCCAACGTATCTTGGGTTTTTCCAATGAAATAATGTATATTTCCAACTTAATAATGGTTATTCCACAATAATTATGCATAATTCCAACGTATCTTGGGTTTTTCCACGATTTTTATGGGGTTTTCCCATGAAAAAATGAATATTTCCAACATAAAATGGGTTTTTCCAATATAAATATGGGTTTTTCCAATGAAAAAATGAATATTTCCAACATAAAATGGGTTATTCCAATATAAATATGAGTTTTTCCAATGAAATAATGAATATTTCAAACTTAATATTGGTTTTTCCACGAATTTTTTGGGTTATTTCAATGAAAAAATGAATATTTCCAACTTAATAATGGTTTTTCCACGAATTTTATGGGTTTTTCAAATGAAAAATGCATATTTCCAACTTAAAATGGGTTTTTCTAGTATAAATATGGGTTTTTCCACAATAATTATGCATATTTCCAACGTATATTGGTCTTTTCCACTATTTTTATGGGTTTTTCCAATGAAAAATTGAATATTTCCAACTTAAAATGGGTTTTTCCAATATGAATGTGGGGTTTCCCAATGAAAAAATGAATATTTCCAACTAAACAAGGAGTTTTGCAATAAAATTATGGGTTTTTCCAATGTAAAAATGCATATTTCAAACTTAAAATGGGATTTTACAATATAAATATGGATTTTTCCATTGAAATAATGTATATTTCCAACTTAAAATGGGATTTTACAATAAAAATATGGGTTTTTCCAATGAAATAATGTATATTTCAAACTTAATATTGGTTTTTCCACGAATTTTATGGGTTTTTCAAATGAAAAAATGAATATTTCCAACATAAAATGGGTTTTTCCAATATAAATATGGGTTTTTCCATTGAAATAATGTATATTTCCAACTTAAAATGGGATTTTACAATAAAAATATGGGTTTTTCCAATGAAATAATGTATATTTCAAACTTAATAATGGTTATTCCACAATAATTATGCATATTTCCAACGTATCTTGGGTTTTTCCACGATTTTTATGGGTTTTTCCAATGAAAAAATTTATATTTCCAACATAAAATGGGTTTTTCCAATATAAATATGGGTTTTTCCATTGAAATAATGTATATTTCCAACTTAATAATGGTTTTTCCACAATAATTATGCATATTTCCAACGTATCTTGTGCTTTTCCACAATTTTTATGGGTTTTTCAAATGCAAAAATGTATATTTCCAACTTAAAATGGGATTTTACAATAAAAATATGGGTTTTTCCAATGAAAAAATGAATATTTTCAACATAAAATGGGTTTTTCCAATATAAATATGGGTTTTTCCAATGAAAAAATGAATATTTCCAACATAAAATGGGTTATTCCAATATAAATATGAGTTTTTCCAATGAAATAATGAATATTTCAAACTTAATATTGGTTTTTCCACGAATTTTTTGGGTTATTTCAATGAAAAATGCATATTTCCAACATTAAATGTGTTTTTCAAGTATAAATATTGGTTTTTCCTCAATAATTATGCATATTTCCAACGTATCTTGGGTTTTTCCAATGAAAAAATGAATATTTCCAACATAAAATGGGTTATTCCAATAGAAATATGAGTTTTTCCAATGAAATAATGTATATTTCAAACTTAATAATGGTTTTTCCACGAATTTTATGGGTTATTTCAATGAAAAATGCATATTTCCAACATAAAATGGGTTTTTCAAGTATAAATATTGGTTTTTCCAATAATTATGTATATTTCTAACGTATCTTGGGATTTTCCAATGCAAAAATGTATATTTCCAACTTAAAATGGGATTTTACAATAAAAATATGGGTTTTTCCAATGAAATAATGTATATTTCAAACTTAATAATGGTTATTCCACAATAATTATGCATATTTCCAACGTATCTTGGGTTTTTCCACGATTTTTATGGGTTTTTCCAATGAAAAAATTTATATTTCCAACATAAAATGGGTTTTTCCAATATAAATATGGGTTTTTCCATTGAAATAATGTATATTTCCAACTTAATAATGGTTTTTCCACAATAATTATGCATATTTCCAACGTATCTTGTGCTTTTCCACAATTTTTATGGGTTTTTCAAATGCAAAAATGTATATTTCCAACTTAAAATGGGATTTTACAATAAAAATATGGGTTTTTCCAATGAAAAAATGAATATTTTCAACATAAAATGGGTTTTTCCAATATAAATATGGGTTTTTCCAATGAAAAAATGAATATTTCCAACATAAAATGGGTTATTCCAATATAAATATGAGTTTTTCCAATGAAATAATGTATATTTCAAACTTAATAATGGTTTTTCCACGAATTTTATGGGTTATTTCAATGAAAAATGCATATTTCCAACATAAAATGGGTTTTTCAAGTATAAATATTGGTTTTTCCAATAATTATGTATATTTCTAACGTATCTTGGGATTTTCCAATGCAAAAATGTATATTTCCAACTTAAAATGGGATTTTACAATAAAAATATGGGTTTTTCCAATGAAATAATGTATATTTCAAACTTAATAATGGTTATTCCACAATAATTATGCATATTTCCAACGTATCTTGGGTTTTTCCACGATTTTTATGGGTTTTTCCAATGAAAAAATGAATATTTCCAACATAAACAAGGAATTTTGCAATAAAATTATAGGTTTTCCAACTAAAATGGGTTTTTCAAATATAAATATTGGTTTTTCCTCAATAGTTATGCATATTTCCAACGTATCTTGGGTTTTTCCACGATTTTTATGGATTATTCCAATGAAAAATGCATATTTCCAACATTAAATGGGTTTTTCCAATATAAATATGGGTTTTTCTCAATAATTATGCATATTTCCAACGTATCTTGGGTTTTTCCAATGAAATAATGTATATTTCCAACTTAATAATGGTTATTCCACAATAATTATGCATAATTCCAACGTATCTTGGGTTTTTCCACGATTTTTATGGGGTTTTCCCATGAAAAAATGAATATTTCCAACATAAAATGGGTTTTTCCAATATAAATATGGGTTTTTCCAATGAAAAAATGAATATTTCCAACATAAAATGGGTTATTCCAATATAAATATGAGTTTTTCCAATGAAATAATGAATATTTCAAACTTAATATTGGTTTTTCCACGAATTTTTTGGGTTATTTCAATGAAAAAATGAATATTTCCAACTTAATAATGGTTTTTCCACGAATTTTATGGGTTTTTCAAATGAAAAATGCATATTTCCAACTTAAAATGGGTTTTTCTAGTATAAATATGGGTTTTTCCACAATAATTATGCATATTTCCAACGTATATTGGTCTTTTCCACTATTTTTATGGGTTTTTCCAATGAAAAATTGAATATTTCCAACTTAAAATGGGTTTTTCCAATATGAATGTGGGGTTTCCCAATGAAAAAATGAATATTTCCAACTAAACAAGGAGTTTTGCAATAAAATTATGGGTTTTTCCAATGTAAAAATGCATATTTCAAACATAATATGGGTTTTTGCAACATAAATATGGGTTTTTCCATAATAATTATGCATATTTTCAACGTATCTTGTTTTTTTCCATAATTTTTATGGGTTTTTCCAATGAAAAAATGTATATTTCCAACTTAAAATGGGATTTTACAATATAAATATGGATTTTTCCAATGAAATAATGTATATTTCCAACTTAATAATGGTTATTCTTCATAATCATGCATATTTCCAACGTATCATGGGTTTTTCCACGATTTTTATGGGTTTTTCCAATGAAAAAATGAATATTTCCAACTGAACAAGGAATTTTGCAATAAAATTATAGGTTTTCCAACTAAAAATGGGTTTTTCAAAAATAAATATTGGTTTTTCCTCAATAATTATTCATATTTCCAACGTATCTTGGGTTTTTCCACGATTTTTATGGGTTTTTCCAATGAAAAAATGAATATTTCCAACATAAAATGGGTTTTTCCAATATAAATATGAGTTTTTCCAATGAAATAATGTATATTTCCAACTTAATAATGGTTTTTCCACAATAATTATGCATATTTCCAACGTATCTTGTGCTTTTCCACAATTTTTATGGGTTTTTCAAATGCAAAAATGTATATTTCCAACTTAAAATGGGATTTTACAATAAAAATATGGGTTTTTCCAATGAAAAAATGAATATTTTCAACATAAAATGGGTTTTTCCAATATAAATATGGGTTTTTCCAATGAAAAAATGAATATTTCCAACATAAAATGGGTTATTCCAATATAAATATGAGTTTTTCCAATGAAATAATGAATATTTCAAACTTAATATTGGTTTTTCCACGAATTTTTTGGGTTATTTCAATGAAAAATGCATATTTCCAACATTAAATGGGTTTTTCAAGTATAAATATTGGTTTTTCCTCAATAATTATGCATATTTCCAACGTATCTTGGGTTTTTCCAATGAAAAAATGAATATTTCCAACATAAAATGGGTTATTCCAATAGAAATATGAGTTTTTCCAATGAAATAATGTATATTTCAAACTTAATAATGGTTTTTCCACGAATTTTATGGGTTATTTCAATGAAAAATGCATATTTCCAACATAAAATGGGTTTTTCAAGTAAAAATATTGGTTTTTCCAATAATTATGTATATTTCTAACGTATCTTGGGTTTTTCCACGATTTTTATGTGTTTTTCCAATGCAAAAATGTATATTTCCAACTTAAAATGGGATTTTACAATAAAAATATGGGTTTTTCCAATGAAATAATGTATATTTCAAACTTAATAATGGTTATTCCACAATAATTATGCATATTTCCAACGTATCTTGGGTTTTTCCACGATTTTTATGGGTTTTTCCAATGAAAAAATGAATATTTCCAACATAAAATGGGTTATTCCAATATAAATATGAGTTTTTCCAATGAAATCATGTATATTTCAAACTTAATATTGGTTTTTCCACGAATTTTATCGGTTTTTCAAATGAAAAAATGAATATTTCCAACATAAAATGTGTTTTTCCAATATAAATATGGGTTTTTCCATTGAAATAATGTATATTTCCAACTTAATAATGGTTTTTCCACAATAATTATGCATATTTCCAACGTATCTTGTGCTTTTCCACAATTTTTATGGGATTTTCCAATGCAAAAATGTATATTTCCAACTTAAAATGGGATTTTACAATAAAAATATGGGTTTTTCCAATGAAATAATGTATATTTCAAACTTAATAATGGTTATTCTACAATAATTATGCATATTTCCAACGTATCTTGGGTTTTTCCACGATTGTTATGGGTTTTTCCAATGAAAAAATGAATATTTCCAACATAAACAAGGAATTTTGCAATAAAATTATAGGTTTTCCAACTAAAATGGGTTTTTCAAATATAAATATTGGTTTTTCCTCAATAGTTATGCATATTTCCAACGTATCTTGGGTTTTTCCACGATTTTTATGGGTTTTTCCAATGAAAAAATGAATATTTCCAACATAAAATGGGTTATTCCAATATAAATATGAGTTTTTCCAATGAAATCATGTATATTTCAAACTTAATATTGGTTTTTCCACGAATTTTATCGGTTTTTCAAATGAAAAAATGAATATTTCCAACATAAAATGTGTTTTTCCAATATAAATATGGGTTTTTCCATTGAAATAATGTATATTTCCAACTTAATAATGGTTTTTCCACAATAATTATGCATATTTCCAACGTATCTTGTGCTTTTCCACAATTTTTATGGGATTTTCCAATGCAAAAATGTATATTTCCAACTTAAAATGGGATTTTACAATAAAAATATGGGTTTTTCCAATGAAATAATGTATATTTCAAACTTAATAATGGTTATTCTACAATAATTATGCATATTTCCAACGTATCTTGGGTTTTTCCACGATTGTTATGGGTTTTTCCAATGAAAAAATGAATATTTCCAACATAAACAAGGAATTTTGCAATAAAATTATAGGTTTTCCAACTAAAATGGGTTTTTCAAATATAAATATTGGTTTTTCCTCAATAGTTATGCATATTTCCAACGTATCTTGGGTTTTTCCACGATTTTTATGGGTTATTCCAATGAAAAATGCATATTTCCAACATTAAATGGGTTTTTCCAATATAAATATGGGTTTTTCTCAATAATTATGCATATTCCCAACGTATCTTGGGTTTTTCCAATGAAATAATGTATATTTCCAACTTAATAATGGTTATTCCACAATAATTATGCATAATTCCAACGTATCTTGGGTTTTTCCACGATTTTTATGGGGTTTTCCCATGAAAAAATGAATATTTCCAACATAAAATGGGTTTTTCCAATATAAATATGGGTTTTTCCAATGAAAAAATGAATATTTCCAACATAAAATGGGTTATTCCAATATAAATATGAGTTTTTCCAATGAAATAATGAATATTTCAAACTTAATATTGGTTTTTCCACGAATTTTTTGGGTTATTTCAATGAAAAAATGAATATTTCCAACTTAATAATGGTTTTTCCACGAATTTTATGGGTTTTTCAAATGAAAAATGCATATTTCCAACTTAAAATGGGTTTTTCTAGTATAAATATGGGTTTTTCCACAATAATTATGCATATTTCCAACGTATATTGGTCTTTTCCACTATTTTTATGGGTTTGTCCAATGAAAAATGGAATATTTCCAACTTAAAATGGGTTTTTCCAATATGAATGTGGGGTTTCCCAATGAAAAAATGAATATTTCCAACTAAACAAGGAGTTTTGCAATAAAATTATGGGTTTTTCCAATGTAAAAATGCATATTTCAAACATAATATGGGTTTTTGCAACATAAATATGGGTTTTTCCATAATAATTATGCATATTTTCAACGTATCTTGTTTTTTTCCATAATTTTTATGGGTTTTTCCAATGAAAAAATGTATATTTCCAACTTAAAATGGGATTTTACAATATAAATATGGATTTTTCCAATGAAATAATGTATATTTCCAACTTAATAATGGTTATTCTTCATAATCATGCATATTTCCAACGTATCATGGGTTTTTCCACGATTTTTATGGGTTTTTCCAATGAAAAAATGAATATTTCCAACTGAACATGGAATTTTGGAATAAAATTATAGGTTTTCCAACTAAAAATGGGTTTTTCAAAAATAAATATTGGTTTTTCCTCAATAATTATTCATATTTCCAACGTATCTTGGGTTTTTCCACGATTTTTATGGGTTTTTCCAATGAAAAAATGAATATTTCCAACATAAAATGGGTTATTCCAATATAAATATGAGTTTTTCCAATGAAATAATGTATATTTCAAACTTAATAATGGTTTTTCCACGAATTTTATGGGTTATTTCAATGAAAAATGCATATTTCCAACATTAAATGACTTTTTCAAGTATAAATATTGGTTTTTCCTCAATAATTATGCATATTTCCAACGTATCTTGGGTTTTTCCACGATTTTTATGTGTTTTTCCAATGCAAAAATGTATATTTCCAACATAAAATGGGTTTTTCCAATATAAATATGGGTTATTC
This sequence comes from Rhopalosiphum nymphaeae, assembly GCA_036289425.1. NCBI lineage: Eukaryota > Metazoa > Arthropoda > Insecta > Hemiptera > Aphididae > Rhopalosiphum > Rhopalosiphum nymphaeae. The sequence goes on along the minus strand of JAZAQC010000006.1, from coordinate 5,474,323 downwards.
CAATGAAAAATGCATATTTCCAACATTAAATGGGTTTTTCCAATATAAATATGGGTTTTTCCAATAATTATGCATATTTCCAACGTATCTTGGGTTTTTCCAATGCAAAAATGTATATTTCCAACTTAAAATGGGATTTTACAATAATAATATGGGTTTTTCCAATGAAATAATGTATATTTCAAACATAATAATGGTTATTCCACAATAATTATGCATATTTCCAACGTATCTTGGGTTTTTCCACGATTTTTTTGGGTTATTCCAATGAAAAAATGAATATTTCCAACATAAAATGGGTTTTTCCAATATAAATATGGGTTTTTCCAATGAAAAAATGAATATTTCCAACATAAAATGGGTTATTCCAATATAAATATGAGTTTTTCCAATAAAATAATGAATATTTCAAACTTAATATTGGTTTTTCCACGAATTTTTTGGGTTATTTCAATGAAAAATGCATATTTCCAACATTAAATGGGTTTTTCAAGTATAAATATTGGTTTTTCCTCAATAATTATGCATATTTCCAACGTATCTTGGGTTTTTCCAATGAAAAAATGAATATTTCCAACATAAAATGGGTTATTCCAATATAAATATGAGTTTTTCCAATGAAATAATGTATATTTCAAACTTAATAATGGTTTTTCCACGAATTTTATGGGTTATATCAATGAAAAATGCATATTTCCAACATTAAATGGGTTTTTCAAGTATAAATATTGGTTTTTCCAATAATTATGTATATTTCTAACGTATCTTGGGATTTTCCAATGCAAAAATGTATATTTCCAACTTAAAATGGGATTTTACAATAAAAATATGGGTTTTTCCAATGAAATAATGTATATTTCAAACTTAATAATGGTTATTCCACAATAATTATGCATATTTCCAACGTATCTTGGGTTTTTCCACGATTTTTATGGGTTTTTCCAATGAAAAAATGAATATTTCCAACATAAAATGGGTTATTCCAATATAAATATGAGTTTTTCCAATGAAATAATGTATATTTCAAACTTAATATTGGTTTTTCCACGAATTTTATCGGTTTTTCAAATGAAAAAATGAATATTTCCAACATAAAATGGGTTTTTCCAATATAAATATGGGTTTTTCCATTGAAATAATGTATATTTCCAACTTAATAATGGTTTTTCCACAATAATTATGCATATTTCCAACGTATCTTGTGCTTTTCCACAATTTTTATGGGTTTTTCAAATGCAAAAATGTATATTTCCAACTTAAAATGGGATTTTACAATAAAAATATGGGTTTTTCCAATGAAAAAATGAATATTTCCAACATAAAATGGGTTATTCCAATATAAATATGAGTTTTTCCAATGAAATAATGAATATTTCAAACTTAATATTGGTTTTTCCACGAATTTTTTGGGTTATTTCAATGAAAAATGCATATTTCCAACATTAAATGGGTTTTTCAAGTATAAATATTGGTTTTTCCTCAATAATTATGCATATTTCCAACGTATCTTGGGTTTTTCCACGATTTTTATGGGGTTTTCCAATGAAAAAATGAATATTTCCAACATAAAATGGGTTATTCCAATATAAATATGAGTTTTTCCAATGAAATAATGTATATTTCAAACTTAATAATGGTTTTTCCACGAATTTTATGGGTTATTTCAATGAAAAATGCATATTTCCAACATTAAATGGGTTTTTCAAGTATAAATATTGGTTTTTCCAATAATTATGTATATTTCTAACGTATCTTGGGATTTTCCAATGCAAAAATGTATATTTCCAACTTAAAATGGGATTTTACAATAAAAATATGGGTTTTTCCAATGAAATAATGTATATTTCAAACTTAATAATGGTTATTCCACAATAATTATGCATATTTCCAACGTATCTTGGGTTTTTCCACGATTTTTATGGGTTTTTCCAATGAAAAAATGAATATTTCCAACATAAAATGGGTTATTCCAATATAAATATGAGTTTTTCCAATGAAATAATGTATATTTCAAACTTAATATTGGTTTTTCCACGAATTTTATCGGTTTTTCAAATGAAAAAATGAATATTTCCAACATAAAATGGGTTTTTCCAATATAAATATGGGTTTTTCCATTGAAATAATGTATATTTCCAACTTAATAATGGTTTTTCCACAATAATTATGCATATTTCCAACGTATCTTGGGTTTTTCCACGATTTTTATGGGTTTTTCCAATGAAAAAATGTATATTTCCAACATAAAATGGGTTTTTCCAATATAAATATGGGTTTTTCCATTGAAATAATGTATATTTCCAACTTAATAATGGTTTTTCCACAATAATTATGCATATTTCCAACGTATCTTGTGCTTTTCCACAATTTTTATGGGTTTTTCAAATGCAAAAATGTATATTTCCAACTTAAAATGGGATTTTACAATAATAATATGGGTTTTTCCAATGAAAAAATGAATATTTTCAACATAAAATGGGTTTTTCCAATATAAATATGGGTTTTTCCAATGAAAAAATGAATATTTCCAACATAAAATGGGTTATTCCAATATAAATATGAGTTTTTCCAATGAAATAATGAATATTTCAAACTTAATATTGGTTTTTCCACGATTTTTTTGGGTTTTTCCAATGAAAAAATGAATATTTCCAACATAAAATGGGTTATTCCAATATAAATATGAGTTTTTCCAATGAAATAATGTATATTTCAAACTTAATAATGGTTTTTCCACGAATTTTATGGGTTATTTCAATGAAAAATGCATATTTCCAACATTAAATGGGTTTTTCAAGTATAAATATTGGTTTTTCCAATAATTATGTATATTTCTAACGTATCTTGGGTTTTTCCAATGCAAAAATGAATATTTCCAACATAAAATGGGTTATTCCAATAGAAATATGAGTTTTTCCAATGAAATAATGTATATTTCAAACTTAATAATGGTTATTCCACAATAATTATGCATATTTCCAACGTATCTTGGGTTTTTCCACGATTTTTATGGGTTTTTCCAATGAAAAAATGAATATTTCCAACATAAAATGGGTTATTCCAATATAAATATGAGTTTTTCCAATGAAATAATGTATATTTCAAACTTAATATTGGTTTTTCCACGAATTTTTTGGGTTATTTCAATGAAAAATGCATATTTCCAACATTAAATGTGTTTTTCAAGTATAAATATTGGTTTTTCCACAATAATTATGCATATTTCCAACGTATCTTGGGTTTTTCCACGATTTTTATGGATTTTTCCAATGAAAAAATGTGTTTTCATTGGAATAACCCATATTTATATTGGAATAACCCATTTTATGTTGGAAATATTCATTTTTTCATTGGAAAAACCCATATTTATATTGGAAAAACCCATTTTATGTTGAAAATATTCATTTTTTCATTGGAAAAACCCATATTTTTATTGTAAAATCCCATTTTAAGTTGGAAATATACATTTTTGCATTTGAAAAACCCATAAAAATTGTGGAAAAGCACAAGATACGTTGGAAATATGCATAATTATTGTGGAAAAACCATTATTAAGTTGGAAATATACATTATTTCAATGGAAAAACCCATATTTATATTGGAAAAACCCATTTTATGTTGGAAATATAAATTTTTTCATTGGAAAAACCCAAGATACGTTGGAAATATGCATAATTATTGTGGAAAAACCATTATTAAGTTGGAAATATACATTATTTCAATGGAAAAACCCATATTTATATTGGAAAAACCCATTTTATGTTGGAAATATAAATTTTTTCATTGGAAAAACCCAAGATACGTTGGAAATATGCATAATTATTGTGGAAAAACCATTATTAAGTTGGAAATATACATTATTTCAATGGAAAAACCCATATTTATATTGGAAAAACCCATTCTATGTTGGAAATATTCATTTTTTCATTTGAAAAACCCATAAAATTCGTGGAAAAACCAATATTAAGTTTGAAATATACATTATTTCATTGGAAAACTCATATTTATATTGGAATAACCCATTTTATGTTGGAAATATTCATTTTTTCATTGGAAAAACCCATAAAAATCGTGGAAAAACCCAAGATTCGTTGGAAATATGCATAATTATTGTGGAATAACCATTATTATGTTTGAAATATACATTATTTCATTGGAAAAACCCATATTTTTATTGTAAAATCCCATTTTAAGTTGGAAATATACATTTTTGCATTGGAAAAACCCAAGATACGTTAGAAATATACATAATTATTGGAAAAACCAATATTTATACTTGAAAAACCCATTTAATGTTGGAAATATGCATTTTTCATTGAAATAACCCATAAAATTCGTGGAAAAACCATTATTAAGTTTGAAATATACATTATTTCATTGGAAAAACTCATATTTATATTGGAATAACCCATTTTATGTTGGAAATATTCATTTTTTCATTGGAAAAACCCAAAAAAATCGTGGAAAAACCAATATTAAGTTTGAAATATTCATTATTTCATTGGAAAAACTCATATTTATATTGGAATAACCCATTTTATGTTGGAAATATTCATTTTTTCATTGGAAAAACCCATATTTATATTGGAAAAACCCATTTTATGTTGAAAATATTCATTTTTTCATTGGAAAAACCCATATTATTATTGTAAAATCCCATTTTAAGTTGGAAATATACATTTTTGCATTTGAAAAACCCATAAAAATTGTGGAAAAGCACAAGATACGTTGGAAATATGCATAATTATTGTGGAAAAACCATTATTAAGTTGGAAATATACATTATTTCAATGGAAAAACCCATATTTATATTGGAAAAACCCATTTTATGTTGGAAATATTCATTTTTTCATTTGAAAAACCGATAAAATTCGTGGAAAAACCAATATTAAGTTTGAAATATACATTATTTCATTGGAAAAACTCATATTTATATTGGAATAACCCATTTTATGTTGGAAATATTCATTTTTTCATTGGAAAAACCCATAAAAATAGTGGAAAAGACCAATATACGTTAGAAATATACATAATTATTGGAAAAACCAATATTTATACTTGAAAAACCCATTTAATGTTGGAAATATGCATTTTTCATTGAAATAACCCATAAAATTCGTGGAAAAACCATTATTAAGTTTGAAATATACATTATTTCATTGGAAAAACTCATATTTATATTGGAATAACCCATTTTATGTTGGAAATATTCATTTTTTCATTGGAAAAACCCATAAAAATAGTGGAAAAGACCAATATACGTTGGAAAAATGCATAATTATTGTGGAAAAACCCATATTTATACTAGAAAAACCCATTTTAAGTTGGAAATATGCATATTTCATTTGAAAAACCCATAAAATTCGTGGAAAAACCAATATTAAGTTTGAAATATTCATTATTTCATTGGAAAAACTCATATTTATATTGGAATAACCCATTTTAAGTTGGAAATATACATTTTTCATTTGAAAAACCCTAGATACGTTAGAAATATACATAATTATTGGAAAAACCAATATTTATACTTGAAAAACCCATTTAATGTTGGAAATATGCATTTTTCATTGAAATAACCCATAAAATTCGTGGAAAAACCATTATTAAGTTTGAAATATACATTATTTCATTGGAAAAACTCATATTTATATTGGAATAACCCATTTTATGTTGGAAATATTCATTTTTCATTGAAATAACCCAAAAAATTCGTGGAAAAACCAATATTAAGTTTGAAATATTCATTATTTCATTGGAAAAACTCATATTTATATTGGAATAACCCATTTTATGTTGGAAATATTCATTTTTTCATTGGAAAAACCCATATTTATATTGGAAAAACCCATTTTATGTTGAAAATATTCATTTTTTCATTGGAAAAACCCATATTTTTATTGTAAAATCCCATTTTAAGTTGGAAATATACATTTTTCATTTGAAAAACCCTAGATACGTTAGAAATATACATAATTATTGGAAAAACCAATATTTATACTTGAAAAATCCATTTAATGTTGGAAATATGCATTTTTCATTGAAATAACCCATAAAATTCGTGGAAAAACCATTATTAAGTTTGAAATATACATTATTTCATTGGAAAAACCAATATTTATACTTGAAAAACCCATTTAATGTTGGAAATATGCCTTTTTCATTGAAATAACCCATAAAATTCGTGGAAAAACCATTATTAAGTTTGAAATATACATTATTTCATTGGAAAAACTCATATTTATATTGGAATAACCCATTTTATGTTGGAAATATTCATTTTTCATTGAAATAACCCAAAAAATTCGTGGAAAAACCAATATTAAGTTTGAAATATTCATTATTTCATTGGAAAAACTCATATTTATATTGGAATAACCCATTTTATGTTGGAAATATTCATTTTTTCATTGGAAAAACCCATATTTATATTGGAAAAACCCATTTTATGTTGAAAATATTCATTTTTTCATTGGAAAAACCCATATTATTATTGTAAAATCCCATTTTAAGTTGGAAATATACATTTTTCATTTGAAAAACCCATAAAATTCGTGGAAAAACCATTATTAAGTTGGAAATATACATTATTTCAATGGAAAAACCTATATTTATATTGGAAAAACCCATTTTATGTTGGAAATATACATTTTTTCATTGGAAAAATCCATAAAAATCGTGGAAAAACCCAAGATACGTTGGAAATATGCATAATTATTGTGGAAAAACCATTATTAAATTGGAAATATACATTATTTCAATGGAAAAACCCATATTTATATTGGAAAAACACATTTTATGTTGGAAATATTCATTTTTTCATTTGAAAAACCGATAAAATTCGTGGAAAAACCAATATTAAGTTTGAAATATACATTATTTCATTGGAAAAACTCATATTTATATTGGAATAACCCATTTTATGTCGGAAATATTCATTTTTTCATTGCAAAAACCCATAAAAATCGTGGAAAAACCCAAGATACGTTGGAAATATGCATAATTATTGTGGAATAACCATTATTAAGTTTGAAATATACATTATTTCATTGGAAAAACCAATATTTATACTTGAAAAACCCATTTAATGTTGGAAATATGCATTTTTCATTGAAATAACCCATAAAATTCGTGGAAAAACCATTATTAAGTTTGAAATATACATTATTTCATTGGAAAAACTCATATTTATATTGGAATAACCCATTTTATGTTGGAAATATTCATTTTTTCATTGGAAAAACCCAAGATACGTTGGAAATATGCATAATTATTGAGGAAAAACCAATATTTATACTTGAAAAACCCATTTAATGTTGGAAATATGCATTTTTCATTGAAATAACCCAAAAAATTCGTGGAAAAACCAATATTAAGTTTGAAATATTCATTATTTCATTGGAAAAACTCATATTTATATTGGAATAACCCATTTTATGTTGGAAATATTCATTTTTTCATTGGAAAAACCCATATTTATATTGGAAAAACCCATTTTATGTTGGAAATATTCATTTTTTCATTGGAATAACCCAAAAAAATCGTGGAAAAACCCAAGATACGTTGGAAATATGCATAATTATTGTGGAATAACCATTATTATGTTTGAAATATACATTATTTCATTGGAAAAACCCATATTATTATTGTAAAATCCCATTTTAAGTTGGAAATATACATTTTTGCATTGGAAAAACCCAAGATACGTTAGAAATATACATAATTATTGGAAAAACCAATATTTATACTTGAAAAACCCATTTAATGTTGGAAATATTCATTTTTTCATTGGAAAAACCCATATTTATATTGGAAAAACCCATTTTATGTTGAAAATATTCATTTTTTCATTGGAAAAACCCATATAATTATTGTAAAATCCCATTTTAAGTTGGAAATATACATTTTTGCATTTGAAAAACCCATAAAAATTGTGGAAAAGCACAAGATACGTTGGAAATATGCATAATTATTGTGGAAAAACCATTATTAAGTTGGAAATATACATTATTTCAATGGAAAAACCCAAGATACGTTGGAAATATGCATAATTATTGTGGAAAAACCATTATTAAGTTGGAAATATACATTATTTCAATGGAAAAACCCATATTTATATTGGAAAAACCCATTTTATGTTGGAAATATTCATTTTTTCATTTGAAAAACCGATAAAATTCGTGGAAAAACCAATATTAAGTTTGAAATATACATTATTTCATTGGAAAAACTCATATTTATATTGGAATAACCCATTTTATGTTGGAAATATTCATTTTTTCATTGGAAAAACCCAAAAAAATCGTGGAAAAACCAATATTAAGTTTGAAATATTCATTATTTCATTGGAAAAACTCATATTTATATTGGAATAACCCATTTTATGTTGGAAATATTCATTTTTTCATTGGAAAAACCAATATTTATATTGGAAAAACCCATTTTATGTTGAAAATATTCATTTTTTCATTGGAAAAACCCATATTATTATTGTAAAATCCCATTTTAAGTTGGAAATATACATTTTTGCATTTGAAAAACCCATAAAAATTGTGGAAAAGCACAAGATACGTTGGAAATATGCATAATTATTGTGGAAAAACCATTATTAAGTTGGAAATATACATTATTTCAATAGAAAAACCCAAGATACGTTGGAAATATGCATAATTATTGTGGAAAAACCATTATTAAGTTGGAAATATACATTATTTCAATGGAAAAACCCATATTTATATTGGAAAAACCCATTTTATGTTGGAAATATTCATTTTTTCATTGGAAAAACCCATAAAAATAGTGGAAAAGACCAATATACGTTAGAAATATACATAATTATTGGAAAAACCAATATTTATACTTGAAAAACCCATTTAATGTTGGAAATATGCATTTTTCATTGAAATAACCCATAAAATTCGTGGAAAAACCATTATTAAGTTTGAAATATACATTATTTCATTGGAAAAACTCATATTTATATTGGAATAACCCATTTTATGTTGGAAATATTCATTTTTTCATTGGAAAAACCCATAAAAATAGTGGAAAAGACAAATATACGTTGGAAATATGCATAATTATTGTGGAAAAACACATATTTATACTAGAAAAACCCATTTTAAGTTGGAAATATGCATATTTCATTTGAAAAACCCATAAAATTCGTGGAAAAACCAATATTAAGTTTGAAATATTCATTATTTCATTGGAAAAACTCATATTTATATTGGAATAACCCATTTTAAGTTGGAAATATACATTTTTCATTTGAAAAACCCTAGATACGTTAGAAATATACATAATTATTGGAAAAACCAATATTTATACTTGAAAAACCCATTTAATGTTGGAAATATGCATTTTTCATTGAAATAACCCATAAAATTCGTGGAAAAACCATTATTAAGTTTGAAATATACATTATTTCATTGGAAAAACTCATATTTATATTGGAATAACCCATTTTATGTTGGAAATATTCATTTTTCATTGAAATAACCCAAAAAATTCGTGGAAAATCCAATATTAAGTTTGAAATATTCATTATTTCATTGGAAAAACTCATATTTATATTGGAATAACCCATTTTATGTTGGAAATATTCATTTTTTCATTGGAAAAACCCATATTTATATTGGAAAAACCCATTTTATGTTGAAAATATTCATTTTTTCATTGGAAAAACCCATATTTTTATTGTAAAATCCCATTTTAAGTTGGAAATATACATTTTTCATTTGAAAAACCCTAGATACGTTAGAAATATACATAATTATTGGAAAAACCAATATTTATACTTGAAAAACCCATTTAATGTTGGAAATATGCATTTTTCATTGAAATAACCCATAAAATTCGTGGAAAAACCATTATTAAGTTTGAAATATACATTATTTCATTGGAAAAACCAATATTTATACTTGAAAAACCCATTTAATGTTGGAAATATGCCTTTTTCATTGAAATAACCCAAAAAATTCGTGGAAAAACCAATATTAAGTTTGAAATATTCATTATTTCATTGGAAAAACTCATATTTATATTGGAATAACCCATTTTATGTTGGAAATATTCATTTTTTCATTGGAAAAACCCATATTTATATTGGAAAAACCCATTTTATGTTGAAAATATTCATTTTTTCATTGGAAAAACCCATATTATTATTGTAAAATCCCATTTTAAGTTGGAAATATACATTTTTCATTTGAAAAACCCATAAAATTCGTGGAAAAACCATTATTAAGTTGGAAATATACATTATTTCAATGGAAAAACCTATATTTATATTGGAAAAACCCATTTTATGTTGGAAATATACATTTTTTCATTGGAAAAATCCATAAAAATCGTGGAAAAACCCAAGATACGTTGGAAATATGCATAATTATTGTGGAAAAACCATTATTAAGTTGGAAATATACATTATTTCAATGGAAAAACCCATATTTATATTGGAAAAACACATTTTATGTTGGAAATATTCATTTTTTCATTTGAAAAACCGATAAAATTCGTGTAAAAACCAATATTAAGTTTGAAATATACATTATTTCATTGGAAAAACTCATATTTATATTGGAATAACCCATTTTATGTCGGAAATATTCATTTTTTCATTGCAAAAACCCATAAAAATCGTGGAAAAACCCAAGATACGTTGGAAATATGCATAATTATTGTGGAATAACCATTATTAAGTTTGAAATATACATTATTTCATTGGAAAAACCCATATTTTTATTGTAAAATCCCATTTTAAGTTGGAAATATACATTTTTGCATTGGAAAATCCCAAGATACGTTAGAAATATACATAATTATTGGAAAAACCAATATTTATACTTGAAAAACCCATTTAATGTTGGAAATATGCATTTTTCATTGAAATAACCCATAAAATTCGTGGAAAAACCATTATTAAGTTTGAAATATACATTATTTCATTGGAAAAACTCATATTTATATTGGAATAACCCATTTTATGTTGGAAATATTCATTTTTTCATTGGAAAAACCCAAGATACGTTGGAAATATGCATAATTATTGAGGAAAAACCAATATTTATACTTGAAAAACCCATTTAATGTTGGAAATATGCATTTTTCATTGAAATAACCCAAAAAATTCGTGGAAAAACCAATATTAAGTTTGAAATATTCATTATTTCATTGGAAAAACTCATATTTATATTGGAATAACCCATTTTATGTTGGAAATATTCATTTTTTCATTGGAATAACCCAAAAAAATCGTGGAAAAACCCAAGATACGTTGGAAATATGCATAATTATTGTGGAATAACCATTATTATGTTTGAAATATACATTATTTCATTGGAAAAACCCATATTATTATTGTAAAATCCCATTTTAAGTTGGAAATATACATTTTTGCATTGGAAAAACCCAAGATACGTTGGAAATATGCATAATTATTGGAATAACCCATATTTATATTGGAAAAACCCATTTTATGTTGGAAATATGCATTTTTCATTGGAATAACCCATATTTATATTGGAAAAACCCATTTAATGTTGGAAATATGCATTTTTCATTGGAATAACCCATATTTATATTGGAAAAACCCATTTTATGTTGGAAATATACATTTTTGCATTGGAAAATCACATAAAAATCGTGAAACCCAAGATACGTTGGAAATATGCATAATTATTGAGGAAAAACCAATATTTATACTTGAAAAAGTCATTTAATGTTGGAAATATGCATTTTTCATTGAAATAACCCATAAAATTCGTGGAAAAACCATTATTAAGTTTGAAATATACATTATTTCATTGGAAAAAGTCATATTTATATTGGAATAACCCATTTTATGTTGGAAATATTCATTTTTTCATTGGAAAAACCCATAAAAATCGTGGAAAAACCCAAGATACGTTGGAAATATGAATAATTATTGAGGAAAAACCAATATTTATTTTTGAAAAACCCATTTTTAGTTGGAAAACCTATAATTTTATTGCAAAATTCCTTGTTCAGTTGGAAATATTCATTTTTTCATTGGAAAAACCCATAAAAATCGTGGAAAAACCCATGATACGTTGGAAATATGCATGATTATGAAGAATAACCATTATTAAGTTGGAAATATACATTATTTCATTGGAAAAATCCATATTTATATTGTAAAATCCCATTTTAAGTTGGAAATATACATTTTTTCATTGGAAAAACCCATAAAAATTATGGAAAAAAACAAGATACGTTGAAAATATGCATAATTATTATGGAAAAACCCATATTTATGTTGCAAAAACCCATATTATGTTTGAAATATGCATTTTTACATTGGAAAAACCCATAATTTTATTGCAAAACTCCTTGTTTAGTTGGAAATATTCATTTTTTCATTGGGAAACCCCACATTCATATTGGAAAAACCCATTTTAAGTTGGAAATATTCCATTTTTCATTGGACAAACCCATAAAAATAGTGGAAAAGACCAATATACGTTGGAAATATGCATAATTATTGTGGAAAAACCCATATTTATACTAGAAAAACCCATTTTAAGTTGGAAATATGCATTTTTCATTTGAAAAACCCATAAAATTCGTGGAAAAACCATTATTAAGTTGGAAATATTCATTTTTTCATTGAAATAACCCAAAAAATTCGTGGAAAAACCAATATTAAGTTTGAAATATTCATTATTTCATTGGAAAAACTCATATTTATATTGGAATAACCCATTTTATGTTGGAAATATTCATTTTTTCATTGGAAAAACCCATATTTATATTGGAAAAACCCATTTTATGTTGGAAATATTCATTTTTTCATGGGAAAACCCCATAAAAATCGTGGAAAAACCCAAGATACGTTGGAATTATGCATAATTATTGTGGAATAACCATTATTAAGTTGGAAATATACATTATTTCATTGGAAAAACCCAAGATACGTTGGAAATATGCATAATTATTGAGAAAAACCCATATTTATATTGGAAAAACCCATTTAATGTTGGAAATATGCATTTTTCATTGGAATAACCCATAAAAATCGTGGAAAAACCCAAGATACGTTGGAAATATGCATAACTATTGAGGAAAAACCAATATTTATATTTGAAAAACCCATTTTAGTTGGAAAACCTATAATTTTATTGCAAAATTCCTTGTTTATGTTGGAAATATTCATTTGTTCATTGGAAAAACCCATAACAATCGTGGAAAAACCCAAGATACGTTGGAAATATGCATAATTATTGTAGAATAACCATTATTAAGTTTGAAATATACATTATTTCATTGGAAAAACCCATATTTTTATTGTAAAATCCCATTTTAAGTTGGAAATATACATTTTTGCATTTGAAAAACCCATAAAAATTGTGGAAAAGCACAAGATACGTTGGAAATATGCATAATTATTGTGGAAAAACCAATATTTATACTTGAAAAACCCATTTAATGTTGGAAATATGCATTTTTCATTGAAATAACCCATAAAATTCGTGGAAAAACCATTATTAAGTTTGAAATATACATTATTTCATTGGAAAATCCCAAGATACGTTAGAAATATACATAATTATTGGAAAAACCAATATTTATACTTGAAAAACCCATTTAATGTTGGAAATATGCATTTTTCATTGAAATAACCCATAAAATTCGTGGAAAAACCATTATTAAGTTTGAAATATACATTATTTCATTGGAAAAACTCATATTTATATTGGAATAACCCATTTTATGTTGGAAATATTCATTTTTTCATTGGAAAAACCCAAGATACGTTGGAAATATGCATAATTATTGAGGAAAAACCAATATTTATACTTGAAAAACCAATTTAATGTTGGAAATATGCATTTTTCATTGAAATAACCCAAAAAATTCGTGGAAAAACCAATATTAAGTTTGAAATATTCATTATTTCATTGGAAAAACTCATATTTATATTGGAATAACCCATTTTATGTTGGAAATATTCATTTTTTCATTGGAAAAACCCATATTTATATTGGAAAAACCCATTTTATGTTGAAAATATTCATTTTTTCATTGGAAAAACCCATATTATTATTGTAAAATCCCATTTTAAGTTGGAAATATACATTTTTCATTTGAAAAACCCATAAAATTCGTGGAAAAACCATTATTAAGTTGGAAATATTCATTTTTTCATTGGAAAACCCCATAAAAATCGTGGAAAATCCCAAGATACGTTGGGAATGTGCATAATTATTGAGGAAAAACCAATATTTATACTTGAAAAACCCATTTAATGTTGGAAATATGCATTTTTCATTGAAATAACCCAAAAAATTCGTGGAAAAACCAATATTAAGTTTGAAATATTCATTATTTCATTGGAAAAACTCATATTTATATTGGAATAACCCATTTTATGTTGAAAATATTCATTTTTTCATTGGAAAAACCCATATTTTTATTGTAAAATCCCATTTTAAGTTGGAAATATACATTTTTGCATTTGAAAAACCCATAAAAATTGTGGAAAAGCACAAGATACGTTGGAAATATGCATAATTATTGTGGAAAAACCATTATTAAGTTGGAAATATACATTATTTCAATGGAAAAACCTATATTTATATTGGAAAAACCCATTTTATGTTGGAAATATACATTTTTTCATTGGAAAAATCCATAAAAATCGTGGAAAAACCCAAGATACGTTGGAAATATGCATAATTATTGTGGAAAAACCATTATTAAGTTGGAAATATACATTATTTCAATGGAAAAACCCATATTTATATTGGAAAAACACATTTTATGTTGGAAATATTCATTTTTTCATTTGAAAAACCGATAAAATTCGTGGAAAAACCAATATTAAGTTTGAAATATACATTATTTCATTGGAAAAACTCATATTTATATTGGAATAACCCATTTTATGTCGGAAATATTCATTTTTTCATTGCAAAAACCCATAAAAATCGTGGAAAAACCCAAGATACGTTGGAAATATGCATAATTATTGTGGAATAACCATTATTAAGTTTGAAATATACATTATTTCATTGGAAAAACCCATATTTTTATTGTAAAATCCCATTTTAAGTTGGAAATATACATTTTTGCATTGGAAAATCCCAAGATACGTTAGAAATATACATAATTATTGGAAAAACCAATATTTATACTTGAAAAACCCATTTAATGTTGGAAATATGCATTTTTCATTGAAATAACCCATAAAATTCGTGGAAAAACCATTATTTAGTTTGAAATATACATTATTTCATTGGAAAAACTCATATTTATATTGGAATAACCCATTTTATGTTGGAAATATTCATTTTTTCATTGGAAAAACCCAAGATACGTTGGAAATATGCATAATTATTGAGGAAAAACCAATATTTATACTTGAAAAACCCATTTAATGTTGGAAATATGCATTTTTCATTGAAATAACCCAAAAAATTCGTGGAAAAACCAATATTAAGTTTGAAATATTCATTATTTCATTGGAAAAACTCATATTTATATTGGAATAACCCATTTTATGTTGGAAATATTCATTTTTTCATTGGAAAAACCCATATTTATATTGGAAAAACCCATTTTATGTTGGAAATATTCATTTTTTCATTGGAATAACCCAAAAAAATCGTGGAAAAACCCAAGATACGTTGGAAATATGCATAATTATTGTGGAATAACCATTATTATGTTTGAAATATACATTATTTCATTGGAAAAACCCATATTATTATTGTAAAATCCCATTTTAAGTTGGAAATATACATTTTTGCATTGGAAAAACCCAAGATACGTTGGAAATATGCATAATTATTGGAAAAACCCATATTTATATTGGAAAAACCCATTTTATGTTGGAAATATGCATTTTTCATTGGAATAACCCATATTTATATTGGAAAAACCCATTTAATGTTGGAAATATGCATTTTTCATTGGAATAACCCATATTTATATTGGAAAAACCCATTTTATGTTGGAAATATACATTTTTGCATTGGAAAAACACATAAAAATCGTGAAACCCAAGATACGTTGGAAATATGCATAATTATTGAGGAAAAACCAATATTTATACTTGAAAAAGTCATTTAATGTTGGAAATATGCATTTTTCATTGAAATAACCCATAAAATTCGTGGAAAAACCATTATTAAGTTTGAAATATACATTATTTCATTGGAAAATCCCAAGATACGTTAGAAATATACATAATTATTGGAAAAACCAATATTTATACTTGAAAAACCCATTTAATGTTGGAAATATGCATTTTTCATTGAAATAACCCATAAAATTCGTGGAAAAACCATTATTAAGTTTGAAATATACATTATTTCATTGGAAAAACTCATATTTATATTGGAATAACCCATTTTATGTTGGAAATATTCATTTTTTCATTGGAAAAACCCAAGATACGTTGGAAATATGCATAATTATTGAGGAAAAACCAATATTTATACTTGAAAAACCCATTTAATGTTGGAAATATGCATTTTTCATTGAAATAACCCAAAAAATTCGTGGAAAAACCAATATTAAGTTTGAAATATTCATTATTTCATTGGAAAAACTCATATTTATATTGGAATAACCCATTTTATGTTGGAAATATTCATTTTTTCATTGGAAAAACCCATATTTATATTGGAAAAACCCATTTTATGTTGAAAATATTCATTTTTTCATTGGAAAAACCCATATTATTATTGTAAAATCCCATTTTAAGTTGGAAATATACATTTTTCATTTGAAAAACCCATAAAATTCGTGGAAAAACCATTATTAAGTTGGAAATATTCATTTTTT
The DNA here is from genome assembly GCA_036289425.1 of Rhopalosiphum nymphaeae. NCBI lineage: Eukaryota > Metazoa > Arthropoda > Insecta > Hemiptera > Aphididae > Rhopalosiphum > Rhopalosiphum nymphaeae. The sequence goes on along the minus strand of JAZAQC010000006.1, from coordinate 5,457,514 downwards.
CATTGGAAAACCCCATAAAAATCGTGGAAAATCCCAAGATACGTTGGGAATGTGCATAATTATTGAGGAAAAACCAATATTTATACTTGAAAAACCCATTTAATGTTGGAAATATGCATTTTTCATTGAAATAACCCAAAAAATTCGTGGAAAAACCAATATTAAGTTTGAAATATTCATTATTTCATTGGAAAAACTCATATTTATATTGGAATAACCCATTTTATGTTGAAAATATTCATTTTTTCATTGGAAAAACCCATATTTTTATTGTAAAATCCCATTTTAAGTTGGAAATATACATTTTTGCATTTGAAAAACCCATAAAAATTGTGGAAAAGCACAAGATACGTTGGAAATATGCATAATTATTGTGGAAAAACCATTATTAAGTTGGAAATATACATTATTTCAATGGAAAAACCTATATTTATATTGGAAAAACCCATTTTATGTTGGAAATATACATTTTTTCATTGGAAAAATCCATATTTATATTGGAAAAACCCATTTTATGTTGAAAATATTCATTTTTTCATTGGAAAAACCCATATTATTATTGTAAAATCCCATTTTAAGTTGGAAATATACATTTTTCATTTGAAAAACCCATAAAATTCGTGGAAAAACCATTATTAAGTTGGAAATATTCATTTTTTCATTGGAAAACCCCATAAAAATCGTGGAAAATCCCAAGATACGTTGGGAATGTGCATAATTATTGAGGAAAAACCAATATTTATACTTGAAAAACCCATTTAATGTTGGAAATATGCATTTTTCATTGAAATAACCCAAAAAATTCGTGGAAAAACCAATATTAAGTTTGAAATATTCATTATTTCATTGGAAAAACTCATATTTATATTGGAATAACCCATTTTATGTTGAAAATATTCATTTTTTCATTGGAAAAACCCATATTTTTATTGTAAAATCCCATTTTAAGTTGGAAATATACATTTTTTCATTTGAAAAACCCATAAAAATTGTGGAAAAGCACAAGATACGTTGGAAATATGCATAATTATTGTGGAAAAACCATTATTAAGTTGGAAATATACATTATTTCAATGGAAAAACCTATATTTATATTGGAAAAACCCATTTTATGTTGGAAATATACATTTTTTCATTGGAAAAATCCATAAAAATCGTGGAAAAACCCAAGATACGTTGGAAATATGCATAATTATTGTGGAAAAACCATTATTAAGTTGGAAATATACATTATTTCAATGGAAAAACCCATATTTATATTGGAAAAACACATTTTATGTTGGAAATATTCATTTTTTCATTTGAAAAACCGATAAAATTCGTGGAAAAACCAATATTAAGTTTGAAATATACATTATTTCATTGGAAAAACTCATATTTATATTGGAATAACCCATTTTATGTCGGAAATATTCATTTTTTCATTGCAAAAACCCATAAAAATCGTGGAAAAACCCAAGATACGTTGGAAATATGCATAATTATTGTGGAATAACCATTATTAAGTTTGAAATATACATTATTTCATTGGAAAAACCCATATTTTTATTGTAAAATCCCATTTTAAGTTGGAAATATACATTTTTGCATTGGAAAATCCCAAGATACGTTAGAAATATACATAATTATTGGAAAAACCAATATTTATACTTGAAAAACCCATTTAATGTTGGAAATATGCATTTTTCATTGAAATAACCCATAAAATTCGTGGAAAAACCATTATTAAGTTTGAAATATACATTATTTCATTGGAAAAACTCATATTTATATTGGAATAACCCATTTTATGTTGGAAATATTCATTTTTTCATTGGAAAAACCCAAGATACGTTGGAAATATGCATAATTATTGAGGAAAAACCAATATTTATACTTGAAAAACCCATTTAATGTTGGAAATATGCATTTTTCATTGAAATAACCCAAAAAATTCGTGGAAAAACCAATATTAAGTTTGAAATATTCATTATTTCATTGGAAAAACTCATATTTATATTGGAATAACCCATTTTATGTTGGAAATATTCATTTTTTCATTGGAAAAACCCATATTTATATTGGAAAAACCCATTTTATGTTGGAAATATTCATTTTTTCATTGGAATAACCCAAAAAAATCGTGGAAAAACCCAAGATACGTTGGAAATATGCATAATTATTGTGGAATAACCATTATTATGTTTGAAATATACATTATTTCATTGGAAAAACCCATATTATTATTGTAAAATCCCATTTTAAGTTGGAAATATACATTTTTGCATTGGAAAAACCCAAGATACGTTGGAAATATGCATAATTATTGGAAAAACCCATATTTATATTGGAAAAACCCATTTTATGTTGGAAATATGCATTTTTCATTGGAATAACCCATATTTATATTGGAAAAACCCATTTAATGTTGGAAATATGCATTTTTCATTGGAATAACCCATATTTATATTGGAAAAACCCATTTTATGTTGGAAATATACATTTTTGCATTGGAAAAACACATAAAAATCGTGAAACCCAAGATACGTTGGAAATATGCATAATTATTGAGGAAAAACCAATATTTATACTTGAAAAAGTCATTTAATGTTGGAAATATGCATTTTTCATTGAAATAACCCATAAAATTCGTGGAAAAACCATTATTAAGTTTGAAATATACATTATTTCATTGGAAAATCCCAAGATACGTTAGAAATATACATAATTATTGGAAAAACCAATATTTATACTTGAAAAACCCATTTAATGTTGGAAATATGCATTTTTCATTGAAATAACCCATAAAATTCGTGGAAAAACCATTATTAAGTTTGAAATATACATTATTTCATTGGAAAAACTCATATTTATATTGGAATAACCCATTTTATGTTGGAAATATTCATTTTTTCATTGGAAAAACCCAAGATACGTTGGAAATATGCATAATTATTGAGGAAAAACCAATATTTATACTTGAAAAACCCATTTAATGTTGGAAATATGCATTTTTCATTGAAATAACCCAAAAAATTCGTGGAAAAACCAATATTAAGTTTGAAATATTCATTATTTCATTGGAAAAACTCATATTTATATTGGAATAACCCATTTTATGTTGGAAATATTCATTTTTTCATTGGAAAAACCCATATTTATATTGGAAAAACCCATTTTATGTTGAAAATATTCATTTTTTCATTGGAAAAACCCATATTATTATTGTAAAATCCCATTTTAAGTTGGAAATATACATTTTTCATTTGAAAAACCCATAAAATTCGTGGAAAAACCATTATTAAGTTGGAAATATTCATTTTTTCATTGGAAAACCCCATAAAAATCGTGGAAAATCCCAAGATACGTTGCGAATGTGCATAATTATTGAGGAAAAAAAAATATTTATACTTGAAAAACCCATTTAATGTTGGAAATATGCATTTTTCATTGAAATAACCCAAAAAATTCGTGGAAAAACCAATATTAAGTTTGAAATATTCATTATTTCATTGGAAAAACTCATATTTATATTGGAATAACCCATTTTATGTTGAAAATATTCATTTTTTCATTGGAAAAACCCATATTTTTATTGTAAAATCCCATTTTAAGTTGGAAATATACATTTTTGCATTTGAAAAACCCATAAAAATTGTGGAAAAGCACAAGATACGTTGGAAATATGCATAATTATTGTGGAAAAACCATTATTAAGTTGGAAATATACATTATTTCAATGGAAAAACCTATATTTATATTGGAAAAACCCATTTTATGTTGGAAATATACATTTTTTCATTGGAAAAATCCATAAAAATCGTGGAAAAACCCAAGATACGTTGGAAATATGCATAATTATTGTGGAAAAACCATTATTAAGTTGGAAATATACATTATTTCAATGGAAAAACCCATATTTATATTGGAAAAACACATTTTATGTTGGAAATATTCATTTTTTCATTTGAAAAACCGATAAAATTCGTGGAAAAACCAATATTAAGTTTGAAATATACATTATTTCATTGGAAAAACTCATATTTATATTGGAATAACCCATTTTATGTCGGAAATATTCATTTTTTCATTGCAAAAACCCATAAAAATCGTGGAAAAACCCAAGATACGTTGGAAATATGCATAATTATTGTGGAATAACCATTATTAAGTTTGAAATATACATTATTTCATTGGAAAAACCCATATTTTTATTGTAAAATCCCATTTTAAGTTGGAAATATACATTTTTGCATTGGAAAATCCCAAGATACGTTAGAAATATACATAATTATTGGAAAAACCAATATTTATACTTGAAAAACCCATTTAATGTTGGAAATATGCATTTTTCATTGAAATAACCCATAAAATTCGTGGAAAAACCATTATTAAGTTTGAAATATACATTATTTCATTGGAAAAACTCATATTTATATTGGAATAACCCATTTTATGTTGGAAATATTCATTTTTTCATTGGAAAAACCCAAGATACGTTGGAAATATGCATAATTATTGAGGAAAAACCAATATTTATACTTGAAAAACCCATTTAATGTTGGAAATATGCATTTTTCATTGAAATAACCCAAAAAATTCGTGGAAAAACCAATATTAAGTTTGAAATATTCATTATTTCATTGGAAAAACTCATATTTATATTGGAATAACCCATTTTATGTTGGAAATATTCATTTTTTCATTGGAAAAACCCATATTTATATTGGAAAAACCCATTTTATGTTGGAAATATTCATTTTTTCATTGGAATAACCCAAAAAAATCGTGGAAAAACCCAAGATACGTTGGAAATATGCATAATTATTGTGGAATAACCATTATTATGTTTGAAATATACATTATTTCATTGGAAAAACCCATATTATTATTGTAAAATCCCATTTTAAGTTGGAAATATACATTTTTGCATTGGAAAAACCCAAGATACGTTGGAAATATGCATAATTATTGGAAAAACCCATATTTATATTGGAAAAACCCATTTAATGTTGGAAATATGCATTTTTCATTGGAATAACCCATATTTATATTGGAAAAACCCATTTAATGTTGGAAATATGCATTTTTCATTGGAATAACCCATATTTATATTGGAAAAACCCATTTTATGTTGGAAATATACATTTTTGCATTGGAAAAACACATAAAAATCGTGAAACCCAAGATACGTTGGAAATATGCATAATTATTGAGGAAAAACAAATATTTATACTTGAAAAAGTCATTTAATGTTGGAAATATGCATTTTTCATTGAAATAACCCATAAAATTCGTGGAAAAACCATTATTAAGTTTGAAATATTCATTATTTCATTGGAAAAACTCATATTTATATTGGAATAACCCATTTTATGTTGGAAATATTCATTTTTTCATTGGAAAAACCCATATTTATATTGGAAAAACCCATTTTATGTTGAAAATATTCATTTTTTCATTGGAAAAACCCATATTATTATTGTAAAATCCCATTTTAAGTTGGAAATATACATTTTTCATTTGAAAAACCCATAAAATTCGTGGAAAAACCATTATTAAGTTGGAAATATTCATTTTTTCATTGGAAAACCCCATAAAAATCGTGGAAAATCCCAAGATACGTTGCGAATGTGCATAATTATTGAGGAAAAAAAAATATTTATACTTGAAAAACCCATTTAATGTTGGAAATATGCATTTTTCATTGAAATAACCCAAAAAATTCGTGGAAAAACCAATATTAAGTTTGAAATATTCATTATTTCATTGGAAAAACTCATATTTATATTGGAATAACCCATTTTATGTTGAAAATATTCATTTTTTCATTGGAAAAACCCATATTTTTATTGTAAAATCCCATTTTAAGTTGGAAATATACATTTTTGCATTTGAAAAACCCATAAAAATTGTGGAAAAGCACAAGATACGTTGGAAATATGCATAATTATTGTGGAAAAACCATTATTAAGTTGGAAATATACATTATTTCAATGGAAAAACCTATATTTATATTGGAAAAACCCATTTTATGTTGGAAATATACATTTTTTCATTGGAAAAATCCATAAAAATCGTGGAAAAACCCAAGATACGTTGGAAATATGCATAATTATTGTGGAAAAACCATTATTAAGTTGGAAATATACATTATTTCAATGGAAAAACCCATATTTATATTGGAAAAACACATTTTATGTTGGAAATATTCATTTTTTCATTTGAAAAACCGATAAAATTCGTGGAAAAACCAATATTAAGTTTGAAATATACATTATTTCATTGGAAAAACTCATATTTATATTGGAATAACCCATTTTATGTCGGAAATATTCATTTTTTCATTGCAAAAACCCATAAAAATCGTGGAAAAACCCAAGATACGTTGGAAATATGCATAATTATTGTGGAATAACCATTATTAAGTTTGAAATATACATTATTTCATTGGAAAAACCCATATTTTTATTGTAAAATCCCATTTTAAGTTGGAAATATACATTTTTGCATTGGAAAATCCCAAGATACGTTAGAAATATACATAATTATTGGAAAAACCAATATTTATACTTGAAAAACCCATTTAATGTTGGAAATATGCATTTTTCATTGAAATAACCCATAAAATTCGTGGAAAAACCATTATTAAGTTTGAAATATACATTATTTCATTGGAAAAACTCATATTTATATTGGAATAACCCATTTTATGTTGGAAATATTCATTTTTTCATTGGAAAAACCCAAGATACGTTGGAAATATGCATAATTATTGAGGAAAAACCAATATTTATACTTGAAAAACCCATTTAATGTTGGAAATATGCATTTTTCATTGAAATAACCCAAAAAATTCGTGGAAAAACCAATATTAAGTTTGAAATATTCATTATTTCATTGGAAAAACTCATATTTATATTGGAATAACCCATTTTATGTTGGAAATATTCATTTTTTCATTGGAAAAACCCATATTTATATTGGAAAAACCCATTTTATGTTGGAAATATTCATTTTTTCATTGGAATAACCCAAAAAAATCGTGGAAAAACCCAAGATACGTTGGAAATATGCATAATTATTGTGGAATAACCATTATTATGTTTGAAATATACATTATTTCATTGGAAAAACCCATATTATTATTGTAAAATCCCATTTTAAGTTGGAAATATACATTTTTGCATTGGAAAAACCCAAGATACGTTGGAAATATGCATAATTATTGGAAAAACCCATATTTATATTGGAAAAACCCATTTAATGTTGGAAATATGCATTTTTCATTGGAATAACCCATATTTATATTGGAAAAACCCATTTAATGTTGGAAATATGCATTTTTCATTGGAATAACCCATATTTATATTGGAAAAACCCATTTTATGTTGGAAATATACATTTTTGCATTGGAAAAACACATAAAAATCGTGAAACCCAAGATACGTTGGAAATATGCATAATTATTGAGGAAAAACAAATATTTATACTTGAAAAAGTCATTTAATGTTGGAAATATGCATTTTTCATTGAAATAACCCATAAAATTCGTGGAAAAACCATTATTAAGTTTGAAATATACATTATTTCATTGGAAAAAGTCATATTTATATTGTAAAATCCCATTTTAAGTTGGAAATATACATTTTTTCATTGGAAAAATCCATATTTATATTGTAAAATCCCATTTTAAGTTGGAAATATACATTTTTTCATTGGAAAAACCCATAAAAATTATGGAAAAAAACAAGATACGTTGAAAATATGCATAATTATTATGGAAAAACCCATATTTATGTTGCAAAAACCCATATTATGTTTGAAATATGCATTTTTACATTGGAAAAACCCATAATTTTATTGCAAAACTCCTTGTTTAGTTGGAAATATTCATTTTTTCATTGGGAAACCCCACATTCATATTGGAAAAACCCATTTTAAGTTGGAAATATTCCATTTTTCATTGGACAAACCCATAAAAATAGTGGAAAAGACCAATATACGTTGGAAATATGCATAATTATTGTGGAAAAACCCATATTTATACTAGAAAAACCCATTTTAAGTTGGAAATATGCATTTTTCATTTGATAAACCCATAAAATTCGTGGAAAAACCATTATTAAGTTGGAAATATTCATTTTTTCATTGAAATAACCCAAAAAATTCGTGGAAAAACCAATATTAAGTTTGAAATATTCATTATTTCATTGGAAAAACTCATATTTATATTGGAATAACCCATTTTATGTTGGAAATATTCATTTTTTCATTGGAAAAACCCATATTTATATTGGAAAAACCCATTTTATGTTGGAAATATTCATTTTTTCATGGGAAAACCCCATAAAAATCGTGGAAAAACCCAAGATACGTTGGAATTATGCATAATTATTGTGGAATAACCATTATTAAGTTGGAAATATACATTATTTCATTGGAAAAACCCAAGATACGTTGGAAATATGCATAATTATTGTGGAAAAACCATTATTAAGTTGGAAATATACATTATTTCAATGGAAAAACCCATATTTATATTGGAAAAACACATTTTATGTTGGAAATTTTCATTTTTTCATTTGAAAAACCGATAAAATTCGTGGAAAAACCAATATTAAGTTTGAAATATACATTATTTCATTGGAAAAACTCATATTTATATTGGAATAACCCATTTTATGTCGGAAATATTCATTTTTTCATTGGAAAAACCCATAAAAATCGTGGAAAAACCCAAGATACGTTGGAAATATGCATAATTATTGTGGAATAACCATTATTAAGTTTGAAATATACATTATTTCATTGGAAAAACCCATATTTTTATTGTAAAATCCCATTTTAAGTTGGAAATATACATTTTTGCATTGGAAAATCCCAAGATACGTTAGAAATATACATAATTATTGGAAAAACCAATATTTATACTTGAAAAACCCATTTAATGTTGGAAATATGCATTTTTCATTGAAATAACCCATAAAATTCGTGGAAAAACCATTATTAAGTTTGAAATATACATTATTTCATTGGAAAAACTCATATTTATATTGGAATAACCCATTTTATGTTGAAAATATTCATTTTTTCATTGGAAAAACCCATATTTTTATTGTAAAATCCCATTTTAAGTTGGAAATATACATTTTTGCATTTGAAAAACCCATAAAAATTGTGGAAAAGCACAAGATACGTTGGAAATATGCATAATTATTGTGGAAAAACCATTATTAAGTTGGAAATATACATTATTTCAATGGAAAAACCTATATTTATATTGGAAAAACCCATTTTATGTTGGAAATATACATTTTTTCATTGGAAAAATCCATATTTATATTGGAAAAACCCATTTTATGTTGAAAATATTCATTTTTTCATTGGAAAAACCCATATTATTATTGTAAAATCCCATTTTAAGTTGGAAATATACATTTTTCATTTGAAAAACCCATAAAATTCGTGGAAAAACCAATATTAAGTTTGAAATATTCATTATTTCATTGGAAAAACTCATATTTATATTGGAATAACCCATTTTATGTTGAAAATATTCATTTTTTCATTGGAAAAACCCATATTTTTATTGTAAAATCCCATTTTAAGTTGGAAATATACATTTTTTCATTTGAAAAACCCATAAAAATTGTGGAAAAGCACAAGATACGTTGGAAATATGCATAATTATTGTGGAAAAACCATTATTAAGTTGGAAATATACATTATTTCAATGGAAAAACCTATATTTATATTGGAAAAACCCATTTTATGTTGGAAATATACATTTTTTCATTGGAAAAATCCATAAAAATCGTGGAAAAACCCAAGATACGTTGGAAATATGCATAATTATTGTGGAAAAACCATTATTAAGTTGGAAATATACATTATTTCAATGGAAAAACCCATATTTATATTGGAAAAACACATTTTATGTTGGAAATATTCATTTTTTCATTTGAAAAACCGATAAAATTCGTGGAAAAACCAATATTAAGTTTGAAATATACATTATTTCATTGGAAAAACTCATATTTATATTGGAATAACCCATTTTATGTCGGAAATATTCATTTTTTCATTGCAAAAACCCATAAAAATCGTGGAAAAACCCAAGATACGTTGGAAATATGCATAATTATTGTGGAATAACCATTATTAAGTTTGAAATATACATTATTTCATTGGAAAAACCCATATTTTTATTGTAAAATCCCATTTTAAGTTGGAAATATACATTTTTGCATTGGAAAATCCCAAGATACGTTAGAAATATACATAATTATTGGAAAAACCAATATTTATACTTGAAAAACCCATTTAATGTTGGAAATATGCATTTTTCATTGAAATAACCCATAAAATTCGTGGAAAAACCATTATTAAGTTTGAAATATACATTATTTCATTGGAAAAACTCATATTTATATTGGAATAACCCATTTTATGTTGGAAATATTCATTTTTTCATTGGAAAAACCCAAGATACGTTGGAAATATGCATAATTATTGAGGAAAAACCAATATTTATACTTGAAAAACCCATTTAATGTTGGAAATATGCATTTTTCATTGAAATAACCCAAAAAATTCGTGGAAAAACCAATATTAAGTTTGAAATATTCATTATTTCATTGGAAAAACTCATATTTATATTGGAATAACCCATTTTATGTTGGAAATATTCATTTTTTCATTGGAAAAACCCATATTTATATTGGAAAAACCCATTTTATGTTGGAAATATTCATTTTTTCATTGGAATAACCCAAAAAAATCGTGGAAAAACCCAAGATACGTTGGAAATATGCATAATTATTGTGGAATAACCATTATTATGTTTGAAATATACATTATTTCATTGGAAAAACCCATATTATTATTGTAAAATCCCATTTTAAGTTGGAAATATACATTTTTGCATTGGAAAAACCCAAGATACGTTGGAAATATGCATAATTATTGGAAAAACCCATATTTATATTGGAAAAACCCATTTTATGTTGGAAATATGCATTTTTCATTGGAATAACCCATATTTATATTGGAAAAACCCATTTTATGTTGGAAATATACATTTTTGCATTGGAAAAACACATAAAAATCGTGAAACCCAAGATACGTTGGAAATATGCATAATTATTGAGGAAAAACCAATATTTATACTTGAAAAAGTCATTTAATGTTGGAAATATGCATTTTTCATTGAAATAACCCATAAAATTCGTGGAAAAACCATTATTAAGTTTGAAATATACATTATTTCATTGGAAAATCCCAAGATACGTTAGAAATATACATAATTATTGAGGAAAAACCAATATTTATACTTGAAAAACCCATTTAATGTTGGAAATATGCATTTTTCATTGAAATAACCCAAAAAATTCGTGGAAAAACCAATATTAAGTTTGAAATATTCATTATTTCATTGGAAAAACTCATATTTATATTGGAATAACCCATTTTATGTTGGAAATATTCATTTTTTCATTGGAAAAACCCATATTTATATTGGAAAAACCCATTTTATGTTGGAAATATTCATTTTTTCATTGGAATAACCCAAAAAAATCGTGGAAAAACCCAAGATACGTTGGAAATATGCATAATTATTGTGGAATAACCATTATTATGTTTGAAATATACATTATTTCATTGGAAAAACCCATATTATTATTGTAAAATCCCATTTTAAGTTGGAAATATACATTTTTGCATTGGAAAAACCCAAGATACGTTGGAAATATGCATAATTATTGGAAAAACCCATATTTATATTGGAAAAACCCATTTTATGTTGGAAATATGCATTTTTCATTGGAATAACCCATATTTATATTGGAAAAACCCATTTTATGTTGGAAATATACATTTTTGCATTGGAAAAACACATAAAAATCGTGAAACCCAAGATACGTTGGAAATATGCATAATTATTGAGGAAAAACCAATATTTATACTTGAAAAAGTCATTTAATGTTGGAAATATGCATTTTTCATTGAAATAACCCATAAAATTCGTGGAAAAACCATTATTAAGTTTGAAATATACATTATTTCATTGGAAAAACTCATATTTATATTGGAATAACCCATTTTATGTTGGAAATATTCATTTTTTCATTGGAAAAACCCAAGATACGTTGGAAATATGCATAATTATTGAGGAAAAACCAATATTTATACTTGAAAAACCCATTTAATGTTGGAAATATGCATTTTTCATTGAAATAACCCAAAAAATTCGTGGAAAAACCAATATTAAGTTTGAAATATTCATTATTTCATTGGAAAAACTCATATTTATATTGGAATAACCCATTTTATGTTGGAAATATTCATTTTTTCATTGGAAAAACCCATATTTATATTGGAAAAACCCATTTTATGTTGAAAATATTCATTTTTTCATTGGAAAAACCCATATTATTATTGTAAAATCCCATTTTAAGTTGGAAATATACATTTTTCATTTGAAAAACCCATAAAATTCGTGGAAAAACCATTATTAAGTTGGAAATATTCATTTTTTCATTGGAAAACCCCATAAAAATCGTGGAAAATCCCAAGATACGTTGCGAATGTGCATAATTATTGAGGAAAAAAAAATATTTATACTTGAAAAACCCATTTAATGTTGGAAATATGCATTTTTCATTGAAATAACCCAAAAAATTCGTGGAAAAACCAATATTAAGTTTGAAATATTCATTATTTCATTGGAAAAACTCATATTTATATTGGAATAACCCATTTTATGTTGAAAATATTCATTTTTTCATTGGAAAAACCCATATTTTTATTGTAAAATCCCATTTTAAGTTGGAAATATACATTTTTGCATTTGAAAAACCCATAAAAATTGTGGAAAAGCACAAGATACGTTGGAAATATGCATAATTATTGTGGAAAAACCATTATTAAGTTGGAAATATACATTATTTCAATGGAAAAACCTATATTTATATTGGAAAAACCCATTTTATGTTGGAAATATACATTTTTTCATTGGAAAAATCCATAAAAATCGTGGAAAAACCCAAGATACGTTGGAAATATGCATAATTATTGTGGAAAAACCATTATTAAGTTGGAAATATACATTATTTCAATGGAAAAACCCATATTTATATTGGAAAAACACATTTTATGTTGGAAATATTCATTTTTTCATTTGAAAAACCGATAAAATTCGTGGAAAAACCAATATTAAGTTTGAAATATACATTATTTCATTGGAAAAACTCATATTTATATTGGAATAACCCATTTTATGTCGGAAATATTCATTTTTTCATTGCAAAAACCCATAAAAATCGTGGAAAAACCCAAGATACGTTGGAAATATGCATAATTATTGTGGAATAACCATTATTAAGTTTGAAATATACATTATTTCATTGGAAAAACCCATATTTTTATTGTAAAATCCCATTTTAAGTTGGAAATATACATTTTTGCATTGGAAAATCCCAAGATACGTTAGAAATATACATAATTATTGGAAAAACCAATATTTATACTTGAAAAACCCATTTAATGTTGGAAATATGCATTTTTCATTGAAATAACCCATAAAATTCGTGGAAAAACCATTATTAAGTTTGAAATATACATTATTTCATTGGAAAAACTCATATTTATATTGGAATAACCCATTTTATGTTGGAAATATTCATTTTTTCATTGGAAAAACCCAAGATACGTTGGAAATATGCATAATTATTGAGGAAAAACCAATATTTATACTTGAAAAACCCATTTAATGTTGGAAATATGCATTTTTCATTGAAATAACCCAAAAAATTCGTGGAAAAACCAATATTAAGTTTGAAATATTCATTATTTCATTGGAAAAACTCATATTTATATTGGAATAACCCATTTTATGTTGGAAATATTCATTTTTTCATTGGAAAAACCCATATTTATATTGGAAAAACCCATTTTATGTTGGAAATATTCATTTTTTCATTGGAATAACCCAAAAAAATCGTGGAAAAACCCAAGATACGTTGGAAATATGCATAATTATTGTGGAATAACCATTATTATGTTTGAAATATACATTATTTCATTGGAAAAACCCATATTATTATTGTAAAATCCCATTTTAAGTTGGAAATATACATTTTTGCATTGGAAAAACCCAAGATACGTTGGAAATATGCATAATTATTGGAAAAACCCATATTTATATTGGAAAAACCCATTTAATGTTGGAAATATGCATTTTTCATTGGAATAACCCATATTTATATTGGAAAAACCCATTTAATGTTGGAAATATGCATTTTTCATTGGAATAACCCATATTTATATTGGAAAAACCCATTTTATGTTGGAAATATACATTTTTGCATTGGAAAAACACATAAAAATCGTGAAACCCAAGATACGTTGGAAATATGCATAATTATTGAGGAAAAACAAATATTTATACTTGAAAAAGTCATTTAATGTTGGAAATATGCATTTTTCATTGAAATAACCCATAAAATTCGTGGAAAAACCATTATTAAGTTTGAAATATACATTATTTCATTGGAAAAAGTCATATTTATATTGTAAAATCCCATTTTAAGTTGGAAATATACATTTTTTCATTGGAAAAATCCATATTTATATTGTAAAATCCCATTTTAAGTTGGAAATATACATTTTTTCATTGGAAAAACCCATAAAAATTATGGAAAAAAACAAGATACGTTGAAAATATGCATAATTATTATGGAAAAACCCATATTTATGTTGCAAAAACCCATATTATGTTTGAAATATGCATTTTTACATTGGAAAAACCCATAATTTTATTGCAAAACTCCTTGTTTAGTTGGAAATATTCATTTTTTCATTGGGAAACCCCACATTCATATTGGAAAAACCCATTTTAAGTTGGAAATATTCCATTTTTCATTGGACAAACCCATAAAAATAGTGGAAAAGACCAATATACGTTGGAAATATGCATAATTATTGTGGAAAAACCCATATTTATACTAGAAAAACCCATTTTAAGTTGGAAATATGCATTTTTCATTTGATAAACCCATAAAATTCGTGGAAAAACCATTATTAAGTTGGAAATATTCATTTTTTCATTGAAATAACCCAAAAAATTCGTGGAAAAACCAATATTAAGTTTGAAATATTCATTATTTCATTGGAAAAACTCATATTTATATTGGAATAACCCATTTTATGTTGGAAATATTCATTTTTTCATTGGAAAAACCCATATTTATATTGGAAAAACCCATTTTATGTTGGAAATATTCATTTTTTCATGGGAAAACCCCATAAAAATCGTGGAAAAACCCAAGATACGTTGGAATTATGCATAATTATTGTGGAATAACCATTATTAAGTTGGAAATATACATTATTTCATTGGAAAAACCCAAGATACGTTGGAAATATGCATAATTATTGTGGAAAAACCATTATTAAGTTGGAAATATACATTATTTCAATGGAAAAACCCATATTTATATTGGAAAAACACATTTTATGTTGGAAATTTTCATTTTTTCATTTGAAAAACCGATAAAATTCGTGGAAAAACCAATATTAAGTTTGAAATATACATTATTTCATTGGAAAAACTCATATTTATATTGGAATAACCCATTTTATGTCGGAAATATTCATTATTTCATTGGAAAAACTCATATTTATATTGGAATAACCCATTTTATGTTGGAAATATTCATTTTTTCATTGGAAAAACCCAAGATACGTTGGAAATATGCATAATTATTGAGGAAAAACCATTATTAAGTTGGAAATATACATTATTTCAATGGAAAAACCCATATTTTTATTGTAAAATCCCATTTTAAGTTGGAAATATACATTTTTTCATTGGAAAAATCCATAAAAATCGTGGAAAAACCCAAGATACGTTGGAAATATGCATAATTATTGTGGAAAAACCATTATTAAGTTGGAAATATACATTATTTCAATGGAAAAACCCATATTTATATTGGAAAAACACATTTTATGTTGGAAATATTCATTTTTTCATTTGAAAAACCGATAAAATTCGTGGAAAAACCAATATTAAGTTTGAAATATACATTATTTCATTGGAAAAACTCATATTTATATTGGAATAACCCATTTTATGTCGGAAATATTCATTTTTTCATTGCAAAAACCCATAAAAATCGTGGAAAAACCCAAGATACGTTGGAAATATGCATAATTATTGTGGAATAACCATTATTAAGTTTGAAATATACATTATTTCATTGGAAAAACCCATATTTTTATTGTAAAATCCCATTTTAAGTTGGAAATATACATTTTTGCATTGGAAAATCCCAAGATACGTTAGAAATATACATAATTATTGGAAAAACCAATATTTATACTTGAAAAACCCATTTAATGTTGGAAATATGCATTTTTCATTGAAATAACCCATAAAATTCGTGGAAAAACCATTATTAAGTTTGAAATATACATTATTTCATTGGAAAAACTCATATTTATATTGGAATAACCCATTTTATGTTGGAAATATTCATTTTTTCATTGGAAAAACCCAAGATACGTTGGAAATATGCATAATTATTGAGGAAAAACCAATATTTATACTTGAAAAACCCATTTAATGTTGGAAATATGCATTTTTCATTGAAATAACCCAAAAAATTCGTGGAAAAACCAATATTAAGTTTGAAATATTCATTATTTCATTGGAAAAACTCATATTTATATTGGAATAACCCATTTTATGTTGGAAATATTCATTTTTTCATTGGAAAAACCCATATTTATATTGGAAAAACCCATTTTATGTTGGAAATATTCATTTTTTCATTGGAATAACCCAAAAAAATCGTGGAAAAACCCAAGATACGTTGGAAATATGCATAATTATTGTGGAATAACCATTATTATGTTTGAAATATACATTATTTCATTGGAAAAACCCATATTATTATTGTAAAATCCCATTTTAAGTTGGAAATATACATTTTTGCATTGGAAAAACCCAAGATACGTTGGAAATATGCATAATTATTGGAAAAACCCATATTTATATTGGAAAAACCCATTTAATGTTGGAAATATGCATTTTTCATTGGAATAACCCATATTTATATTGGAAAAACCCATTTAATGTTGGAAATATGCATTTTTCATTGGAATAACCCATATTTATATTGGAAAAACCCATTTTATGTTGGAAATATACATTTTTGCATTGGAAAAACACATAAAAATCGTGAAACCCAAGATACGTTGGAAATATGCATAATTATTGAGGAAAAACAAATATTTATACTTGAAAAAGTCATTTAATGTTGGAAATATGCATTTTTCATTGAAATAACCCATAAAATTCGTGGAAAAACCATTATTAAGTTTGAAATATACATTATTTCATTGGAAAAAGTCATATTTATATTGTAAAATCCCATTTTAAGTTGGAAATATACATTTTTTCATTGGAAAAATCCATATTTATATTGTAAAATCCCATTTTAAGTTGGAAATATACATTTTTTCATTGGAAAAACCCATAAAAATTATGGAAAAAAACAAGATACGTTGAAAATATGCATAATTATTATGGAAAAACCCATATTTATGTTGCAAAAACCCATATTATGTTTGAAATATGCATTTTTACATTGGAAAAACCCATAATTTTATTGCAAAACTCCTTGTTTAGTTGGAAATATTCATTTTTTCATTGGGAAACCCCACATTCATATTGGAAAAACCCATTTTAAGTTGGAAATATTCCATTTTTCATTGGACAAACCCATAAAAATAGTGGAAAAGACCAATATACGTTGGAAATATGCATAATTATTGTGGAAAAACCCATATTTATACTAGAAAAACCCATTTTAAGTTGGAAATATGCATTTTTCATTTGATAAACCCATAACATTCGTGGAAAAACCATTATTAAGTTGGAAATATTCATTTTTTCATTGAAATAACCCAAAAAATTCGTGGAAAAACCAATATTAAGTTTGAAATATTCATTATTTCATTGGAAAAACTCATATTTATATTGGAATAACCCATTTTATGTTGGAAATATTCATTTTTTCATTGGAAAAACCCATATTTATATTGGAAAAACCCATTTTATGTTGGAAATATTCATTTTTTCATGGGAAAACCCCATAAAAATCGTGGAAAAACCCAAGATACGTTGGAATTATGCATAATTATTGTGGAATAACCATTATTAAGTTGGAAATATACATTATTTCATTGGAAAAACCCAAGATACGTTGGAAATATGCATAATTATTGTGGAAAAACCATTATTAAGTTGGAAATATACATTATTTCAATGGAAAAACCCATATTTATATTGGAAAAACACATTTTATGTTGGAAATTTTCATTTTTTCATTTGAAAAACCGATAAAATTCGTGGAAAAACCAATATTAAGTTTGAAATATACATTATTTCATTGGAAAAACTCATATTTATATTGGAATAACCCATTTTATGTCGGAAATATTCATTATTTCATTGGAAAAACTCATATTTATATTGGAATAACCCATTTTATGTTGGAAATATTCATTTTTTCATTGGAAAAACCCAAGATACGTTGGAAATATGCATAATTATTGAGGAAAAACCATTATTAAGTTGGAAATATACATTATTTCAATGGAAAAACCCATATTTATATTGGAAAAACACATTTTATGTTGGAAATATTCATTTTTTCATTTGAAAAACCGATAAAATTCGTGGAAAAACCAATATTAAGTTTGAAATATACATTATTTCATTGGAAAAACTCATATTTATATTGGAATAACCCATTTTATGTCGGAAATATTCATTTTTTCATTGCAAAAACCCATAAAAATCGTGGAAAAACCCAAGATACGTTGGAAATATGCATAATTATTGTGGAATAACCATTATTAAGTTTGAAATATACATTATTTCATTGGAAAAACCCATATTTTTATTGTAAAATCCCATTTTAAGTTGGAAATATACATTTTTGCATTGGAAAATCCCAAGATACGTTAGAAATATACATAATTATTGGAAAAACCAATATTTATACTTGAAAAACCCATTTAATGTTGGAAATATGCATTTTTCATTGAAATAACCCATAAAATTCGTGGAAAAACCATTATTAAGTTTGAAATATACATTATTTCATTGGAAAAACTCATATTTATATTGGAATAACCCATTTTATGTTGGAAATATTCATTTTTTCATTGGAAAAACCCAAGATACGTTGGAAATATGCATAATTATTGAGGAAAAACCAATATTTATACTTGAAAAACCCATTTAATGTTGGAAATATGCATTTTTCATTGAAATAACCCAAAAAATTCGTGGAAAAACCAATATTAAGTTTGAAATATTCATTATTTCATTGGAAAAACTCATATTTATATTGGAATAACCCATTTTATGTTGGAAATATTCATTTTTTCATTGGAAAAACCCATATTTATATTGGAAAAACCCATTTTATGTTGGAAATATTCATTTTTTCATTGGAATAACCCAAAAAAATCGTGGAAAAACCCAAGATACGTTGGAAATATGCATAATTATTGTGGAATAACCATTATTATGTTTGAAATATACATTATTTCATTGGAAAAACCCATATTATTATTGTAAAATCCCATTTTAAGTTGGAAATATACATTTTTGCATTGGAAAAACCCAAGATACGTTGGAAATATGCATAATTATTGGAAAAACCCATATTTATATTGGAAAAACCCATTTAATGTTGGAAATATGCATTTTTCATTGGAATAACCCATATTTATATTGGAAAAAGTCATTTAATGTTGGAAATATGCATTTTTCATTGAAATAACCCATAAAATTCGTGGAAAAACCATTATTAAGTTTGAAATATACATTATTTCATTGGAAAATCCCAAGATACGTTAGAAATATACATAATTATTGAGGAAAAACAAATATTTATACTTGAAAAAGTCATTTAATGTTGGAAATATGCATTTTTCATTGAAATAACCCATAAAATTCGTGGAAAAACCATTATTAAGTTTGAAATATACATTATTTCATTGGAAAAAGTCATATTTATATTGTAAAATCCCATTTTAAGTTGGAAATATACATTTTTTCATTGGAAAAATCCATATTTATATTGTAAAATCCCATTTTAAGTTGGAAATATACATTTTTTCATTGGAAAAACCCATAAAAATTATGGAAAAAAACAAGATACGTTGAAAATATGCATAATTATTATGGAAAAACCCATATTTATGTTGCAAAAACCCATATTATGTTTGAAATATGCATTTTTACATTGGAAAAACCCATAATTTTATTGCAAAACTCCTTGTTTAGTTGGAAATATTCATTTTTTCATTGGGAAACCCCACATTCATATTGGAAAAACCCATTTTAAGTTGGAAATATTCCATTTTTCATTGGACAAACCCATAAAAATAGTGGAAAAGACCAATATACGTTGGAAATATGCATAATTATTGTGGAAAAACCCATATTTATACTAGAAAAACCCATTTTAAGTTGGAAATATGCATTTTTCATTTGATAAACCCATAAAATTCGTGGAAAAACCATTATTAAGTTGGAAATATTCATTTTTTCATTGAAATAACCCAAAAAATTCGTGGAAAAACCAATATTAAGTTTGAAATATTCATTATTTCATTGGAAAAACTCATATTTATATTGGAATAACCCATTTTATGTTGGAAATATTCATTTTTTCATTGGAAAAACCCATATTTATATTGGAAAAACCCATTTTATGTTGGAAATATTCATTTTTTCATGGGAAAACCCCATAAAAATCGTGGAAAAACCCAAGATACGTTGGAATTATGCATAATTATTGTGGAATAACCATTATTAAGTTGGAAATATACATTATTTCATTGGAAAAACCCAAGATACGTTGGAAATATGCATAATTATTGTGGAAAAACCATTATTAAGTTGGAAATATACATTATTTCAATGGAAAAACCCATATTTATATTGGAAAAACACATTTTATGTTGGAAATTTTCATTTTTTCATTTGAAAAACCGATAAAATTCGTGGAAAAACCAATATTAAGTTTGAAATATACATTATTTCATTGGAAAAACTCATATTTATATTGGAATAACCCATTTTATGTCGGAAATATTCATTATTTCATTGGAAAAACTCATATTTATATTGGAATAACCCATTTTATGTTGGAAATATTCATTTTTTCATTGGAAAAACCCAAGATACGTTGGAAATATGCATAATTATTGAGGAAAAACCATTATTAAGTTGGAAATATACATTATTTCAATGGAAAAACCCATATTTATATTGGAAAAACACATTTTATGTTGGAAATATTCATTTTTTCATTTGAAAAACCGATAAAATTCGTGGAAAAACCAATATTAAGTTTGAAATATACATTATTTCATTGGAAAAACTCATATTTATATTGGAATAACCCATTTTATGTCGGAAATATTCATTTTTTCATTGCAAAAACCCATAAAAATCGTGGAAAAACCCAAGATACGTTGGAAATATGCATAATTATTGTGGAATAACCATTATTAAGTTTGAAATATACATTATTTCATTGGAAAAACCCATATTTTTATTGTAAAATCCCATTTTAAGTTGGAAATATACATTTTTGCATTGGAAAATCCCAAGATACGTTAGAAATATACATAATTATTGGAAAAACCAATATTTATACTTGAAAAACCCATTTAATGTTGGAAATATGCATTTTTCATTGAAATAACCCATAAAATTCGTGGAAAAACCATTATTAAGTTTGAAATATACATTATTTCATTGGAAAAACTCATATTTATATTGGAATAACCCATTTTATGTTGGAAATATTCATTTTTTCATTGGAAAAACCCAAGATACGTTGGAAATATGCATAATTATTGAGGAAAAACCAATATTTATACTTGAAAAACCCATTTAATGTTGGAAATATGCATTTTTCATTGAAATAACCCAAAAAATTCGTGGAAAAACCAATATTAAGTTTGAAATATTCATTATTTCATTGGAAAAACTCATATTTATATTGGAATAACCCATTTTATGTTGGAAATATTCATTTTTTCATTGGAAAAACCCATATTTATATTGGAAAAACCCATTTTATGTTGGAAATATTCATTTTTTCATTGGAATAACCCAAAAAAATCGTGGAAAAACCCAAGATACGTTGGAAATATGCATAATTATTGTGGAATAACCATTATTATGTTTGAAATATACATTATTTCATTGGAAAAACCCATATTATTATTGTAAAATCCCATTTTAAGTTGGAAATATACATTTTTGCATTGGAAAAACCCAAGATACGTTGGAAATATGCATAATTATTGGAAAAACCCATATTTATATTGGAAAAACCCATTTAATGTTGGAAATATGCATTTTTCATTGGAATAACCCATATTTATATTGGAAAAACCCATTTAATGTTGGAAATATGCATTTTTCATTGGAATAACCCATATTTATATTGGAAAAACCCATTTTATGTTGGAAATATACATTTTTGCATTGGAAAAACACATAAAAATCGTGAAACCCAAGATACGTTGGAAATATGCATAATTATTGAGGAAAAACAAATATTTATACTTGAAAAAGTCATTTAATGTTGGAAATATGCATTTTTCATTGAAATAACCCATAAAATTCGTGGAAAAACCATTATTAAGTTTGAAATATACATTATTTCATTGGAAAAAGTCATATTTATATTGTAAAATCCCATTTTAAGTTGGAAATATACATTTTTTCATTGGAAAAATCCATATTTATATTGTAAAATCCCATTTTAAGTTGGAAATATACATTTTTTCATTGGAAAAACCCATAAAAATTATGGAAAAAAACAAGATACGTTGAAAATATGCATAATTATTATGGAAAAACCCATATTTATGTTGCAAAAACCCATATTATGTTTGAAATATGCATTTTTACATTGGAAAAACCCATAATTTTATTGCAAAACTCCTTGTTTAGTTGGAAATATTCATTTTTTCATTGGGAAACCCCACATTCATATTGGAAAAACCCATTTTAAGTTGGAAATATTCCATTTTTCATTGGACAAACCCATAAAAATAGTGGAAAAGACCAATATACGTTGGAAATATGCATAATTATTGTGGAAAAACCCATATTTATACTAGAAAAACCCATTTTAAGTTGGAAATATGCATTTTTCATTTGATAAACCCATAAAATTCGTGGAAAAACCATTATTAAGTTGGAAATATTCATTTTTTCATTGAAATAACCCAAAAAATTCGTGGAAAAACCAATATTAAGTTTGAAATATTCATTATTTCATTGGAAAAACTCATATTTATATTGGAATAACCCATTTTATGTTGGAAATATTCATTTTTTCATTGGAAAAACCCATATTTATATTGGAAAAACCCATTTTATGTTGGAAATATTCATTTTTTCATGGGAAAACCCCATAAAAATCGTGGAAAAACCCAAGATACGTTGGAATTATGCATAATTATTGTGGAATAACCATTATTAAGTTGGAAATATACATTATTTCATTGGAAAAACCCAAGATACGTTGGAAATATGCATAATTATTGTGGAAAAACCATTATTAAGTTGGAAATATACATTATTTCAATGGAAAAACCCATATTTATATTGGAAAAACACATTTTATGTTGGAAATTTTCATTTTTTCATTTGAAAAACCGATAAAATTCGTGGAAAAACCAATATTAAGTTTGAAATATACATTATTTCATTGGAAAAACTCATATTTATATTGGAATAACCCATTTTATGTCGGAAATATTCATTATTTCATTGGAAAAACTCATATTTATATTGGAATAACCCATTTTATGTTGGAAATATTCATTTTTTCATTGGAAAAACCCAAGATACGTTGGAAATATGCATAATTATTGAGGAAAAACCATTATTAAGTTGGAAATATACATTATTTCAATGGAAAAACCCATATTTTTATTGTAAAATCCCATTTTAAGTTGGAAATATACATTTTTTCATTGGAAAAATCCATAAAAATCGTGGAAAAACCCAAGATACGTTGGAAATATGCATAATTATTGTGGAAAAACCATTATTAAGTTGGAAATATACATTATTTCAATGGAAAAACCCATATTTATATTGGAAAAACACATTTTATGTTGGAAATATTCATTTTTTCATTTGAAAAACCGATAAAATTCGTGGAAAAACCAATATTAAGTTTGAAATATACATTATTTCATTGGAAAAACTCATATTTATATTGGAATAACCCATTTTATGTCGGAAATATTCATTTTTTCATTGCAAAAACCCATAAAAATCGTGGAAAAACCCAAGATACGTTGGAAATATGCATAATTATTGTGGAATAACCATTATTAAGTTTGAAATATACATTATTTCATTGGAAAAACCCATATTTTTATTGTAAAATCCCATTTTAAGTTGGAAATATACATTTTTGCATTGGAAAATCCCAAGATACGTTAGAAATATACATAATTATTGGAAAAACCAATATTTATACTTGAAAAACCCATTTAATGTTGGAAATATGCATTTTTCATTGAAATAACCCATAAAATTCGTGGAAAAACCATTATTAAGTTTGAAATATACATTATTTCATTGGAAAAACTCATATTTATATTGGAATAACCCATTTTATGTTGGAAATATTCATTTTTTCATTGGAAAAACCCAAGATACGTTGGAAATATGCATAATTATTGAGGAAAAACCAATATTTATACTTGAAAAACCCATTTAATGTTGGAAATATGCATTTTTCATTGAAATAACCCAAAAAATTCGTGGAAAAACCAATATTAAGTTTGAAATATTCATTATTTCATTGGAAAAACTCATATTTATATTGGAATAACCCATTTTATGTTGGAAATATTCATTTTTTCATTGGAAAAACCCATATTTATATTGGAAAAACCCATTTTATGTTGGAAATATTCATTTTTTCATTGGAATAACCCAAAAAAATCGTGGAAAAACCCAAGATACGTTGGAAATATGCATAATTATTGTGGAATAACCATTATTATGTTTGAAATATACATTATTTCATTGGAAAAACCCATATTATTATTGTAAAATCCCATTTTAAGTTGGAAATATACATTTTTGCATTGGAAAAACCCAAGATACGTTGGAAATATGCATAATTATTGGAAAAACCCATATTTATATTGGAAAAACCCATTTAATGTTGGAAATATGCATTTTTCATTGGAATAACCCATATTTATATTGGAAAAACCCATTTAATGTTGGAAATATGCATTTTTCATTGGAATAACCCATATTTATATTGGAAAAACCCATTTTATGTTGGAAATATACATTTTTGCATTGGAAAAACACATAAAAATCGTGAAACCCAAGATACGTTGGAAATATGCATAATTATTGAGGAAAAACAAATATTTATACTTGAAAAAGTCATTTAATGTTGGAAATATGCATTTTTCATTGAAATAACCCATAAAATTCGTGGAAAAACCATTATTAAGTTTGAAATATACATTATTTCATTGGAAAAAGTCATATTTATATTGTAAAATCCCATTTTAAGTTGGAAATATACATTTTTTCATTGGAAAAATCCATATTTATATTGTAAAATCCCATTTTAAGTTGGAAATATACATTTTTTCATTGGAAAAACCCATAAAAATTATGGAAAAAAACAAGATACGTTGAAAATATGCATAATTATTATGGAAAAACCCATATTTATGTTGCAAAAACCCATATTATGTTTGAAATATGCATTTTTACATTGGAAAAACCCATAATTTTATTGCAAAACTCCTTGTTTAGTTGGAAATATTCATTTTTTCATTGGGAAACCCCACATTCATATTGGAAAAACCCATTTTAAGTTGGAAATATTCCATTTTTCATTGGACAAACCCATAAAAATAGTGGAAAAGACCAATATACGTTGGAAATATGCATAATTATTGTGGAAAAACCCATATTTATACTAGAAAAACCCATTTTAAGTTGGAAATATGCATTTTTCATTTGATAAACCCATAAAATTCGTGGAAAAACCATTATTAAGTTGGAAATATTCATTTTTTCATTGAAATAACCCAAAAAATTCGTGGAAAAACCAATATTAAGTTTGAAATATTCATTATTTCATTGGAAAAACTCATATTTATATTGGAATAACCCATTTTATGTTGGAAATATTCATTTTTTCATTGGAAAAACCCATATTTATATTGGAAAAACCCATTTTATGTTGGAAATATTCATTTTTTCATGGGAAAACCCCATAAAAATCGTGGAAAAACCCAAGATACGTTGGAATTATGCATAATTATTGTGGAATAACCATTATTAAGTTGGAAATATACATTATTTCATTGGAAAAACCCAAGATACGTTGGAAATATGCATAATTATTGTGGAAAAACCATTATTAAGTTGGAAATATACATTATTTCAATGGAAAAACCCATATTTATATTGGAAAAACACATTTTATGTTGGAAATTTTCATTTTTTCATTTGAAAAACCGATAAAATTCGTGGAAAAACCAATATTAAGTTTGAAATATACATTATTTCATTGGAAAAACTCATATTTATATTGGAATAACCCATTTTATGTCGGAAATATTCATTATTTCATTGGAAAAACTCATATTTATATTGGAATAACCCATTTTATGTTGGAAATATTCATTTTTTCATTGGAAAAACCCAAGATACGTTGGAAATATGCATAATTATTGAGGAAAAACCATTATTAAGTTGGAAATATACATTATTTCAATGGAAAAACCCATATTTATATTGGAAAAACACATTTTATGTTGGAAATATTCATTTTTTCATTTGAAAAACCGATAAAATTCGTGGAAAAACCAATATTAAGTTTGAAATATACATTATTTCATTGGAAAAACTCATATTTATATTGGAATAACCCATTTTATGTCGGAAATATTCATTTTTTCATTGCAAAAACCCATAAAAATCGTGGAAAAACCCAAGATACGTTGGAAATATGCATAATTATTGTGGAATAACCATTATTAAGTTTGAAATATACATTATTTCATTGGAAAAACCCATATTTTTATTGTAAAATCCCATTTTAAGTTGGAAATATACATTTTTGCATTGGAAAATCCCAAGATACGTTAGAAATATACATAATTATTGGAAAAACCAATATTTATACTTGAAAAACCCATTTAATGTTGGAAATATGCATTTTTCATTGAAATAACCCATAAAATTCGTGGAAAAACCATTATTAAGTTTGAAATATACATTATTTCATTGGAAAAACTCATATTTATATTGGAATAACCCATTTTATGTTGGAAATATTCATTTTTTCATTGGAAAAACCCAAGATACGTTGGAAATATGCATAATTATTGAGGAAAAACCAATATTTATACTTGAAAAACCCATTTAATGTTGGAAATATGCATTTTTCATTGAAATAACCCAAAAAATTCGTGGAAAAACCAATATTAAGTTTGAAATATTCATTATTTCATTGGAAAAACTCATATTTATATTGGAATAACCCATTTTATGTTGGAAATATTCATTTTTTCATTGGAAAAACCCATATTTATATTGGAAAAACCCATTTTATGTTGGAAATATTCATTTTTTCATTGGAATAACCCAAAAAAATCGTGGAAAAACCCAAGATACGTTGGAAATATGCATAATTATTGTGGAATAACCATTATTATGTTTGAAATATACATTATTTCATTGGAAAAACCCATATTATTATTGTAAAATCCCATTTTAAGTTGGAAATATACATTTTTGCATTGGAAAAACCCAAGATACGTTGGAAATATGCATAATTATTGGAAAAACCCATATTTATATTGGAAAAACCCATTTTATGTTGGAAATATGCATTTTTCATTGGAATAACCCATATTTATATTGGAAAAACCCATTTTATGTTGGAAATATACATTTTTGCATTGGAAAAACACATAAAAATCGTGAAACCCAAGATACGTTGGAAATATGCATAATTATTGAGGAAAAACCAATATTTATACTTGAAAAAGTCATTTAATGTTGGAAATATGCATTTTTCATTGAAATAACCCATAAAATTCGTGGAAAAACCATTATTAAGTTTGAAATATACATTATTTCATTGGAAAATCCCAAGATACGTTAGAAATATACATAATTATTGGAAAAACCAATATTTATACTTGAAAAACCCATTTAATGTTGGAAATATGCATTTTTCATTGAAATAACCCATAAAATTCGTGGAAAAACCATTATTAAGTTTGAAATATACATTATTTCATTGGAAAAACTCATATTTATATTGGAATAACCCATTTTATGTTGGAAATATTCATTTTTTCATTGGAAAAACCCAAGATACGTTGGAAATATGCATAATTATTGAGGAAAAACCAATATTTATACTTGAAAAACCCATTTAATGTTGGAAATATGCATTTTTCATTGGAAAAAGTCATATTTATATTGTAAAATCCCATTTTAAGTTGGAAATATACATTTTTTCATTGGAAAAATCCATATTTATATTGTAAAATCCCATTTTAAGTTGGAAATATACATTTTTTCATTGGAAAAACCCATAAAAATTATGGAAAAAAACAAGATACGTTGAAAATATGC
Source organism: Rhopalosiphum nymphaeae (assembly GCA_036289425.1). Taxonomy (NCBI): domain Eukaryota; kingdom Metazoa; phylum Arthropoda; class Insecta; order Hemiptera; family Aphididae; genus Rhopalosiphum; species Rhopalosiphum nymphaeae. The sequence continues at coordinate 5,428,773 of JAZAQC010000006.1, read as the reverse complement.
ATAATTATTATGGAAAAACCCATATTTATGTTGCAAAAACCCATATTATGTTTGAAATATGCATTTTTACATTGGAAAAACCCATAATTTTATTGCAAAACTCCTTGTTTAGTTGGAAATATTCATTTTTTCATTGGGAAACCCCACATTCATATTGGAAAAACCCATTTTAAGTTGGAAATATTCCATTTTTCATTGGACAAACCCATAAAAATAGTGGAAAAGACCAATATACGTTGGAAATATGCATAATTATTGTGGAAAAACCCATATTTATACTAGAAAAACCCATTTTAAGTTGGAAATATGCATTTTTCATTTGATAAACCCATAAAATTCGTGGAAAAACCATTATTAAGTTGGAAATATTCATTTTTTCATTGAAATAACCCAAAAAATTCGTGGAAAAACCAATATTAAGTTTGAAATATTCATTATTTCATTGGAAAAACTCATATTTATATTGGAATAACCCATTTTATGTTGGAAATATTCATTTTTTCATTGGAAAAACCCATATTTATATTGGAAAAACCCATTTTATGTTGGAAATATTCATTTTTTCATGGGAAAACCCCATAAAAATCGTGGAAAAACCCAAGATACGTTGGAATTATGCATAATTATTGTGGAATAACCATTATTAAGTTGGAAATATACATTATTTCATTGGAAAAACCCAAGATACGTTGGAAATATGCATAATTATTGTGGAAAAACCATTATTAAGTTGGAAATATACATTATTTCAATGGAAAAACCCATATTTATATTGGAAAAACACATTTTATGTTGGAAATTTTCATTTTTTCATTTGAAAAACCGATAAAATTCGTGGAAAAACCAATATTAAGTTTGAAATATACATTATTTCATTGGAAAAACTCATATTTATATTGGAATAACCCATTTTATGTCGGAAATATTCATTATTTCATTGGAAAAACTCATATTTATATTGGAATAACCCATTTTATGTTGGAAATATTCATTTTTTCATTGGAAAAACCCAAGATACGTTGGAAATATGCATAATTATTGAGGAAAAACCAATATTTATACTTGAAAAACCCATTTAATGTTGGAAATATGCATTTTTCATTGAAATAACCCAAAAAATTCGTGGAAAAACCAATATTAAGTTTGAAATATTCATTATTTCATTGGAAAAACTCATATTTATATTGGAATAACCCATTTTATGTTGGAAATATTCATTTTTTCATTGGAAAAACCCATATTTATATTGGAAAAACCCATTTTATGTTGGAAATATTCATTTTTTCATTGGAATAACCCAAAAAAATCGTGGAAAAACCCAAGATACGTTGGAAATATGCATAATTATTGTGGAATAACCATTATTATGTTTGAAATATACATTATTTCATTGGAAAAACACATATTATTATTGTAAAATCCCATTTTAAGTTGGAAATATACATTTTTGCATTGGAAAAACCCAAGATACGTTGGAAATATGCATAATTATTGGAAAAACCCATATTTATATTGGAAAAACCCATTTAATGTTGGAAATATGCATTTTTCATTGGAATAACCCATATTTATATTGGAAAAACCCATTTTATGTTGGAAATATACATTTTTGCATTGGAAAAACACATAAAAATCGTGAAACCCAAGATACGTTGGAAATATGCATAATTATTGAGGAAAAACAAATATTTATACTTGAAAAAGTCATTTAATGTTGGAAATATGCATTTTTCATTGAAATAACCCATAAAATTCGTGGAAAAACCATTATTAAGTTTGAAATATACATTATTTCATTGGAAAAAGTCATATTTATATTGTAAAATCCCATTTTAAGTTGGAAATATACATTTTTTCATTGGAAAAATCCATATTTATATTGTAAAATCCCATTTTAAGTTGGAAATATACATTTTTTCATTGGAAAAACCCATAAAAATTATGGAAAAAAACAAGATACGTTGAAAATATGCATAATTATTATGGAAAAACCCATATTTATGTTGCAAAAACCCATATTATGTTTGAAATATGCATTTTTACATTGGAAAAACCCATAATTTTATTGCAAAACTCCTTGTTTAGTTGGAAATATTCATTTTTTCATTGGGAAACCCCACATTCATATTGGAAAAACCCATTTTAAGTTGGAAATATTCCATTTTTCATTGGACAAACCCATAAAAATAGTGGAAAAGACCAATATACGTTGGAAATATGCATAATTATTGTGGAAAAACCCATATTTATACTAGAAAAACCCATTTTAAGTTGGAAATATGCATTTTTCATTTGATAAACCCATAAAATTCGTGGAAAAACCATTATTAAGTTGGAAATATTCATTTTTTCATTGAAATAACCCAAAAAATTCGTGGAAAAACCAATATTAAGTTTGAAATATTCATTATTTCATTGGAAAAACTCATATTTATATTGGAATAACCCATTTTATGTTGGAAATATTCATTTTTTCATTGGAAAAACCCATATTTATATTGGAAAAACCCATTTTATGTTGGAAATATTCATTTTTTCATGGGAAAACCCCATAAAAATCGTGGAAAAACCCAAGATACGTTGGAATTATGCATAATTATTGTGGAATAACCATTATTAAGTTGGAAATATACATTATTTCATTGGAAAAACCCAAGATACGTTGGAAATATGCATAATTATTGTGGAAAAACCATTATTAAGTTGGAAATATACATTATTTCAATGGAAAAACCCATATTTATATTGGAAAAACACATTTTATGTTGGAAATTTTCATTTTTTCATTTGAAAAACCGATAAAATTCGTGGAAAAACCAATATTAAGTTTGAAATATACATTATTTCATTGGAAAAACTCATATTTATATTGGAATAACCCATTTTATGTCGGAAATATTCATTTTTTCATTGGAAAAACCCATAAAAATCGTGGAAAAACCCAAGATACGTTGGAAATATGCATAATTATTGTGGAATAACCATTATTAAGTTTGAAATATACATTATTTCATTGGAAAAACCCATATTTTTATTGTAAAATCCCATTTTAAGTTGGAAATATACATTTTTGCATTGGAAAATCCCAAGATACGTTAGAAATATACATAATTATTGGAAAAACCAATATTTATACTTGAAAAACCCATTTAATGTTGGAAATATGCATTTTTCATTGAAATAACCCATAAAATTCGTGGAAAAACCATTATTAAGTTTGAAATATACATTTTTTCATTGGAAAAACCCATATTTATATTGGAAAAACCCATTTTATGTTGGAAATATTCATTTTTTCATTGGAATAACCCAAAAAAATCGTGGAAAAACCCAAGATACGTTGGAAATATGCATAATTATTGAGGAAAAACCAATATTTATACTTGAAAAAGTCATTTAATGTTGGAAATATGCATTTTTCATTGAAATAACCCATAAAATTCGTGGAAAAACCATTATTAAGTTTGAAATATACATTATTTCATTGGAAAAAGTCATATTTATATTGGAATAACCCATTTTATGTTTGAAATATTCATTATTTCATTGGAAAAACTCATATTTATATTGGAATAACCCATTTTATGTTGGAAATATTCATTTTTTCATTGGAAAAACCCATATTTATATTGGAAAAACCCATTTTATGTTGGAAATATTCATTTTTTCATTGGAATAACCCAAAAAAATCGTGGAAAAACCCAAGATACGTTGGAAATATGCATAATTATTGTGGAATAACCATTATTATGTTTGAAATATACATTATTTCATTGGAAAAACCCATATTATTATTGTAAAATCCCATTTTAAGTTGGAAATATACATTTTTGCATTGGAAAAACCCAAGATACGTTGGAAATATGCATAATTATTGGAAAAACCCATATTTATATTGGAAAAACCCATTTAATGTTGGAAATATGCATTTTTCATTGGAATAACCCATATTTATATTGGAAAAACCCATTTAATGTTGGAAATATGCATTTTTCATTGGAATAACCCATATTTATATTGGAAAAACCCATTTTATGTTGGAAATATACATTTTTGCATTGGAAAAACACATAAAAATCGTGAAACCCAAGATACGTTGGAAATATGCATAATTATTGAGGAAAAACCAATATTTATACTTGAAAAACCCATTTAATGTTGGAAATATGCATTTTTCATTGAAATAACCCAAAAAATTCGTGGAAAAACCAATATTAAGTTTGAAATATTCATTATTTCATTGGAAAAACTCATATTTATATTGGAATAACCCATTTTATGTTGGAAATATTCATTTTTTCATTGGAAAAACCCATATTTATATTGGAAAAACCCATTTTATGTTGGAAATATTCATTTTTTCATTGGAATAACCCAAAAAAATCGTGGAAAAACCCAAGATACGTTGGAAATATGCATAATTATTGAGGAAAAACCAATATTTATACTTGAAAAAGTCATTTAATGTTGGAAATATGCATTTTTCATTGAAATAACCCATAAAATTCGTGGAAAAACCATTATTAAGTTTGAAATATACATTATTTCATTGGAAAAAGTCATATTTATATTGGAATAACCCATTTTATGTTGGAAATATTCATTTTTTCATTGGAAAAACCCATATTTTTATTGTAAAATCCCATTTTAAGTTGGAAATATACATTTTTCATTTGAAAAACCCTAGATACGTTAGAAATATACATAATTATTGGAAAAACCAATATTAAGTTGGAAATATACATTATTTCATTGGAAAAACTCATATTTATATTGGAATAACCCATTTTATGTCGGAAATATTCATTTTTTCATTGGAAAAACCCATAAAAATCGTGGAAAAACCCAAGATACGTTGGAAATATGCATAATTATTGTGGAATAACCATTATTAAGTTTGAAATATACATTATTTCATTGGAAAAACCCATATTTTTATTGTAAAATCCCATTTTAAGTTGGAAATATACATTTTTGCATTGGAAAATCCCAAGATACGTTAGAAATATACATAATTATTGGAAAAACCAATATTTATACTTGAAAAACCCATTTAATGTTGGAAATATGCATTTTTCATTGAAATAACCCATAAAATTCGTGGAAAAACCATTATTAAGTTTGAAATATACATTATTTCATTGGAAAAACTCATATTTATATTGGAATAACCCATTTTATGTTGGAAATATTCATTTTTTCATTGGAAAAACCCAAGATACGTTAGAAATATACATAATTATTGGAAAAACCCATATTTATATTGGAAAAACCCATTTAATGTTGGAAATATGCATTTTTCATTGGAATAACCCATATTTATATTGGAAAAACCCATTTAATGTTGGAAATATGCATTTTTCATTGGAATAACCCATATTTATATTGGAAAAACCCATTTTATGTTGGAAATATACATTTTTGCATTGGAAAAACACATAAAAATCGTGAAACCCAAGATACGTTGGAAATATGCATAATTATTGAGGAAAAACCAATATTTATACTTGAAAAACCCATTTAATGTTGGAAATATGCATTTTTCATTGAAATAACCCAAAAAATTCGTGGAAAAACCAATATTAAGTTTGAAATATTCATTATTTCATTGGAAAAACTCATATTTATATTGGAATAACCCATTTTATGTTGGAAATATTCATTTTTTCATTGGAAAAACCCATATTTATATTGGAAAAACCCATTTTATGTTGGAAATATTCATTTTTTCATTGGAATAACCCAAAAAAATCGTGGAAAAACCCAAGATACGTTGGAAATATGCATAATTATTGTGGAATAACCATTATTATGTTTGAAATATACATTATTTCATTGGAAAAACCCATATTATTATTGTAAAATCCCATTTTAAGTTGGAAATATACATTTTTGCATTGGAAAAACCCAAGATACGTTGGAAATATGCATAATTATTGGAAAAACCCATATTTATATTGGAAAAACCCATTTTATGTTGGAAATATGCATTTTTCATTGGAATAACCCATATTTATATTGGAAAAACCCATTTTATGTTGGAAATATACATTTTTGCATTGGAAAAACACATAAAAATCGTGAAACCCAAGATACGTTGGAAATATGCATAATTATTGAGGAAAAACCAATATTTATACTTGAAAAAGTCATTTAATGTTGGAAATATGCATTTTTCATTGAAATAACCCATAAAATTCGTGGAAAAACCATTATTAAGTTTGAAATATACATTATTTCATTGGAAAATCCCAAGATACGTTAGAAATATACATAATTATTGGAAAAACCAATATTTATACTTGAAAAACCCATTTAATGTTGGAAATATGCATTTTTCATTGAAATAACCCATAAAATTCGTGGAAAAACCATTATTAAGTTTGAAATATACATTATTTCATTGGAAAAACTCATATTTATATTGGAATAACCCATTTTATGTTGGAAATATTCATTTTTTCATTGGAAAAACCCAAGATACGTTGGAAATATGCATAATTATTGAGGAAAAACCAATATTTATACTTGAAAAACCCATTTAATGTTGGAAATATGCATTTTTCATTGAAATAACCCAAAAAATTCGTGGAAAAACCAATATTAAGTTTGAAATATTCATTATTTCATTGGAAAAACTCATATTTATATTGGAATAACCCATTTTATGTTGGAAATATTCATTTTTTCATTGGAAAAACCCATATTTATATTGGAAAAACCCATTTTATGTTGAAAATATTCATTTTTTCATTGGAAAAACCCATATTATTATTGTAAAATCCCATTTTAAGTTGGAAATATACATTTTTCATTTGAAAAACCCATAAAATTCGTGGAAAAACCATTATTAAGTTGGAAATATTCATTTTTTCATTGGAAAACCCCATAAAAATCGTGGAAAATCCCAAGATACGTTGCGAATGTGCATAATTATTGAGGAAAAAAAAATATTTATACTTGAAAAACCCATTTAATGTTGGAAATATGCATTTTTCATTGAAATAACCCAAAAAATTCGTGGAAAAACCAATATTAAGTTTGAAATATTCATTATTTCATTGGAAAAACTCATATTTATATTGGAATAACCCATTTTATGTTGAAAATATTCATTTTTTCATTGGAAAAACCCATATTTTTATTGTAAAATCCCATTTTAAGTTGGAAATATACATTTTTGCATTTGAAAAACCCATAAAAATTGTGGAAAAGCACAAGATACGTTGGAAATATGCATAATTATTGTGGAAAAACCATTATTAAGTTGGAAATATACATTATTTCAATGGAAAAACCTATATTTATATTGGAAAAACCCATTTTATGTTGGAAATATACATTTTTTCATTGGAAAAATCCATAAAAATCGTGGAAAAACCCAAGATACGTTGGAAATATGCATAATTATTGTGGAAAAACCATTATTAAGTTGGAAATATACATTATTTCAATGGAAAAACCCATATTTATATTGGAAAAACACATTTTATGTTGGAAATATTCATTTTTTCATTTGAAAAACCGATAAAATTCGTGGAAAAACCAATATTAAGTTTGAAATATACATTATTTCATTGGAAAAACTCATATTTATATTGGAATAACCCATTTTATGTCGGAAATATTCATTTTTTCATTGCAAAAACCCATAAAAATCGTGGAAAAACCCAAGATACGTTGGAAATATGTATAATTATTGTGGAATAACCATTATTAAGTTTGAAATATACATTATTTCATTGGAAAAACCCATATTTTTATTGTAAAATCCCATTTTAAGTTGGAAATATACATTTTTGCATTGGAAAATCCCAAGATACGTTAGAAATATACATAATTATTGGAAAAACCAATATTTATACTTGAAAAACCCATTTAATGTTGGAAATATGCATTTTTCATTGAAATAACCCATAAAATTCGTGGAAAAACCATTATTAAGTTTGAAATATACATTATTTCATTGGAAAAACTCATATTTATATTGGAATAACCCATTTTATGTTGGAAATATTCATTTTTTCATTGGAAAAACCCAAGATACGTTGGAAATATGCATAATTATTGAGGAAAAACCAATATTTATACTTGAAAAACCCATTTAATGTTGGAAATATGCATTTTTCATTGAAATAACCCAAAAAATTCGTGGAAAAACCAATATTAAGTTTGAAATATTCATTATTTCATTGGAAAAACTCATATTTATATTGGAATAACCCATTTTATGTTGGAAATATTCATTTTTTCATTGGAAAAACCCATATTTATATTGGAAAAACCCATTTTATGTTGGAAATATTCATTTTTTCATTGGAATAACCCAAAAAAATCGTGGAAAAACCCAAGATACGTTGGAAATATGCATAATTATTGTGGAATAACCATTATTATGTTTGAAATATACATTATTTCATTGGAAAAACCCATATTATTATTGTAAAATCCCATTTTAAGTTGGAAATATACATTTTTGCATTGGAAAAACCCAAGATACGTTGGAAATATGCATAATTATTGGAAAAACCCATATTTATATTGGAAAAACCCATTTAATGTTGGAAATATGCATTTTTCATTGGAATAACCCATATTTATATTGGAAAAACCCATTTAATGTTGGAAATATGCATTTTTCATTGGAATAACCCATATTTATATTGGAAAAACCCATTTTATGTTGGAAATATACATTTTTGCATTGGAAAAACACATAAAAATCGTGAAACCCAAGATACGTTGGAAATATGCATAATTATTGAGGAAAAACAAATATTTATACTTGAAAAAGTCATTTAATGTTGGAAATATGCATTTTTCATTGAAATAACCCATAAAATTCGTGGAAAAACCATTATTAAGTTTGAAATATACATTATTTCATTGGAAAAAGTCATATTTATATTGTAAAATCCCATTTTAAGTTGGAAATATACATTTTTTCATTGGAAAAATCCATATTTATATTGTAAAATCCCATTTTAAGTTGGAAATATACATTTTTTCATTGGAAAAACCCATAAAAATTATGGAAAAAAACAAGATACGTTGAAAATATGCATAATTATTATGGAAAAACCCATATTTATGTTGCAAAAACCCATATTATGTTTGAAATATGCATTTTTACATTGGAAAAACCCATAATTTTATTGCAAAACTCCTTGTTTAGTTGGAAATATTCATTTTTTCATTGGGAAACCCCACATTCATATTGGAAAAACCCATTTTAAGTTGGAAATATTCCATTTTTCATTGGACAAACCCATAAAAATAGTGGAAAAGACCAATATACGTTGGAAATATGCATAATTATTGTGGAAAAACCCATATTTATACTAGAAAAACCCATTTTAAGTTGGAAATATGCATTTTTCATTTGATAAACCCATAAAATTCGTGGAAAAACCATTATTAAGTTGGAAATATTCATTTTTTCATTGAAATAACCCAAAAAATTCGTGGAAAAACCAATATTAAGTTTGAAATATTCATTATTTCATTGGAAAAACTCATATTTATATTGGAATAACCCATTTTATGTTGGAAATATTCATTTTTTCATTGGAAAAACCCATATTTATATTGGAAAAACCCATTTTATGTTGGAAATATTCATTTTTTCATGGGAAAACCCCATAAAAATCGTGGAAAAACCCAAGATACGTTGGAATTATGCATAATTATTGTGGAATAACCATTATTAAGTTGGAAATATACATTATTTCATTGGAAAAACCCAAGATACGTTGGAAATATGCATAATTATTGTGGAAAAACCATTATTAAGTTGGAAATATACATTATTTCAATGGAAAAACCCATATTTATATTGGAAAAACACATTTTATGTTGGAAATTTTCATTTTTTCATTTGAAAAACCGATAAAATTCGTGGAAAAACCAATATTAAGTTTGAAATATACATTATTTCATTGGAAAAACTCATATTTATATTGGAATAACCCATTTTATGTCGGAAATATTCATTATTTCATTGGAAAAACTCATATTTATATTGGAATAACCCATTTTATGTTGGAAATATTCATTTTTTCATTGGAAAAACCCATATTTATATTGGAAAAACCCATTTTAAGTTGGAAATATACATTTTTCATTTGAAAAACCCATAAAATTCGTGGAAAAACCATTATTAAGTTGGAAATATTCATTTTTTCATTGGAAAACCCCATAAAAATCGTGGAAAATCCCAAGATACGTTGCGAATGTGCATAATTATTGAGGAAAAAAAAATATTTATACTTGAAAAACCCATTTAATGTTGGAAATATGCATTTTTCATTGAAATAACCCAAAAAATTCGTGGAAAAACCAATATTAAGTTTGAAATATTCATTATTTCATTGGAAAAACTCATATTTATATTGGAATAACCCATTTTATGTTGAAAATATTCATTTTTTCATTGGAAAAACCCATATTTTTATTGTAAAATCCCATTTTAAGTTGGAAATATACATTTTTGCATTTGAAAAACCCATAAAAATTGTGGAAAAGCACAAGATACGTTGGAAATATGCATAATTATTGTGGAAAAACCATTATTAAGTTGGAAATATACATTATTTCAATGGAAAAACCTATATTTATATTGGAAAAACCCATTTTATGTTGGAAATATACATTTTTTCATTGGAAAAATCCATAAAAATCGTGGAAAAACCCAAGATACGTTGGAAATATGCATAATTATTGTGGAAAAACCATTATTAAGTTGGAAATATACATTATTTCAATGGAAAAACCCATATTTATATTGGAAAAACACATTTTATGTTGGAAATATTCATTTTTTCATTTGAAAAACCGATAAAATTCGTGGAAAAACCAATATTAAGTTTGAAATATACATTATTTCATTGGAAAAACTCATATTTATATTGGAATAACCCATTTTATGTCGGAAATATTCATTTTTTCATTGCAAAAACCCATAAAAATCGTGGAAAAACCCAAGATACGTTGGAAATATGTATAATTATTGTGGAATAACCATTATTAAGTTTGAAATATACATTATTTCATTGGAAAAACCCATATTTTTATTGTAAAATCCCATTTTAAGTTGGAAATATACATTTTTGCATTGGAAAATCCCAAGATACGTTAGAAATATACATAATTATTGGAAAAACCAATATTTATACTTGAAAAACCCATTTAATGTTGGAAATATGCATTTTTCATTGAAATAACCCATAAAATTCGTGGAAAAACCATTATTAAGTTTGAAATATACATTATTTCATTGGAAAAACTCATATTTATATTGGAATAACCCATTTTATGTTGGAAATATTCATTTTTTCATTGGAAAAACCCAAGATACGTTGGAAATATGCATAATTATTGAGGAAAAACCAATATTTATACTTGAAAAACCCATTTAATGTTGGAAATATGCATTTTTCATTGAAATAACCCAAAAAATTCGTGGAAAAACCAATATTAAGTTTGAAATATTCATTATTTCATTGGAAAAACTCATATTTATATTGGAATAACCCATTTTATGTTGGAAATATTCATTTTTTCATTGGAAAAACCCATATTTATATTGGAAAAACCCATTTTATGTTGGAAATATTCATTTTTTCATTGGAATAACCCAAAAAAATCGTGGAAAAACCCAAGATACGTTGGAAATATGCATAATTATTGTGGAATAACCATTATTATGTTTGAAATATACATTATTTCATTGGAAAAACCCATATTATTATTGTAAAATCCCATTTTAAGTTGGAAATATACATTTTTGCATTGGAAAAACCCAAGATACGTTGGAAATATGCATAATTATTGGAAAAACCCATATTTATATTGGAAAAACCCATTTAATGTTGGAAATATGCATTTTTCATTGGAATAACCCATATTTATATTGGAAAAACCCATTTAATGTTGGAAATATGCATTTTTCATTGGAATAACCCATATTTATATTGGAAAAACCCATTTTATGTTGGAAATATACATTTTTGCATTGGAAAAACACATAAAAATCGTGAAACCCAAGATACGTTGGAAATATGCATAATTATTGAGGAAAAACAAATATTTATACTTGAAAAAGTCATTTAATGTTGGAAATATGCATTTTTCATTGAAATAACCCATAAAATTCGTGGAAAAACCATTATTAAGTTTGAAATATACATTATTTCATTGGAAAAAGTCATATTTATATTGTAAAATCCCATTTTAAGTTGGAAATATACATTTTTTCATTGGAAAAATCCATATTTATATTGTAAAATCCCATTTTAAGTTGGAAATATACATTTTTTCATTGGAAAAACCCATAAAAATTATGGAAAAAAACAAGATACGTTGAAAATATGCATAATTATTATGGAAAAACCCATATTTATGTTGCAAAAACCCATATTATGTTTGAAATATGCATTTTTACATTGGAAAAACCCATAATTTTATTGCAAAACTCCTTGTTTAGTTGGAAATATTCATTTTTTCATTGGGAAACCCCACATTCATATTGGAAAAACCCATTTTAAGTTGGAAATATTCCATTTTTCATTGGACAAACCCATAAAAATAGTGGAAAAGACCAATATACGTTGGAAATATGCATAATTATTGTGGAAAAACCCATATTTATACTAGAAAAACCCATTTTAAGTTGGAAATATGCATTTTTCATTTGATAAACCCATAAAATTCGTGGAAAAACCATTATTAAGTTGGAAATATTCATTTTTTCATTGAAATAACCCAAAAAATTCGTGGAAAAACCAATATTAAGTTTGAAATATTCATTATTTCATTGGAAAAACTCATATTTATATTGGAATAACCCATTTTATGTTGGAAATATTCATTTTTTCATTGGAAAAACCCATATTTATATTGGAAAAACCCATTTTATGTTGGAAATATTCATTTTTTCATGGGAAAACCCCATAAAAATCGTGGAAAAACCCAAGATACGTTGGAATTATGCATAATTATTGTGGAATAACCATTATTAAGTTGGAAATATACATTATTTCATTGGAAAAACCCAAGATACGTTGGAAATATGCATAATTATTGTGGAAAAACCATTATTAAGTTGGAAATATACATTATTTCAATGGAAAAACCCATATTTATATTGGAAAAACACATTTTATGTTGGAAATTTTCATTTTTTCATTTGAAAAACCGATAAAATTCGTGGAAAAACCAATATTAAGTTTGAAATATACATTATTTCATTGGAAAAACTCATATTTATATTGGAATAACCCATTTTATGTCGGAAATATTCATTATTTCATTGGAAAAACTCATATTTATATTGGAATAACCCATTTTATGTTGGAAATATTCATTTTTTCATTGGAAAAACCCAAGATACGTTGGAAATATGCATAATTATTGAGGAAAAACCATTATTAAGTTGGAAATATACATTATTTCAATGGAAAAACCCATATTTTTATTGTAAAATCCCATTTTAAGTTGGAAATATACATTTTTTCATTGGAAAAATCCATAAAAATCGTGGAAAAACCCAAGATACGTTGGAAATATGCATAATTATTGTGGAAAAACCATTATTAAGTTGGAAATATACATTATTTCAATGGAAAAACCCATATTTATATTGGAAAAACACATTTTATGTTGGAAATATTCATTTTTTCATTTGAAAAACCGATAAAATTCGTGGAAAAACCAATATTAAGTTTGAAATATACATTATTTCATTGGAAAAACTCATATTTATATTGGAATAACCCATTTTATGTCGGAAATATTCATTTTTTCATTGCAAAAACCCATAAAAATCGTGGAAAAACCCAAGATACGTTGGAAATATGCATAATTATTGTGGAATAACCATTATTAAGTTTGAAATATACATTATTTCATTGGAAAAACCCATATTTTTATTGTAAAATCCCATTTTAAGTTGGAAATATACATTTTTGCATTGGAAAATCCCAAGATACGTTAGAAATATACATAATTATTGGAAAAACCATTATTAAGTTTGAAATATACATTATTTCATTGGAAAAACTCATATTTATATTGGAATAACCCATTTTATGTTGGAAATATTCATTTTTTCATTGGAAAAACCCAAGATACGTTGGAAATATGCATAATTATTGAGGAAAAACCAATATTTATACTTGAAAAACCCATTTAATGTTGGAAATATGCATTTTTCATTGAAATAACCCAAAAAATTCGTGGAAAAACCAATATTAAGTTTGAAATATTCATTATTTCATTGGAAAAACTCATATTTATATTGGAATAACCCATTTTATGTTGGAAATATTCATTTTTTCATTGGAAAAACCCATATTTATATTGGAAAAACCCATTTTATGTTGGAAATATTCATTTTTTCATTGGAATAACCCAAAAAAATCGTGGAAAAACCCAAGATACGTTGGAAATATGCATAATTATTGTGGAATAACCATTATTATGTTTGAAATATACATTATTTCATTGGAAAAACCCATATTATTATTGTAAAATCCCATTTTAAGTTGGAAATATACATTTTTGCATTGGAAAAACCCAAGATACGTTGGAAATATGCATAATTATTGGAAAAACCCATATTTATATTGGAAAAACCCATTTAATGTTGGAAATATGCATTTTTCATTGGAATAACCCATATTTATATTGGAAAAACCCATTTAATGTTGGAAATATGCATTTTTCATTGGAATAACCCATATTTATATTGGAAAAACCCATTTTATGTTGGAAATATACATTTTTGCATTGGAAAAACACATAAAAATCGTGAAACCCAAGATACGTTGGAAATATGCATAATTATTGAGGAAAAACAAATATTTATACTTGAAAAAGTCATTTAATGTTGGAAATATGCATTTTTCATTGAAATAACCCATAAAATTCGTGGAAAAACCATTATTAAGTTTGAAATATACATTATTTCATTGGAAAAAGTCATATTTATATTGTAAAATCCCATTTTAAGTTGGAAATATACATTTTTTCATTGGAAAAATCCATATTTATATTGTAAAATCCCATTTTAAGTTGGAAATATACATTTTTTCATTGGAAAAACCCATAAAAATTATGGAAAAAAACAAGATACGTTGAAAATATGCATAATTATTATGGAAAAACCCATATTTATGTTGCAAAAACCCATATTATGTTTGAAATATGCATTTTTACATTGGAAAAACCCATAATTTTATTGCAAAACTCCTTGTTTAGTTGGAAATATTCATTTTTTCATTGGGAAACCCCACATTCATATTGGAAAAACCCATTTTAAGTTGGAAATATTCCATTTTTCATTGGACAAACCCATAAAAATAGTGGAAAAGACCAATATACGTTGGAAATATGCATAATTATTGTGGAAAAACCCATATTTATACTAGAAAAACCCATTTTAAGTTGGAAATATGCATTTTTCATTTGATAAACCCATAAAATTCGTGGAAAAACCATTATTAAGTTGGAAATATTCATTTTTTCATTGAAATAACCCAAAAAATTCGTGGAAAAACCAATATTAAGTTTGAAATATTCATTATTTCATTGGAAAAACTCATATTTATATTGGAATAACCCATTTTATGTTGGAAATATTCATTTTTTCATTGGAAAAACCCATATTTATATTGGAAAAACCCATTTTATGTTGGAAATATTCATTTTTTCATGGGAAAACCCCATAAAAATCGTGGAAAAACCCAAGATACGTTGGAATTATGCATAATTATTGTGGAATAACCATTATTAAGTTGGAAATATACATTATTTCATTGGAAAAACCCAAGATACGTTGGAAATATGCATAATTATTGTGGAAAAACCATTATTAAGTTGGAAATATACATTATTTCAATGGAAAAACCCATATTTATATTGGAAAAACACATTTTATGTTGGAAATTTTCATTTTTTCATTTGAAAAACCGATAAAATTCGTGGAAAAACCAATATTAAGTTTGAAATATACATTATTTCATTGGAAAAACTCATATTTATATTGGAATAACCCATTTTATGTCGGAAATATTCATTATTTCATTGGAAAAACTCATATTTATATTGGAATAACCCATTTTATGTTGGAAATATTCATTTTTTCATTGGAAAAACCCAAGATACGTTGGAAATATGCATAATTATTGAGGAAAAACCAATATTTATACTTGAAAAACCCATTTAATGTTGGAAATATGCATTTTTCATTGAAATAACCCAAAAAATTCGTGGAAAAACCAATATTAAGTTTGAAATATTCATTATTTCATTGGAAAAACTCATATTTATATTGGAATAACCCATTTTATGTTGGAAATATTCATTTTTTCATTGGAAAAACCCATATTTATATTGGAAAAACCCATTTTATGTTGGAAATATTCATTTTTTCATTGGAATAACCCAAAAAAATCGTGGAAAAACCCAAGATACGTTGGAAATATGCATAATTATTGTGGAATAACCATTATTATGTTTGAAATATACATTATTTCATTGGAAAAACCCATATTATTATTGTAAAATCCCATTTTAAGTTGGAAATATACATTTTTGCATTGGAAAAACCCAAGATACGTTGGAAATATGCATAATTATTGGAAAAACCCATATTTATATTGGAAAAACCCATTTAATGTTGGAAATATGCATTTTTCATTGGAATAACCCATATTTATATTGGAAAAACCCATTTAATGTTGGAAATATGCATTTTTCATTGGAATAACCCATATTTATATTGGAAAAACCCATTTTATGTTGGAAATATACATTTTTGCATTGGAAAAACACATAAAAATCGTGAAACCCAAGATACGTTGGAAATATGCATAATTATTGAGGAAAAACAAATATTTATACTTGAAAAAGTCATTTAATGTTGGAAATATGCATTTTTCATTGAAATAACCCATAAAATTCGTGGAAAAACCATTATTAAGTTTGAAATATACATTATTTCATTGGAAAAAGTCATATTTATATTGTAAAATCCCATTTTAAGTTGGAAATATACATTTTTTCATTGGAAAAATCCATATTTATATTGTAAAATCCCATTTTAAGTTGGAAATATACATTTTTTCATTGGAAAAACCCATAAAAATTATGGAAAAAAACAAGATACGTTGAAAATATGCATAATTATTATGGAAAAACCCATATTTATGTTGCAAAAACCCATATTATGTTTGAAATATGCATTTTTACATTGGAAAAACCCATAATTTTATTGCAAAACTCCTTGTTTAGTTGGAAATATTCATTTTTTCATTGGGAAACCCCACATTCATATTGGAAAAACCCATTTTAAGTTGGAAATATTCCATTTTTCATTGGACAAACCCATAAAAATAGTGGAAAAGACCAATATACGTTGGAAATATGCATAATTATTGTGGAAAAACCCATATTTATACTAGAAAAACCCATTTTAAGTTGGAAATATGCATTTTTCATTTGATAAACCCATAAAATTCGTGGAAAAACCATTATTAAGTTGGAAATATTCATTTTTTCATTGAAATAACCCAAAAAATTCGTGGAAAAACCAATATTAAGTTTGAAATATTCATTATTTCATTGGAAAAACTCATATTTATATTGGAATAACCCATTTTATGTTGGAAATATTCATTTTTTCATTGGAAAAACCCATATTTATATTGGAAAAACCCATTTTATGTTGGAAATATTCATTTTTTCATGGGAAAACCCCATAAAAATCGTGGAAAAACCCAAGATACGTTGGAATTATGCATAATTATTGTGGAATAACCATTATTAAGTTGGAAATATACATTATTTCATTGGAAAAACCCAAGATACGTTGGAAATATGCATAATTATTGTGGAAAAACCATTATTAAGTTGGAAATATACATTATTTCAATGGAAAAACCCATATTTATATTGGAAAAACACATTTTATGTTGGAAATTTTCATTTTTTCATTTGAAAAACCGATAAAATTCGTGGAAAAACCAATATTAAGTTTGAAATATACATTATTTCATTGGAAAAACTCATATTTATATTGGAATAACCCATTTTATGTCGGAAATATTCATTTTTTCATTGGAAAAACCCATAAAAATCGTGGAAAAACCCAAGATACGTTGGAAATATGCATAATTATTGTGGAATAACCATTATTAAGTTTGAAATATACATTATTTCATTGGAAAAACCCATATTTTTATTGTAAAATCCCATTTTAAGTTGGAAATATACATTTTTGCATTGGAAAATCCCAAGATACGTTAGAAATATACATAATTATTGGAAAAACCAATATTTATACTTGAAAAACCCATTTAATGTTGGAAATATGCATTTTTCATTGAAATAACCCATAAAATTCGTGGAAAAACCATTATTAAGTTTGAAATATACATTATTTCATTGGAAAAACTCATATTTATATTGGAATAACCCATTTTATGTTGGAAATATTCATTTTTTCATTGGAAAAACCCAAGATACGTTGGAAATATGCATAATTATTGAGGAAAAACCAATATTTATACTTGAAAAACCCATTTAATGTTGGAAATATGCATTTTTCATTGAAATAACCCAAAAAATTCGTGGAAAAACCAATATTAAGTTTGAAATATTCATTATTTCATTGGAAAAACTCATATTTATATTGGAATAACCCATTTTATGTTGGAAATATTCATTTTTTCATTGGAAAAACCCATATTTATATTGGAAAAACCCATTTTATGTTGGAAATATTCATTTTTTCATTGGAATAACCCAAAAAAATCGTGGAAAAACCCAAGATACGTTGGAAATATGCATAATTATTGAGGAAAAACCAATATTTATACTTGAAAAAGTCATTTAATGTTGGAAATATGCATTTTTCATTGAAATAACCCATAAAATTCGTGGAAAAACCATTATTAAGTTTGAAATATACATTATTTCATTGGAAAAAGTCATATTTATATTGGAATAACCCATTTTATGTTTGAAATATTCATTATTTCATTGGAAAAACTCATATTTATATTGGAATAACCCATTTTATGTTGGAAATATTCATTTTTTCATTGGAAAAACCCATATTTATATTGGAAAAACCCATTTTATGTTGGAAATATTCATTTTTTCATTGGAATAACCCAAAAAAATCGTGGAAAAACCCAAGATACGTTGGAAATATGCATAATTATTGTGGAATAACCATTATTATGTTTGAAATATACATTATTTCATTGGAAAAACCCATATTATTATTGTAAAATCCCATTTTAAGTTGGAAATATACATTTTTGCATTGGAAAAACCCAAGATACGTTGGAAATATGCATAATTATTGGAAAAACCCATATTTATATTGGAAAAACCCATTTAATGTTGGAAATATGCATTTTTCATTGGAATAACCCATATTTATATTGGAAAAACCCATTTAATGTTGGAAATATGCATTTTTCATTGGAATAACCCATATTTATATTGGAAAAACCCATTTTATGTTGGAAATATACATTTTTGCATTGGAAAAACACATAAAAATCGTGAAACCCAAGATACGTTGGAAATATGCATAATTATTGAGGAAAAACCAATATTTATACTTGAAAAACCCATTTAATGTTGGAAATATGCATTTTTCATTGAAATAACCCAAAAAATTCGTGGAAAAACCAATATTAAGTTTGAAATATTCATTATTTCATTGGAAAAACTCATATTTATATTGGAATAACCCATTTTATGTTGGAAATATTCATTTTTTCATTGGAAAAACCCATATTTATATTGGAAAAACCCATTTTATGTTGGAAATATTCATTTTTTCATTGGAATAACCCAAAAAAATCGTGGAAAAACCCAAGATACGTTGGAAATATGCATAATTATTGAGGAAAAACCAATATTTATACTTGAAAAAGTCATTTAATGTTGGAAATATGCATTTTTCATTGAAATAACCCATAAAATTCGTGGAAAAACCATTATTAAGTTTGAAATATACATTATTTCATTGGAAAAAGTCATATTTATATTGGAATAACCCATTTTATGTTGGAAATATTCATTTTTTCATTGGAAAAACCCATATTTTTATTGTAAAATCCCATTTTAAGTTGGAAATATACATTTTTCATTTGAAAAACCCTAGATACGTTAGAAATATACATAATCATTGGAAAAACCAATATTAAGTTGGAAATATACATTATTTCATTGGAAAAACTCATATTTATATTGGAATAACCCATTTTATGTCGGAAATATTCATTTTTTCATTGGAAAAACCCATAAAAATCGTGGAAAAACCCAAGATACGTTGGAAATATGCATAATTATTGTGGAATAACCATTATTAAGTTTGAAATATACATTATTTCATTGGAAAAACCCATATTTTTATTGTAAAATCCCATTTTAAGTTGGAAATATACATTTTTGCATTGGAAAATCCCAAGATACGTTAGAAATATACATAATTATTGGAAAAACCAATATTTATACTTGAAAAACCCATTTAATGTTGGAAATATGCATTTTTCATTGAAATAACCCATAAAATTCGTGGAAAAACCATTATTAAGTTTGAAATATACATTATTTCATTGGAAAAACTCATATTTATATTGGAATAACCCATTTTATGTTGGAAATATTCATTTTTTCATTGGAAAAACCCAAGATACGTTAGAAATATACATAATTATTGGAAAAACCCATATTTATATTGGAAAAACCCATTTAATGTTGGAAATATGCATTTTTCATTGGAATAACCCATATTTATATTGGAAAAACCCATTTAATGTTGGAAATATGCATTTTTCATTGGAATAACCCATATTTATATTGGAAAAACCCATTTTATGTTGGAAATATACATTTTTGCATTGGAAAAACACATAAAAATCGTGAAACCCAAGATACGTTGGAAATATGCATAATTATTGAGGAAAAACCAATATTTATACTTGAAAAACCCATTTAATGTTGGAAATATGCATTTTTCATTGAAATAACCCAAAAAATTCGTGGAAAAACCAATATTAAGTTTGAAATATTCATTATTTCATTGGAAAAACTCATATTTATATTGGAATAACCCATTTTATGTTGGAAATATTCATTTTTTCATTGGAAAAACCCATATTTATATTGGAAAAACCCATTTTATGTTGGAAATATTCATTTTTTCATTGGAATAACCCAAAAAAATCGTGGAAAAACCCAAGATACGTTGGAAATATGCATAATTATTGAGGAAAAACCAATATTTATACTTGAAAAAGTCATTTAATGTTGGAAATATGCATTTTTCATTGAAATAACCCATAAAATTCGTGGAAAAACCATTATTAAGTTTGAAATATACATTATTTCATTGGAAAAAGTCATATTTATATTGGAATAACCCATTTTATGTTGGAAATATTCATTTTTTCATTGGAAAAACCCATATTTTTATTGTAAAATCCCATTTTAAGTTGGAAATATACATTTTTCATTTGAAAAACCCTAGATACGTTAGAAATATACATAATTATTGGAAAAACCAATATTAAGTTGGAAATATACATTATTTCATTGGAAAAACTCATATTTATATTGGAATAACCCATTTTATGTCGGAAATATTCATTTTTTCATTGGAAAAACCCATAAAAATCGTGGAAAAACCCAAGATACGTTGGAAATATGCATAATTATTGTGGAATAACCATTATTAAGTTTGAAATATACATTATTTCATTGGAAAAACCCATATTTTTATTGTAAAATCCCATTTTAAGTTGGAAATATACATTTTTGCATTGGAAAATCCCAAGATACGTTAGAAATATACATAATTATTGGAAAAACCAATATTTATACTTGAAAAACCCATTTAATGTTGGAAATATGCATTTTTCATTGAAATAACCCATAAAATTCGTGGAAAAACCATTATTAAGTTTGAAATATACATTATTTCATTGGAAAAACTCATATTTATATTGGAATAACCCATTTTATGTTGGAAATATTCATTTTTTCATTGGAAAAACCCAAGATACGTTGGAAATATGCATAATTATTGAGGAAAAACCAATATTTATACTTGAAAAACCCATTTAATGTTGGAAATATGCATTTTTCATTGAAATAACCCAAAAAATTCGTGGAAAAACCAATATTAAGTTTGAAATATTCATTATTTCATTGGAAAAACTCATATTTATATTGGAATAACCCATTTTATGTTGGAAATATTCATTTTTTCATTGGAAAAACCCATATTTATATTGGAAAAACCCATTTTATGTTGGAAATATTCATTTTTTCATTGGAATAACCCAAAAAAATCGTGGAAAAACCCAAGATACGTTGGAAATATGCATAATTATTGAGGAAAAACCAATATTTATACTTGAAGAAGTCATTTAATGTTGGAAATATGCATTTTTCATTGAAATAACCCATAAAATTCGTGGAAAAACCATTATTAAGTTTGAAATATACATTATTTCATTGGAAAAAGTCATATTTATATTGGAATAACCCATTTTATGTTGGAAATATTCATTTTTTCATTGGAAAAACCCATAAAAATCGTGGAAAAACCCAAGATACGTTGGAAATATGAATAATTATTGAGGAAAAACCAATATTTATTTTTGAAAAACCCATTTTTAGTTGGAAAACCTATAATTTTATTGCAAAATTCCTTGTTCAGTTGGAAATATTCATTTTTTCATTGGAAAAACCCATAAAAATCGTGGAAAAACCCATGATACGTTGGAAATATGCATGATTATGAAGAATAACCATTATTAAGTTGGAAATATACATTATTTCATTGGAAAAATCCATATTTATATTGTAAAATCCCATTTTATGTTGGAAATATTCATTTTTTCATTGGAAAAACCCATATTTATTTTGGAAAAACCCATTTTATGTTGGAAATATTCATTTTTTCATTGGAATAACCCAAAAAAATCGTGGAAAAACCCAAGATACGTTGGAAATATGCATAATTATTGTGGAATAACCATTATTAAGTTTGAAATATACATTATTTCATTGGAAAAACCCATATTTTTATTGTAAAATCCCATTTTAAGTTGGAAATATACATTTTTGCATTGGAAAATCCCAAGATACGTTAGAAATATACATAATTATTGGAAAAACCAATATTTATACTTGAAAAACCCATTTAATGTTGGAAATATGCATTTTTCATTGAAATAACCCATAAAATTCGTGGAAAAACCATTATTAAGTTTGAAATATACATTATTTCATTGGAAAAACTCATATTTATATTGGAATAACCCATTTTATGTTGGAAATATTCATTTTTTCATTGGAAAAACCCAAGATACGTTGGAAATATGCATAATTATTGAGGAAAAACCAATATTTATACTTGAAAAACCCATTTAATGTTGGAAATATGCATTTTTCATTGAAATAACCCAAAAAATTCGTGGAAAAACCAATATTAAGTTTGAAATATTCATTATTTCATTGGAAAAACTCATATTTATATTGGAATAACCCATTTTATGTTGGAAATATTCATTTTTTCATTGGAAAAACCCATATTTATATTGGAAAAACCCATTTTATGTTGGAAATATTCATTTTTTCATTGGAATAACCCAAAAAAATCGTGGAAAAACCCAAGATACGTTGGAAATATGCATAATTATTGAGGAAAAACCAATATTTATACTTGAAAAAGTCATTTAATGTTGGAAATATGCATTTTTCATTGAAATAACCCATAAAATTCGTGGAAAAACCATTATTAAGTTTGAAATATACATTATTTCATTGGAAAAAGTCATATTTATATTGGAATAACCCATTTTATGTTGGAAATATTCATTTTTTCATTGGAAAAACCCATATTTATATTGGAAAAACCCATTTTATGTTGGAAATATTCATTTTTTCATTGGAATAACCCAAAAAAATCGTGGAAAAACCCAAGATACGTTGGAAATATGCATAATTATTGTGGAATAACCATTATTATGTTTGAAATATACATTATTTCATTGGAAAAACCCATATTATTATTGTAAAATCCCATTTTAAGTTGGAAATATACATTTTTGCATTGGAAAAACCCAAGATACGTTGGAAATATGCATAATTATTGGAAAAACCCATATTTATATTGGAAAAACCCATTTAATGTTGGAAATATGCATTTTTCATTGGAATAACCCATATTTATATTGGAAAAACCCATTTAATGTTGGAAATATGCATTTTTCATTGGAATAACCCATATTTATATTGGAAAAACCCATTTTATGTTGGAAATATACATTTTTGCATTGGAAAAACACATAAAAATCGTGTAACCCAAGATACGTTGGAAATATGCATAATTATTGAGGAAAAACCAATATTTATACTTGAAAAACCCATTTAATGTTGGAAATATGCATTTTTCATTGAAATAACCCAAAAAATTCGTGGAAAAACCAATATTAAGTTTGAAATATTCATTATTTCATTGGAAAAACTCATATTTATATTGGAATAACCCATTTTATGTTGGAAATATTCATTTTTTCATTGGAAAAACCCATATTTATATTGGAAAAACCCATTTTATGTTGGAAATATTCATTTTTTCATTGGAATAACCCAAAAAAATCGTGGAAAAACCCAAGATACGTTGGAAATATACATAATTATTGAGGAAAAACCAATATTTATACTTGAAAAAGTCATTTAATGTTGGAAATATGCATTTTTCATTGAAATAACCCATAAAATTCGTGGAAAAACCATTATTAAGTTTGAAATATACATTATTTCATTGGAAAAAGTCATATTTATATTGGAATAACCCATTTTATGTTGGAAATATTCATTTTTTCATTGGAAAAACCCATATTTTTATTGTAAAATCCCATTTTAAGTTGGAAATATACATTTTTCATTTGAAAAACCCTAGATACGTTAGAAATATACATAATTATTGGAAAAACCAATATTAAGTTGGAAATATACATTATTTCATTGGAAAAACTCATATTTATATTGGAATAACCCATTTTATGTCGGAAATATTCATTTTTTCATTGGAAAAACCCATAAAAATCGTGGAAAAACCCAAGATACGTTGGAAATATGCATAATTATTGTGGAATAACCATTATTAAGTTTGAAATATACATTATTTCATTGGAAAAACCCATATTTTTATTGTAAAATCCCATTTTAAGTTGGAAATATACATTTTTGCATTGGAAAATCCCAAGATACGTTAGAAATATACATAATTATTGGAAAAACCAATATTTATACTTGAAAAACCCATTTAATGTTGGAAATATGCATTTTTCATTGAAATAACCCATAAAATTCGTGGAAAAACCATTATTAAGTTTGAAATATACATTATTTCATTGGAAAAACTCATATTTATATTGGAATAACCCATTTTATGTTGGAAATATTCATTTTTTCATTGGAAAAACCCAAGATACGTTGGAAATATGCATAATTATTGAGGAAAAACCAATATTTATACTTGAAAAACCCATTTAATGTTGGAAATATGCATTTTTCATTGAAATAACCCAAAAAATTCGTGGAAAAACCAATATTAAGTTTGAAATATTCATTATTTCATTGGAAAAACTCATATTTATATTGGAATAACCCATTTTATGTTGGAAATATTCATTTTTTCATTGGAAAAACCCATATTTATATTGGAAAAACCCATTTTATGTTGGAAATATTCATTTTTTCATTGGAATAACCCAAAAAAATCGTGGAAAAACCCAAGATACGTTGGAAATATGCATAATTATTGAGGAAAAACCCATATTTATATTGGAATAACCCATTTTATGTTGGAAATATTCATTTTTTCATTGGAAAAACCCATAAAAATCGTGGAAAAACCCAAGATACGTTGGAAATATGCATAACTATTGAGGAAAAACCAATATTTATACTAGAAAAACCCATTTTAAGTTGGAAATATGCATTTTTCATTTGAAAAACCCATAAAATTCGTGGAAAAACCATTATTAAGTTGGAAATATTCATTTTTTCATTGAAATAACCCAAAAAATTCGTGGAAAAACCAATATTAAGTTTGAAATATTCATTATTTCATTGGAAAAACTCATATTTATATTGGAATAACCCATTTTATGTTGGAAATATTCATTTTTTCATTGGAAAAACCCATATTTATATTGGAAAAACCCATTTTATGTTGGAAATATTCATTTTTTCATGGGAAAACCCCATAAAAATCGTGGAAAAACCCAAGATACGTTGGAATTATGCATAATTATTGTGGAATAACCATTATTAAGTTGGAAATATACATTATTTCATTGGAAAAACCCAAGATACGTTGGAAATATGCATAATTATTGAGAAAAACCCATATTTATATTGGAAAAACCCATTTAATGTTGGAAATATGCATTTTTCATTGGAATAACCCATAAAAATCGTGGAAAAACCCAAGATACGTTGGAAATATGCATAACTATTGAGGAAAAACCAATATTTATATTTGAAAAACCCATTTTAGTTGGAAAACCTATAATTTTATTGCAAAATTCCTTGTTTATGTTGGAAATATTCATTTTTTCATTGGAAAAACCCATAACAATCGTGGAAAAACCCAAGATACGTTGGAAATATGCATAATTATTGTAGAATAACCATTATTAAGTTTGAAATATACATTATTTCATTGGAAAAACCCATATTTTTATTGTAAAATCCCATTTTAAGTTGGAAATATACATTTTTGCATTTGAAAAACCCATAAAAATTGTGGAAAAGCACAAGATACGTTGGAAATATGCATAATTATTGTGGAAAAACCATTATTAAGTTGGAAATATACATTATTTCAATGGAAAAACCTATATTTATATTGGAAAAACCCATTTTATGTTGGAAATATACATTTTTTCATTGGAAAAATCCATAAAAATCGTGGAAAAACCCAAGATACGTTGGAAATATGCATAATTATTGTGGAAAAACCATTATTAAGTTGGAAATATACATTATTTCAATGGAAAAACCCATATTTATATTGGAAAAACACATTTTATGTTGGAAATATTCATTTTTTCATTTGAAAAACCGATAAAATTCGTGGAAAAACCAATATTAAGTTTGAAATATTCATTTTTTCATTGGAAAAACCCATAAAAATCGTGGAAAAACCCAAGATACGTTGGAAATATGCATAATTATTGTGGAATAACCATTATTAAGTTTGAAATATACATTATTTCATTGGAAAAACCCATATTTTTATTGTAAAATCCCATTTTAAGTTGGAAATATACATTTTTGCATTGGAAAATCCCAAGATACGTTAGAAATATACATAATTATTGGAAAAACCAATATTTATACTTGAAAAACCCATTTAATGTTGGAAATATGCATTTTTCATTGAAATAACCCATAAAATTCGTGGAAAAACCATTATTAAGTTTGAAATATACATTATTTCATTGGAAAAACTCATATTTATATTGGAATAACCCATTTTATGTTGGAAATATTCATTTTTTCATTGGAAAAACCCAAGATACGTTGGAAATATGCATAATTATTGAGGAAAAACCAATATTTATACTTGAAAAACCCATTTAATGTTGGAAATATGCATTTTTCATTGAAATAACCCAAAAAATTCGTGGAAAAACCAATATTAAGTTTGAAATATTCATTATTTCATTGGAAAAACTCATATTTATATTGGAATAACCCATTTTATGTTGGAAATATTCATTTTTTCATTGGAAAAACCCATAACAATCGTGGAAAAACCCAAGATACGTTGGAAATATGCATAATTATTGTAGAATAACCATTATTAAGTTTGAAATATACATTATTTCATTGGAAAAACCCATATTTTTATTGTAAAATCCCATTTTAAGTTGGAAATATACATTTTTGCATTTGAAAAACCCATAAAAATTGTGGAAAAGCACAAGATACGTTGGAAATATGCATAATTATTGTGGAAAAACCATTATTAAGTTGGAAATATACATTATTTCAATGGAAAAACCTATATTTATATTGGAAAAACCCATTTTATGTTGGAAATATACATTTTTTCATTGGAAAAATCCATAAAAATCGTGGAAAAACCCAAGATACGTTGGAAATATGCATAATTATTGTGGAAAAACCATTATTAAGTTGGAAATATACATTATTTCAATGGAAAAACCCATATTTATATTGGAAAAACACATTTTATGTTGGAAATATTCATTTTTTCATTTGAAAAACCGATAAAATTCGTGGAAAAACCAATATTAAGTTTGAAATATTCATTTTTTCATTGGAAAAACCCATAAAAATCGTGGAAAAACCCAAGATACGTTGGAAATATGCATAATTATTGTGGAATAACCATTATTAAGTTTGAAATATACATTATTTCATTGGAAAAACCCATATTTTTATTGTAAAATCCCATTTTAAGTTGGAAATATACATTTTTGCATTGGAAAATCCCAAGATACGTTAGAAATATACATAATTATTGGAAAAACCAATATTTATACTTGAAAAACCCATTTAATGTTGGAAATATGCATTTTTCATTGAAATAACCCATAAAATTCGTGGAAAAACCATTATTAAGTTTGAAATATACATTATTTCATTGGAAAAACTCATATTTATATTGGAATAACCCATTTTATGTTGGAAATATTCATTTTTTCATTGGAAAAACCCAAGATACGTTGGAAATATGCATAATTATTGAGGAAAAACCAATATTTATACTTGAAAAACCCATTTAATGTTGGAAATATGCATTTTTCATTGAAATAACCCAAAAAATTCGTGGAAAAACCAATATTAAGTTTGAAATATTCATTATTTCATTGGAAAAACTCATATTTATATTGGAATAACCCATTTTATGTTGGAAATATTCATTTTTTCATTGGAAAAACCCATATTTATATTGGAAAAACCCATTTTATGTTGGAAATATTCATTTTTTCATTGGAATAACCCAAAAAAATCGTGGAAAAACCCAAGATACGTTGGAAATATGCATAATTATTGAGGAAAAACCAATATTTATACTTGAAAAAGTCATTTAATGTTGGAAATATGCATTTTTCATTGAAATAACCCATAAAATTCGTGGAAAAACCATTATTAAGTTTGAAATATACATTATTTCATTGGAAAAAGTCATATTTATATTGGAATAACCCATTTTATGTTGGAAATATTCATTTTTTCATTGGAAAAACCCATATAAATCGTGGAAAAACCCAAGATACGTTGGAAATATGAATAATTATTGAGGAAAAACCAATATTTATTTTTGAAAAACCCATTTTTAGTTGGAAAACCTATAATTTTATTGCAAAATTCCTTGTTCAGTTGGAAATATTCATTTTTTCATTGGAAAAACCCATAAAAATCGTGGAAAAACCCATGATACGTTGGAAATATGCATGATTATGAAGAATAACCATTATTAAGTTGGAAATATACATTATTTCATTGGAAAAATCCATATTTATATTGTAAAATCCCATTTTAAGTTGGAAATATACATTTTTTCATTGGAAAAACCCATAAAAATTATGGAAAAAAACAAGATACGTTGAAAATATGCATAATTATTATGGAAAAACCCATATTTATGTTGCAAAAACCCATATTATGTTTGAAATATGCATTTTTACATTGGAAAAACCCATAATTTTATTGCAAAACTCCTTGTTTAGTTGGAAATATTCATTTTTTCATTGGGAAACCCCACATTCATATTGGAAAAACCCATTTTATGTTGGAAATATTCCATTTTTCATTGGACAAACCCATAAAAATAGTGGAAAAGACCAATATACGTTGGAAATATGCATAATTATTGTGGAAAAACCCATATTTATACTAGAAAAACCCATTTTAAGTTGGAAATATGCATTTTTCATTTGAAAAACCCATAAAATTCGTGGAAAAACCATTATTAAGTTGGAAATATTCATTTTTTCATTGAAATAACCCAAAAAATTCGTGGAAAAACCAATATTAAGTTTGAAATATTCATTATTTCATTGGAAAAACTCATATTTATATTGGAATAACCCATTTTATGTTGGAAATATTCATTTTTTCATCGGAAAAACCCATATTTATATTGGAAAAACCCATTTTATGTTGGAAATATTCATTTTTTCATGGGAAAACCCCATAAAAATCGTGGAAAAACCCAAGATACGTTGGAATTATGCATAATTATTGTGGAATAACCATTATTAAGTTGGAAATATACATTATTTCATTGGAAAAACCCAAGATACGTTGGAAATATGCATAATTATTGAGAAAAACCCATATTTATATTGGAAAAACCCATTTAATGTTGGAAATATGCATTTTTCATTGGAATAACCCATAAAAATCGTGGAAAAACCCAAGATACGTTGGAAATATGCATAACTATTGAGGAAAAACCAATATTTATATTTGAAAAACCCATTTTAGTTGGAAAACCTATAATTTTATTGCAAAATTCCTTGTTTATGTTGGAAATATTCATTTTTTCATTGGAAAAACCCATAACAATCGTGGAAAAACCCAAGATACGTTGGAAATATGCATAATTATTGTAGAATAACCATTATTAAGTTTGAAATATACATTATTTCATTGGAAAAACCCATATTTTTATTGTAAAATCCCATTTTAAGTTGGAAATATACATTTTTGCATTTGAAAAACCTATAAAAATTGTGGAAAAGCACAAGATACGTTGGAAATATGCATAATTATTGTGGAAAAACCATTATTAAGTTGGAAATATACATTATTTCAATGGAAAAACCTATATTTATATTGGAAAAACCCATTTTATGTTGGAAATATACATTTTTTCATTGGAAAAATCCATAAAAATCGTGGAAAAACCCAAGATACGTTGGAAATATGCATAATTATTGTGGAAAAACCATTATTAAGTTGGAAATATACATTATTTCAATGGAAAAACCCATATTTATATTGGAAAAACACATTTTATGTTGGAAATATTCATTTTTTCATTTGAAAAACCGATAAAATTCGTGGAAAAACCAATATTAAGTTTGAAATATACATTATTTCATTGGAAAAACTCATATTTATATTGGAATAACCCATTTTATGTCGGAAATATTCATTTTTTCATTGGAAAAACCCATAAAAATCGTGGAAAAACCCAAGATACGTTGGAAATATGCATAATTATTGTGGAAAAACCATTATTAAGTTTGAAATATACATTATTTCATTGGAAAAACTCATATTTATATTGGAATAACCCATTTTATGTTGGAAATATTCATTTTTTCATTGGAAAAACCCAAGATACGTTGGAAATATACATAATTATTGGAAAAACCAATATTTATACTTGAAAAACCCATTTAATGTTGGAAATATGCATTTTTCATTGAAATAACCCATAAAATTCGTGGAAAAACCATTATTAAGTTTGAAATATACATTATTTCATTGGAAAAACTCATATTTATATTGGAAAAACACATTTTATGTTGGAAATATTCATTTTTTCATTTGAAAAACCGATAAAATTCGTGGAAAAACCAATATTAAGTTTGAAATATTCATTATTTCATTGGAAAAACTCATATTTATATTGGAATAACCCATTTTATGTTGGAAATATTCATTTTTTCATTGGAAAAACCCATATTTATATTGGAAAAACCCATTTTATGTTGGAAATATTCATTTTTTCATTGGAATAACCCAAAAAAATCGTGGAAAAACCCAAGATACGTTGGAAATATGCATAATTATTGAGGAAAAACCAATATTTATACTTGAAAAAGTCATTTAATGTTGGAAATATGCATTTTTCATTGAAATAACCCATAAAATTCGTGGAAAAACCATTATTAAGTTTGAAATATACATTATTTCATTGGAAAAAGTCATATTTATATTGGAATAACCCATTTTATGTTGGAAATATTCATTTTTTCATTGGAAAAACCCACATTCATATTGGAAAAACCCATTTTATGTTGGAAATATTCCATTTTTCATTGGACAAACCCATAAAAATAGTGGAAAAGACCAATATACGTTGGAAATATGCATAATTATTGTGGAAAAACCCATATTTATACTAGAAAAACCCATTTTAAGTTGGAAATATGCATTTTTCATTTGAAAAACCCATAAAATTCGTGGAAAAACCATTATTAAGTTGGAAATATTCATTTTTTCATTGAAATAACCCAAAAAATTCGTGGAAAAACCCAAGATACGTTGGAATTATGCATAATTATTGTGGAATAACCATTATTAAGTTGGAAATATACATTATTTCATTGGAAAAACCCAAGATACGTTGGAAATATGCATAATTATTGAGAAAAACCCATATTTATATTGGAAAAACCCATTTAATGTTGGAAATATGCATTTTTCATTGGAATAACCCATAAAAATCGTGGAAAAACCCAAGATACGTTGGAAATATGCATAACTATTGAGGAAAAACCAATATTTATATTTGAAAAACCCATTTTAGTTGGAAAACCTATAATTTTATTGCAAAATTCCTTGTTTATGTTGGAAATATTCATTTTTTCATTGGAAAAACCCATAACAATCGTGGAAAAACCCAAGATACGTTGGAAATATGCATAATTATTGTAGAATAACCATTATTAAGTTTGAAATATACATTATTTCATTGGAAAAACCCATATTTTTATTGTAAAATCCCATTTTAAGTTGGAAATATACATTTTTGCATTTGAAAAACCCATAAAAATTGTGGAAAAGCACAAGATACGTTGGAAATATGCATAATTATTGTGGAAAAACCATTATTAAGTTGGAAATATACATTATTTCAATGGAAAAACCTATATTTATATTGGAAAAACCCATTTTATGTTGGAAATATACATTTTTTCATTGGAAAAATCCATAAAAATCGTGGAAAAACCCAAGATACGTTGGAAATATGCATAATTATTGTGGAAAAACCATTATTAAGTTGGAAATATACATTATTTCAATGGAAAAACCCATATTTATATTGGAAAAACACATTTTATGTTGGAAATATTCATTTTTTCATTTGAAAAACCGATAAAATTCGTGGAAAAACCAATATTAAGTTTGAAATATTCATTTTTTCATTGGAAAAACCCATAAAAATCGTGGAAAAACCCAAGATACGTTGGAAATATGCATAATTATTGTGGAATAACCATTATTAAGTTTGAAATATACATTATTTCATTGGAAAAACCCATATTTTTATTGTAAAATCCCATTTTAAGTTGGAAATATACATTTTTGCATTGGAAAATCCCAAGATACGTTAGAAATATACATAATTATTGGAAAAACCAATATTTATACTTGAAAAACCCATTTAATGTTGGAAATATGCATTTTTCATTGAAATAACCCATAAAATTCGTGGAAAAACCATTATTAAGTTTGAAATATACATTATTTCATTGGAAAAACTCATATTTATATTGGAATAACCCATTTTATGTTGGAAATATTCATTTTTTCATTGGAAAAACCCATATTTATATTGGAAAAACCCATTTTATGTTGGAAATATTCATTTTTTCATTGGAATAACCCAAAAAAATCGTGGAAAAACCCAAGATACGTTGGAAATATGCATAATTATTGAGGAAAAACCAATATTTATACTTGAAAAAGTCATTTAATGTTGGAAATATGCATTTTTCATTGAAATAACCCATAAAATTCGTGGAAAAACCATTATTAAGTTTGAAATATACATTATTTCATTGGAAAAAGTCATATTTATATTGGAATAACCCATTTTATGTTGGAAATATTCATTTTTTCATTGGAAAAACCCATATAAATCGTGGAAAAACCCAAGATACGTTGGAAATATGAATAATTATTGAGGAAAAACCAATATTTATTTTTGAAAAACCCATTTTTAGTTGGAAAACCTATAATTTTATTGCAAAATTCCTTGTTCAGTTGGAAATATTCATTTTTTCATTGGAAAAACCCATAAAAATCGTGGAAAAACCCATGATACGTTGGAAATATGCATGATTATGAAGAATAACCATTATTAAGTTGGAAATATACATTATTTCATTGGAAAAATCCATATTTATATTGTAAAATCCCATTTTAAGTTGGAAATATACATTTTTTCATTGGAAAAACCCATAAAAATTATGGAAAAAAACAAGATACGTTGAAAATATGCATAATTATTATGGAAAAACCCATATTTATGTTGCAAAAACCCATATTATGTTTGAAATATGCATTTTTACATTGGAAAAACCCATAATTTTATTGCAAAACTCCTTGTTTAGTTGGAAATATTCATTTTTTCATTGGGAAACCCCACATTCATATTGGAAAAACCCATTTTATGTTGGAAATATTCCATTTTTCATTGGACAAACCCATAAAAATAGTGGAAAAGACCAATATACGTTGGAAATATGCATAATTATTGTGGAAAAACCCATATTTATACTAGAAAAACCCATTTTAAGTTGGAAATATGCATTTTTCATTTGAAAAACCCATAAAATTCGTGGAAAAACCATTATTAAGTTGGAAATATTCATTTTTTCATTGAAATAACCCAAAAAATTCGTGGAAAAACCAATATTAAGTTTGAAATATTCATTATTTCATTGGAAAAACTCATATTTATATTGGAATAACCCATTTTATGTTGGAAATATTCATTTTTTCATCGGAAAAACCCATATTTATATTGGAAAAACCCATTTTATGTTGGAAATATTCATTTTTTCATGGGAAAACCCCATAAAAATCGTGGAAAAACCCAAGATACGTTGGAATTATGCATAATTATTGTGGAATAACCATTATTAAGTTGGAAATATACATTATTTCATTGGAAAAACCCAAGATACGTTGGAAATATGCATAATTATTGAGAAAAACCCATATTTATATTGGAAAAACCCATTTAATGTTGGAAATATGCATTTTTCATTGGAATAACCCATAAAAATCGTGGAAAAACCCAAGATACGTTGGAAATATGCATAACTATTGAGGAAAAACCAATATTTATATTTGAAAAACCCATTTTAGTTGGAAAACCTATAATTTTATTGCAAAATTCATTGTTTATGTTGGAAATATTCATTTTTTCATTGGAAAAACCCATAACAATCGTGGAAAAACCCAAGATACGTTGGAAATATGCATAATTATTGTAGAATAACCATTATTAAGTTTGAAATATACATTATTTCATTGGAAAAACCCATATTTTTATTGTAAAATCCCATTTTAAGTTGGAAATATACATTTTTGCATTTGAAAAACCTATAAAAATTGTGGAAAAGCACAAGATACGTTGGAAATATGCATAATTATTGTGGAAAAACCATTATTAAGTTGGAAATATACATTATTTCAATGGAAAAACCTATATTTATATTGGAAAAACCCATTTTATGTTGGAAATATACATTTTTTCATTGGAAAAATCCATAAAAATCGTGGAAAAACCCAAGATACGTTGGAAATATGCATAATTATTGTGGAAAAACCATTATTAAGTTGGAAATATACATTATTTCAATGGAAAAACCCATATTTATATTGGAAAAACACATTTTATGTTGGAAATATTCATTTTTTCATTTGAAAAACCGATAAAATTCGTGGAAAAACCAATATTAAGTTTGAAATATACATTATTTCATTGGAAAAACTCATATTTATATTGGAATAACCCATTTTATGTTGGAAATATGCATTTTTCATTGAAATAACCCATAAAATTCGTGGAAAAACCATTATTAAGTTTGAAATATACATTATTTCATTGGAAAAACTCATATTTATATTGGAATAACCCATTTTATGTTGGAAATATTCATTTTTTCATTGGAAAAACCCAAGATACGTTGGAAATATGCATAATTATTGAGGAAAAACCAATATTTATACTTGAAAAACCCATTTAATGTTGGAAATATGCATTTTTCATTGAAATAACCCAAAAAATTCGTGGAAAAACCAATATTAAGTTGGAAATATTCATTATTTCATTGGAAAAACTCATATTTATATTGGAATAACCCATTTTATGTTGGAAATATTCATTTTTTCATTGGAAAAACCCATATTTATATTGGAAAAACCCATTTTATGTTGGAAATATTCATTTTTTCATTGGAAAAACTCATATTATTATTGTAAAATCCCATTTTAAGTTGGAAATATACATTTTTGCATTGGAAAAACCCAAGATACGTTGGAAATATGCATAATTATTGGAAAAACCCATATTTATATTGGAAAAACCCATTTAATGTTGGAAATATGCATTTTTCATTGGAATAACCCATATTTATATTGGAAAAACCCATTTAATGTTGGAAATATGCATTTTTCATTGGAATAACCCATATTTATATTGGAAAAACCCATTTTATGTTGGAAATATACATTTTTGCATTGGAAAAACCCATAAAAATTGTGGAAAAGCACAAGATACGTTGGAAATATGCATAATTATTGTGGAAAAACCATTATTAAGTTGGAAATATACATTATTTCAATGGAAAAACCCATATTTATATTGGAAAAACCCATTTTATGTTGGAAATATTCATTTTTTCATTTGAAAAACCCATAAAATTCGTGGAAAAACCAATATTAAGTTTGAAATATACATTATTTCATTGGAAAAACTCATATTTATATTGGAATAACCCATTTTATGTCGGAAATATTCATTTTTTCATTGGAAAAACCCATAAAAATCGTGGAAAAACCCAAGATACGTTGGAAATATGCATAATTATTGTGGAATAACCATTATTAAGTTTGAAATATACATTATTTCATTGGAAAAACCCATATTTTTATTGTAAAATCCCATTTTAAGTTGGAAATATACATTTTTGCATTGGAAAATCCCAAGATACGTTAGAAATATACATAATTATTGGAAAAACCAATATTTATACTTGAAAAACCCATTTAATGTTGGAAATATGCATTTTTCATTGAAATAACCCATAAAATTCGTGGAAAAACCATTATTAAGTTTGAAATATACATTATTTCATTGGAAAAACTCATATTTATATTGGAATAACCCATTTTATGTTGGAAATATTCATTTTTTCATTGGAAAACCCCATAAAAATCGTGGAAAAACCCATGATACGTTGGAAATATGCATAATTATTGAGGAAAAACCAATATTTATACTTGAAAAACCCATTTAATGTTGGAAATATGCATTTTTCATTGAAATAACCCAAAAAATTCGTGGAAAAACCAATATTAAGTTTGAAATATTCATTATTTCATTGGAAAAACTCATATTTATATTGGAATAACCCATTTTATGTTGGAAATATTCATTTTTTCATTGGAAAAACCCATATTTTTATTGTAAAATCCCATTTTAAGTTGGAAATATACATTTTTGCATTTGAAAAACCCATAAAAATTGTGGAAAAGCACAAGATACGTTGGAAATATGCATAATTATTGTGGAAAAACCATTATTAAGTTGGAAATATACATTATTTCAATGGAAAAACCCATATTTATATTGGAAAAACCCATTTTATGTTGGAAATATTCATTTTTTCATTTGAAAAACCCATAAAATTCGTGGAAAAACCAATATTAAGTTTGAAATATACATTATTTCATTGGAAAAACTCATATTTATATTGGAATAACCCATTTTATGTTGGTAATATTCATTTTTTCATTGGAAAAACCCATAAAAATCGTGGAAAAACCCAAGATACATTGGAAATATGCATAATTATTGTGGAATAACCATTATTAAGTTTGAAATATACATTATTTCATTGGAAAAACCCATATTTTTATTGTAAAATCCCATTTTAAGTTGGAAATATACATTTTTGCATTGGAAAAACCCAAGATACGTTAGAAATATACATAATTATTGGAAAAACCAATATTTATACTTGAAAAACCCATTTAATGTTGGAAATATGCATTTTTCATTGAAATAACCCATAAAATTCGTGGAAAAACCATTATTAAGTTTGAAATATACATTATTTCATTGGAGAAACTCATATTTATATTGGAATAACCCATTTTATGTTGGAAATATTCATTTTTTCATTGGAAAAACCCAAGATACGTTGGAAATATGCATAATTATTGAGGAAAAACCAATATTTATACTTGAAAAACCCATTTAATGTTGGAAATATGCATTTTTCATTGAAATAACCCAAAAAATTCGTGGAAAAACCAATATTAAGTTTGAAATATTCATTATTTCATTGGAAAAACTCATATTTATATTGGAATAACCCATTTTATGTTGGAAATATTCATTTTTTCATTGGAAAAACCCATATTTATATTGGAAAAACCCATTTTATGTTGGAAATATTCATTTTTTCATGGGAAAACCCCATAAAAATCGTGGAAAAACCCAAGATACGTTGGAATTATGCATAATTATTGTGGAATAACCATTATTAAGTTGGAAATATACATTATTTCATTGGAAAAACCCAAGATACGTTGGAAATATGCATAATTATTGAGAAAAACCCATATTTATATTGGAAAAACCCATTTAATGTTGGAAATATGCATTTTTCATTGGAATAACCCATAAAAATCGTGGAAAAACCCAAGATACGTTGGAAATATGCATAACTATTGAGGAAAAACCAATATTTATATTTGAAAAACCCATTTTAGTTGGAAAACCTATAATTTTATTGCAAAATTCCTTGTTTATGTTGGAAATATTCATTTTTTCATTGGAAAAACCCATAACAATCGTGGAAAAACCCAAGATACGTTGGAAATATGCATAATTATTGTAGAATAACCATTATTAAGTTTGAAATATACATTATTTCATTGGAAAAACCCATATTTTTATTGTAAAATCCCATTTTAAGTTGGAAATATACATTTTGCATTTGAAAAACCCATAAAAATTGTGGAAAAGCACAAGATACGTTGGAAATATGCATAATTATTGTGGAAAAACCAATATTTATACTTGAAAAACCCATTTAATGTTGGAAATATGCATTTTTCATTGAAATAACCCAAAAAATTCGTGGAAAAACCAATATTAAGTTTGAAATATTCATTATTTCATTGGAAAAACTCATATTTATATTGGAATAACCCATTTTATGTTGAAAATATTCATTTTTTCATTGGAAAAACCCATATTTTTATTGTAAAATCCCATTTTAAGTTGGAAATATACATTTTTGCATTTGAAAAACCCATAAAAATTGTGGAAAAGCACAAGATACGTTGGAAATATGCATAATTATTGTGGAAAAACCATTATTAAGTTGGAAATATACATTATTTCAATGGAAAAACCTATATTTATATTGGAAAAACCCATTTTATGTTGGAAATATACATTTTTTCATTGGAAAAATCCATAAAAATCGTGGAAAAACCCAAGATACGTTGGAAATATGCATAATTATTGTGGAAAAACCATTATTAAGTTGGAAATATACATTATTTCAATGGAAAAACCCATATTTATATTGGAAAAACACATTTTATGTTGGAAATATTCATTTTTTCATTTGAAAAACCGATAAAATTCGTGGAAAAACCAATATTAAGTTTGAAATATACATTATTTCATTGGAAAAACTCATATTTATATTGGAATAACCCATTTTATGTCGGAAATATTCATTTTTTCATTGGAAAAACCCATAAAAATCGTGGAAAAACCCAAGATACGTTGGAAATATGCATAATTATTGTGGAATAACCATTATTAAGTTTGAAATATACATTATTTCATTGGAAAAACCCATATTTTTATTGTAAAATCCCATTTTAAGTTGGAAATATACATTTTTGCATTGGAAAATCCCAAGATACGTTAGAAATATACATAATTATTGGAAAAACCAATATTTATACTTGAAAAACCCATTTAATGTTGGAAATATGCATTTTTCATTGAAATAACCCATAAAATTCGTGGAAAAACCATTATTAAGTTTGAAATATACATTATTTCATTGGAAAAACTCATATTTATATTGGAATAACCCATTTTATGTTGGAAATATTCATTTTTTCATTGGAAAACCCCATAAAAATCGTGGAAAAACCCATGATACGTTGGAAATATGCATAATTATTGAGGAAAAACCAATATTTATACTTGAAAAACCCATTTAATGTTGGAAATATGCATTTTTCATTGAAATAACCCAAAAAATTCGTGGAAAAACCAATATTAAGTTTGAAATATTCATTATTTCATTGGAAAAACTCATATTTATATTGGAATAACCCATTTTATGTTGGAAATATTCATTTTTTCATTGGAAAAACCCATATTTTTATTGTAAAATCCCATTTTAAGTTGGAAATATACATTTTTGCATTTGAAAAACCCATAAAAATTGTGGAAAAGCACAAGATACGTTGGAAATATGCATAATTATTGTGGAAAAACCATTATTAAGTTGGAAATATACATTATTTCAATGGAAAAACCCATATTTATATTGGAAAAACCCATTTTATGTTGGAAATATTCATTTTTTCATTTGAAAAACCCATAAAATTCGTGGAAAAACCAATATTAAGTTTGAAATATACATTATTTCATTGGAAAAACTCATATTTATATTGGAATAACCCATTTTATGTCGGAAATATTCATTTTTTCATTGGAAAAACCCATAAAAATCGTGGAAAAACCCAAGATACGTTGGAAATATGCATAATTATTGTGGAATAACCATTATTAAGTTTGAAATATACATTATTTCATTGGAAAAACCCATATTTTTATTGTAAAATCCCATTTTAAGTTGGAAATATACATTTTTGCATTGGAAAATCCCAAGATACGTTAGAAATATACATAATTATTGGAAAAACCAATATTTATACTTGAAAAACCCATTTAATGTTGGAAATATGCATTTTTCATTGAAATAACCCATAAAATTCGTGGAAAAACCATTATTAAGTTTGAAATATACATTATTTCATTGGAAAAACTCATATTTATATTGGAATAACCCATTTTATGTTGGAAATATTCATTTTTTCATTGGAAAACCCCATAAAAATCGTGGAAAAACCCATGATACGTTGGAAATATGCATAATTATTGAGGAAAAACCAATATTTATACTTGAAAAACCCATTTAATGTTGGAAATATGCATTTTTCATTGAAATAACCCAAAAAATTCGTGGAAAAACCAATATTAAGTTTGAAATATTCATTATTTCATTGGAAAAACTCATATTTATATTGGAATAACCCATTTTATGTTGGAAATATTCATTTTTTCATTGGAAAAACCCATATTTTTATTGTAAAATCCCATTTTAAGTTGGAAATATACATTTTTGCATTTGAAAAACCCATTAAAAATGTGGAAAAGCACAAGATACGTTGGAAATATGCATAATTATTGTGGAAAAACCATTATTAAGTTGGAAATATACATTATTTCAATGGAAAAACCCATATTTATATTGGAAAAACCCATTTTATGTTGGAAATATTCATTTTTTCATTTGAAAAACCCATAAAATTCGTGGAAAAACCAATATTAAGTTTGAAATATACATTATTTCATTGGAAAAACTCATATTTATATTGGAATAACCCATTTTATGTTGGTAATATTCATTTTTTCATTGGAAAAACCCATAAAAATCGTGGAAAAACCCAAGATACATTGGAAATATGCATAATTATTGTGGAATAACCATTATTAAGTTTGAAATATACATTATTTCATTGGAAAAACCCATATTTTTATTGTAAAATCCCATTTTAAGTTGGAAATATACATTTTTGCATTGGAAAAACCCAAGATACGTTAGAAATATACATAATTATTGGAAAAACCAATATTTATACTTGAAAAACCCATTTAATGTTGGAAATATGCATTTTTCATTGAAATAACCCATAAAATTCGTGGAAAAACCATTATTAAGTTTGAAATATACATTATTTCATTGGAAAAACTCATATTTATATTGGAATAACCCATTTTATGTTGGAAATATTCATTTTTTCATTGGAAAAACCCAAGATACGTTGGAAATATGCATAATTATTGAGGAAAAACCAATATTTATACTTGAAAAACCCATTTAATGTTGGAAATATGCATTTTTCATTGAAATAACCCAAAAAATTCGTGGAAAAACCAATATTAAGTTTGAAATATTCATTATTTCATTGGAAAAACTCATATTTATATTGGAATAACCCATTTTATGTTGGAAATATTCATTTTTTCATGGGAAAACCCCATAAAAATCGTGGAAAAACCCAAGATACGTTGGAATTATGCATAATTATTGTGGAATAACCATTATTAAGTTGGAAATATACATTATTTCATTGGAAAAACCCAAGATACGTTGGAAATATGCATAATTATTGAGAAAAACCCATATTTATATTGGAAAAACCCATTTAATGTTGGAAATATGCATTTTTCATTGGAATAACCCATAAAAATCGTGGAAAAACCCAAGATACGTTGGAAATATGCATAACTATTGAGGAAAAACCAATATTTATATTTGAAAAACCCATTTTAGTTGGAAAACCTATAATTTTATTGCAAAATTCCTTGTTTATGTTGGAAATATTCATTTTTTCATTGGAAAAACCCATAACAATCGTGGAAAAACCCAAGATACGTTGGAAATATGCATAATTATTGTAGAATAACCATTATTAAGTTTGAAATATACATTATTTCATTGGAAAAACCCATATTTTTATTGTAAAATCCCATTTTAAGTTGGAAATATACATTTTTGCATTTGAAAAACCCATAAAAATTGTGGAAAAGCACAAGATACGTTGGAAATATGCATAATTATTGTGGAAAAACCAATATTTATACTTGAAAAACCCATTTAATGTTGGAAATATGCATTTTTCATTGAAATAACCCATAAAATTCGTGGAAAAACCATTATTAAGTTTGAAATATACATTATTTCATTGGAAAATCCCAAGATACGTTAGAAATATACATAATTATTGGAAAAACCAATATTTATACTTGAAAAACCCATTTAATGTTGGAAATATGCATTTTTCATTGAAATAACCCATAAAATTCGTGGAAAAACCATTATTAAGTTTGAAATATACATTATTTCATTGGAAAAACTCATATTTATATTGGAATAACCCATTTTATGTTGGAAATATTCATTTTTTCATTGGAAAACCCCATAAAAATCGTGGAAAAACCCATGATACGTTGGAAATATGCATAATTATTGAGGAAAAACCAATATTTATACTTGAAAAACCCATTTAATGTTGGAAATATGCATTTTTCATTGAAATAACCCAAAAAATTCGTGGAAAAACCAATATTAAGTTTGAAATATTCATTATTTCATTGGAAAAACTCATATTTATATTGGAATAACCCATTTTATGTTGGAAATATTCATTTTTTCATTGGAAAAACCCATATTTTTATTGTAAAATCCCATTTTAAGTTGGAAATAGACATTTTTGCATTTGAAAAACCCATAAAAATTGTGGAAAAGCACAAGATACGTTGGAAATATGCATAATTATTGTGGAAAAACCATTATTAAGTTGGAAATATACATTATTTCAATGGAAAAACCCATATTTATATTGGAAAAACCCATTTTATGTTGGAAATATTCATTTTTTCATTTGAAAAACCCATAAAATTCGTGGAAAAACCAATATTAAGTTTGAAATATACATTATTTCATTGGAAAAACTCATATTTATATTGGAATAACCCATTTTATGTTGGAAATATTCATTTTTTCATTGGAAAAACCCATAAAAATCGTGGAAAAACCCAAGATACATTGGAAATATGCATAATTATTGTGGAATAACCATTATTAAGTTTGAAATATACATTATTTCATTGGAAAAACCCATATTTTTATTGTAAAATCCCATTTTAAGTTGGAAATATACATTTTTGCATTGGAAAAACCCAAGATACGTTAGAAATATACATAATTATTGGAAAAACCAATATTTATACTTGAAAAACCCATTTAATGTTGGAAATATGCATTTTTCATTGAAATAACCCATAAAATTCGTGGAAAAACCATTATTAAGTTTGAAATATACATTATTTCATTGGAAAAACTCATATTTATATTGGAATAACCCATTTTATGTTGGAAATATTCATTTTTTCATTGGAAAAACCCAAAAAAATCGTGGAAAAACCAATATTAAGTTTGAAATATTCATTATTTCATTGGAAAAACTCATATTTATATTGGAATAACCCATTTTATGTTGGAAATATTCATTTTTTCATTGGAAAAA
Organism: Rhopalosiphum nymphaeae; assembly: GCA_036289425.1. Classification (NCBI taxonomy): domain Eukaryota; kingdom Metazoa; phylum Arthropoda; class Insecta; order Hemiptera; family Aphididae; genus Rhopalosiphum; species Rhopalosiphum nymphaeae. The sequence goes on along the minus strand of JAZAQC010000006.1, from coordinate 5,384,304 downwards.
CCCATATTTATATTGGAAAAACCCATTTTATGTTGAAAATATTCATTTTTTCATTGGAAAAACCCATATTATTATTGTAAAATCCCATTTTAAGTTGGAAATATACATTTTTGCATTTGAAAAACCCATAAAAATTGTGGAAAAGCACAAGATACGTTGGAAATATGCATAATTATTGTGGAAAAACCATTATTAAGTTGGAAATATACATTATTTCAATGGAAAAACCCATATTTATATTGGAAAAACCCATTTTATGTTGGAAATATACATTTTTTCATTGGAAAAACCCATAAAAATCGTGGAAAAACCCAAGATACGTTGGAAATATGCATAATTATTGTGGAAAAACCATTATTAAGTTGGAAATATACATTATTTCAATGGAAAAACCCATATTTATATTGGAAAAACCCATTTTATGTTGGAAATATTCATTTTTTCATTTGAAAAACCGATAAAATTCGTGGAAAAACCAATATTAAGTTTGAAATATACATTATTTCATTGGAAAAACTCATATTTATATTGGAATAACCCATTTTATGTTGGAAATATTCATTTTTTCATTGGAAAAACCCATAAAAATCGTGGAAAAACCCAAGATACGTTGGAAATATGCATAATTATTGTGGAATAACCATTATTAAGTTTGAAATATACATTATTTCATTGGAAAAACCCATATTTTTATTGTAAAATCCCATTTTAAGTTGGAAATATACATTTTTGCATTGGAAAATCCCAAGATACGTTAGAAATATACATAATTATTGGAAAAACCAATATTTATACTTGAAAAACCCATTTAATGTTGGAAATATGCATTTTTCATTGAAATAACCCATAAAATTCGTGGAAAAACCATTATTAAGTTTGAAATATACATTATTTCATTGGAAAAACTCATATTTATATTGGAATAACCCATTTTATGTTGGAAATATTCATTTTTTCATTGGAAAACCCCATAAAAATCGTGGAAAAACCCATGATACGTTGGAAATATGCATAATTATTGAGGAAAAACCAATATTTATACTTGAAAAACCCATTTAATGTTGGAAATATGCATTTTTCATTGAAATAACCCAAAAAATTCGTGGAAAAACCAATATTAAGTTTGAAATATTCATTATTTCATTGGAAAAACTCATATTTATATTGGAATAACCCATTTTATGTTGGAAATATTCATTTTTTCATTGGAAAAACCCATATTTTTATTGTAAAATCCCATTTTAAGTTGGAAATATACATTTTTGCATTTGAAAAACCCATAAAAATTGTGGAAAAGCACAAGATACGTTGGAAATATGCATAATTATTGTGGAAAAACCATTATTAAGTTGGAAATATACATTATTTCAATGGAAAAACCCATATTTATATTGGAAAAACCCATTTTATGTTGGAAATATTCATTTTTTCATTTGAAAAACCCATAAAATTCGTGGAAAAACCAATATTAAGTTTGAAATATACATTATTTCATTGGAAAAACTCATATTTATATTGGAATAACCCATTTTATGTTGGAAATATTCATTTTTTCATTGGAAAAACCCATAAAAATCGTGGAAAAACCCAAGATACATTGGAAATATGCATAATTATTGTGGAATAACCATTATTAAGTTTGAAATATACATTATTTCATTGGAAAAACCGATATTTTTATTGTAAAATCCCATTTTAAGTTGGAAATATACATTTTTGCATTGGAAAAACCCAAGATACGTTAGAAATATACATAATTATTGGAAAAACCAATATTTATACTTGAAAAACCCATTTAATGTTGGAAATATGCATTTTTCATTGAAATAACCCATAAAATTCGTGGAAAAACCATTATTAAGTTTGATATATACATTATTTCATTGGAAAAACTCATATTTATATTGGAATAACCCATTTTATGTTGGAAATATTCATTTTTTCATTGGAAAAACCCAAAAAAATCGTGGAAAAACCAATATTAAGTTTGAAATATTCATTATTTCATTGGAAAAACTCATATTTATATTGGAATAACCCATTTTATGTTGGAAATATTCATTTTTTCATTGGAAAAACCCATATTTATATTGGAAAAACCCATTTTATGTTGAAAATATTCATTTTTTCATTGGAAAAACCCATATTATTATTGTAAAATCCCATTTTAAGTTGGAAATATACATTTTTCATTTGAAAAACCCATAAAATTCGTGGAAAAACCATTATTAAGTTGGAAATATTCATTTTTTCATTGGAAAACCCCATAAAAATCGTGGAAAATCCCAAGATACGTTGGGAATGTGCATAATTATTGAGGAAAAACCAATATTTATACTTGAAAAACCCATTTAATGTTGGAAATATGCATTTTTCATTGAAATAACCCAAAAAATTCGTGGAAAAACCAATATTAAGTTTGAAATATACATTATTTCATTGGAAAAACCCATATTTTTATTGTAAAATCCCATTTTAAGTTGGAAATATACATTTTTGCATTGGAAAATCCCAAGATACGTTAGAAATATACATAATTATTGGAAAAACCAATATTTATACTTGAAAAACCCATTTAATGTTGGAAATATGCATTTTTCATTGAAATAACCCATAAAATTCGTGGAAAAACCATTATTAAGTTTGAAATATACATTATTTCAGTGGAAAAACTCATATTTATATTGGAATAACCCATTTTATGTTGGAAATATTCATTTTTTCATTGGAAAAACCCAAGATACGTTGGAAATATGCATAATTATTGAGGAAAAACCAATATTTATACTTGAAAAACCCATTTAATGTTGGAAATATGCATTTTTCATTGAAATAACCCAAAAAATTCGTGGAAAAACCAATATTAAGTTTGAAATATTCATTATTTCATTGGAAAAACTCATATTTATATTGGAATAACCCATTTTATGTTGGAAATATTCATTTTTTCATTGGAAAAACCCATATTTATATTGGAAAAACCCATTTTATGTTGGAAATATTCATTTTTTCATTGGAATAACCCAAAAAAATCGTGGAAAAACCCAAGATACGTTGGAAATATGCATAATTATTGTGGAATAACCATTATTATGTTTGAAATATACATTATTTCATTGGAAAAACCCATATTATTATTGTAAAATCCCATTTTAAGTTGGAAATATACATTTTTGCATTGGAAAAACCCAAGATACGTTGGAAATATGCATAATTATTGGAAAAACCCATATTTATATTGGAAAAACCCATTTAATGTTGGAAATATTCATTTTTTCATTGGAAAAACCCATAAAAATCGTGGAAAAACCCAAGATACGTTGGAAATATGCATAATTATTGTAGAATAACCATTATTAAGTTTGAAATATACATTATTTCATTGGAAAAACCCATATTTTTATTGTAAAATCCCATTTTAAGTTGGAAATATACATTTTTGCATTGAAAAAACCCATAAAAATTGTGGAAAAGCACAAGATACGTTGGAAATATGCATAATTATTGTGGAAAAACCATTATTAAGTTGGAAATATACATTAATTCAATGGAAAAACCCATATTTCTATTGGAATAACCCATTTTATGTTGGAAATATTCATTTTTTCATTGGAAAAACCCATATTTATATTGGAAAAACTCATTTTATGTTGAAAATATTCATTTTTTCATTGGAAAAACCCATATTTTTATTGTGAAATCCCATTTTAAGTTGGAAATATACATTTTTCATTTGAAAAATCCTAGATACGTTAGAAATATACATAATTATTGGAAAAACCAATATTTATACTTGAAAAACCCATTTAATGTTGGAAATATGCATTTTTCATTGAAATAACCCATAAAATTCGTGGAAAAACCATTATTAAATTTGAAATATACATTATTTCATTGGAAAAACTCATATTTATATTGGAATAACCCATTTTATGTTGGAAATATTCATTTTTCATTGAAATAACCCAAAAAATTCGTGGATAAACCAATATTAAGTTTGAAATATTCATTATTTCATTGGAAAAACTCATATTTATATTGGAATATCCCATTTTATGTTGGAAATATTCATTTTTCATTGAAATAACCCAAAAAATTCGTGGAAAAACACAAGATACGTTGGAAATATGCATAATTATTGAGGAAAAACCAATATTTATACTTGAAAAACCCATTTAATGTTGGAAATATGCATTTTTCATTGAAATAACCCAAAAAATTCGTGGAAAAACCAATATTAAGTTTGAAATATTCATTATTTCATTGGAAAAACTCATATTTATATTGGAATAACCCATTTTATGTTGAAAATATTCATTTTTTCATTGGAAAAACCCATATTTTTATTGTAAAATCCCATTTTAAGTTGGAAATATACATTTTTCATTTGAAAAACCCTAGATACGTTAGAAATATACATAATTATTGGAAAAACCAATATTTATACTTGAAAAACCCATTTAATGTTGGAAATATGCATTTTTCATTGAAATAACCCATAATATTCGTGGAAAAACCATTATTAAGTTTGAAATATACATTATTTCATTGGAAAAACTCATATTTATATTGGAATAACCCATTTTATGTTGGAAATATTCATTTTTCATTGAAATAACCCAAAAAATTCGTGGATAAACCAATATTAAGTTTGAAATATTCATTATTTCATTGGAAAAACTCATATTTATATTGGAATATCCCATTTTATGTTGGAAATATTCATTTTTCATTGAAATAACCCAAAAAATTCGTGGAAAAACCAATATTAAGTTTGAAATATTCATTATTTCATTGGAAAAACTCATATTTATATTGGAATAACCCATTTTATGTAGGAAATATTCATTTTTTCATTGGAAAAACCCATATTTATATTGGAAAAACCCATTTTATGTTGAAAATATTCATTTTTTCATTGGAAAAACCCATATTTTTATTGTAAAATCCCATTTTAAGTTAGAAATATACATTTTTGCATTTGAAAAACCCATAAAAATTGTGGAAAAGCACAAGATACGTTGGAAATATGCATAATTATTGTGGAAAAACCATTATTAAGTTGGAAATATACATTATTTCAATGGAAAAACCCATATTTATATTGGAAAAACCCATTTTATGTTGGAAATATAAATGTTTTCATTGGAAAAACCCAAGATACGTTGGAAATATGCATAATTATTGTGGAAAAACCATTATTAAGTTGGTAATATACATTATTTCAATGGAAAAACCCATATTTATATTGGAAAAACCCATTTTATGTTGGAAATATTCATTTTTTCATTTGAAAAACCCATAAAATTCGTGGAAAAACCAATATTAAGTTTGAAATATACATTATTTCATTGGAAAAACTCATATTTATATTGGAATAACCCATTTTATGTTGGAAATATTCATTTTTTCATTGGAAAAACCCATAAAAATCGTGGAAAAACCCAAGATACGTTGGAAATATGCATAATTATTGTGGAATAACCATTATTAAGTTTGAAATATACATTATTTCATTGGAAAAACCCATATTTTTATTGTAAAATCCCATTTTAAGTTGGAAATATACATTTTTGCATTGGAAAAACCCAAGATACGTTAGAAATATACATAATTATTGGAAAAACCAATATTTATACTTGAAAAACCCATTTAATGTTGGAAATATGCATTTTTCATTGAAATAACCCATAAAATTCGTGGAAAAACCATTATTAAGTTTGAAATATACATTATTTCATTGGAAAAACTCATATTTATATTGGAATAACCCATTTTATGTTGGAAATATTCATTTTTTCATTGGAAAAACCCAAAAAAATCGTAGAAAAACCAATATTAAGTTTGAAATATTCATTATTTCATTGGAAAAACTCATATTTATATTGGAATAACCCATTTTATGTTGGAAATATTCATTTTTTCATTGGAAAAACCCATATTTATATTGGAAAAACCCATTTTATGTTGAAAATATTCATTTTTTCATTGGAAAAACCCATATTATTATTGTAAAATCCCATTTTAAGTTGGAAATATACATTTTTGCATTTGAAAAACCCATAAAAATTGTGGAAAAGCACAAGATACGTTGGAAATATGCATAATTATTGTGGAAAAACCATTATTAAGTTGGAAATATACATTATTTCAATGGAAAAACCCATATTTATATTGGAAAAACCCATTTTATGTTGGAAATATTCATTTTTTCATTTGAAAAACCCATAAAATTCGTGGAAAAACCAATATTAAGTTTGAAATATACATTATTTCATTGGAAAAACTCATATTTATATTGGAATAACCCATTTTAAGTTGGAAATATTCATTTTTTCATTGGAAAAACCCATAAAAATCGTGGAAAAACCCAAGATACGTTGGAAATATGCATAATTATTGTGGAATAACCATTATTAAGTTTGAAATATACATTATTTCATTGGAAAAACCCATATTTTTATTGTAAAATCCCATTTTAAGTTGGAAATATACATTTTTGCATTTGAAAAACCCATAAAAATTGTGGAAAAGCACAAGATACGTTGGAAATATGCATAATTATTGTGGAAAAACCAATATTTATACTTGAAAAACCCATTTAATGTTGGAAATATGCATTTTTCATTGAAATAACCCATAAAATTCGTGGAAAAACCATTATTAAGTTTGAAATATACATTATTTCATTGGAAAAACTCATATTTATATTGGAATAACCCATTTTATGTTGGAAATATTCATTTTTTCATTGGAAAACCCCATAAAAATCGTGGAAAAACCCATGATACGTTGGAAATATGCATAATTATTGAGGAAAAACCAATATTTATACTTGAAAAACCCATTTAATGTTGGAAATATGCATTTTTCATTGAAATAACCCAAAAAATTCGTGGAAAAACCAATATTAAGTTTGAAATATTCATTATTTCATTGGAAAAACTCATATTTATATTGGAATAACCCATTTTATGTTGGAAATATTCATTTTTTCATTGGAAAAACCCATAAAAATCGTGGAAAAACCCAAGATACATTGGAAATATGCATAATTATTGTGGAATAACCATTATTAAGTTTGAAATATACATTATTTCATTGGAAAAACCCATATTTTTATTGTAAAATCCCATTTTAAGTTGGAAATATACATTTTTGCATTGGAAAAACCCAAGATACGTTAGAAATATACATAATTATTGGAAAAACCAATATTTATACTTGAAAAACCCATTTAATGTTGGAAATATGCATTTTTCATTGAAATAACCCATAAAATTCGTGGAAAAACCATTATTAAGTTTGAAATATACATTATTTCATTGGAAAAACTCATATTTATATTGGAATAACCCATTTTATGTTGGAAATATTCATTTTTTCATTGGAAAAACCCAAAAAAATCGTGGAAAAACCAATATTAAGTTTGAAATATTCATTATTTCATTGGAAAAACTCATATTTATATTGGAATAACCCATTTTATGTTGGAAATATTCATTTTTTCATTGGAAAAACCCATATTTATATTGGAAAAACCCATTTTATGTTGAAAATATTCATTTTTTCATTGGAAAAACCCATATTATTATTGTAAAATCCCATTTTAAGTTGGAAATATACATTTTTGCATTTGAAAAACCCATAAAAATTGTGGAAAAGCACAAGATACGTTGGAAATATGCATAATTATTGTGGAAAAACCATTATTAAGTTGGAAATATACATTATTTCAATGGAAAAACCCATATTTATATTGGAAAAACCCATTTTATGTTGGAAATATACATTTTTTCATTGGAAAAACCCATAAAAATCGTGGAAAAACCCAAGATACGTTGGAAATATGCATAATTATTGTGGAAAAACCATTATTAAGTTGGAAATATACATTATTTCAATGGAAAAACCCATATTTATATTGGAAAAACCCATTTTATGTTGGAAATATTCATTTTTTCATTTGAAAAACCGATAAAATTCGTGGAAAAACCAATATTAAGTTTGAAATATACATTATTTCATTGGAAAAACTCATATTTATATTGGAATAACCCATTTTATGTTGGAAATATTCATTTTTTCATTGGAAAAACCCATAAAAATCGTGGAAAAACCCAAGATACGTTGGAAATATGCATAATTATTGTGGAATAACCATTATTAAGTTTGAAATATACATTATTTCATTGGAAAAACCCATATTTTTATTGTAAAATCCCATTTTAAGTTGGAAATATACATTTTTGCATTGGAAAATCCCAAGATACGTTAGAAATATACATAATTATTGGAAAAACCAATATTTATACTTGAAAAACCCATTTAATGTTGGAAATATGCATTTTTCATTGAAATAACCCATAAAATTCGTGGAAAAACCATTATTAAGTTTGAAATATACATTATTTCATTGGAAAAACCCATATTTTTATTGTAAAATCCCATTTTAAGTTGGAAATATACATTTTTGCATTGGAAAATCCCAAGATACGTTAGAAATATACATAATTATTGGAAAAACTCATATTTATATTGGAATAACCCATTTTATGTTGGAAATATTCATTTTTTCATTGGAAAAACCCATATTTATATTGGAAAAACCCATTTTATGTTGAAAATATTCATTTTTTCATTGGAAAAACCCATATTTTTATTGTGAAATCCCATTTTAAGTTGGAAATATACATTTTTCATTTGAAAAATCCTAGATACGTTAGAAATATACATAATTATTGGAAAAACCAATATTTATACTTGAAAAACCCATTTAATGTTGGAAATATGCATTTTTCATTGAAATAACCCATAAAATTCGTGGAAAAACCATTATTAAATTTGAAATATACATTATTTCATTGGAAAAACTCATATTTATATTGGAATAACCCATTTTATGTTGGAAATATTCATTTTTCATTGAAATAACCCAAAAAATTCGTGGATAAACCAATATTAAGTTTGAAATATTCATTATTTCATTGGAAAAACTCATATTTATATTGGAATATCCCATTTTATGTTGGAAATATTCATTTTTCATTGAAATAACCCAAAAAATTCGTGGAAAAACCCAAGATACGTTGGAAATATGCATAATTATTGAGGAAAAACCAATATTTATACTTGAAAAACCCATTTAATGTTGGAAATATGCATTTTTCATTGAAATAACCCAAAAAATTCGTGGAAAAACCAATATTAAGTTTGAAATATTCATTATTTCATTGGAAAAACTCATATTTATATTGGAATAACCCATTTTATGTTGAAAATATTCATTTTTTCATTGGAAAAACCCATATTTTTATTGTAAAATCCCATTTTAAGTTGGAAATATACATTTTTCATTTGAAAAACCCTAGATACGTTAGAAATATACATAATTATTGGAAAAACCAATATTTATACTTGAAAAACCCATTTAATGTTGGAAATATGCATTTTTCATTGAAATAACCCATAATATTCGTGGAAAAACCATTATTAAGTTTGAAATATACATTATTTCATTGGAAAAACTCATATTTATATTGGAATAACCCATTTTATGTTGGAAATATTCATTTTTCATTGAAATAACCCAAAAAATTCGTGGATAAACCAATATTAAGTTTGAAATATTCATTATTTCATTGGAAAAACTCATATTTATATTGGAATATCCCATTTTATGTTGGAAATATTCATTTTTCATTGAAATAACCCAAAAAATTCGTGGAAAAACCAATATTAAGTTTGAAATATTCATTATTTCATTGGAAAAACTCATATTTATATTGGAATAACCCATTTTATGTAGGAAATATTCATTTTTTCATTGGAAAAACCCATATTTATATTGGAAAAACCCATTTTATGTTGAAAATATTCATTTTTTCATTGGAAAAACCCATATTTTTATTGTAAAATCCCATTTTAAGTTAGAAATATACATTTTTGCATTTGAAAAACCCATAAAAATTGTGGAAAAGCACAAGATACGTTGGAAATATGCATAATTATTGTGGAAAAACCATTATTAAGTTGGAAATATACATTATTTCAATGGAAAAACCCATATTTATATTGGAAAAACCCATTTTATGTTGGAAATATAAATGTTTTCATTGGAAAAACCCAAGATACGTTGGAAATATGCATAATTATTGTGGAAAAACCATTATTAAGTTGGTAATATACATTATTTCAATGGAAAAACCCATATTTATATTGGAAAAACCCATTTTATGTTGGAAATATTCATTTTTTCATTTGAAAAACCCATAAAATTCGTGGAAAAACCAATATTAAGTTTGAAATATACATTATTTCATTGGAAAAACTCATATTTATATTGGAATAACCCATTTTATGTTGGAAATATTCATTTTTTCATTGGAAAAACCCATAAAAATCGTGGAAAAACCCAAGATACGTTGGAAATATGCATAATTATTGTGGAATAACCATTATTAAGTTTGAAATATACATTATTTCATTGGAAAAACCCATATTTTTATTGTAAAATCCCATTTTAAGTTGGAAATATACATTTTTGCATTGGAAAAACCCAAGATACGTTAGAAATATACATAATTATTGGAAAAACCAATATTTATACTTGAAAAACCCATTTAATGTTGGAAATATGCATTTTTCATTGAAATAACCCATAAAATTCGTGGAAAAACCATTATTAAGTTTGAAATATACATTATTTCATTGGAAAAACTCATATTTATATTGGAATAACCCATTTTATGTTGGAAATATTCATTTTTTCATTGGAAAAACCCAAAAAAATCGTAGAAAAACCAATATTAAGTTTGAAATATTCATTATTTCATTGGAAAAACTCATATTTATATTGGAATAACCCATTTTATGTTGGAAATATTCATTTTTTCATTGGAAAAACCCATATTTATATTGGAAAAACCCATTTTATGTTGAAAATATTCATTTTTTCATTGGAAAAACCCATATTATTATTGTAAAATCCCATTTTAAGTTGGAAATATACATTTTTGCATTTGAAAAACCCATAAAAATTGTGGAAAAGCACAAGATACGTTGGAAATATGCATAATTATTGTGGAAAAACCATTATTAAGTTGGAAATATACATTATTTCAATGGAAAAACCCATATTTATATTGGAAAAACCCATTTTATGTTGGAAATATTCATTTTTTCATTTGAAAAACCCATAAAATTCGTGGAAAAACCAATATTAAGTTTGAAATATACATTATTTCATTGGAAAAACTCATATTTATATTGGAATAACCCATTTTAAGTTGGAAATATTCATTTTTTCATTGGAAAAACCCATAAAAATCGTGGAAAAACCCAAGATACGTTGGAAATATGCATAATTATTGTGGAATAACCATTATTAAGTTTGAAATATACATTATTTCATTGGAAAAACCCATATTTTTATTGTAAAATCCCATTTTAAGTTGGAAATATACATTTTTGCATTTGAAAAACCCATAAAAATTGTGGAAAAGCACAAGATACGTTGGAAATATGCATAATTATTGTGGAAAAACCAATATTTATACTTGAAAAACCCATTTAATGTTGGAAATATGCATTTTTCATTGAAATAACCCATAAAATTCGTGGAAAAACCATTATTAAGTTTGAAATATACATTATTTCATTGGAAAATCCCAAGATACGTTAGAAATATACATAATTATTGGAAAAACCAATATTTATACTTGAAAAACCCATTTAATGTTGGAAATATGCATTTTTCATTGAAATAACCCATAAAATTCGTGGAAAAACCATTATTAAGTTTGAAATATACATTATTTCATTGGAAAAACTCATATTTATATTGGAATAACCCATTTTATGTTGGAAATATTCATTTTTTCATTGGAAAACCCCATAAAAATCGTGGAAAAACCCATGATACGTTGGAAATATGCATAATTATTGAGGAAAAACCAATATTTATACTTGAAAAACCCATTTAATGTTGGAAATATGCATTTTTCATTGAAATAACCCAAAAAATTCGTGGAAAAACCAATATTAAGTTTGAAATATTCATTATTTCATTGGAAAAACTCATATTTATATTGGAATAACCCATTTTATGTTGGAAATATTCATTTTTTCATTGGAAAAACCCATAAAAATCGTGGAAAAACCCAAGATACATTGGAAATATGCATAATTATTGTGGAATAACCATTATTAAGTTTGAAATATACATTATTTCATTGGAAAAACCCATATTTTTATTGTAAAATCCCATTTTAAGTTGGAAATATACATTTTTGCATTGGAAAAACCCAAGATACGTTAGAAATATACATAATTATTGGAAAAACCAATATTTATACTTGAAAAACCCATTTAATGTTGGAAATATGCATTTTTCATTGAAATAACCCATAAAATTCGTGGAAAAACCATTATTAAGTTTGAAATATACATTATTTCATTGGAAAAACTCATATTTATATTGGAATAACCCATTTTATGTTGGAAATATTCATTTTTTCATTGGAAAAACCCAAAAAAATCGTGGAAAAACCAATATTAAGTTTGAAATATTCATTATTTCATTGGAAAAACTCATATTTATATTGGAATAACCCATTTTATGTTGGAAATATTCATTTTTTCATTGGAAAAACCCATATTTATATTGGAAAAACCCATTTTATGTTGAAAATATTCATTTTTTCATTGGAAAAACCCATATTATTATTGTAAAATCCCATTTTAAGTTGGAAATATACATTTTTGCATTTGAAAAACCCATAAAAATTGTGGAAAAGCACAAGATACGTTGGAAATATGCATAATTATTGTGGAAAAACCATTATTAAGTTGGAAATATACATTATTTCAATGGAAAAACCCATATTTATATTGGAAAAACCCATTTTATGTTGGAAATATACATTTTTTCATTGGAAAAACCCATAAAAATCGTGGAAAAACCCAAGATACGTTGGAAATATGCATAATTATTGTGGAAAAACCATTATTAAGTTGGAAATATACATTATTTCAATGGAAAAACCCATATTTATATTGGAAAAACCCATTTTATGTTGGAAATATTCATTTTTTCATTTGAAAAACCGATAAAATTCGTGGAAAAACCAATATTAAGTTTGAAATATACATTATTTCATTGGAAAAACTCATATTTATATTGGAATAACCCATTTTATGTTGGAAATATTCATTTTTTCATTGGAAAAACCCATAAAAATCGTGGAAAAACCCAAGATACGTTGGAAATATGCATAATTATTGTGGAATAACCATTATTAAGTTTGAAATATACATTATTTCATTGGAAAAACCCATATTTTTATTGTAAAATCCCATTTTAAGTTGGAAATATACATTTTTGCATTGGAAAATCCCAAGATACGTTAGAAATATACATAATTATTGGAAAAACCAATATTTATACTTGAAAAACCCATTTAATGTTGGAAATATGCATTTTTCATTGAAATAACCCATAAAATTCGTGGAAAAACCATTATTAAGTTTGAAATATACATTATTTCATTGGAAAAACCCATATTTTTATTGTAAAATCCCATTTTAAGTTGGAAATATACATTTTTGCATTGGAAAATCCCAAGATACGTTAGAAATATACATAATTATTGGAAAAACTCATATTTATATTGGAATAACCCATTTTATGTTGGAAATATTCATTTTTTCATTGGAAAAACCCATATTTATATTGGAAAAACCCATTTTATGTTGAAAATATTCATTTTTTCATTGGAAAAACCCATATTTTTATTGTAAAATCCCATTTTAAGTTAGAAATATACATTTTTGCATTTGAAAAACCCATAAAAATTGTGGAAAAGCACAAGATACGTTGGAAATATGCATAATTATTGTGGAAAAACCATTATTAAGTTGGAAATATACATTATTTCAATGGAAAAACCCATATTTATATTGGAAAAACCCATTTTATGTTGGAAATATAAATGTTTTCATTGGAAAAACCCAAGATACGTTGGAAATATGCATAATTATTGTGGAAAAACCATTATTAAGTTGGTAATATACATTATTTCAATGGAAAAACCCATATTTATATTGGAAAAACCCATTTTATGTTGGAAATATTCATTTTTTCATTTGAAAAACCCATAAAATTCGTGGAAAAACCAATATTAAGTTTGAAATATACATTATTTCATTGGAAAAACTCATATTTATATTGGAATAACCCATTTTATGTTGGAAATATTCATTTTTTCATTGGAAAAACCCATAAAAATCGTGGAAAAACCCAAGATACGTTGGAAATATGCATAATTATTGTGGAATAACCATTATTAAGTTTGAAATATACATTATTTCATTGGAAAAACCCATATTTTTATTGTAAAATCCCATTTTAAGTTGGAAATATACATTTTTGCATTGGAAAAACCCAAGATACGTTAGAAATATACATAATTATTGGAAAAACCAATATTTATACTTGAAAAACCCATTTAATGTTGGAAATATGCATTTTTCATTGAAATAACCCATAAAATTCGTGGAAAAACCATTATTAAGTTTGAAATATACATTATTTCATTGGAAAAACTCATATTTATATTGGAATAACCCATTTTATGTTGGAAATATTCATTTTTTCATTGGAAAAACCCAAAAAAATCGTAGAAAAACCAATATTAAGTTTGAAATATTCATTATTTCATTGGAAAAACTCATATTTATATTGGAATAACCCATTTTATGTTGGAAATATTCATTTTTTCATTGGAAAAACCCATATTTATATTGGAAAAACCCATTTTATGTTGAAAATATTCATTTTTTCATTGGAAAAACCCATATTATTATTGTAAAATCCCATTTTAAGTTGGAAATATACATTTTTGCATTTGAAAAACCCATAAAAATTGTGGAAAAGCACAAGATACGTTGGAAATATGCATAATTATTGTGGAAAAACCATTATTAAGTTGGAAATATACATTATTTCAATGGAAAAACCCATATTTATATTGGAAAAACCCATTTTATGTTGGAAATATTCATTTTTTCATTTGAAAAACCCATAAAATTCGTGGAAAAACCAATATTAAGTTTGAAATATACATTATTTCATTGGAAAAACTCATATTTATATTGGAATAACCCATTTTAAGTTGGAAATATTCATTTTTTCATTGGAAAAACCCATAAAAATCGTGGAAAAACCCAAGATACGTTGGAAATATGCATAATTATTGTGGAATAACCATTATTAAGTTTGAAATATACATTATTTCATTGGAAAAACCCATATTTTTATTGTAAAATCCCATTTTAAGTTGGAAATATACATTTTTGCATTTGAAAAACCCATAAAAATTGTGGAAAAGCACAAGATACGTTGGAAATATGCATAATTATTGTGGAAAAACCAATATTTATACTTGAAAAACCCATTTAATGTTGGAAATATGCATTTTTCATTGAAATAACCCATAAAATTCGTGGAAAAACCATTATTAAGTTTGAAATATACATTATTTCATTGGAAAATCCCAAGATACGTTAGAAATATACATAATTATTGGAAAAACCAATATTTATACTTGAAAAACCCATTTAATGTTGGAAATATGCTTTTTTCATTGAAATAACCCATAAAATTCGTGGAAAAACCATTATTAAGTTTGAAATATACATTATTTCATTGGAAAAACTCATATTTATATTGGAATAACCCATTTTATGTTGGAAATATTCATTTTTTCATTGGAAAACCCCATAAAAATCGTGGAAAAACCCATGATACGTTGGAAATATGCATAATTATTGAGGAAAAACCAATATTTATACTTGAAAAACCCATTTAATGTTGGAAATATGCATTTTTCATTGAAATAACCCAAAAAATTCGTGGAAAAACCAATATTAAGTTTGAAATATTCATTATTTCATTGGAAAAACTCATATTTATATTGGAATAACCCATTTTATGTTGGAAATATTCATTTTTTCATTGGAAAAACCCATATTTTTATTGTAAAATCCCATTTTAAGTTGGAAATATACATTTTTGCATTTGAAAAACCCATAAAAATTGTGGAAAAGCACAAGATACGTTGGAAATATGCATAATTATTGTGGAAAAACCATTATTAAGTTGGAAATATACATTATTTCAATGGAAAAACCCATATTTATATTGGAAAAACCCATTTTATGTTGGAAATATTCATTTTTTCATTTGAAAAACCCATAAAATTCGTGGAAAAACCAATATTAAGTTTGAAATATACATTATTTCATTGGAAAAACTCATATTTATATTGGAATAACCCATTTTATGTTGGAAATATTCATTTTTTCATTGGAAAACCCCATAAAAATCGTGGAAAAACCCATGATACGTTGGAAATATGCATAATTATTGAGGAAAAACCAATATTTATACTTGAAAAACCCATTTAATGTTGGAAATATGCATTTTTCATTGAAATAACCCAAAAAATTCGTGGAAAAACCAATATTAAGTTTGAAATATTCATTATTTCATTGGAAAAACTCATATTTATATTGGAATAACCCATTTTATGTTGGAAATATTCATTTTTTCATTGGAAAAACCCATATTTTTATTGTAAAATCCCATTTTAAGTTGGAAATATACATTTTTGCATTGGAAAATCCCAAGATACGTTAGAAATATACATAATTATTGGAAAAACTCATATTTATATTGGAATAACCCATTTTATGTTGGAAATATTCATTTTTTCATTGGAAAAACCCATATTTATATTGGAAAAACCCATTTTATGTTGAAAATATTCATTTTTTCATTGGAAAAACCCATATTTTTATTGTAAAATCCCATTTTAAGTTAGAAATATACATTTTTGCATTTGAAAAACCCATAAAAATTGTGGAAAAGCACAAGATACGTTGGAAATATGCATAATTATTGTGGAAAAACCATTATTAAGTTGGAAATATACATTATTTCAATGGAAAAACCCATATTTATATTGGAAAAACCCATTTTATGTTGGAAATATAAATGTTTTCATTGGAAAAACCCAAGATACGTTGGAAATATGCATAATTATTGTGGAAAAACCATTATTAAGTTGGTAATATACATTATTTCAATGGAAAAACCCATATTTATATTGGAAAAACCCATTTTATGTTGGAAATATTCATTTTTTCATTGGAAAAACCCATAAAAATCGTGGAAAAACCCAAGATACGTTGGAAATATGCATAATTATTGTGGAATAACCATTATTAAGTTTGAAATATACATTATTTCATTGGAAAAACCCATATTTTTATTGTAAAATCCCATTTTAAGTTGGAAATATACATTTTTGCATTTGAAAAACCCATAAAAATTGTGGAAAAGCACAAGATACGTTGGAAATATGCATAATTATTGTGGAAAAACCAATATTTATACTTGAAAAACCCATTTAATGTTGGAAATATGCATTTTTCATTGAAATAACCCATAAAATTCGTGGAAAAACCATTATTAAGTTTGAAATATACATTATTTCATTGGAAAATCCCAAGATACGTTAGAAATATACATAATTATTGGAAAAACCAATATTTATACTTGAAAAACCCATTTAATGTTGGAAATATGCTTTTTTCATTGAAATAACCCATAAAATTCGTGGAAAAACCATTATTAAGTTTGAAATATACATTATTTCATTGGAAAAACTCATATTTATATTGGAATAACCCATTTTATGTTGGAAATATTCATTTTTTCATTGGAAAACCCCATAAAAATCGTGGAAAAACCCATGATACGTTGGAAATATGCATAATTATTGAGGAAAAACCAATATTTATACTTGAAAAACCCATTTAATGTTGGAAATATGCATTTTTCATTGAAATAACCCAAAAAATTCGTGGAAAAACCAATATTAAGTTTGAAATATTCATTATTTCATTGGAAAAACTCATATTTATATTGGAATAACCCATTTTATGTTGGAAATATTCATTTTTTCATTGGAAAAACCCATATTTTTATTGTAAAATCCCATTTTAAGTTGGAAATATACATTTTTGCATTTGAAAAACCCATAAAAATTGTGGAAAAGCACAAGATACGTTGGAAATATGCATAATTATTGTGGAAAAACCATTATTAAGTTGGAAATATACATTATTTCAATGGAAAAACCCATATTTATATTGGAAAAACCCATTTTATGTTGGAAATATTCATTTTTTCATTTGAAAAACCCATAAAATTCGTGGAAAAACCAATATTAAGTTTGAAATATACATTATTTCATTGGAAAAACTCATATTTATATTGGAATAACCCATTTTATGTTGGAAATATTCATTTTTTCATTGGAAAAACCCATAAAAATCGTGGAAAAACCCAAGATACATTGGAAATATGCATAATTATTGTGGAATAACCATTATTAAGTTTGAAATATACATTATTTCATTGGAAAAACCCATATTTTTATTGTAAAATCCCATTTTAAGTTGGAAATATACATTTTTGCATTGGAAAAACCCAAGATACGTTAGAAATATACATAATTATTGGAAAAACCAATATTTATACTTGAAAAACCCATTTAATGTTGGAAATATGCATTTTTCATTGAAATAACCCATAAAATTCGTGGAAAAACCATTATTAAGTTTGAAATATACATTATTTCATTGGAAAAACTCATATTTATATTGGAATAACCCATTTTATGTTGGAAATATTCATTTTTTCATTGGAAAAACCCAAAAAAATCGTGGAAAAACCAATATTAAGTTTGAAATATTCATTATTTCATTGGAAAAACTCATATTTATATTGGAATAACCCATTTTATGTTGGAAATATTCATTTTTTCATTGGAAAAACCCATATTTATATTGGAAAAACCCATTTTATGTTGAAAATATTCATTTTTTCATTGGAAAAACCCATATTATTATTGTAAAATCCCATTTTAAGTTGGAAATATACATTTTTGCATTTGAAAAACCCATAAAAATTGTGGAAAAGCACAAGATACGTTGGAAATATGCATAATTATTGTGGAAAAACCATTATTAAGTTGGAAATATACATTATTTCAATGGAAAAACCCATATTTATATTGGAAAAACCCATTTTATGTTGGAAATATACATTTTTTCATTGGAAAAACCCATAAAAATCGTGGAAAAACCCAAGATACGTTGGAAATATGCATAATTATTGTGGAAAAACCATTATTAAGTTGGAAATATACATTATTTCAATGGAAAAACCCATATTTATATTGGAAAAACCCATTTTATGTTGGAAATATTCATTTTTTCATTTGAAAAACCGATAAAATTCGTGGAAAAACCAATATTAAGTTTGAAATATACATTATTTCATTGGAAAAACTCATATTTATATTGGAATAACCCATTTTATGTTGGAAATATTCATTTTTTCATTGGAAAAACCCATAAAAATCGTGGAAAAACCCAAGATACGTTGGAAATATGCATAATTATTGTGGAATAACCATTATTAAGTTTGAAATATACATTATTTCATTGGAAAAACCCATATTTTTATTGTAAAATCCCATTTTAAGTTGGAAATATACATTTTTGCATTGGAAAATCCCAAGATACGTTAGAAATATACATAATTATTGGAAAAACCAATATTTATACTTGAAAAACCCATTTAATGTTGGAAATATGCATTTTTCATTGAAATAACCCATAAAATTCGTGGAAAAACCATTATTAAGTTTGAAATATACATTATTTCATTGGAAAAACTCATATTTATATTGGAATAACCCATTTTATGTTGGAAATATTCATTTTTTCATTGGAAAACCCCATAAAAATCGTGGAAAAACCCATGATACGTTGGAAATATGCATAATTATTGAGGAAAAACCAATATTTATACTTGAAAAACCCATTTAATGTTGGAAATATGCATTTTTCATTGAAATAACCCAAAAAATTCGTGGAAAAACCAATATTAAGTTTGAAATATTCATTATTTCATTGGAAAAACTCATATTTATATTGGAATAACCCATTTTATGTTGGAAATATTCATTTTTTCATTGGAAAAACCCATATTTTTATTGTAAAATCCCATTTTAAGTTGGAAATATACATTTTTGCATTTGAAAAACCCATAAAAATTGTGGAAAAGCACAAGATACGTTGGAAATATGCATAATTATTGTGGAAAAACCATTATTAAGTTGGAAATATACATTATTTCAATGGAAAAACCCATATTTATATTGGAAAAACCCATTTTATGTTGGAAATATTCATTTTTTCATTTGAAAAACCCATAAAATTCGTGGAAAAACCAATATTAAGTTTGAAATATACATTATTTCATTGGAAAAACTCATATTTATATTGGAATAACCCATTTTATGTTGGAAATATTCATTTTTTCATTGGAAAAACCCATAAAAATCGTGGAAAAACCCAAGATACATTGGAAATATGCATAATTATTGTGGAATAACCATTATTAAGTTTGAAATATACATTATTTCATTGGAAAAACCCATATTTTTATTGTAAAATCCCATTTTAAGTTGGAAATATACATTTTTGCATTTGAAAAACCCATAAAAATTGTGGAAAAGCACAAGATACGTTGGAAATATGCATAATTATTGTGGAAAAACCAATATTTATACTTGAAAAACCCATTTAATGTTGGAAATATGCATTTTTCATTGAAATAACCCATAAAATTCGTGGAAAAACCATTATTAAGTTTGAAATATACATTATTTCATTGGAAAATCCCAAGATACGTTAGAAATATACATAATTATTGGAAAAACCAATATTTATACTTGAAAAACCCATTTAATGTTGGAAATATGCTTTTTTCATTGAAATAACCCATAAAATTCGTGGAAAAACCATTATTAAGTTTGAAATATACATTATTTCATTGGAAAAACTCATATTTATATTGGAATAACCCATTTTATGTTGGAAATATTCATTTTTTCATTGGAAAACCCCATAAAAATCGTGGAAAAACCCATGATACGTTGGAAATATGCATAATTATTGAGGAAAAACCAATATTTATACTTGAAAAACCCATTTAATGTTGGAAATATGCATTTTTCATTGAAATAACCCAAAAAATTCGTGGAAAAACCAATATTAAGTTTGAAATATTCATTATTTCATTGGAAAAACTCATATTTATATTGGAATAACCCATTTTATGTTGGAAATATTCATTTTTTCATTGGAAAAACCCATATTTTTATTGTAAAATCCCATTTTAAGTTGGAAATATACATTTTTGCATTTGAAAAACCCATAAAAATTGTGGAAAAGCACAAGATACGTTGGAAATATGCATAATTATTGTGGAAAAACCATTATTAAGTTGGAAATATACATTATTTCAATGGAAAAACCCATATTTATATTGGAAAAACCCATTTTATGTTGGAAATATTCATTTTTTCATTTGAAAAACCCATAAAATTCGTGGAAAAACCAATATTAAGTTTGAAATATACATTATTTCATTGGAAAAACTCATATTTATATTGGAATAACCCATTTTATGTTGGAAATATTCATTTTTTCATTGGAAAAACCCATAAAAATCGTGGAAAAACCCAAGATACATTGGAAATATGCATAATTATTGTGGAATAACCATTATTAAGTTTGAAATATACATTATTTCATTGGAAAAACCCATATTTTTATTGTAAAATCCCATTTTAAGTTGGAAATATACATTTTTGCATTGGAAAAACCCAAGATACGTTAGAAATATACATAATTATTGGAAAAACCAATATTTATACTTGAAAAACCCATTTAATGTTGGAAATATGCATTTTTCATTGAAATAACCCATAAAATTCGTGGAAAAACCATTATTAAGTTTGAAATATACATTATTTCATTGGAAAAACTCATATTTATATTGGAATAACCCATTTTATGTTGGAAATATTCATTTTTTCATTGGAAAAACCCAAAAAAATCGTGGAAAAACCAATATTAAGTTTGAAATATTCATTATTTCATTGGAAAAACTCATATTTATATTGGAATAACCCATTTTATGTTGGAAATATTCATTTTTTCATTGGAAAAACCCATATTTATATTGGAAAAACCCATTTTATGTTGAAAATATTCATTTTTTCATTGGAAAAACCCATATTATTATTGTAAAATCCCATTTTAAGTTGGAAATATACATTTTTGCATTTGAAAAACCCATAAAAATTGTGGAAAAGCACAAGATACGTTGGAAATATGCATAATTATTGTGGAAAAACCATTATTAAGTTGGAAATATACATTATTTCAATGGAAAAACCCATATTTATATTGGAAAAACCCATTTTATGTTGGAAATATACATTTTTTCATTGGAAAAACCCATAAAAATCGTGGAAAAACCCAAGATACGTTGGAAATATGCATAATTATTGTGGAAAAACCATTATTAAGTTGGAAATATACATTATTTCAATGGAAAAACCCATATTTATATTGGAAAAACCCATTTTATGTTGGAAATATTCATTTTTTCATTTGAAAAACCGATAAAATTCGTGGAAAAACCAATATTAAGTTTGAAATATACATTATTTCATTGGAAAAACTCATATTTATATTGGAATAACCCATTTTATGTTGGAAATATTCATTTTTTCATTGGAAAAACCCATAAAAATCGTGGAAAAACCCAAGATACGTTGGAAATATGCATAATTATTGTGGAATAACCATTATTAAGTTTGAAATATACATTATTTCATTGGAAAAACCCATATTTTTATTGTAAAATCCCATTTTAAGTTGGAAATATACATTTTTGCATTGGAAAATCCCAAGATACGTTAGAAATATACATAATTATTGGAAAAACCAATATTTATACTTGAAAAACCCATTTAATGTTGGAAATATGCATTTTTCATTGAAATAACCCATAAAATTCGTGGAAAAACCATTATTAAGTTTGAAATATACATTATTTCATTGGAAAAACTCATATTTATATTGGAATAACCCATTTTATGTTGGAAATATTCATTTTTTCATTGGAAAACCCCATAAAAATCGTGGAAAAACCCATGATACGTTGGAAATATGCATAATTATTGAGGAAAAACCAATATTTATACTTGAAAAACCCATTTAATGTTGGAAATATGCATTTTTCATTGAAATAACCCAAAAAATTCGTGGAAAAACCAATATTAAGTTTGAAATATTCATTATTTCATTGGAAAAACTCATATTTATATTGGAATAACCCATTTTATGTTGGAAATATTCATTTTTTCATTGGAAAAACCCATATTTTTATTGTAAAATCCCATTTTAAGTTGGAAATATACATTTTTGCATTTGAAAAACCCATAAAAATTGTGGAAAAGCACAAGATACGTTGGAAATATGCATAATTATTGTGGAAAAACCATTATTAAGTTGGAAATATACATTATTTCAATGGAAAAACCCATATTTATATTGGAAAAACCCATTTTATGTTGGAAATATTCATTTTTTCATTTGAAAAACCCATAAAATTCGTGGAAAAACCAATATTAAGTTTGAAATATACATTATTTCATTGGAAAAACTCATATTTATATTGGAATAACCCATTTTATGTTGGAAATATTCATTTTTTCATTGGAAAAACCCATAAAAATCGTGGAAAAACCCAAGATACATTGGAAATATGCATAATTATTGTGGAATAACCATTATTAAGTTTGAAATATACATTATTTCATTGGAAAAACCCATATTTTTATTGTAAAATCCCATTTTAAGTTGGAAATATACATTTTTGCATTGGAAAAACCCAAGATACGTTAGAAATATACATAATTATTGGAAAAACCAATATTTATACTTGAAAAACCCATTTAATGTTGGAAATATGCATTTTTCATTGAAATAACCCATAAAATTCGTGGAAAAACCATTATTAAGTTTGATATATACATTATTTCATTGGAAAAACTCATATTTATATTGGAATAACCCATTTTATGTTGGAAATATTCATTTTTTCATTGGAAAAACCCAAAAAAATCGTGGAAAAACCAATATTAAGTTTGAAATATTCATTATTTCATTGGAAAAACTCATATTTATATTGGAATAACCCATTTTATGTTGGAAATATTCATTTTTTCATTGGAAAAACCCATATTTATATTGGAAAAACCCATTTTATGTTGAAAATATTCATTTTTTCATTGGAAAAACCCATATTATTATTGTAAAATCCCATTTTAAGTTGGAAATATACATTTTTCATTTGAAAAACCCATAAAATTCGTGGAAAAACCATTATTAAGTTGGAAATATTCATTTTTTCATTGGAAAACCCCATAAAAATCGTGGAAAATCCCAAGATACGTTGGGAATGTGCATAATTATTGAGGAAAAACCAATATTTATACTTGAAAAACCCATTTAATGTTGGAAATATGCATTTTTCATTGAAATAACCCAAAAAATTCGTGGAAAAACCAATATTAAGTTTGAAATATACATTATTTCATTGGAAAAACCCATATTTTTATTGTAAAATCCCATTTTAAGTTGGAAATATACATTTTTGCATTGGAAAATCCCAAGATACGTTAGAAATATACATAATTATTGGAAAAACCAATATTTATACTTGAAAAACCCATTTAATGTTGGAAATATGCATTTTTCATTGAAATAACCCATAAAATTCGTGGAAAAACCATTATTAAGTTTGAAATATACATTATTTCAGTGGAAAAACTCATATTTATATTGGAATAACCCATTTTATGTTGGAAATATTCATTTTTTCATTGGAAAAACCCAAGATACGTTGGAAATATGCATAATTATTGAGGAAAAACCAATATTTATACTTGAAAAACCCATTTAATGTTGGAAATATGCATTTTTCATTGAAATAACCCAAAAAATTCGTGGAAAAACCAATATTAAGTTTGAAATATTCATTATTTCATTGGAAAAACTCATATTTATATTGGAATAACCCATTTTATGTTGGAAATATTCATTTTTTCATTGGAAAAACCCATATTTATATTGGAAAAACCCATTTTATGTTGGAAATATTCATTTTTTCATTGGAATAACCCAAAAAAATCGTGGAAAAACCCAAGATACGTTGGAAATATGCATAATTATTGTGGAATAACCATTATTATGTTTGAAATATACATTATTTCATTGGAAAAACCCATATTATTATTGTAAAATCCCATTTTAAGTTGGAAATATACATTTTTGCATTGGAAAAACCCAAGATACGTTGGAAATATGCATAATTATTGGAAAAACCCATATTTATATTGGAAAAACCCATTTAATGTTGGAAATATTCATTTTTTCATTGGAAAAACCCATAAAAATCGTGGAAAAACCCAAGATACGTTGGAAATATGCATAATTATTGTAGAATAACCATTATTAAGTTTGAAATATACATTATTTCATTGGAAAAACCCATATTTTTATTGTAAAATCCCATTTTAAGTTGGAAATATACATTTTTGCATTGAAAAAACCCATAAAAATTGTGGAAAAGCACAAGATACGTTGGAAATATGCATAATTATTGTGGAAAAACCATTATTAAGTTGGAAATATACATTATTTCAATGGAAAAACCCATATTTATATTGGAAAAACACATTTTATGTTGGAAATATTCATTTTTTCATTTGAAAAACCGATAAAATTCGTGGAAAAACCAATATTAAGTTTGAAATATACATGATTTCATTGGAAAAACTCATATTTATATTGGAATAACCCATTTTATGTTGGAAATATGCATTTTTCATTGAAATAACCCATAAAATTCGTGGAAAAACCATTATTAAGTTTGAAATATACATTATTTCATTGGAAAAACTCATATTTCTATTGGAATAACCCATTTTATGTTGGAAATATTCATTTTTTCATTGGAAAAACCCATATTTATATTGGAAAAACTCATTTTATGTTGAAAATATTCATTTTTTCATTGGAAAAACCCATATTTTTATTGTGAAATCCCATTTTAAGTTGGAAATATACATTTTTCATTTGAAAAATCCTAGATACGTTAGAAATATACATAATTATTGGAAAAACCAATATTTATACTTGAAAAACCCATTTAATGTTGGAAATATGCATTTTTCATTGAAATAACCCATAAAATTCGTGGAAAAACCATTATTAAATTTGAAATATACATTATTTCATTGGAAAAACTCATATTTATATTGGAATAACCCATTTTATGTTGGAAATATTCATTTTTCATTGAAATAACCCAAAAAATTCGTGGATAAACCAATATTAAGTTTGAAATATTCATTATTTCATTGGAAAAACTCATATTTATATTGGAATATCCCATTTTATGTTGGAAATATTCATTTTTCATTGAAATAACCCAAAAAATTCGTGGAAAAACCCAAGATACGTTGGAAATATGCATAATTATTGAGGAAAAACCAATATTTATACTTGAAAAACCCATTTAATGTTGGAAATATGCATTTTTCATTGAAATAACCCAAAAAATTCGTGGAAAAACCAATATTAAGTTTGAAATATTCATTATTTCATTGGAAAAACTCATATTTATATTAGAATAACCCATTTTATGTTGAAAATATTCATTTTTTCATTGGAAAAACCCATATTTTTATTGTAAAATCCCATTTTAAGTTGGAAATATACATTTTTCATTTGAAAAACCCTAGATACGTTAGAAATATACATAATTATTGGAAAAACCAATATTTATACTTGAAAAACCCATTTAATGTTGGAAATATGCATTTTTCATTGAAATAACCCATAATATTCGTGGAAAAACCATTATTAAGTTTGAAATATTCATTATTTCATTGGAAAAACTCATATTTATATTGGAATATCCCATTTTATGTTGGAAATATTCATTTTTCATTGAAATAACCCAAAAAATTCGTGGAAAAACCAATATTAAGTTTGAAATATTCATTATTTCATTGGAAAAACTCATATTTATATTGGAATAACCCATTTTATGTTGGAAATATTCATTTTTTCATTGGAAAAACCCATATTTATATTGGAAAAACCCATTTTATGTTGAAAATATTCATTTTTTCATTGGAAAAACCCATATTTTTATTGTAAAATCCCATTTTAAGTTAGAAATATACATTTTTGCATTTGAAAAACCCATAAAAATTGTGGAAAAGCACAAGATACGTTGGAAATATGCATAATTATTGTGGAAAAACCATTATTAAGTTGGAAATATACATTATTTCAATGGAAAAACCCATATTTATATTGGAAAAACCCATTTTATGTTGGAAATATAAATGTTTTCATTGGAAAAACCCAAGATACGTTGGAAATATGCATAATTATTGTGGAAAAACCATTATTAAGTTGGTAATATACATTATTTCAATGGAAAAACCCATATTTATATTGGAAAAACCCATTTTATGTTGGAAATATTCATTTTTTCATTTGAAAAACCCATAAAATTCGTGGAAAAACCAATATTAAGTTTGAAATATACATTATTTCATTGGAAAAACTCATATTTATATTGGAATAACCCATTTTATGTTGGAAATATTCATTTTTTCATTGGAAAAACCCATAAAAATCGTGGAAAAACCCAAGATACGTTGGAAATATGCATAATTATTGTGGAATAACCATTATTAAGTTTGAAATATACATTATTTCATTGGAAAAACCCATATTTTTATTGTAAAATCCCATTTTAAGTTGGAAATATACATTTTTGCATTGGAAAAACCCAAGATACGTTAGAAATATACATAATTATTGGAAAAACCAATATTTATACTTGAAAAACCCATTTAATGTTGGAAATATGCATTTTTCATTGAAATAACCCATAAAATTCGTGGAAAAACCATTATTAAGTTGGAAATATACATTATTTCAATGGAAAAACCCATATTTATATTGGAAAAACCCATTTTATGTTGGAAATATTCATTTTTTCATTTGAAAAACCCATAAAATTCGTGGAAAAACCAATATTAAGTTTGAAATATACATTATTTCATTGGAAAAACTCATATTTATATTGGAATAACCCATTTTAAGTTGGAAATATTCATTTTTTCATTGGAAAAACCCATAAAAATCGTGGAAAAACCCAAGATACGTTGGAAATATGCATAATTATTGTGGAATAACCATTATTAAGTTTGAAATATACATTATTTCATTGGAAAAACCCATATTTTTATTGTAAAATCCCATTTTAAGTTGGAAATATACATTTTTGCATTGGAAAAACCCAAGATACGTTAGAAATATACATAATTATTGGAAAAACCAATATTTATACTTGAAAAACCCATTTAATGTTGGAAATATGCATTTTTCATTGAAATAACCCATAAAATTCGTGGAAAAACCATTATTAAGTTTGAAATATACATTATTTCATTGGAAAAACTCATATTTATATTGGAATAACCCATTTTATGTTGGAAATATTCATTTTTTCATTGGAAAAACCCAAAAAAATCGTGGAAAAACCAATATTAAGTTTGAAATATTCATTATTTCATTGGAAAAACTCATATTTATATTGGAATAACCCATTTTATGTTGGAAATATTCATTTTTTCATTGGAAAAACCCATATTTATATTGGAAAAACCCATTTTATGTTGAAAATATTCATTTTTTCATTGGAAAAACCCATATTATTATTGTAAAATCCCATTTTAAGTTGGAAATATACATTTTTGCATTTGAAAAACCCATAAAAATTGTGGAAAAGCACAAGATACGTTGGAAATATGCATAATTATTGTGGAAAAACCATTATTAAGTTGGAAATATACATTATTTCAATGGAAAAACCCATATTTATATTGGAAAAACCCATTTTATGTTGGAAATATACATTTTTTCATTGGAAAAACCCATAAAAATCGTGGAAAAACCCAAGATACGTTGGAAATATGCATAATTATTGAGGAAAAACCAATATTTATACTTGAAAAACCCATTTAATGTTGGAAATATGCATTTTTCATTGAAATAACCCAAAAAATTCGTGGAAAAACCAATATTAAGTTTGAAATATTCATTATTTCATTGGAAAAACTCATATTTATATTGGAATAACCCATTTTATGTTGAAAATATTCATTTTTTCATTGGAAAAACCCATATTTTTATTGTAAAATCCCATTTTAAGTTGGAAATATACATAATTATTGGAAAAACCAATATTTATACTTGAAAAACCCATTTAATGTTGGAAATATGCATTTTTCATTGAAATAACCCATAATATTCGTGGAAAAACCATTATTAAGTTTGAAATATTCATTATTTCATTGGAAAAACTCATATTTATATTGGAATAACCCATTTTATGTTGGAAATATTCATTTTTTCATTGGAAAAACCCAAAAAAATCGTGGAAAAACCAATATTAAGTTTGAAATATTCATTATTTCATTGGAAAAACTCATATTTATATTGGAATAACCCATTTTATGTTGGAAATATTCATTTTTTCATTGGAAAAACCCATATTTATATTGGAAAAACCCATTTTATGTTGAAAATATTCATTTTTTCATTGGAAAAACCCATATTATTATTGTAAAATCCCATTTTAAGTTGGAAATATACATTTTTGCATTTGAAAAACCCATAAAAATTGTGGAAAAGCACAAGATACGTTGGAAATATGCATAATTATTGTGGAAAAACCATTATTAAGTTGGAAATATACATTATTTCAATGGAAAAACCCATATTTATATTGGAAAAACCCATTTTATGTTGGAAATATACATTTTTTCATTGGAAAAACCCATAAAAATCGTGGAAAAACCCAAGATACGTTGGAAATATGCATAATTATTGAGGAAAAACCAATATTTATACTTGAAAAACCCATTTAATGTTGGAAATATGCATTTTTCATTGAAATAACCCAAAAAATTCGTGGAAAAACCAATATTAAGTTTGAAATATTCATTATTTCATTGGAAAAACTCATATTTATATTGGAATAACCCATTTTATGTTGAAAATATTCATTTTTTCATTGGAAAAACCCATATTTTTATTGTAAAATCCCATTTTAAGTTGGAAATATACATAATTATTGGAAAAACCAATATTTATACTTGAAAAACCCATTTAATGTTGGAAATATGCATTTTTCATTGAAATAACCCATAATATTCGTGGAAAAACCATTATTAAGTTTGAAATATTCATTATTTCATTGGAAAAACTCATATTTATATTGGAATATCCCATTTTATGTTGGAAATATTCATTTTTCATTGAAATAACCCAAAAAATTCGTGGAAAAACCAATATTAAGTTTGAAATATTCATTATTTCATTGGAAAAACTCATATTTATATTGGAATAACCCATTTTATGTTGGAAATATTCATTTTTTCATTGGAAAAACCCATATTTATATTGGAAAAACCCATTTTATGTTGAAAATATTCATTTTTTCATTGGAAAAACCCATATTTTTATTGTAAAATCCCATTTTAAGTTAGAAATATACATTTTTGCATTTGAAAAACCCATAAAAATTGTGGAAAAGCACAAGATACGTTGGAAATATGCATAATTATTGTGGAAAAACCATTATTAAGTTGGAAATATACATTATTTCAATGGAAAAACCCATATTTATATTGGAAAAACCCATTTTATGTTGGAAATATAAATGTTTTCATTGGAAAAACCCAAGATACGTTGGAAATATGCATAATTATTGTGGAAAAACCATTATTAAGTTGGTAATATACATTATTTCAATGGAAAAACCCATATTTATATTGGAAAAACCCATTTTATGTTGGAAATATTCATTTTTTCATTTGAAAAACCCATAAAATTCGTGGAAAAACCAATATTAAGTTTGAAATATACATTATTTCATTGGAAAAACTCATATTTATATTGGAATAACCCATTTTATGTTGGAAATATTCATTTTTTCATTGGAAAAACCCATAAAAATCGTGGAAAAACCCAAGATACGTTGGAAATATGCATAATTATTGTGGAATAACCATTATTAAGTTTGAAATATACATTATTTCATTGGAAAAACCCATATTTTTATTGTAAAATCCCATTTTAAGTTGGAAATATACATTTTTGCATTGGAAAAACCCAAGATACGTTAGAAATATACATAATTATTGGAAAAACCAATATTTATACTTGAAAAACCCATTTAATGTTGGAAATATGCATTTTTCATTGAAATAACCCATAAAATTCGTGGAAAAACCATTATTAAGTTGGAAATATACATTATTTCAATGGAAAAACCCATATTTATATTGGAAAAACCCATTTTATGTTGGAAATATTCATTTTTTCATTTGAAAAACCCATAAAATTCGTGGAAAAACCAATATTAAGTTTGAAATATACATTATTTCATTGGAAAAACTCATATTTATATTGGAATAACCCATTTTAAGTTGGAAATATTCATTTTTTCATTGGAAAAACCCATAAAAATCGTGGAAAAACCCAAGATACGTTGGAAATATGCATAATTATTGTGGAATAACCATTATTAAGTTTGAAATATACATTATTTCATTGGAAAAACCCATATTTTTATTGTAAAATCCCATTTTAAGTTGGAAATATACATTTTTGCATTGGAAAAACCCAAGATACGTTAGAAATATACATAATTATTGGAAAAACCAATATTTATACTTGAAAAACCCATTTAATGTTGGAAATATGCATTTTTCATTGAAATAACCCATAAAATTCGTGGAAAAACCATTATTAAGTTTGAAATATACATTATTTCATTGGAAAAACTCATATTTATATTGGAATAACCCATTTTATGTTGGAAATATTCATTTTTTCATTGGAAAAACCCATATTTATATTGGAAAAACCCATTTTATGTTGAAAATATTCATTTTTTCATTGGAAAAACCCATATTATTATTGTAAAATCCCATTTTAAGTTGGAAATATACATTTTTGCATTTGAAAAACCCATAAAAATTGTGGAAAAGCACAAGATACGTTGGAAATATGCATAATTATTGTGGAAAAACCATTATTAAGTTGGAAATATACATTATTTCAATGGAAAAACCCATATTTATATTGGAAAAACCCATTTTATGTTGGAAATATACATTTTTTCATTGGAAAAACCCATAAAAATCGTGGAAAAACCCAAGATACGTTGGAAATATGCATAATTATTGAGGAAAAACCAATATTTATACTTGAAAAACCCATTTAATGTTGGAAATATGCATTTTTCATTGAAATAACCCAAAAAATTCG
The DNA here is from genome assembly GCA_036289425.1 of Rhopalosiphum nymphaeae. Lineage (NCBI taxonomy): Eukaryota > Metazoa > Arthropoda > Insecta > Hemiptera > Aphididae > Rhopalosiphum > Rhopalosiphum nymphaeae. The sequence continues at coordinate 5,351,886 of JAZAQC010000006.1, read as the reverse complement.
TGGAAAAACCAATATTAAGTTTGAAATATTCATTATTTCATTGGAAAAACTCATATTTATATTGGAATAACCCATTTTATGTTGAAAATATTCATTTTTTCATTGGAAAAACCCATATTTTTATTGTAAAATCCCATTTTAAGTTGGAAATATACATAATTATTGGAAAAACCAATATTTATACTTGAAAAACCCATTTAATGTTGGAAATATGCATTTTTCATTGAAATAACCCATAATATTCGTGGAAAAACCATTATTAAGTTTGAAATATTCATTATTTCATTGGAAAAACTCATATTTATATTGGAATATCCCATTTTATGTTGGAAATATTCATTTTTCATTGAAATAACCCAAAAAATTCGTGGAAAAACCAATATTAAGTTTGAAATATTCATTATTTCATTGGAAAAACTCATATTTATATTGGAATAACCCATTTTATGTTGGAAATATTCATTTTTTCATTGGAAAAACCCATATTTATATTGGAAAAACCCATTTTATGTTGAAAATATTCATTTTTTCATTGGAAAAACCCATATTTTTATTGTAAAATCCCATTTTAAGTTAGAAATATACATTTTTGCATTTGAAAAACCCATAAAAATTGTGGAAAAGCACAAGATACGTTGGAAATATGCATAATTATTGTGGAAAAACCATTATTAAGTTGGAAATATACATTATTTCAATGGAAAAACCCATATTTATATTGGAAAAACCCATTTTATGTTGGAAATATAAATGTTTTCATTGGAAAAACCCAAGATACGTTGGAAATATGCATAATTATTGTGGAAAAACCATTATTAAGTTGGTAATATACATTATTTCAATGGAAAAACCCATATTTATATTGGAAAAACCCATTTTATGTTGGAAATATTCATTTTTTCATTTGAAAAACCCATAAAATTCGTGGAAAAACCAATATTAAGTTTGAAATATACATTATTTCATTGGAAAAACTCATATTTATATTGGAATAACCCATTTTATGTTGGAAATATTCATTTTTTCATTGGAAAAACCCATAAAAATCGTGGAAAAACCCAAGATACGTTGGAAATATGCATAATTATTGTGGAATAACCATTATTAAGTTTGAAATATACATTATTTCATTGGAAAAACCCATATTTTTATTGTAAAATCCCATTTTAAGTTGGAAATATACATTTTTGCATTGGAAAAACCCAAGATACGTTAGAAATATACATAATTATTGGAAAAACCAATATTTATACTTGAAAAACCCATTTAATGTTGGAAATATGCATTTTTCATTGAAATAACCCATAAAATTCGTGGAAAAACCATTATTAAGTTGGAAATATACATTATTTCAATGGAAAAACCCATATTTATATTGGAAAAACCCATTTTATGTTGGAAATATTCATTTTTTCATTTGAAAAACCCATAAAATTCGTGGAAAAACCAATATTAAGTTTGAAATATACATTATTTCATTGGAAAAACTCATATTTATATTGGAATAACCCATTTTAAGTTGGAAATATTCATTTTTTCATTGGAAAAACCCATAAAAATCGTGGAAAAACCCAAGATACGTTGGAAATATGCATAATTATTGTGGAATAACCATTATTAAGTTTGAAATATACATTATTTCATTGGAAAAACCCATATTTTTATTGTAAAATCCCATTTTAAGTTGGAAATATACATTTTTGCATTGGAAAAACCCAAGATACGTTAGAAATATACATAATTATTGGAAAAACCAATATTTATACTTGAAAAACCCATTTAATGTTGGAAATATGCATTTTTCATTGAAATAACCCATAAAATTCGTGGAAAAACCATTATTAAGTTTGAAATATACATTATTTCATTGGAAAAACTCATATTTATATTGGAATAACCCATTTTATGTTGGAAATATTCATTTTTTCATTGGAAAAACCCAAAAAAATCGTGGAAAAACCAATATTAAGTTTGAAATATTCATTATTTCATTGGAAAAACTCATATTTATATTGGAATAACCCATTTTATGTTGGAAATATTCATTTTTTCATTGGAAAAACCCATATTTATATTGGAAAAACCCATTTTATGTTGAAAATATTCATTTTTTCATTGGAAAAACCCATATTATTATTGTAAAATCCCATTTTAAGTTGGAAATATACATTTTTGCATTTGAAAAACCCATAAAAATTGTGGAAAAGCACAAGATACGTTGGAAATATGCATAATTATTGTGGAAAAACCATTATTAAGTTGGAAATATACATTATTTCAATGGAAAAACCCATATTTATATTGGAAAAACCCATTTTATGTTGGAAATATAAATTTTTTCATTGGAAAAACCCAAGATACGTTGGAAATATGCATAATTATTGTGGAAAAACCATTATTAAGTTGGAAATATACATTATTTCAATGGAAAAACCCATATTTATATTGGAAAAACCCATTTTATGTTGGAAATATTCATTTTTTCATTTGAAAAACCCATAAAAATCGTGGAAAAACCAATATTAAGTTTGAAATATACATTATTTCATTGGAAAAACTCATATTTATATTGGAATAACCCATTTTATGTTGGAAATATTCATTTTTTCATTGGAAAAACCCATATTTATATTGGAAAAACCCATTTTATGTTGAAAATATTCATTTTTTCATTGGAAAAACCCATATTTTTATTGTAAAATCCCATTTTAAGTTGGAAATATACATTTTTGCATTTGAAAAACCCATAAAAATTGTGGAAAAGCACAAGATACGTTGGAAATATGCATAATTATTGTGGAAAAACCATTATTAAGTTGGAAATATACATTATTTCAATGGAAAAACCCATATTTATATTGGAAAAACCCATTTTATGTTGGAAATATAAATTTTTTCATTGGAAAAACCCAAGATACGTTGGAAATATGCATAATTATTGTGGAAAAACCATTATTAAGTTGGAAATATACATTATTTCAATGGAAAAACCCATATTTATATTGGAAAAACCCATTTTATGTTGGAAATATTCATTTTTTCATTTGAAAAACCCATAAAATTCGTGGAAAAACCAATATTAAGTTTGAAATATACATTATTTCATTGGAAAAACTCATATTTATATTGGAATAACCCATTTTATGTTGGAAATATTCATTTTTTCATTGGAAAAACCCATAAAAATCGTGGAAAAACCCAAGATACGTTGGAAATATGCATAATTATTGTGGAATAACCATTATTAAGTTTGAAATATACATTATTTCATTGGAAAAACCCATATTTTTATTGTAAAATCCCATTTTAAGTTGGAAATATACATTTTTGCATTGGAAAAACCCAAGATACGTTAGAAATATACATAATTATTGGAAAAACCAATATTTATACTTGAAAAACCCATTTAATGTTGGAAATATGCATTTTTCATTGAAATAACCCATAAAATTCGTAGAAAAACCAATATTAAGTTTGAAATATTCATTATTTCATTGGAAAAACTCATATTTATATTGGAATAACCCATTTTATGTTGGAAATATTCATTTTTTCATTGGAAAAACCCATATTTATATTGGAAAAACCCATTTTATGTTGAAAATATTCATTTTTTCATTGGAAAAACCCATATTTTTATTGCAAAATCCCATCTATTGTCTTAAATATGAATAATTACATTGGAAAAACCCATATTTTTATTGCAAAACCCATTTTATGTTGGAAATATTCATTTTTTCATTGGAAAAACCCATAAAAATTGTGGAAAAACTCAAAACATGTTGGAAATATTCTTAATTATTGTTGAAAAACCCTGATTTATATTGGAAAAACCCTTGTTATGTCTGATATATGCATAATTATGGTGGAAAACCCCATATTTATATTCGTAAACCCATTTAATGTTGGAAATATGCATTTTTCATTGGAATAACCCATATTTATATTGGAAAAACCCATTTTATGTTGGAAATATACATTTTTGCATTGGAAAAACACATAAAAATCGTGGAAAAACCCAAGATACGTTGGAAATATGCATAATTATTGAGGAAAAACCAATATTTATACTTGAAAAAGCCATTCAATGTTGGAAATATGCATTTTTTCATTGGAAAAACTCATATTTATATTGGAATAACCCATTTTATGTTGGAAATATTCATTTTTTCATTGGAAAAACCCATAAAAATCGTGGAAAAACCCAAGATACGTTGGAAATATGCATAATTATTGTGGAATAACCATTATTAAGTTGGAAATATACATTATTTCAATGGAAAAACCCATATTTTTATTGCAAAATCCCATCTTTTTTCTTAAATATGAATAATTACAATGGAAAAACCCATATTTTTATTGCAAAATCCCATCTTTTGTATTAAATATACATTATTTCATTGGAAAAACCCAATATACGTTGGAAATATGCATAATTATTGTGGAAAAACCCATATTTATACTAGAAAAACCCACTTTAAGTTGGAAATATGCATTTTTCATTTGAAAAACCCATAAAATTCGTGGAAAAACCAATATTAAGTTTGAAATATACATTATTTCATTGGAAAAACTCATATTTATATTGGAATAACCTATTTTATGTTGGAAATATTCATTTTTTCATTGGAAAAACCCATAAAAATCGTGGAAAAACCCAAGATACGTTGGAAATATGAATAATTATTGTGGAATAACCATTATTAAGTTTGAAATATACATTATTTCATTGGAAAAACCCATATTTTTATTGTAAAATCCCATTTTAAGTTGGAAATATACATTTTTGCATTGGAAAAACCCAAGATACGTTGGAAATATGCATAATTATTGGAAAAACCCATATTTATATTGGAAAAACCCAAGATACGTTGGAAATATGCATAATTATTGTGGAATAACCATTATTAAGTTGGAAATATACATTATTTCAATGGAAAAACCCATATTTTTATTGCAAAATCCCATCTTTTTTCTTAAATATGAATAATTACAATGGAAAAACCCATATTTTTATTGCAAAATCCCATCTATTGTCTTAAATATACATTATTTCATTGGAAAAACCCAATATACGTTGGAAATATGCATAATTATTGTGGAAAAACCCATATTTATACTAGAAAAACCCATTTTAAGTTTGAAATATACATTATTTCATTGGAAAAACTCATATTTATATTGGAATAACCTATTTTATGTTGGAAATATTTATTTTTTCATTGGAAAAACCCATAAAAATCGTGGAAAAACCCAAGATACGTTGGAAATATGCATAATTATTGTGGAATAACCATTATTAAGTTTGAAATATACATTATTTCATTGGAAAAACCCATATTTTTATTGTAAAATCCCATTTTAAGTTGGAAATATACATTTTTGCATTGGTAAAACCCAAGATACATTAGAAATATACATAATTATTGGAAAAACCAATATTTATACTTGAAAAACCCATTTAATGTTGGAAATATGCATTTTTCATTGAAATAACCCATAAAATTCGTGGAATAACCATTATTAAGTTTGAAATATACATTATTTCATTGGAAAAACCCATATTTTTATTGTAAAATCCCATTTTAAGTTGGAAATATACATTTTTGCATTGGTAAAACCCAAGATACATTAGAAATATACATAATTATTGGAAAAACCAATATTTATACTTGAAAAACCCATTTAATGTTGGAAATATGCATTTTTCATTGAAATAACCCATAAAATTCGTGGAAAAACCATTATTAAGTTTGAAATATACATTATTTCATTGGAAAAACTCATATTTATATTGGAATAACCCATTTTATGTTGGAAATATTCATTTTTTCATTGGAAAAACCCATAAAAATAGTGAAAAAGACCAATATACGTTGGAAATATGCATAATTATTGTGGAAAAACCCATATTTATACTAGAAAAACCCATTTTAAGTTGGAAATATGCATATTTCATTTGAAAAACCCATAAAATTCGTGGAAAAACCAATATTAAGTTTGAAATATACATTATTTCATTGGAAAAACTCATATTTATATTGGAAAAACCCATTTTATGTTGGAAATATTCATTTTTTCATGGGAAAACCCCATAAAAATCGTGGAAAAACCCAAGATACGTTGGAAATATGCATAATTATTGTGGAATAACCATTATAAAGTTGGAAATATACATTATTTCATTGGAAAAACCCAAGATACGTTGGAAATATGCATAATTATTGAGAAAAACCCATATTTATATTAGAAAAACCCATTTTATGTTGGAAATATGCATTTTTCATTGGAATAACCCATAAAAATCGTGGAAAAACCCAAGATACGTTGGAAATATGCATAATTATTGTGGAATAACCATTATTAAGTTGGAAATATACATTATTTCAATGGAAAAACCCATATTTTTATTGCAAAATCCCATCTTTTTTCTTAAATATGAATAATTACAATGGAAAAACCCATATTTTTATTGCAAAATCCCATCTATTGTCTTAAATATACATTATTTCATTGGAAAAACCCAATATACGTTGGAAATATGCATAATTATTGTGGAAAAACCCATATTTATACTAGAAAAACCCATTTTAAGTTGGAAATATGCATTTTTCATTTGAAAAACCCATAAAATTCGTGGAAAAACCAATATTAAGTTTGAAATATACATTATTTCATTGGAAAAACTCATATTTATATTGGAATAACCTATTTTATGTTGGAAATATTTATTTTTTCATTGGAAAAACCCATAAAAATCGTGGAAAAACCCAAGATACGTTGGAAATATGCATAATTATTGTGGAGTAACCATTATTAAGTTTGAAATATACATTATTTCATTGGAAAAACCCATATTTTTATTGTAAAATCCCATTTTAAGTTGGAAATATACATTTTTGCATTGGTAAAACCCAAGATACATTAGAAATATACATAATTATTGGAAAAACCAATATTTATACTTGAAAAACCCATTTAATGTTGGAAATATGCATTTTTCATTGAAATAACCCATAAAATTCGTGGAATAACCATTATTAAGTTTGAAATATACATTATTTCATTGGAAAAACCCATATTTTTATTGTAAAATCCCATTTTAAGTTGGAAATATACATTTTTGCATTGGAAAAACCCAAGATACGTTAGAAATATACATAATTATTGGAAAAACCAATATTTATACTTGAAAAACCCATTTAATGTTGGAAATATGCATTTTTCATTGAAATAACCCATAAAATTCGTGGAAAAACCATTATTGAGTTTGAAATATACATTATTTCATTGGAAAAACTCATATTTATATTGGAATAACCCATTTTATGTTGGAAATATTCATTTTTTCATTGGAAAAACCCATAAAAATAGTGAAAAAGACCAATATTAAGTTTGAAATATACATTATTTCATTGGAAAAACTCATATTTATATTGGAAAAACCCATTTTATGTTGGAAATATTCATTTTTTCATGGGAAAACCCCATAAAAATCGTGGAAAAACCCAAGATACGTTGGAAATATGCATAATTATTGTGGAATAACCATTATAAAGTTGGAAATATACATTATTTCATTGGAAAAACCCAAGATACGTTGGAAATATGCATAATTATTGAGAAAAACCCATATTTATATTGGAAAAACCCATTTAATGTTGGAAATATGCATTTTTCATTGGAATAACCCATAAAAATCGTGGAAAAACCCAAGATACGTTGGAAATATGCATTACTATTGAGGAAAAACCAATATTTATATTTGAAAAACCCATTTTTAGTTGGAAAGCCTATAATTTTATTGCAAAATTCCTTGTTTATGTTGGAAATATTCATTTTTTCATTGGAAAAACCCATAAAAATCGTGGAAAAACCCAAGATACGTTGGAAATATGCATAATTATTGTGGAATAACCATTATTAAGTTGGAAATATACATTATTTCATTGGAAAAACCCATATTTTTATTGCAAAATCCCATCTATTGTCTTAAATATGAATAATTACATTGGAAAAACCCATATTTTTATTGCAAAACCCATTTTATGTTGGAAATATTCATTTTTTCATTGGAAAAACCCATAAAAATTGTGGAAAAACTCAAAACATGTTGGAAATTTTCTTAATTATTGTTGAAAAACCCTTATTTATATTGGAAAAACCCTTGTTATGTCTGATATATGCATAATTATGGTGGAAAACCCCATATTTATATTCGTAAACCCATTTAATGTTGGAAATATGCATTTTTCATTGGAATAACCCATATTTATATTGGAAAAACCCATTTTATGTTGGAAATATACATTTTTGCATTGGAAAATCACATAAAAATCGTGGAAAAACCCAAGATACGTTGGAAATATGCATAATTATTGAGGAAAAACCAATATTTATACTTGAAAAAGCCATTTAATGTTGGAAATATGCATTTTTTCATTGGAAAAACTCATATTTATATTGGAATAACCCATTTTATGTTGGAAATATTCATTTTTTCATTGGAAAAACCCATAAAAATCGTGGAAAAACCCAAGATACGTTGGAAATATGCATAATTATTGTGGAATAACCATTATTAAGTTGGAAATATACATTATTTCAATGGAAAAACCCATATTTTTATTGCAAAATCCCATCTTTTGTCTTAAATATACATTATTTCATTGGAAAAACCCAATATACGTTGGAAATATGCATAATTATTGTGGAAAAACCCATATTTATACTAGAAAAACCCACTTTAAGTTGGAAATATGCATTTTTCATTTGAAAAACCCATAAAATTCGTGGAAAAACCAATATTAAGTTTGAAATATACATTATTTCATTGGAAAAACTCATATTTATATTGGAAAAACCTATTTTATGTTGGAAATATTTATTTTTTCATTGGAAAACCCCATAAAAATCGTGGAAAAACCCAAGATACGTTGAAAATATGCATAATTATTGGAAAAACCCATATTTATATTGGAAAAACCCATTTAATGTTGGAAATATGCATTTTTTCATTGGAAAAACTCATATTTATATTGGAAAAACCCATTTTATGTTGGAAATATTCAATTTTTCATTGGAAAAACCCATAAAAATAGTGGAAAAGACCAATATACGTTGGAAATATGCATAATTATTGTGGAAAAACCCATATTTATACTAGAAAAAGCCATTTAATGTTGGAAATATGCATTTTTCATTTGAAAAACCCATAAAATTCGTGGAAAAACCATTATTAAGTTGGAAATATTCATTTTTTCATTGGAAAACCCCATAAAAATCATGGAAAAACCCAAGATACGTTGGAAATATGCATAATTATTGAGGAAAAACCAATATTTATACTTGAAAAACCCATTTAATGTTTGAAATATGCATTTTTCATTGAAATAATCCAAAAAATTCGTGGAAAAACCAATATTAAGTTTGAAATATTCATTATTTCATTGGAAAAACTCATATTTATATTGGAATAACCCATTTTATGTTGGAAATATTCATTTTTTCATTGGAAAAACCCATATTTATATTGGAAAAACCCATTTTATGTTGGAAATATTCATTTTTGCATTGGAAAAACACATAAAAATCGTGGAAAAACCCAAGATACGTTGGAAATATGCATAATTATTGAGGAAAAACCAATATTTATACTTGAAAAAGCCATTTAATGTTGGAAATATGCATTTTTTCATTGGAAAAACTCATATTTATATTGGAAAAACCCATTTTATGTTGGAAATATACATTTTTGCATTGGAAAAACACATAAAAATCGTGGAAAAACCCAAGATACGTTGGAAATATGCATAATTATTGTGGAATAACCATTATTAAGTTGGAAATATACATTATTTCATTGGAAAAACCCATATTTTTATTGCAAAATCCCATCTATTGTCTTAAATATGAATAATTACATTGGAAAAACCCATATTTTTATTGCAAAACCCATTTTATGTTGGAAATATTCATTTTTTCATTGGAAAAACCCATAAAAATTGTGGAAAAACTCAAAACATGTTGGAAATATTCTTAATTATTGTTGAAAAACCCTGATTTATATTGGAAAAACCCTTGTTATGTCTGATATATGCATAATTATGGTGGAAAACCCCATATTTATATTCGTAAACCCATTTAATGTTGGAAATATGCATTTTTCATTGGAATAACCCATATTTATATTGGAAAAACCCATTTTATGTTGGAAATATACATTTTTGCATTGGAAAAACACATAAAAATCGTGGAAAAACCCAAGATACGTTGGAAATATGCATAATTATTGAGGAAAAACCAATATTTATACTTGAAAAAGCCATTCAATGTTGGAAATATGCATTTTTTCATTGGAAAAACTCATATTTATATTGGAATAACCCATTTTATGTTGGAAATATTCATTTTTTCATTGGAAAAACCCATAAAAATCGTGGAAAAACCCAAGATACGTTGGAAATATGAATAATTATTGTGGAATAACCATTATTAAGTTTGAAATATACATTATTTCATTGGAAAAACCCATATTTTTATTGTAAAATCCCATTTTAAGTTGGAAATATACATTTTTGCATTGGAAAAACCCAAGATACGTTGGAAATATGCATAATTATTGAGGAAAAACCAATATTTATACTTGAAAAAGCCATTTAATGTTGGAAATATGCATTTTTCATTGGAAAAACCCATAATTTTATTGCAAAACTCCTTGTTTAGTTGGAAATATTCATTTTTTCATTGGGAAACCCCACATTCATATTGGAAAAACCCATTTTAAGTTGGAAATATTCAATTTTTCATTGGAAAAACCCATAAAAATAGTGGAAAAGACCAATATACGTTGGAAATATGCATAATTATTGTGGAAAAACCCATATTTATACTAGAAAAACCCATTTTAAGTTGGAAATATGCATTTTTCATTTGAAAAACCCATTAAATTCGTGGAAAAACCATTATTAAGTTGGAAATATTCATTTTTTCATTGGAAAACCCCATAAAAATAGTGGAAAAGACCAATATACGTTGGAAATATGCATAATTATTGTGGAAAAACCCATATTTATACTAGAAAAACCCATTTTAAGTTGGAAATATGCATTTTTCATTTGAAAAACCCATTAAATTCGTGGAAAAACCAATATTAAGTTTGAAATATTCATTATTTCATTGGAAAAACTCATATTTATATTGGAATAACCCATTTTATGTTGGAAATATGCATTTTTCATTGGAATAACCCATAAAAATCGTGGAAAAACCCAAGATACGTTGGAAATATGCATTACTATTGAGGAAAAACCAATATTTATATTTGAAAAACCCATTTTTAGTTGGAAAGCCTATAATTTTATTGCAAAATTCCTTGTTTATGTTGGAAATATTCATTTTTTCATTGGAAAAACCCATAAAAATCGTGGAAAAACCCAAGATACGTTGGAAATATGCATAATTATTGTGGAATAACCATTATTAAGTTGGAAATATACATTATTTCATTGGAAAAACCCATATTTTTATTGCAAAATCCCATCTATTGTCTTAAATATGAATAATTACATTGGAAAAACCCATATTTTTATTGCAAAACCCATTTTATGTTGGAAATATTCATTTTTTCATTGGAAAAACCCATAAAAATTGTGGAAAAACTCAAAACATGTTGGAAATTTTCTTAATTATTGTTGAAAAACCCTTATTTATATTGGAAAAACCCTTGTTATGTCTGATATATGCATAATTATGGTGGAAAACCCCATATTTATATTCGTAAACCCATTTAATGTTGGAAATATGCATTTTTCATTGGAATAACCCATATTTATATTGGAAAAACCCATTTTATGTTGGAAATATACATTTTTGCATTGGAAAATCACATAAAAATCGTGGAAAAACCCAAGATACGTTGGAAATATGCATAATTATTGAGGAAAAACCAATATTTATACTTGAAAAAGCCATTTAATGTTGGAAATATGCATTTTTTCATTGGAAAAACTCATATTTATATTGGAATAACCCATTTTATGTTGGAAATATTCATTTTTTCATTGGAAAAACCCATAAAAATCGTGGAAAAACCCAAGATACGTTGGAAATATGCATAATTATTGTGGAATAACCATTATTAAGTTGGAAATATACATTATTTCAATGGAAAAACCCATATTTTTATTGCAAAATCCCATCTTTTGTCTTAAATATACATTATTTCATTGGAAAAACCCAATATACGTTGGAAATATGCATAATTATTGTGGAAAAACCCATATTTATACTAGAAAAACCCACTTTAAGTTGGAAATATGCATTTTTCATTTGAAAAACCCATAAAATTCGTGGAAAAACCAATATTAAGTTTGAAATATACATTATTTCATTGGAAAAACTCATATTTATATTGGAAAAACCTATTTTATGTTGGAAATATTTATTTTTTCATTGGAAAAACTCATATTTATATTGGAATAACCCATTTTATGTTGGAAATATTCATTTTTTCATTGGAAAAACCCATAAAAATCGTGGAAAAACCCAAGATACGTTGGAAATATGAATAATTATTGTGGAATAACCATTATTAAGTTTGAAATATACATTATTTCATTGGAAAAACCCATATTTTTATTGTAAAATCCCATTTTAAGTTGGAAATATACATTTTTGCATTGGAAAAACCCAAGATACGTTGGAAATATGCATAATTATTGAGGAAAAACCAATATTTATACTTGAAAAAGCCATTTAATGTTGGAAATATGCATTTTTCATTGGAAAAACCCATAATTTTATTGCAAAACTCCTTGTTTAGTTGGAAATATTCATTTTTTCATTGGGAAACCCCACATTCATATTGGAAAAACCCATTTTAAGTTGGAAATATTCAATTTTTCATTGGAAAAACCCATAAAAATAGTGGAAAAGACCAATATACGTTGGAAATATGCATAATTATTGTGGAAAAACCCATATTTATACTAGAAAAACCCATTTTAAGTTGGAAATATGCATTTTTCATTTGAAAAACCCATTAAATTCGTGGAAAAACCAATATTAAGTTTGAAATATTCATTATTTCATTGGAAAAACTCATATTTATATTGGAATAACCCATTTTATGTTGGAAATATGCATTTTTCATTGGAATAACCCATAAAAATCGTGGAAAAACCCAAGATACGTTGGAAATATGCATTACTATTGAGGAAAAACCAATATTTATATTTGAAAAACCCATTTTTAGTTGGAAAGCCTATAATATTATTGCAAAATTCCTTGTTTATGTTGGAAATATTCATTTTTTCATTGGAAAAACCCATAAAAATCGTGGAAAAACCCAAGATACGTTGGAAATATGCATAATTATTGTGGAATAACCATTATTAAGTTGGAAATATACATTATTTCATTGGAAAAACCCATATTTTTATTGCAAAATCCCATCTATTGTCTTAAATATGAATAATTACATTGGAAAAACCCATATTTTTATTGCAAAACCCATTTTATGTTGGAAATATTCATTTTTTCATTGGAAAAACCCATAAAAATCGTGGAAAAACCCAAGATACGTTGGAAATATGCATAATTATTGTGGAATAACCATTATTAAGTTGGAAATATACATTATTTCAATGGAAAAACCCATATTTTTATTGCAAAATCCCATCTTTTGTCTTAAATATACATTATTTCATTGGAAAAACCCAATATACGTTGGAAATATGCATAATTATTGTGGAAAAACCCATATTTATACTAGAAAAACCCACTTTAAGTTGGAAATATGCATTTTTCATTTGAAAAACCCATAAAATTCGTGGAAAAACGAATATTAAGTTTGAAATATACATTATTTCATTGGAAAAACTCATATTTATATTGGAAAAACCTATTTTATGTTGGAAATATTTATTTTTTCATTGGAAAAACCCATAAAAATCGTGGAAAAACCCAAGATACGTTGGAAATATGCATAATTATTGTGGAATAACCATTATTAAGTTTGAAATATACATTATTTCATTGGAAAAACCCATATTTTTATTGTAAAATCCCATTTTAAGTTGGAAATATACATTTTTGCATTGGTAAAACCCAAGATACATTAGAAATATACATAATTATTGGAAAAACCAATATTTATACTTGAAAAACCCATTTAATGTTGGAAATATGCATTTTTCATTGAAATAACCCATAAAATTCGTGGAAAAACCATTATTAAGTTTGAAATATACATTATTTCATTGGAAAAACTCATATTTATATTGGAATAACCCATTTTATGTTGGAAATATTCATTTTTTCATTGGAAAAACCCATAAAAATCGTGGAAAAACCCAAGATACGTTGGAAATATGAATAATTATTGTGGAATAACCATTATTATGTTTGAAATATACATTATTTCATTGGAAAAACCCATATTTTTATTGTAAAATCCCATTTTAAGTTGGATATATACATTTTTGCATTGGAAAAACCCAAGATACGTTGAAAATATGCATAATTATTGGAAAAACCCATATTTATATTGGAAAAACCCATTTAATGTTGGAAATATGCATTTTTTCATTGGAAAAACTCATATTTATATTGGAAAAACCCATTTTATGTTGGAAATATTCAATTTTTCATTGGAAAAACCCATAAAAATAGTGGAAAAGACCAATATACGTTGGAAATATGCATAATTATTGTGGAAAAACCCATATTTATACTAGAAAAACCCATTTTAAGTTGGAAATATGCATTTTTCATTTGAAAAACCCATAAAATTCGTGGAAAAACCATTATTAAGTTGGAAATATTCATTTTTTCATTGGAAAACCCCATAAAAATCATGGAAAAACCCAAGATACGTTGGAAATATGCATAATTATTGAGGAAAAACCAATATTTATACTTGAAAAACCCATTTAATGTTTGAAATATGCATTTTTCATTGAAATAATCCAAAAAATTCGTGGAAAAACCAATATTAAGTTTGAAATATTCATTATTTCATTGGAAAAACTCATAAAAATCGTGGAAAAACCCAAGATACGTTGGAAATATGCATAATTATTGAGGAAAAACCATTATTAAGTTGGAAATATACATTATTTCATTGGAAAAACCCATATTTTTATTGCAAAATCCCATCTATTGTCTTAAATATGAATAATTACATTGGAAAAACCCATATTTTTATTGCAAAACCCATTTTATGTTGGAAATATTCATTTTTTCATTGGAAAAACCCATAAAAATTGTGGAAAAACTCAAAACATGTTGGAAATATTCTTAATTATTGTTGAAAAACCCTGATTTATATTGGAAAAACCCTTGTTATGTCTGATATATGCATAATTATGGTGGAAAACCCCATATTTATATTCGTAAACCCATTTAATGTTGGAAATATGCATTTTTCATTGGAATAACCCATATTTATATTAGAAAAACCCATTTTATGTTGGAAATATAAATTTTTGCATTGGAAAAACACATAAAAATCGTGGAAAAACCCAAGATACGTTGGAAATATGCATAATTATTGAGGAAAAACCAATATTTATACTTGAAAAAGCCATTCAATGTTGGAAATATGCATTTTTTCATTGGAAAAACTCATATTTATATTGGAATAACCCATTTTATGTTGGAAATATTCATTTTTTCATTGGAAAAACCCATAAAAATCGTGGAAAAACCCAAGATACGTTGGAAATATGAATAATTATTGTGGAATAACCATTATTAAGTTTGAAATATACATTATTTCATTGGAAAAACCCATATTTTTATTGTAAAATCCCATTTTAAGTTGGAAATATACATTTTTGCATTGGAAAAACCCAAGATACGTTGGAAATATGCATAATTATTGAGGAAAAACCAATATTTATACTTGAAAAAGCCATTTAATGTTGGAAATATGCATTTTTCATTGGAAAAACCCATAATTTTATTGCAAAACTCCTTGTTTAGTTGGAAATATTCATTTTTTGATTGGGAAACCCCACATTCATATTGGAAAAACCCATTTTAAGTTGGAAATATTCAATTTTTCATTGGAAAAACCCATAAAAATAGTGGAAAAGACCAATATACGTTGGAAATATGCATAATTATTGTGGAAAAACCCATATTTATACTAGAAAAACCCATTTTAAGTTGGAAATATGCATTTTTCATTTGAAAAACCCATTAAATTCGTGGAAAAACCATTATTAAGTTGGAAATATTCATTTTTTCATTGGAAAACCCCATAAAAATAGTGGAAAAGACCAATATACGTTGGAAATATGCATAATTATTGTGGAAAAACCCATATTTATACTAGAAAAACCCATTTTAAGTTGGAAATATGCATTTTTCATTTGAAAAACCCATTAAATTCGTGGAAAAACCAATATTAAGTTTGAAATATTCATTATTTCATTGGAAAAACTCATATTTATATTGGAATAACCCATTTTATGTTGGAAATATTCATTTTTTCATTGGAAAAACCCATATTTATATTGGAAAAACCCATTTTATGTTGGAAATATTCATTTTTTCTTTGGAAAAACCCATAAAAATCGTGGAAAAACCCAAGATACGTTGGAAATATGCATAATTATTGTGGAATAACCATTATTAAGTTTGAAATATACATTATTTCATTGGAAAAACCCATATTTTTATTGTAAAATCCCATTTTAAGTTGGAAATATACATTTTTGCATTGGAAAAACCTAAGATACGTTAGAAATATACATAATTATTGGAAAAACCAATATTTATACTTGAAAAACCCATTTAATGTTGGAAATATGCATTTTTCATTGAAATAACCCATAAAATTCGTGGAAAAACCATTATTAAGTTTGAAATATACATTATTTCATTGGAAAAACTCATATTTATATTGGAATAACCCATTTTATGTTGGAAATATTCATTTTTTCATTGGAAAAACCCATAAAAATAGTGGAAAAGACCAATATATGTTGGAAATATGCATAATTATTGTGGAAAAACCGATATTTATACTAGAAAAACCCATTTTAAGTTGGAAATATGCATATTTCATTTGAAAAACCCATAAAATTCGTGGAAAAACCAATATTAAGTTTGAAATATACATTATTTCATTGGAAAAACTCATATTTATATTGGAAAAACCCATTTTATGTTGGAAATATTCATTTTTTCATGGGAAAACCCCATAAAAATCGTGGAAAAACCCAAGATACGTTGGAAATATGCATAATTATTGTGGAATAACCTTTATAAAGTTGGAAATATACATTATTTCATTGGAAAAACCCAAGATACGTTGGAAATATGCATAATTATTGAGAAAAACCCATATTTATATTGGAAAAACCCATTTAATGTTGGGAATATGCATTTTTCATTGGAATAACCCATATTTATATTGGAAAAACCCATTTTATGTTGGAAATATACATTTTTGCATTGGAAAAACACATAAAAATCGTGGAAAAACCCAAGATACGTTGGAAATATGCATAATTATTGAGGAAAAACCAATATTTATACTTGAAAAACCCATTTAATGTTGGGAATATGCATTTTTCATTGGAATAACCCATATTTATATTGGAAAAACCCATTTTATGTTGGAAATATACATTTTTGCATTGGAAAAACACATAAAAATCGTGGAAAAACCCAAGATACGTTGGAAATATGCATAATTATTGTGGAATAACCATTATTAAGTTGGAAATATACATTATTTCAATGGAAAAACCCATATTTTTATTGCAAAATCCCATCTTTTTTCTTAAATATGAATAATTACAATGGAAAAACCCATATTTTTATTGCATAATCACATCTTTTGTCTTAAATATACATTATTTCATTGGAAAAACCCAATATACGTTGGAAATATGCATAATTATTGTGGAATAACCATTATTAAGTTTGAAATATACATTATTTCATTGGAAAAACCCATATTTTTATTGTAAAATCCCATTTTAAGTTGGAAATATACATTTTTGCATTGGTAAAACCCAAGATACATTAGAAATATACATAATTATTGGAAAAACCAATATTTATACTTGAAAAACCCATTTAATGTTGGAAATATGCATTTTTCATTGAAATAACCCATAAAATTCGTGGAAAAACCATTATTAAGTTTGAAATATACATTATTTCATTGGAAAAACTCATATTTATATTGGAATAACCCATTTTATGTTGGAAATATTCATTTTTTCATTGGAAAAACCCATAAAAATCGTGGAAAAACCCAAGATACGTTGGAAATATGAATAATTATTATGGAATAACCATTATTAAGTTTGAAATATACATTATTTCATTGGAAAAACCCATATTTTTATTGTAAAATCCCATTTTAAGTTGGAAATATACATTTTTGCATTGGAAAAACCCAAGATACGTTGGAAATATGCATAATTATTGGAAAAACCCATATTTATATTGGAAAAACCCATTTTATGTTGGAAATATACATTTTTGCATTGGAAAAACACATAAAAATCGTGGAAAAACCCAAGATACGTTGGAAATATGCATAATTATTAAGGAAAAACCAATATTTATACTTGAAAAAGCCATTTAATGTTGGAAATATGCATTTTTCATTGAAATAACCCATAAAATTCGTGGAAAAACCATTATTAAGTTTGAAATATACATTATTTCATTGGAAAAACTCATATTTATATTGGAATAACCCATTTTATGTTGGAAATATTCATTTTTTCATTGGAAAAACCCATAAAAATCGTGGAAAAACCCAAGATACGTTGGAAATATGAATAATTATTGTGGAATAACCATTATTAAGTTTGAAATATACATTATTTCATTGGAAAAACTCATATTTATATTGGAATAACCCATTTTATGTTGGAAATATTCATTTTTTCATTGGAAAAACCAATATTTATACTTGAAAAACCCATTTAATGTTGGAAATATGCATTTTTCATTGAAATAACCCATAAAATTCGTGGAAAAACCATTATTAAGTTTGAAATATACATTATTTCATTGGAAAAACCAATATTTATACTTGAAAAACCCATTTAATGTTGGAAATATGCATTTTTCATTGGAATAACCCATAAAAATCGTGGAAAAACCCAAGATACGTTGGAAATATGCATAACTATTGAGGAAAAACCAATATTTATATTTGAAAAACCCATTTTAGTTGGAAAACCTATAATTTTATTGCAAAATTCCTTGTTTATGTTGGAAATATTCATTTTTTCATTGGAAAAACCCATAACAATCGTGGAAAAACCCAAGATACGTTGGAAATATGCATAATTATTGTGGAATAACCATTATTAAGTTTGAAATATACATTATTTCATTGGAAAAACCCATATTTTTATTGTAAAATCCCATTTTAGGTTGGAAATATACATTTTTGCATTGGAAAAACCCAAGATACGTTGGAAATATGCATAATTATTGTGGAAAAACCCATATTTATACTAGAAAAACCCACTTTAAGTTGGAAATATGCATTTTTCATTTGAAAAACCCATAAAATTCGTGGAAAAACCAATATTAAGTTTGAAATATACATTATTTCATTGGAAAAACTCATATTTATATTGGAATAACCCATTTTATGTTGGAAATATTCATTTTTTCATTGGAAAAACCCATATTTATATTGGAAAAACCCATTTTATGTTGGAAATATGCATTTTTCATTGAAATAACCCATAAAATTCGTGGAAAAACCATTATTAAGTTTGAAATATACATTATTTCATTGGAAAAACCAATATTTATACTTGAAAAACCCATTTAATGTTGGAAATATGCATTTTTCATTGGAATAACCCATAAAATTCGTGGAAAAACCATTATTAAGTTTGAAATATACATTATTTCATTGGAAAAATCCATATTTATATTGTAAAAACCCATTTTATGTTGGAAATATTCATTTTTTCATGGGAAAACCCCATAAAAATCGTGGAAAAACCCAAGATACGTTGGAAATATGCATAATTATTGTGGAATAACCATTATAAAGTTGGAAATATACATTATTTCATTGGAAAAACCCAAGATACGTTGGAAATATGCATAATTATTGAGAAAAACCCATATTTATATTGGAAAAACCCATTTAATGTTGGAAATATGCATTTTTCATTGGAATAACCCATATTTATATTGGAAAAACCCATTTTATGTTGGAAATATACATTTTTGCATTGGAAAAACACATAAAAATCGTGGAAAAACCCAAGATACGTTGGAAATATGCATAGTTATTGAGGAAAAACCAATATTTATACTTGAAAAAGCCATTTAATGTTGGAAATATGCATTTTTTCATTGGAAAAACTCATATTTATATTGGAATAACCCATTTTATGTTGGAAATATTCATTTTTTCATTGGAAAAACCCATAAAAATCGTGGAAAAACCCAAGATACGTTGGAAATATGCATAATTATTGTGGAATAACCATTATTAAGTTGGAAATATACATTATTTCAATGGAAAAACCCATATTTTTATTGCAAAATCCCATCTTTTTTCTTAAATATGAATAATTACAATGGAAAAACCCATATTTTTATTGCATAATCCCATCTTTTGTCTTAAATATACATTATTTCATTGGAAAAACCCAATATACGGTGGAAATATGCATAATTATTGTGGAAAAACCCATATTTATACTAGAAAAACCCACTTTAAGTTGGAAATATGCATTTTTCATTTGAAAAACCCATAAAATTCGTGGAAAAACCAATATTAAGTTTGAAATATACATTATTTCATTGGAAAAACCCATAAAAATCGTGGAAAAACCCAAGATACGTTGGAAATATGCATAATTATTGTGGAATAACCATTATTAAGTTTGAAATATACATTATTTCATTGGAAAAACCCATATTTTTATTGTAAAATCCCATTTTAAGTTGGAAATATACATTTTTGCATTGGTAAAACCCAAGATACATTAGAAATATACATAATTATTGGAAAAACCAATATTTATACTTGAAAAACCCATTTAATGTTGGAAATATGCATTTTTCATTGAAATAACCCATAAAATTCGTGGAAAAACCATTATTAAGTTTGAAATATACATTATTTCATTGGAAAAACACATAAAAATCGTGGAAAAACCCAAGATACGTTGGAAATATGCATAATTATTAAGGAAAAACCAATATTTATACTTGAAAAAGCCATTTAATGTTGGAAATATGCATTTTTCATTGAAATAACCCATAAAATTCGTGGAAAAACCATTATTAAGTTTGAAATATACATTATTTCATTGGAAAAACTCATATTTATATTGGAATAACCCATTTTATGTTGGAAATATTCATTTTTTCATTGGAAAAACCCATAAAAATCGTGGAAAAACCCAAGATACGTTGGAAATATGAATAATTATTGTGGAATAACCATTATTAAGTTTG
This sequence comes from Rhopalosiphum nymphaeae, assembly GCA_036289425.1. NCBI lineage: Eukaryota > Metazoa > Arthropoda > Insecta > Hemiptera > Aphididae > Rhopalosiphum > Rhopalosiphum nymphaeae. Next base: position 5,330,412 of record JAZAQC010000006.1, on the reverse strand, counting down.
AAATATACATTATTTCATTGGAAAAACTCATATTTATATTGGAATAACCCATTTTATGTTGGAAATATTCATTTTTTCATTGGAAAAACCAATATTTATACTTGAAAAACCCATTTAATGTTGGAAATATGCATTTTTCATTGAAATAACCCATAAAATTCGTGGAAAAACCATTATTAAGTTTGAAATATACATTATTTCATTGGAAAAACCAATATTTATACTTGAAAAACCCATTTAATGTTGGAAATATGCATTTTTCATTGGAATAACCCATAAAAATCGTGGAAAAACCCAAGATACGTTGGAAATATGCATAACTATTGAGGAAAAACCAATATTTATATTTGAAAAACCCATTTTAGTTGGAAAACCTATAATTTTATTGCAAAATTCCTTGTTTATGTTGGAAATATTCATTTTTTCATTGGAAAAACCCATAACAATCGTGGAAAAACCCAAGATACGTTGGAAATATGCATAATTATTGTGGAATAACCATTATTAAGTTTGAAATATACATTATTTCATTGGAAAAACCCATATTTTTATTGTAAAATCCCATTTTAGGTTGGAAATATACATTTTTGCATTGGAAAAACCCAAGATACGTTGGAAATATGCATAATTATTGTGGAAAAACCCATATTTATACTAGAAAAACCCACTTTAAGTTGGAAATATGCATTTTTCATTTGAAAAACCCATAAAATTCGTGGAAAAACCAATATTAAGTTTGAAATATACATTATTTCATTGGAAAAACTCATATTTATATTGGAATAACCCATTTTATGTTGGAAATATTCATTTTTTCATTGGAAAAACCCATATTTATATTGGAAAAACCCATTTTATGTTGGAAATATGCATTTTTCATTGAAATAACCCATAAAATTCGTGGAAAAACCATTATTAAGTTTGAAATATACATTATTTCATTGGAAAAACCAATATTTATACTTGAAAAACCCATTTAATGTTGGAAATATGCATTTTTCATTGGAATAACCCATAAAATTCGTGGAAAAACCATTATTAAGTTTGAAATATACATTATTTCATTGGAAAAATCCATATTTATATTGTAAAAACCCATTTTATGTTGGAAATATTCATTTTTTCATGGGAAAACCCCATAAAAATCGTGGAAAAACCCAAGATACGTTGGAAATATGCATAATTATTGTGGAATAACCATTATAAAGTTGGAAATATACATTATTTCATTGGAAAAACCCAAGATACGTTGGAAATATGCATAATTATTGAGAAAAACCCATATTTATATTGGAAAAACCCATTTAATGTTGGAAATATGCATTTTTCATTGGAATAACCCATATTTATATTGGAAAAACCCATTTTATGTTGGAAATATACATTTTTGCATTGGAAAAACACATAAAAATCGTGGAAAAACCCAAGATACGTTGGAAATATGCATAGTTATTGAGGAAAAACCAATATTTATACTTGAAAAAGCCATTTAATGTTGGAAATATGCATTTTTTCATTGGAAAAACTCATATTTATATTGGAATAACCCATTTTATGTTGGAAATATTCATTTTTTCATTGGAAAAACCCATAAAAATCGTGGAAAAACCCAAGATACGTTGGAAATATGCATAATTATTGTGGAATAACCATTATTAAGTTGGAAATATACATTATTTCAATGGAAAAACCCATATTTTTATTGCAAAATCCCATCTTTTTTCTTAAATATGAATAATTACAATGGAAAAACCCATATTTTTATTGCATAATCCCATCTTTTGTCTTAAATATACATTATTTCATTGGAAAAACCCAATATACGTTGGAAATATGCATAATTATTGTGGAAAAACCCATATTTATACTAGAAAAACCCACTTTAAGTTGGAAATATGCATTTTTCATTTGAAAAACCCATAAAATTCGTGGAAAAACCAATATTAAGTTTGAAATATACATTATTTCATTGGAAAAACCCATAAAAATCGTGGAAAAACCCAAGATACGTTGGAAATATGCATAATTATTGTGGAATAACCATTATTAAGTTTGAAATATACATTATTTCATTGGAAAAACCCATATTTTTATTGTAAAATCCCATTTTAAGTTGGAAATATACATTTTTGCATTGGTAAAACCCAAGATACATTAGAAATATACATAATTATTGGAAAAACCAATATTTATACTTGAAAAACCCATTTAATGTTGGAAATATGCATTTTTCATTGAAATAACCCATAAAATTCGTGGAAAAACCATTATTAAGTTTGAAATATACATTATTTCATTGGAAAAACTCATATTTATATTGGAATAACCCATTTTATGTTGGAAATATTCATTTTTTCATTGGAAAAACCCATAAAAATCGTGGAAAAACCCAAGATACGTTGGAAATATGAATAATTATTGTGGAATAACCATTATTAAGTTTGAAATATACATTATTTCATTGGAAAAACCCATATTTTTATTGTAAAATCCCATTTTAAGTTGGAAATATACATTTTTGCATTGGAAAAACCCAAGATACGTTGGAAATATGCATAATTATTGGAAAAACCCATATTTATATTGGAAAAACCCATTTTATGTTGGAAATATACATTTTTGCATTGGAAAAACACATAAAAATCGTGGAAAAACCCAAGATACGTTGGAAATATGCATAATTATTAAGGAAAAACCAATATTTATACTTGAAAAAGCCATTTAATGTTGGAAATATGCATTTTTCATTGAAATAACCCATAAAATTCGTGGAAAAACCATTATTAAGTTTGAAATATACATTATTTCATTGGAAAAACTCATATTTATATTGGAATAACCCATTTTATGTTGGAAATATTCATTTTTTCATTGGAAAAACCCATAAAAATCGTGGAAAAACCCAAGATACGTTGGAAATATGAATAATTATTGTGGAATAACCATTATTAAGTTTGAAATATACATTATTTCATTGGAAAAACTCATATTTATATTGGAATAACCCATTTTATGTTGGAAATATTCATTTTTTCATTGGAAAAACCCATATTTATATTGGAAAAACCCATTTTATGTTGGAAATATGCATTTTTCATTGAAATAACCCATAAAATTCGTGGAAAAACCATTATTAAGTTTGAAATATACATTATTTCATTGGAAAAACCAATATTTATACTTGAAAAACCCATTTAATGTTGGAAATATGCATTTTTCATTGGAATAACCCATAAAAATCGTGGAAAAACCCAAGATACGTTGGAAATATGCATAACTATTGAGGAAAAACCAATATTTATATTTGAAAAACCCATTTTAGTTGGAAAACCTATAATTTTATTGCAAAATTCCTTGTTTATGTTGGAAATATTCATTTTTTCATTGGAAAAACCCATAACAATCGTGGAAAAACCCAAGATACGTTGGAAATATGCATAATTATTGTGGAATAACCATTATTAAGTTTGAAATATACATTATTTCATTGGAAAAACCCATATTTTTATTGTAAAATCCCATTTTAGGTTGGAAATATACATTTTTGCATTGGAAAAACCCAAGATACGTTGGAAATATGCATAAATATTGGAAAAACCCATATTTATATTGGAAAAACCCATTTAATGTTGGAAATATGCATTTTTCATTGGAATAACCCATATTTATATTGGAAAAACCCATTTTATGTTGGAAATATACATTTTTGCATTGGAAAAACACATAAAAATCGTGGAAAAACCCAAGATACGTTGGAAATATGCATAATTATTGAGGAAAAACCAATATTTATACTTGAAAAAGCCATTTAATGTTGGAAATATGCATTTTTTCATTGGAAAAACTCATATTTATATTGGAATAACCCATTTTATGTTGGAAATATTCATTTTTTCATTGGAAAAACCCATAAAAATCGTGGAAAAACCCAAGATACGTTGGAAATATGCATAATTATTGTGGAATAACCATTATTAAGTTGGAAATATACATTATTTCAATGGAAAAACCCATATTTTTATTGCAAAATCCCATCTTTTTTCTTAAATATGAATAATTACAATGGAAAAACCCATATTTTTATTGCAAAATCCCATCTTTTGTCTTAAATATACATTATTTCATTGGAAAAACCCAATATACGTTGGAAATATGCATAATTATTGTGGAAAAACCCATATTTATACTAGAAAAACCCACTTTAAGTTGGAAATATGCATTTTTCATTTGAAAAACCAATAAAATTCGTGGAAAAACCAATATTAAGTTTGAAATATACATTATTTCATTGGAAAAACTCATATTTATATTGGAATAACCTATTTTATGTTGGAAATATTTATTTTTTCATTGGAAAAACCCATAAAAATCGTGGAAAAACCCAAGATACGTTGGAAATATGCATAATTATTGTGGAATAACCATTATTAAGTTTGAAATATACATTATTTCATTGGAAAAACCCATATTTTTATTGTAAAATCCCATTTTAAGTTGGAAATATACATTTTTGCATTGGTAAAACCCAAGATACATTAGAAATATACATAATTATTGGAAAAACCAATATTTATACTTGAAAAACCCATTTAATGTTGGAAATATGCATTTTTCATTGAAATAACCCATAAAATTCGTGGAAAAACCATTATTAAGTTTGAAATATACATTATTTCATTGGAAAAACCCAAGATACGTTGGAAATATGCATAATTATTGAGAAAAACCCATATTTATATTGGAAAAACCCATTTAATGTTGGAAATATGCATTTTTCATTGGAATAACCCATAAAATTCGTGGAAAAACCAATATTAAGTTTGAAATATACATTATTTCATTGGAAAAATCCATATTTATATTGTAAAATCCCATTTTAAGTTGGAAATATACATTTTTTCATTGGAAAAACCCATAAAAATCGTGGAAAAACCCAAGATACGTTGGAAATATGCATAATTATTGAGGAAAAACCAATATTTATACTTGAAAAACCCATTTAATGTTGGAAATATGCATTTTTCATTGAAATAACCCAAAAAATTCGTGGAAAAACCAATATCAAGTTTGAAATATTCATTATTTCATTGGAAAAACTCATATTTATATTGGAATAACCCATTTTATGTTGGAAATATTCATTTTTTCATTGGAAAAACCCATATTTATATTGGAAAAACCCATTTTATGTTGGAAATATTCATTTTTTCATTGGAAAAACCCATAAAAATCGTGGAAAAACCCAAGATACGTTGGAAATATGAATAATTATTGTGGAATAACCATTATTAAGTTTGAAATATACATTATTTCATTGGAAAAACTCATATTTATATTGGAATAACCCATTTTATGTTGGAAATATTCATTTTTTCATTGGAAAAACCCATATTTATATTGGAAAAACCCATGTTATGTTGGAAATATGCATTTTTCATTGAAATAACCCATAAAATTCGTGGAAAAACCATTATTAAGTTTGAAATATACATTATTTCATTGGAAAAACCAATATTTATACTTGAAAAACCCATTTAATGTTGGAAATATGCATTTTTCATTGGAATAACCCATAAAATTCGTGGAAAAACCATTATTAAGTTTGAAATATACATTATTTCATTGGAAAAATCCATATTTATATTGTAAAAACCCATTTTATGTTGGAAATATTCATTTTTTCATGGGAAAACCCCATAAAAATCGTGGAAAAACCCAAGATACGTTGGAAATATGCATAATTATTGTGGAATAACCATTATAAAGTTGGAAATATACATTATTTCATTGGAAAAACCCAAGATACGTTGGAAATATGCATAATTATTGAGAAAAACCCATATTTATATTGGAAAAACCCATTTAATGTTGGAAATATGCATTTTTCATTGGAATAACCCATATTTATATTGGAAAAACCCATTTTATGTTGGAAATATACATTTTTGCATTGGAAAAACACATAAAAATCGTGGAAAAACCCAAGATACGTTGGAAATATGCATAATTATTGAGGAAAAACCAATATTTATACTTGAAAAAGCCATTTAATGTTGGAAATATGCATTTTTTCATTGGAAAAACTCATATTTATATTGGAATAACCCATTTTATGTTGGAAATATTCATTTTTTCATTGGAAAAACCCATAAAAATCGTGGAAAAACCCAAGATACGTTGGAAATATGCATAATTATTGTGGAATAACCATTATTAAGTTGGAAATATACATTATTTCAATGGAAAAACCCATATTTTTATTGCAAAATCCCATCTTTTTTCTTAAATATGAATAATTACAATGGAAAAACCCATATTTTTATTGCATAATCCCATCTTTTGTCTTAAATATACATTATTTCATTGGAAAAACCCAATATACGTTGGAAATATGCATAATTATTGTGGAAAAACCCATATTTATACTAGAAAAACCCACTTTAAGTTGGAAATATGCATTTTTCATTTGAAAAACCCATAAAATTCGTGGAAAAACCAATATTAAGTTTGAAATATACATTATTTCATTGGAAAAACCCATAAAAATCGTGGAAAAACCCAAGATACGTTGGAAATATGCATAATTATTGTGGAATAACCATTATTAAGTTTGAAATATACATTATTTCATTGGAAAAACCCATATTTTTATTGTAAAATCCCATTTTAAGTTGGAAATATACATTTTTGCATTGGTAAAACCCAAGATACATTAGAAATATACATAATTATTGGAAAAACCAATATTTATACTTGAAAAACCCATTTAATGTTGGAAATATGCATTTTTCATTGAAATAACCCATAAAATTCGTGGAAAAACCATTATTAAGTTTGAAATATACATTATTTCATTGGAAAAACTCATATTTATATTGGAATAACCCATTTTATGTTGGAAATATTCATTTTTTCATTGGAAAAACCCATAAAAATCGTGGAAAAACCCAAGATACGTTGGAAATATGAATAATTATTGTGGAATAACCATTATTAAGTTTGAAATATACATTATTTCATTGGAAAAACCCATATTTTTATTGTAAAATCCCATTTTAAGTTGGAAATATACATTTTTGCATTGGAAAAACCCAAGATACGTTGGAAATATGCATAATTATTGGAAAAACCCATATTTATATTGGAAAAACCCATTTTATGTTGGAAATATACATTTTTGCATTGGAAAAACACATAAAAATCGTGGAAAAACCCAAGATACGTTGGAAATATGCATAATTATTAAGGAAAAACCAATATTTATACTTGAAAAAGCCATTTAATGTTGGAAATATGCATTTTTCATTGAAATAACCCATAAAATTCGTGGAAAAACCATTATTAAGTTTGAAATATACATTATTTCATTGGAAAAACTCATATTTATATTGGAATAACCCATTTTATGTTGGAAATATTCATTTTTTCATTGGAAAAACCCATAAAAATCGTGGAAAAACCCAAGATACGTTGGAAATATGAATAATTATTGTGGAATAACCATTATTAAGTTTGAAATATACATTATTTCATTGGAAAAACTCATATTTATATTGGAATAACCCATTTTAAGTTGGAAATATACATTTTTGCATTGGAAAAACCCAAGATACGTTAGAAATATACATAATTATTGGAAAAACCAATATTTATACTTGAAAAACCCATTTAATGTTGGAAATATGCATTTTTCATTGAAATAACCCATAAAATTCGTGGAAAAACCATTATTAAGTTTGAAATATACATTATTTCATTGGAAAAACTCATATTTATATTGGAATAACCCATTTTATGTTGGAAATATTCATTTTTTCATTGGAAAAACCCATAAAAATAGTGGAAAAGACCAATATACGTTGGAAATATGCATAATTATTGTGGAAAAACCCATATTTATACTAGAAAAACCCATTTTAAGTTGGAAATATGCATATTTCATTTGAAAAACCCATTAAATTCGTGGAAAAACCAATATTAAGTTTGAAATATACATTATTTCATTGGAAAAACTCATATTTATATTGGAAAAACCCATTTTATGTTGGAAATATTCATTTTTTCATGGGAAAACCCCATAAAAATCGTGGAAAAACCCAAGATACGTTGGAAATATGCATAATTATTGTGGAATAACCATTATAAAGTTGGAAATATACATTATTTCATTGGAAAAACCCAAGATACGTTGGAAATATGCATAATTATTGAGGAAAAACCAATATTTATACTTGAAAAAGCCATTTAATGTTGGAAATATGCATTTTTTCATTGGAAAAACTCATATTTATATTGGAATAACCCATTTTATGTTGGAAATATTCATTTTTTCATTGGAAAAACCCATAAAAATCGTGGAAAAACCCAAGATACGTTGGAAATATGCATAATTATTGTGGAATAACCATTATTAAGTTGGAAATATACATTATTTCAATGGAAAAAACCATATTTTTATTGCAAAATCCCATCTTTTTTCTTAAATATGAATAATTACAATGGAAAAACCCATATTTTTATTGCAAAATCCCATCTTTTGTCTTAAATATACATTATTTCATTGGAAAAACCCAATATACGTTGGAAATATGCATAATTATTGTGGAAAAACCCATATTTATACTAGAAAAACCCACTTTAAGTTGGAAATATGCATTTTTCATTTGAAAAACCCATAAAATTCGTGGAAAAACCAATATTAAGTTTGAAATATACATTATTTCATTGGAAAAACCCATAAAAATCGTGGAAAAACCCAAGATACGTTGGAAATATGCATAATTATTGTGGAATAACCATTATTAAGTTTGAAATATACATTATTTCATTGGAAAAACCCATATTTTTATTGTAAAATCCCATTTTAAGTTGGAAATATACATTTTTGCATTGGTAAAACCCAAGATACATTAGAAATATACATAATTATTGGAAAAACCAATATTTATACATGAAAAACCCATTTAATGTTGGAAATATGCATTTTTCATTGAAATAACCCATAAAATTCGTGGAAAAACCATTATTAAGTTTGAAATATACATTATTTCATTGGAAAAACTCATATTTATATTGGAATAACCCATTTTATGTTGGAAATATTCATTTTTTCATTGGAAAAACCCATAAAAATCGTGGAAAAACCCAAGATACGTTGGAAATATGCATAATTATTGTGGAATAACCATTATTAAGTTGGAAATATACATTATTTCAATGGAAAAACCCATATTTTTATTGCAAAATCCCATCTTTTTTCTTAAATATGAATAATTACAATGGAAAAACCCATATTTTTATTGCATAATCCCATCTTTTGTCTTAAATATACATTATTTCATTGGAAAAACCCAATATACGTTGGAAATATGCATAATTATTGTGGAAAAACCCATATTTATACTAGAAAAACCCACTTTAAGTTGGAAATATGCATTTTTCATTTGAAAAACCCATAAAATTCGTGGAAAAACCAATATTAAGTTTGAAATATACATTATTTCATTGGAAAAACCCATAAAAATCGTGGAAAAACCCAAGATACGTTGGAAATATGCATAATTATTGTGGAATAACCATTATTAAGTTTGAAATATACATTATTTCATTGGAAAAACCCATATTTTTATTGTAAAATCCCATTTTAAGTTGGAAATATACATTTTTGCATTGGTAAAACCCAAGATACATTAGAAATATACATAATTATTGGAAAAACCAATATTTATACTTGAAAAACCCATTTAATGTTGGAAATATGCATTTTTCATTGAAATAACCCATAAAATTCGTGGAAAAACCATTATTAAGTTTGAAATATACATTATTTCATTGGAAAAACTCATATTTATATTGGAATAACCCATTTTATGTTGGAAATATTCATTTTTTCATTGGAAAAACCCATAAAAATCGTGGAAAAACCCAAGATACGTTGGAAATATGAATAATTATTGTGGAATAACCATTATTAAGTTTGAAATATACATTATTTCATTGGAAAAACCCATATTTTTATTGTAAAATCCCATTTTAAGTTGGAAATATACATTTTTGCATTGGAAAAACCCAAGATACGTTGGAAATATGCATAATTATTGGAAAAACCCATATTTATATTGGAAAAACCCATTTTATGTTGGAAATATACATTTTTGCATTGGAAAAACACATAAAAATCGTGGAAAAACCCAAGATACGTTGGAAATATGCATAATTATTAAGGAAAAACCAATATTTATACTTGAAAAAGCCATTTAATGTTGGAAATATGCATTTTTCATTGAAATAACCCATAAAATTCGTGGAAAAACCATTATTAAGTTTGAAATATACATTATTTCATTGGAAAAACTCATATTTATATTGGAATAACCCATTTTATGTTGGAAATATTCATTTTTTCATTGGAAAAACCCATAAAAATCGTGGAAAAACCCAAGATACGTTGGAAATATGAATAATTATTGTGGAATAACCATTATTAAGTTTGAAATATACATTATTTCATTGGAAAAACTCATATTTATATTGGAATAACCCATTTTAAGTTGGAAATATACATTTTTGCATTGGAAAAACCCAAGATACGTTAGAAATATACATAATTATTGGAAAAACCAATATTTATACTTGAAAAACCCATTTAATGTTGGAAATATGCATTTTTCATTGAAATAACCCATAAAATTCGTGGAAAAACCATTATTAAGTTTGAAATATACATTATTTCATTGGAAAAACTCATATTTATATTGGAATAACCCATTTTATGTTGGAAATATTCATTTTTTCATTGGAAAAACCCATAAAAATAGTGGAAAAGACCAATATACGTTGGAAATATGCATAATTATTGTGGAAAAACCCATATTTATACTAGAAAAACCCATTTTAAGTTGGAAATATGCATATTTCATTTGAAAAACCCATTAAATTCGTGGAAAAACCAATATTAAGTTTGAAATATACATTATTTCATTGGAAAAACTCATATTTATATTGGAAAAACCCATTTTATGTTGGAAATATTCATTTTTTCATGGGAAAACCCCATAAAAATCGTGGAAAAACCCAAGATACGTTGGAAATATGCATAATTATTGTGGAATAACCATTATAAAGTTGGAAATATACATTATTTCATTGGAAAAACCCAAGATACGTTGGAAATATGCATAATTATTGAGGAAAAACCAATATTTATACTTGAAAAAGCCATTTAATGTTGGAAATATGCATTTTTTCATTGGAAAAACTCATATTTATATTGGAATAACCCATTTTATGTTGGAAATATTCATTTTTTCATTGGAAAAACCCATAAAAATCGTGGAAAAACCCAAGATACGTTGGAAATATGCATAATTATTGTGGAATAACCATTATTAAGTTGGAAATATACATTATTTCAATGGAAAAAACCATATTTTTATTGCAAAATCCCATCTTTTTTCTTAAATATGAATAATTACAATGGAAAAACCCATATTTTTATTGCAAAATCCCATCTTTTGTCTTAAATATACATTATTTCATTGGAAAAACCCAATATACGTTGGAAATATGCATAATTATTGTGGAAAAACCCATATTTATACTAGAAAAACCCACTTTAAGTTGGAAATATGCATTTTTCATTTGAAAAACCCATAAAATTCGTGGAAAAACCAATATTAAGTTTGAAATATACATTATTTCATTGGAAAAACCCATAAAAATCGTGGAAAAACCCAAGATACGTTGGAAATATGCATAATTATTGTGGAATAACCATTATTAAGTTTGAAATATACATTATTTCATTGGAAAAACCCATATTTTTATTGTAAAATCCCATTTTAAGTTGGAAATATACATTTTTGCATTGGTAAAACCCAAGATACATTAGAAATATACATAATTATTGGAAAAACCAATATTTATACATGAAAAACCCATTTAATGTTGGAAATATGCATTTTTCATTGAAATAACCCATAAAATTCGTGGAAAAACCATTATTAAGTTTGAAATATACATTATTTCATTGGAAAAACTCATATTTATATTGGAATAACCCATTTTATGTTGGAAATATTCATTTTTTCATTGGAAAAACCCATAAAAATCGTGGAAAAACCCAAGATACGTTGGAAATATGCATAATTATTGTGGAATAACCATTATTAAGTTGGAAATATACATTATTTCAATGGAAAAACCCATATTTTTATTGCAAAATCCCATCTTTTTTCTTAAATATGAATAATTACAATGGAAAAACCCATATTTTTATTGCAAAATCCCATCTTTTGTCTTAAATATACATTATTTCATTGGAAAAACCCAATATACGTTGGAAATATGCATAATTATTGTGGAAAAACCCATATTTATACTAGAAAAACCCACTTTAAGTTGGAAATATGCATTTTTCATTTGAAAAACCCATAAAATTCGTGGAAAAACCAATATTAAGTTTGAAATATACATTATTTCATTGGAAAAACCCATAAAAATCGTGGAAAAACCCAAGATACGTTGGAAATATGCATAATTATTGTGGAATAACCATTATTAAGTTTGAAATATACATTATTTCATTGGAAAAACCCATATTTTTATTGTAAAATCCCATTTTAAGTTGGAAATATACATTTTTGCATTGGTAAAACCCAAGATACATTAGAAATATACATAATTATTGGAAAAACCAATATTTATACATGAAAAACCCATTTAATGTTGGAAATATGCATTTTTCATTGAAATAACCCATAAAATTCGTGGAAAAACCATTATTAAGTTTGAAATATACATTATTTCATTGGAAAAACTCATATTTATATTGGAATAACCCATTTTATGTTGGAAATATTCATTTTTTCATTGGAAAAACCCATAAAAATCGTGGAAAAACCCAAGATACGTTGGAAATATGAATAATTATTGTGGAATAACCATTATTAAGTTTGAAATATACATTATTTCATTGGAAAAACCCATATTTTTATTGTAAAATCCCATTTTAAGTTGGAAATATACATTTTTGCATTGGAAAAACCCAAGATACGTTGGAAATATGCATAATTATTGGAAAAACCCATATTTATATTGGAAAAACCCATTTTATGTTGGAAATATACATTTTTGCATTGGAAAAACACATAAAAATCGTGGAAAAACCCAAGATACGTTGGAAATATGCATAATTATTAAGGAAAAACCAATATTTATACTTGAAAAAGCCATTTAATGTTGGAAATATGCATTTTTCATTGAAATAACCCATAAAATTCGTGGAAAAACCATTATTAAGTTTGAAATATACATTATTTCATTGGAAAAACTCATATTTATATTGGAATAACCCATTTTATGTTGGAAATATTCATTTTTTCATTGGAAAAACCCATAAAAATCGTGGAAAAACCCAAGATACGTTGGAAATATGAATAATTATTGTGGAATAACCATTATTAAGTTTGAAATATACATTATTTCATTGGAAAAACTCATATTTATATTGGAATAACCCATTTTATGTTGGAAATATTCATTTTTTCATTGGAAAAACCCATATTTATATTGGAAAAACCCATTTTATGTTGGAAATATGCATTTTTCATTGAAATAACCCATAAAATTCGTGGAAAAACCATTATTAAGTTTGAAATATACATTATTTCATTGGAAAAACCAATATTTATACTTGAAAAACCCATTTAATGTTGGAAATATGCATTTTTCATTGGAATAACCCATAAAAATCGTGGAAAAACCCAAGATACGTTGGAAATATGCATAACTATTGAGGAAAAACCAATATTTATATTTGAAAAACCCATTTTAGTTGGAAAACCTATAATTTTATTGCAAAATTCCTTGTTTATGTTGGAAATATTCATTTTTTCATTGGAAAAACCCATAACAATCGTGGAAAAACCCAAGATACGTTGGAAATATGCATAATTATTGTGGAATAACCATTATTAAGTTTGAAATATACATTATTTCATTGGAAAAACCCATATTTTTATTGTAAAATCCCTTTTTAAGTTGGAAATATACATTTTTGCATTGGAAAAACCCAAGATACGTTGGAAATATGCATAATTATTGGAAAAACCCATATTTATATTGGAAAAACCCATTTAATGTTGGAAATATGCATTTTTCATTGGAATAACCCATATTTATATTGGAAAAACCCATTTTATGTTGGAAATATACATTTTTGCATTGGAAAAACACATAAAAATCGTGGAAAAACCCAAGATACGTTGGAAATATGCATAATTATTGAGGAAAAACCAATATTTATACTTGAAAAAGCCATTTAATGTTGGAAATATGCATTTTTTCATTGGAAAAACTCATATTTATATTGGAATAACCCATTTTATGTTGGAAATATTCATTTTTTCATTGGAAAAACCCATAAAAATCGTGGAAAAACCCAAGATACGTTGGAAATATGCATAATTATTGTGGAATAACCATTATTAAGTTGGAAATATACATTATTTCAATGGAAAAACCCATATTTTTATTGCAAAATCCCATCTTTTTTCTTAAATATAAATAATTACAATGGAAAAACCCATATTTTTATTGCAAAATCCCATCTTTTGTCTTAAAAATACATTATTTCATTGGAAAAACCCAATATACGTTGGAAATATGCATAATTATTGTGGAAAAACCCATATTTATACTAGAAAAACCCACTTTAAGTTGGAAATATGCATTTTTCATTTGAAAAACCAATAAAATTCGTGGAAAAACCAATATTAAGTTTGAAATATACATTATTTCATTGGAAAAACTCATATTTATATTGGAATAACCTATTTTATGTTGGAAATATTTATTTTTTCATTGGAAAAACCCATAAAAATCGTGGAAAAACCCAAGATACGTTGGAAATATGCATAATTATTGTGGAATAACCATTATTCAGTTTGAAATATACATTATTTCATTGGAAAAACCCATATTTTTATTGTAAAATCCCATTTTAAGTTGGAAATATACATTTTTGCATTGGTAAAACCCAAGATACATTAGAAATATACATAATTATTGGAAAAACCAATATTTATACTTGAAAAACCCATTTAATGTTGGAAATATGCATTTTTCATTGAAATAACCCATAAAATTCGTGGAAAAACCATTATTAAGTTTGAAATATACATTATTTCATTGGAAAAACCCAAGATACGTTGGAAATATGCATAATTATTGAGAAAAACCCATATTTATATTGGAAAAACCCATTTAATGTTGGAAATATGCATTTTTCATTGGAATAACCCATAAAATTCGTGGAAAAACCAATATTAAGATTGAAATATACATTATTTCATTGGAAAAATCCATATTTATATTGTAAAATCCCATTTTAAGTTGGAAATATACATTTTTTCATTGGAAAAACCCATAAAAATCGTGGAAAAACCCAAGATACGTTGGAAATATGCATAATTATTGAGGAAAAACCAATATTTATACTTGAAAAACCCATTTAATGTTGGAAATATGCATTTTTCATTGAAATAACCCAAAAAATTCGTGGAAAAACCAATATCAAGTTTGAAATATTCATTATTTCATTGGAAAAACTCATATTTATATTGGAATAACCCATTTTATGTTGGAAATATTCATTTTTTCATTGGAAAAACCCATATTTATATTGGAAAAACCCATTTTATGTTGGAAATATTCATTTTTTCATTGGAAAAACCCATAAAAATCGTGGAAAAACCCAAGATACGTTGGAAATATGAATAATTATTGTGGAATAACCATTATTAAGTTTGAAATATACATTATTTCATTGGAAAAACTCATATTTATATTGGAATAACCCATTTTATGTTGGAAATATTCATTTTTTCATTGGAAAAACCCATATTTATATTGGAAAAACCCATTTTATGTTGGAAATATGCATTTTTCATTGAAATAACCCATAAAATTCGTGGAAAAACCATTATTAAGTTTGAAATATACATTATTTCATTGGAAAAACCAATATTTATACTTGAAAAACCCATTTAATGTTGGAAATATGCATTTTTCATTGGAATAACCCATAAAAATCGTGGAAAAACCCAAGATACGTTGGAAATATGCATAACTATTGAGGAAAAACCAATATTTATATTTGAAAAACCCATTTTAGTTGGAAAACCTATAATTTTATTGCAAAATTCCTTGTTTATGTTGGAAATATTCATTTTTTCATTGGAAAAACCCATAACAATCGTGGAAAAACCCAAGATACGTTGGAAATATGCATAATTATTGTGGAATAACCATTATTAAGTTTGAAATATACATTATTTCATTGGAAAAACCCATATTTTTATTGTAAAATCCCTTTTTAAGTTGGAAATATACATTTTTGCATTGGAAAAACCCAAGATACGTTGGAAATATGCATAATTATTGGAAAAACCCATATTTATATTGGAAAAACCCATTTAATGTTGGAAATATGCATTTTTCATTGGAATAACCCATATTTATATTGGAAAAACCCATTTTATGTTGGAAATATACATTTTTGCATTGGAAAAACACATAAAAATCGTGGAAAAACCCAAGATACGTTGGAAATATGCATAATTATTGAGGAAAAACCAATATTTATACTTGAAAAAGCCATTTAATGTTGGAAATATGCATTTTTTCATTGGAAAAACTCATATTTATATTGGAATAACCCATTTTATGTTGGAAATATTCATTTTTTCATTGGAAAAACCCATAAAAATCGTGGAAAAACCCAAGATACGTTGGAAATATGCATAATTATTGTGGAATAACCATTATTAAGTTGGAAATATACATTATTTCAATGGAAAAACCCATATTTTTATTGCAAAATCCCATCTTTTTTCTTAAATATAAATAATTACAATGGAAAAACCCATATTTTTATTGCAAAATCCCATCTTTTGTCTTAAATATACATTATTTCATTGGAAAAACCCAATATACGTTGGAAATATGCATAATTATTGTGGAAAAACCCATATTTATACTAGAAAAACCCACTTTAAGTTGGAAATATGCATTTTTCATTTGAAAAACCAATAAAATTCGTGGAAAAACCAATATTAAGTTTGAAATATACATTATTTCATTGGAAAAACTCATATTTATATTGGAATAACCTATTTTATGTTGGAAATATTTATTTTTTCATTGGAAAAACCCATAAAAATCGTGGAAAAACCCAAGATACGTTGGAAATATGCATAATTATTGTGGAATAACCATTATTAAGTTTGAAATATACATTATTTCATTGGAAAAACCCATATTTTTATTGTAAAATCCCATTTTAAGTTGGAAATATACATTTTTGCATTGGTAAAACCCAAGATACATTAGAAATATACATAATTATTGGAAAAACCAATATTTATACTTGAAAAACCCATTTAATGTTGGAAATATGCATTTTTCATTGAAATAACCCATAAAATTCGTGGAAAAACCATTATTAAGTTTGAAATATACATTATTTCATTGGAAAAACCCAAGATACGTTGGAAATATGCATAATTATTGAGAAAAACCCATATTTATATTGGAAAAACCCATTTAATGTTGGAAATATGCATTTTTCATTGGAATAACCCATAAAATTCGTGGAAAAACCAATATTAAGTTTGAAATATACATTATTTCATTGGAAAAATCCATATTTATATTGTAAAATCCCATTTTAAGTTGGAAATATACATTTTTTCATTGGAAAAACCCATAAAAATCGTGGAAAAACCCAAGATACGTTGGAAATATGCATAATTATTGAGGAAAAACCAATATTTATACTTGAAAAACCCATTTAATGTTGGAAATATGCATTTTTCATTGAAATAACCCAAAAAATTCGTGGAAAAACCAATATCAAGTTTGAAATATTCATTATTTCATTGGAAAAACTCATATTTATATTGGAATAACCCATTTTATGTTGGAAATATTCATTTTTTCATTGGAAAAACCCATATTTATATTGGAAAAACCCATTTTATGTTGGAAATATTCATTTTTTCATTGGAAAAACCCATAAAAATCGTGGAAAAACCCAAGATACGTTGGAAATATGAATAATTATTGTGGAATAACCATTATTAAGTTTGAAATATACATTATTTCATTGGAAAAACTCATATTTATATTGGAATAACCCATTTTATGTTGGAAATATTCATTTTTTCATTGGAAAAACCCATATTTATATTGGAAAAACCCATTTTATGTTGGAAATATGCATTTTTCATTGAAATAACCCATAAAATTCGTGGAAAAACCATTATTAAGTTTGAAATATACATTATTTCATTGGAAAAACCAATATTTATACTTGAAAAACCCATTTAATGTTGGAAATATGCATTTTTCATTGGAATAACCCATAAAATTCGTGGAAAAACCATTATTAAGTTTGAAATATACATTATTTCATTGGAAAAATCCATATTTATATTGTAAAAACCCATTTTATGTTGGAAATATTCATTTTTTCATGGGAAAACCCCATAAAAATCGTGGAAAAACCCAAGATACGTTGGAAATATGCATAATTATTGTGGAATAACCATTATAAAGTTGGAAATATACATTATTTCATTGGAAAAACCCAAGATACGTTGGAAATATGCATAATTATTGAGAAAAACCCATATTTATATTGGAAAAACCCATTTAATGTTGGAAATATGCATTTTTCATTGGAATAACCCATATTTATATTGGAAAAACCCATTTTATGTTGGAAATATACATTTTTGCATTGGAAAAACACATAAAAATCGTGGAAAAACCCAAGATACGTTGGAAATATGCATAATTATTGAGGAAAAACCAATATTTATACTTGAAAAAGCCATTTAATGTTGGAAATATGCATTTTTTCATTGGAAAAACTCATATTTATATTGGAATAACCCATTTTATGTTGGAAATATTCATTTTTTCATTGGAAAAACCCATAAAAATCGTGGAAAAACCCAAGATACGTTGGAAATATGCATAATTATTGTGGAATAACCATTATTAAGTTGGAAATATACATTATTTCAATGGAAAAACCCATATTTTTATTGCAAAATCCCATCTTTTTTCTTAAATATGAATAATTACAATGGAAAAACCCATATTTTTATTGCATAATCCCATCTTTTGTCTTAAATATACATTATTTCATTGGAAAAACCCAATATACGTTGGAAATATGCATAATTATTGTGGAAAAACCCATATTTATACTAGAAAAACCCACTTTAAGTTGGAAATATGCATTTTTCATTTGAAAAACCCATAAAATTCGTGGAAAAACCAATATTAAGTTTGAAATATACATTATTTCATTGGAAAAACCCATAAAAATCGTGGAAAAACCCAAGATACGTTGGAAATATGCATAATTATTGTGGAATAACCATTATTAAGTTTGAAATATACATTATTTCATTGGAAAAACCCATATTTTTATTGTAAAATCCCATTTTAAGTTGGAAATATACATTTTTGCATTGGTAAAACCCAAGATACATTAGAAATATACATAATTATTGGAAAAACCAATATTTATACTTGAAAAACCCATTTAATGTTGGAAATATGCATTTTTCATTGAAATAACCCATAAAATTCGTGGAAAAACCATTATTAAGTTTGAAATATACATTATTTCATTGGAAAAACTCATATTTATATTGGAATAACCCATTTTATGTTGGAAATATTCATTTTTTCATTGGAAAAACCCATAAAAATCGTGGAAAAACCCAAGATACGTTGGAAATATGAATAATTATTGGAAAAACCCATATTTATATTGGAAAAACCCATTTTATGTTGGAAATATACATTTTTGCATTGGAAAAACACATAAAAATCGTGGAAAAACCCAAGATACGTTGGAAATATGCATAATTATTAAGGAAAAACCAATATTTATACTTGAAAAAGCCATTTAATGTTGGAAATATGCATTTTTCATTGAAATAACCCATAAAATTCGTGGAAAAACCATTATTAAGTTTGAAATATACATTATTTCATTGGAAAAACTCATATTTATATTGGAATAACCCATTTTATGTTGGAAATATTCATTTTTTCATTGGAAAAACCCATAAAAATCGTGGAAAAACCCAAGATACGTTGGAAATATGAATAATTATTGTGGAATAACCATTATTAAGTTTGAAATATACATTATTTCATTGGAAAAACTCATATTTATATTGGAATAACCCATTTTAAGTTGGAAATATACATTTTTGCATTGGAAAAACCCAAGATACGTTAGAAATATACATAATTATTGGAAAAACCAATATTTATACTTGAAAAACCCATTTAATGTTGGAAATATGCATTTTTCATTGAAATAACCCATAAAATTCGTGGAAAAACCATTATTAAGTTTGAAATATACATTATTTCATTGGAAAAACTCATATTTATATTGGAATAACCCATTTTATGTTGGAAATATTCATTTTTTCATTGGAAAAACCCATAAAAATAGTGGAAAAGACCAATATACGTTGGAGATATGCATAATTATTGTGGAAAAACCCATATTTATACTAGAAAAACCCATTTTAAGTTGGAAATATGCATATTTCATTTGAAAAACCCATTAAATTCGTGGAAAAACCAATATTAAGTTTGAAATATACATTATTTCATTGGAAAAACTCATATTTATATTGGAAAAACCCATTTTATGTTGGAAATATTCATTTTTTCATGGGAAAACCCCATAAAAATCGTGGAAAAACCCAAGATACGTTGGAAATATGCATAATTATTGTGGAATAACCATTATAAAGTTGGAAATATACATTATTTCATTGGAAAAACCCAAGATACGTTGGAAATATGCATAATTATTGAGAAAAACCCATATTTATATTGGAAAAACCCATTTAATGTTGGAAATATGCATTTTTCATAGGAATAACCCATAAAAATCGTGGAAAAACCCAAGATACGTTGGAAATATGCATAACTATTGAGGAAAAACCAATATTTATATTTGAAAAGTCCATTTTTAGTTGGAAAACCTATAATTTTATTGCAAAATTCCTTGTATATGTTGGAAATATTCATTTTTTCATTGGAAAAACCCAAAAAAATCGTGGAAAAACCCAAGATACGTTGGAAATATGCATAATTATTGTGGAATAACCATTATTAAGTTGGAAATATACATTATTTCATTGGAAAAACCCATATTTTTATTGCAAAACCCATTTTATGTTGGAATTATTCATTTTTTCATTGGAAAAACCCATAAAAATTGTGGAAAAACTCAAAACATGTTGGAAATATTCTTAATTATTGTTGAAAAACCCTTATTTATATTGGAAAAACCCTTGTTATGTCTGATATATGCATAATTATGGTGGAAAACCCCATATTTATATTCGTAAACCCATTTAATGTTGGAAATATGCATTTTTCATTGGAATAACCCATATTTATATTGGAAAAACCCATTTTATGTTGGAAATATACATTTTTGCATTGGAAAAACACATAAAAATCGTGGAAAAACCCAAGATACGTTGGAAATATGCATAATTATTGAGGAAAAACCAATATTTATACATGAAAAAGCCATTTAATGTTGGAAATATGCATTTTTTCATTGGAAAAACTCATATTTATATTGGAATAACCCATTTTATGTTGGAAATATTCATTTTTTCATTGGGAAACCCCACATTCATATTGGAAAAACCCATTTTAAGTTGGAAATATTCAATTTTTCATTGGAAAAACCCATAAAAATAGTGGAAAAGACCAATATACGTTGGAAATATGCATAATTATTGTGGAGAAACCCATATTTATACTAGAAAAACCCATTTTTAGTTGGAAATATGCATTTTTCATTTGAAAAACCCATAAAATTCGTGGAAAAACCATTATTAAGTTGGAAATATTCATTTTTTCATTGGAAAACCCCATAAAAATCGTGGAAAAACCCAAGATACGTTGGAAATATGCATAATTATTGAGGAAAAACCAATATTTATACTTGAAAAACCCATTTAATGTTGGAAATATGCATTTTTCATTGAAATAACCCAAAAAATTCGTGGAAAAACCAATATTAAGTTTGAAATATTCATTATTTCATTGGAAAAACTCATATTTATATTGAAATAACCCATTTTATGTTGAAAATATTCATTTTTTCATTGGAAAAACCCATATTTATATTGGAAAAACCCATTTTATGTTGGAAATATTCATTTTTTCATTGGAAAAACCCATAAAAATCGTGGAAAAACCCAAGATACGTTGGAAATATGAATAATTATTGTGGAATAACCATTATTAAGTTTGAAATATACATTATTTCATTGGAAAAACTCATATTTATATTGGAATAACCCATTTTATGTTGGAAATATTCATTTTTTCATTGGAAAAACCCATATTTATATTGGAAAAACCCATTTTATGTTGGAAATATGCATTTTTCATTGAAATAACCCATAAAATTCGTGGAAAAACCATTATTAAGTTTGAAATATACATTATTTCATTGGAAAAACCAATATTTATACTTGAAAAACCCATTTAATGTTGGAAATATGCATTTTTCATTGGAATAACCCATAAAAATCGTGGAAAAACCCAAGATACGTTGGAAATATGCATAACTATTGAGGAAAAACCAATATTTATATTTGAAAAACCCATTTTAGTTGGAAAACCTATAATTTTATTGCAAAATTCCTTGTTTATGTTGGAAATATTCATTTTTTCATTGGAAAAACCCATAACAATCGTGGAAAAACCCAAGATACGTTGGAAATATGCATAATTATTGTGGAATAACCATTATTAAGTTTGAAATATACATTATTTCATTGGAAAAACCCATATTTTTATTGTAAAATCCCATTTTAGGTTGGAAATATACATTTTTGCATTGGAAAAACCCAAGATACGTTGGAAATATGCATAATTATTGGAAAAACCCATATTTATATTGGAAAAACCCATTTAATGTTGGAAATATGCATTTTTCATTGGAATAACCCATATTTATATTGGAAAAACCCATTTTATGTTGGAAATATACATTTTTGCATTGGAAAAACACATAAAAATCGTGGAAAAACCCAAGATACGTTGGAAATATGCATAATTATTGAGGAAAAACCAATATTTATACTTGAAAAAGCCATTTAATGTTGGAAATATGCATTTTTTCATTGGAAAAACTCATATTTATATTGGAATAACCCATTTTATGTTGGAAATATTCATTTTTTCATTGGAAAAACCCATAAAAATCGTGGAAAAACCCAAGATACGTTGGAAATATGCATAATTATTGTGGAATAACCATTATTAAGTTGGAAATATACATTATTTCAATGGAAAAACCCATATTTTTATTGCAAAATCCCATCTTTTTTCTTAAATATGAATAATTACAATGGAAAAACCCATATTTTTATTGCAAAATCCCATCTTTTGTCTTAAATATACATTATTTCATTGGAAAAACCCAATATACGTTGGAAATATGCATAATTATTGTGGAAAAACCCATATTTATACTAGAAAAACCCACTTTAAGTTGGAAATATGCATTTTTCATTTGAAAAACCAATAAAATTCGTGGAAAAACCAATATTAAGTTTGAAATATACATTATTTCATTGGAAAAACTCATATTTATATTGGAATAACCTATTTTATGTTGGAAATATTTATTTTTTCATTGGAAAAACCCATAAAAATCGTGGAAAAACCCAATATACGTTGGAAATATGCATAATTATTGTGGAAAAACCCATATTTATACTAGAAAAACCCACTTTAAGTTGGAAATATGCATTTTTCATTTGAAAAACCCATAAAATTCGTGGAAAAACCCAAGATACGTTGGAAATATGCATAATTATTGTGGAATAACCATTATTAAGTTTGAAATATACATTATTTCATTGGAAAAACCCATATTTTTATTGTAAAATCCCATTTTAAGTTGGAAATATACATTTTTGCATTGGTAAAACCCAAGATACATTAGAAATATACATAATTATTGGAAAAACCAATATTTATACATGAAAAACCCATTTAATGTTGGAAATATGCATTTTTCATTGAAATAACCCATAAAATTCGTGGAAAAACCATTATTAAGTTTGAAATATACATTATTTCATTGGAAAAACTCATATTTATATTGGAATAACCCATTTTATGTTGGAAATATTCATTTTTTCATTGGAAAAACCCATAAAAATCGTGGAAAAACCCAAGATACGTTGGAAATATGAATAATTATTGTGGAATAACCATTATTAAGTTTGAAATATACATTATTTCATTGGAAAAACCCATATTTTTATTGTAAAATCCCATTTTAAGTTGGAAATATACATTTTTGCATTGGAAAAACCCAAGATACGTTGGAAATATGCATAATTATTGGAAAAACCCATATTTATATTGGAAAAACCCATTTTATGTTGGAAATATACATTTTTGCATTGGAAAAACACATAAAAATCGTGGAAAAACCCAAGATATGTTGGAAATATGCATAATTATTAAGGAAAAACCAATATTTATACTTGAAAAAGCCATTTAATGTTGGAAATATGCATTTTTCATTGAAATAACCCATAAAATACGTGGAAAAACCATTATTAAGTTTGAAATATACATTATTTCATTGGAAAAACTCATATTTATATTGGAATAACCCATTTTATGTTGGAAATATTCATTTTTTCATTGGAAAAACCCATAAAAATCGTGGAAAAACCCAAGATACGTTGGAAATATGAATAATTATTGTGGAATAACCATTATTAAGTTTGAAATATACATTATTTCATTGGAAAAACTCATATTTATATTGGAATAACCCATTTTATGTTGGAAATATTCATTTTTTCATTGGAAAAACCCATATTTATATTGGAAAAACCCATTTTATGTTGGAAATATGCATTTTTCATTGAAATAACCCATAAAATTCGTGGAAAAACCATTATTAAGTTTGAAATATACATTATTTCATTGGAAAAACCAATATTTATACTTGAAAAACCCATTTAATGTTGGAAATATGCATTTTTCATTGGAATAACCCATAAAAATCGTGGAAAAACCCAAGATACGTTGGAAATATGCATAACTATTGAGGAAAAACCAATATTTATATTTGAAAAACCCATTTTAGTTGGAAAACCTATAATTTTATTGCAAAATTCCTTGTTTATGTTGGAAATATTCATTTTTTCATTGGAAAAACCCATAACAATCGTGGAAAAACCCAAGATACGTTGGAAATATGCATAATTATTGTGGAATAACCATTATTAAGTTTGAAATATACATTATTTCATTGGAAAAACCCATATTTTTATTGTAAAATCCCATTTTAGGTTGGAAATATACATTTTTGCATTGGAAAAACCCAAGATACGTTGGAAATATGCATAATTATTGGAAAAACCCATATTTATATTGGAAAAACCCATTTAATGTTGGAAATATGCATTTTTCATTGGAATAACCCATATTTATATTGGAAAAACCCATTTTATGTTGGAAATATACATTTTTGCATTGGAAAAACACATAAAAATCGTGGAAAAACCCAAGATACGTTGGAAATATGCATAATTATTGAGGAAAAACCAATATTTATACTTGAAAAAGCCATTTAATGTTGGAAATATGCATTTTTTCATTGGAAAAACTCATATTTATATTGGAATAACCCATTTTATGTTGGAAATATTCATTTTTTCATTGGAAAAACCCATAAAAATCGTGGAAAAACCCAAGATACGTTGGAAATATGCATAATTATTGTGGAATAAC
This sequence comes from Rhopalosiphum nymphaeae, assembly GCA_036289425.1. NCBI lineage: Eukaryota > Metazoa > Arthropoda > Insecta > Hemiptera > Aphididae > Rhopalosiphum > Rhopalosiphum nymphaeae. Next base: position 5,304,516 of record JAZAQC010000006.1, on the reverse strand, counting down.
CATTATTAAGTTGGAAATATACATTATTTCAATGGAAAAACCCATATTTTTATTGCAAAATCCCATCTTTTTTCTTAAATATGAATAATTACAATGGAAAAACCCATATTTTTATTGCAAAATCCCATCTTTTGTCTTAAATATACATTATTTCATTGGAAAAACCCAATATACGTTGGAAATATGCATAATTATTGTGGAAAAACCCATATTTATACTAGAAAAACCCACTTTAAGTTGGAAATATGCATTTTTCATTTGAAAAACCAATAAAATTCGTGGAAAAACCAATATTAAGTTTGAAATATACATTATTTCATTGGAAAAACTCATATTTATATTGGAATAACCTATTTTATGTTGGAAATATTTATTTTTTCATTGGAAAAACCCATAAAAATCGTGGAAAAACCCAATATACGTTGGAAATATGCATAATTATTGTGGAAAAACCCATATTTATACTAGAAAAACCCACTTTAAGTTGGAAATATGCATTTTTCATTTGAAAAACCCATAAAATTCGTGGAAAAACCCAAGATACGTTGGAAATATGCATAATTATTGTGGAATAACCATTATTAAGTTTGAAATATACATTATTTCATTGGAAAAACCCATATTTTTATTGTAAAATCCCATTTTAAGTTGGAAATATACATTTTTGCATTGGTAAAACCCAAGATACATTAGAAATATACATAATTATTGGAAAAACCAATATTTATACATGAAAAACCCATTTAATGTTGGAAATATGCATTTTTCATTGAAATAACCCATAAAATTCGTGGAAAAACCATTATTAAGTTTGAAATATACATTATTTCATTGGAAAAACTCATATTTATATTGGAATAACCCATTTTATGTTGGAAATATTCATTTTTTCATTGGAAAAACCCATAAAAATCGTGGAAAAACCCAAGATACGTTGGAAATATGAATAATTATTGTGGAATAACCATTATTAAGTTTGAAATATACATTATTTCATTGGAAAAACCCATATTTTTATTGTAAAATCCCATTTTAAGTTGGAAATATACATTTTTGCATTGGAAAAACCCAAGATACGTTGGAAATATGCATAATTATTGGAAAAACCCATATTTATATTGGAAAAACCCATTTTATGTTGGAAATATACATTTTTGCATTGGAAAAACACATAAAAATCGTGGAAAAACCCAAGATATGTTGGAAATATGCATAATTATTAAGGAAAAACCAATATTTATACTTGAAAAAGCCATTTAATGTTGGAAATATGCATTTTTCATTGAAATAACCCATAAAATACGTGGAAAAACCATTATTAAGTTTGAAATATACATTATTTCATTGGAAAAACTCATATTTATATTGGAATAACCCATTTTATGTTGGAAATATTCATTTTTTCATTGGAAAAACCCATAAAAATCGTGGAAAAACCCAAGATACGTTGGAAATATGAATAATTATTGTGGAATAACCATTATTAAGTTTGAAATATACATTATTTCATTGGAAAAACTCATATTTATATTGGAATAACCCATTTTATGTTGGAAATATTCATTTTTTCATTGGAAAAACCCATAAAAATCGTGGAAAAACCCAAGATACGTTGGAAATATGAATAATTATTGTGGAATAACCATTATTAAGTTTGAAATATACATTATTTCATTGGAAAAACTCATATTTATATTGGAATAACCCATTTTATGTTGGAAATATTCATTTTTTCATTGGAAAAACCCATATTTATATTGGAAAAACCCATTTTATGTTGGAAATATGCATTTTTCATTGAAATAACCCATAAAATTCGTGGAAAAACCATTATTAAGTTTGAAATATACATTATTTCATTGGAAAAACCAATATTTATACTTGAAAAACCCATTTAATGTTGGAAATATGCATTTTTCATTGGAATAACCCATAAAAATCGTGGAAAAACCCAAGATACGTTGGAAATATGCATAACTATTGAGGAAAAACCAATATTTATATTTGAAAAACCCATTTTAGTTGGAAAACCTATAATTTTATTGCAAAATTCCTTGTTTATGTTGGAAATATTCATTTTTTCATTGGAAAAACCCATAACAATCGTGGAAAAACCCAAGATACGTTGGAAATATGCATAATTATTGTGGAATAACCATTATTAAGTTTGAAATATACATTATTTCATTGGAAAAACCCATATTTTTATTGTAAAATCCCATTTTAGGTTGGAAATATACATTTTTGCATTGGAAAAACCCAAGATACGTTGGAAATATGCATAATTATTGGAAAAACCCATATTTATATTGGAAAAACCCATTTAATGTTGGAAATATGCATTTTTCATTGGAATAACCCATATTTATATTGGAAAAACCCATTTTATGTTGGAAATATACATTTTTGCATTGGAAAAACACATAAAAATCGTGGAAAAACCCAAGATACGTTGGAAATATGCATAATTATTGAGGAAAAACCAATATTTATACTTGAAAAAGCCATTTAATGTTGGAAATATGCATTTTTTCATTGGAAAAACTCATATTTATATTGGAATAACCCATTTTATGTTGGAAATATTCATTTTTTCATTGGAAAAACCCATAAAAATCGTGGAAAAACCCAAGATACGTTGGAAATATGCATAATTATTGTGGAATAACCATTATTAAGTTGGAAATATACATTATTTCAATGGAAAAACCCATATTTTTATTGCAAAATCCCATCTTTTTTCTTAAATATGAATAATTACAATGGAAAAACCCATATTTTTATTGCAAAATCCCATCTTTTGTCTTAAATATACATTATTTCATTGGAAAAACCCAATATACGTTGGAAATATGCATAATTATTGTGGAAAAACCCATATTTATACTAGAAAAACCCACTTTAAGTTGGAAATATGCATTTTTCATTTGAAAAACCAATAAAATTCGTGGAAAAACCAATATTAAGTTTGAAATATACATTATTTCATTGGAAAAACTCATATTTATATTGGAATAACCCATTTTATGTTGGAAATATTCATTTTTTCATTGGAAAAACCCATAAAAATCGTGGAAAAACCCAAGATACGTTGGAAATATGAATAATTATTGTGGAATAACCATTATTAAGTTTGAAATATACATTATTTCATTGGAAAAACTCATATTTATATTGGAATAACCCATTTTATGTTGGAAATATTCATTTTTTCATTGGAAAAACCCATATTTATATTGGAAAAACCCATTTTATGTTGGAAATATGCATTTTTCATTGAAATAACCCATAAAATTCGTGGAAAAACCATTATTAAGTTTGAAATATACATTATTTCATTGGAAAAACCAATATTTATACTTGAAAAACCCATTTAATGTTGGAAATATGCATTTTTCATTGGAATAACCCATAAAAATCGTGGAAAAACCCAAGATACGTTGGAAATATGCATAACTATTGAGGAAAAACCAATATTTATATTTGAAAAACCCATTTTAGTTGGAAAACCTATAATTTTATTGCAAAATTCCTTGTTTATGTTGGAAATATTCATTTTTTCATTGGAAAAACCCATAACAATCGTGGAAAAACCCAAGATACGTTGGAAATATGCATAATTATTGTGGAATAACCATTATTAAGTTTGAAATATACATTATTTCATTGGAAAAACCCATATTTTTATTGTAAAATCCCATTTTAGGTTGGAAATATACATTTTTGCATTGGAAAAACCCAAGATACGTTGGAAATATGCATAATTATTGGAAAAACCCATATTTATATTGGAAAAACCCATTTAATGTTGGAAATATGCATTTTTCATTGGAATAACCCATATTTATATTGGAAAAACCCATTTTATGTTGGAAATATACATTTTTGCATTGGAAAAACACATAAAAATCGTGGAAAAACCCAAGATACGTTGGAAATATGCATAATTATTGAGGAAAAACCAATATTTATACTTGAAAAAGCCATTTAATGTTGGAAATATGCATTTTTTCATTGGAAAAACTCATATTTATATTGGAATAACCCATTTTATGTTGGAAATATTCATTTTTTCATTGGAAAAACCCATAAAAATCGTGGAAAAACCCAAGATACGTTGGAAATATGCATAATTATTGTGGAATAACCATTATTAAGTTGGAAATATACATTATTTCAATGGAAAAACCCATATTTTTATTGCAAAATCCCATCTTTTTTCTTAAATATGAATAATTACAATGGAAAAACCCATATTTTTATTGCAAAATCCCATCTTTTGTCTTAAATATACATTATTTCATTGGAAAAACCCAATATACGTTGGAAATATGCATAATTATTGTGGAAAAACCCATATTTATACTAGAAAAACCCACTTTAAGTTGGAAATATGCATTTTTCATTTGAAAAACCAATAAAATTCGTGGAAAAACCAATATTAAGTTTGAAATATACATTATTTCATTGGAAAAACTCATATTTATATTGGAATAACCTATTTTATGTTGGAAATATTTATTTTTTCATTGGAAAAACCCATAAAAATCGTGGAAAAACCCAATATACGTTGGAAATATGCATAATTATTGTGGAAAAACCCATATTTATACTAGAAAAACCCACTTTAAGTTGGAAATATGCATTTTTCATTTGAAAAACCCATAAAATTCGTGGAAAAACCCAAGATACGTTGGAAATATGCATAATTATTGTGGAATAACCATTATTAAGTTTGAAATATACATTATTTCATTGGAAAAACCCATATTTTTATTGTAAAATCCCATTTTAAGTTGGAAATATACATTTTTGCATTGGTAAAACCCAAGATACATTAGAAATATACATAATTATTGGAAAAACCAATATTTATACATGAAAAACCCATTTAATGTTGGAAATATGCATTTTTCATTGAAATAACCCATAAAATTCGTGGAAAAACCATTATTAAGTTTGAAATATACATTATTTCATTGGAAAAACTCATATTTATATTGGAATAACCCATTTTATGTTGGAAATATTCATTTTTTCATTGGAAAAACCCATAAAAATCGTGGAAAAACCCAAGATACGTTGGAAATATGAATAATTATTGTGGAATAACCATTATTAAGTTTGAAATATACATTATTTCATTGGAAAAACCCATATTTTTATTGTAAAATCCCATTTTAAGTTGGAAATATACATTTTTGCATTGGAAAAACCCAAGATACGTTGGAAATATGCATAATTATTGGAAAAACCCATATTTATATTGGAAAAACCCATTTTATGTTGGAAATATACATTTTTGCATTGGAAAAACACATAAAAATCGTGGAAAAACCCAAGATATGTTGGAAATATGCATAATTATTAAGGAAAAACCAATATTTATACTTGAAAAAGCCATTTAATGTTGGAAATATGCATTTTTCATTGAAATAACCCATAAAATACGTGGAAAAACCATTATTAAGTTTGAAATATACATTATTTCATTGGAAAAACTCATATTTATATTGGAATAACCCATTTTATGTTGGAAATATTCATTTTTTCATTGGAAAAACCCATATTTATATTGGAAAAACCCATTTTATGTTGGAAATATGCATTTTTCATTGAAATAACCCATAAAATTCGTGGAAAAACCATTATTAAGTTTGAAATATACATTATTTCATTGGAAAAACCAATATTTATACTTGAAAAACCCATTTAATGTTGGAAATATGCATTTTTCATTGGAATAACCCATAAAAATCGTGGAAAAACCCAAGATACGTTGGAAATATGCATAACTATTGAGGAAAAACCAATATTTATATTTGAAAAACCCATTTTAGTTGGAAAACCTATAATTTTATTGCAAAATTCCTTGTTTATGTTGGAAATATTCATTTTTTCATTGGAAAAACCCATAACAATCGTGGAAAAACCCAAGATACGTTGGAAATATGCATAATTATTGTGGAATAACCATTATTAAGTTTGAAATATACATTATTTCATTGGAAAAACCCATATTTTTATTGTAAAATCCCATTTTAAGTTGGAAATATACATTTTTGCATTGGAAAAACCCAAGATACGTTGGAAATATGCATAATTATTGGAAAAACCCATATTTATATTGGAAAAACCCATTTAATGTTGGAAATATGCATTTTTCATTGGAATAACCCATATTTATATTGGAAAAACCCATTTTATGTTGGAAATATACATTTTTGCATTGGAAAAACACATAAAAATCGTGGAAAAACCCAAGATACGTTGGAAATATGCATAATTATTGAGGAAAAACCAATATTTATACTTGAAAAAGCCATTTAATGTTGGAAATATGCATTTTTTCATTGGAAAAACTCATATTTATATTGGAATAACCCATTTTATGTTGGAAATATTCATTTTTTCATTGGAAAAACCCATAAAAATCGTGGAAAAACCCAAGATACGTTGGAAATATGCATAATTATTGTGGAATAACCATTATTAAGTTGGAAATATACATTATTTCAATGGAAAAACCCATATTTTTATTGCAAAATCCCATCTTTTTTCTTAAATATGAATAATTACAATGGAAAAACCCATATTTTTATTGCAAAATCCCATCTTTTGTCTTAAATATACATTATTTCATTGGAAAAACCCAATATACGTTGGAAATATGCATAATTATTGTGGAAAAACCCATATTTATACTAGAAAAACCCACTTTAAGTTGGAAATATGCATTTTTCATTTGAAAAACCAATAAAATTCGTGGAAAAACCAATATTAAGTTTGAAATATACATTATTTCATTGGAAAAACTCATATTTATATTGGAATAACCTATTTTATGTTGGAAATATTTATTTTTTCATTGGAAAAACCCATAAAAATCGTGGAAAAACCCAAGATACGTTGGAAATATGCATAATTATTGTGGAATAACCATTATTAAGTTTGAAATATACATTATTTCATTGGAAAAACCCATATTTTTATTGTAAAATCCCATTTTAAGTTGGAAATATACATTTTTGCATTGGTAAAACCCAAGATACATTAGAAATATACATAATTATTGGAAAAACCAATATTTATACTTGAAAAACCCATTTAATGTTGGAAATATGCATTTTTCATTGAAATAACCCATAAAATTCGTGGAAAAACCATTATTAAGTTTGAAATATACATTATTTCATTGGAAAAACCCAAGATACGTTGGAAATATGCATAATTATTGAGAAAAACCCATATTTATATTGGAAAAACCCATTTAATGTTGGAAATATGCATTTTTCATTGGAATAACCCATAAAATTCGTGGAAAAACCAATATTAAGTTTGAAATATACATTATTTCATTTGGAAAAATCCATATTTATATTGTAAAATCCCATTTTAAGTTGGAAATATACATTTTTTCATTGGAAAAACCCATAAAAATCGTGGAAAAACCCAAGATACGTTGGAAATATGCATAATTATTGAGGAAAAACCAATATTTATACTTGAAAAACCCATTTAATGTTGGAAATATGCATTTTTCATTGAAATAACCCGAAAAATTCGTGGAAAAACCAATATCAAGTTTGAAATATTCATTATTTCATTGGAAAAACTCATATTTATATTGGAATAACCCATTTTATGTTGGAAATATTCATTTTTTCATTGGAAAAACCCATATTTATATTGGAAAAACCCATTTTATGTTGGAAATATTCATTTTTTCATTGGAAAAACCCATAAAAATCGTGGAAAAACCCAAGATACGTTGGAAATATGAATAATTATTGTGGAATAACCATTATTAAGTTTGAAATATACATTATTTCATTGGAAAAACTCATATTTATATTGGAATAACCCATTTTATGTTGGAAATATTCATTTTTTCATTGGAAAAACCCATATTTATATTGGAAAAACCCATTTTATGTTGGAAATATGCATTTTTCATTGAAATAACCCATAAAATTCGTGGAAAAACCATTATTAAGTTTGAAATATACATTATTTCATTGGAAAAATCCATATTTATATTGTAAAAACCCATTTTATGTTGGAAATATTCATTTTTTCATGGGAAAACCCCATAAAAATCGTGGAAAAACCCAAGATACGTTGGAAATATGCATAATTATTGTGGAATAACCATTATAAAGTTGGAAATATACATTATTTCATTGGAAAAACCCAAGATACGTTGGAAATATGCATAATTATTGAGAAAAACCCATATTTATATTGGAAAAACCCATTTAATGTTGGAAATATGCATTTTTCATTGGAATAACCCATATTTATATTGGAAAAACCCATTTTATGTTGGAAATATACATTTTTGCATTGGAAAAACACATAAAAATCGTGGAAAAACCCAAGATACGTTGGAAATATGCATAATTATTGAGGAAAAACCAATATTTATACTTGAAAAAGCCATTTAATGTTGGAAATATGCATTTTTTCATTGGAAAAACTTATATTTATATTGGAATAACCCATTTTATGTTGGAAATATTCATTTTTTCATTGGAAAAACCCATAAAAATCGTGGAAAAACCCAAGATACGTTGGAAATATGCATAATTATTGTGGAATAACCATTATTAAGTTGGAAATATACATTATTTCAATGGAAAAACCCATATTTTTATTGCAAAATCCCATCTTTTTTCTTAAATATGAATAATTACAATGGAAAAACCCATATTTTTATTGCATAATCCCATCTTTTGTCTTAAATATACATTATTTCATTGGAAAAACCCAATATACGTTGGAAATATGCATAATTATTGTGGAAAAACCCATATTTATACTAGAAAAACCCACTTTAAGTTGGAAATATGCATTTTTCATTTGAAAAACCCATAAAATTCGTGGAAAAACCATTATTAAGTTTGAAATATACATTATTTCATTGGAAAAACTCATATTTATATTGGAATAACCCATTTTATGTTGGAAATATTCATTTTTTCATTGGAAAAACCCATAAAAATCGTGGAAAAACCCAAGATACGTTGGAAATATGAATAATTATTGTGGAATAACCATTATTAAGTTTGAAATATACATTATTTCATTGGAAAAACCCATATTTTTATTGTAAAATCCCATTTTAAGTTGGAAATATACATTTTTGCATTGGAAAAACCCAAGATACGTTGGAAATATGCATAATTATTGGAAAAACCCATATTTATATTGGAAAAACCCATTTTATGTTGGAAATATACATTTTTGCATTGGAAAAACACATAAAAATCGTGGAAAAACCCAAGATACGTTGGAAATATGCATAATTATTAAGGAAAAACCAATATTTATACTTGAAAAAGCCATTTAATATTGGAAATATGCATTTTTCATTGAAATAACCCATAAAATTCGTGGAAAAACCATTATTAAGTTTGAAATATACATTATTTCATTGGAAAAACTCATATTTATATTGGAATAACCCATTTTATGTTGGAAATATTCATTTTTTCATTGGAAAAACCCATAAAAATCGTGGAAAAACCCAAGATACGTTGGAAATATGAATAATTATTGTGGAATAACCATTATTAAGTTTGAAATATACATTATTTCATTGGAAAAACTCATATTTATATTGGAATAACCCATTTTAAGTTGGAAATATACATTTTTGCATTGGAAAAACCCAAGATACGTTAGAAATATACATAATTATTGGAAAAACCAATATTTATACTTGAAAAACCCATTTAATGTTGGAAATATGCATTTTTCATTGAAATAACCCATAAAATTCGTGGAAAAACCATTATTAAGTTTGAAATATACATTATTTCATTGGAAAAACTCATATTTATATTGGAATAACCCATTTTATGTTGGAAATATTCATTTTTTCATTGGAAAAACCCATAAAAATAGTGGAAAAGACCAATATACGTTGGAAATATGCATAATTATTGTGGAAAAACCCATATTTATACTAGAAAAACCCATTTTAAGTTGGAAATATGCATATTTCATTTGAAAAACCCATTAAATTCGTGGAAAAACCAATATTAAGTTTGAAATATACATTATTTCATTGGAAAAACTCATATTTATATTGGAAAAACCCATTTTATGTTGGAAATATTCATTTTTTCATGGGAAAACCCCATAAAAATCGTGGAAAAACCCAAGATACGTTGGAAATATGCATAATTATTGTGGAATAACCATTATAAAGTTGGAAATATACATTATTTCATTGGAAAAACCCAAGATACGTTGGAAATATGCATAATTATTGAGAAAAACCCATATTTATATTGGAAAAACCCATTTAATGTTGGAAATATGCATTTTTCATAGGAATAACCCATAAAAATCGTGGAAAAACCCAAGATACGTTGGAAATATGCATAACTATTGAGGAAAAACCAATATTTATATTTGAAAAGTCCATTTTTAGTTGGAAAACCTATAATTTTATTGCAAAATTCCTTGTATATGTTGGAAATATTCATTTTTTCATTGGAAAAACCCATAAAAATCGTGGAAAAACCCAAGATACGTTGGAAATATGCATAATTATTGTGGAATAACCATTATTAAGTTGGAAATATACATTATTTCATTGGAAAAACCCATATTTTTACTGCAAAACCCATTTTATGTTGGAAATATTCATTTTTTCATTGGAAAAACCCATAAAAATTGTGGAAAAACTCAAAACATGTTGGAAATATTCTTAATTATTGTTGAAAAACCCTTATTTATATTGGAAAAACCCTTGTTATGTCTGATATATGCATAATTATGGTGGAAAACCCCATATTTATATTCGTAAACCCATTTAATGTTGGAAATATGCATTTTTCATTGGAATAACCCATATTTATATTGGAAAAACCCATTTTATGTTGGAAATATACATTTTTGCATTGGAAAAACACATAAAAATCGTGGAAAAACCCAAGATACGTTGGAAATATGCATAATTATTGAGGAAAAACCAATATTTATACATGAAAAAGCCATTTAATGTTGGAAATATGCATTTTTTCATTGGAAAAACTCATATTTATATTGGAATAACCCATTTTATGTTGGAAATATTCATTTTTTCATTGGGAAACCCCACATTCATATTGGAAAAACCCATTTTAAGTTGGAAATATTCAATTTTTCATTGGAAAAACCCATAAAAATAGTGGAAAAGACCAATATACGTTGGAAATATGCATAATTATTGTGGAGAAACCCATATTTATACTAGAAAAACCCATTTTTAGTTGGAAATATGCATTTTTCATTTGTAAAACCCATAAAATTCGTGGAAAAACCATTATTAAGTTGGAAATATTCATTTTTTCATTGGAAAACCCCATAAAAATCGTGGAAAAACCCAAGATACGTTGGAAATATGCATAATTATTGAGGAAAAACCAATATTTATACTTGAAAAACCCATTTAATGTTGGAAATATGCATTTTTCATTGAAATAACCCAAAAAATTCGTGGAAAAACCAATATTAAGTTTGAAATATTCATTATTTCATTGGAAAAACTCATATTTATATTGAAATAACCCATTTTATGTTGAAAATATTCATTTTTTCATTGGAAAAACCCATATTTATATTGGAAAAACCCATTTTATGTTGGAAATATTCATTTTTTCATGGGAAAACCCCAAAAAATCGTGGAAAAACCCAAGATACGTTGGAAATATGCATAATTATTGTGGAATAACCATTATTAAGTTGGAAATATACATTATTTCATTGGAAAAACCCAAGATACGTTGGAAATATGCATTTTTCATTGGAATAACCCATAAAAATCGTGGAAAAACCCAAGATACGTTGGAAATATGCATAACTATTGAGGAAAAACCAATATTTATATTTGAAAAACCCATTTTAGTTGGAAAACCTATAATTTTATTGCAAAATTCCTTGTTTATGTTGGAAATATTCATTTTTTCATTGGAAAAACCCATAACAATCGTGGAAAAACCCAAGATACGTTGGAAATATGCATAATTATTGTGGAATAACCATTATTAAGTTTGAAATATACATTATTTCATTGGAATAACCCATATTTATATTGGAAAAACCCATTTTATGTTGGAAATATACATTTTTGCATTGGAAAAACACATAAAAATCGTGGAAAAACCCAAGATACGTTGGAAATATGCATAATTATTAAGGAAAAACCAATATTTATACTTGAAAAAGCCATTTAATGTTGGAAATATGCATTTTTTCATTGGAAAAACTCATATTTATATTGGAATAACCCATTTTATGTTGGAAATATTCATTTTTTCATTGGAAAAACCCATAAAAATCGTGGAAAAACCCAAGATACGTTGGAAATATGCATAATTATTGTGGAAAAACCCATATTTATACTAGAAAAACCCACTTTAAGTTGGAAATATGCATTTTTACATTGGAAAAACCCATAATTTTATTGCAAAACTCCTTGTTTAGTTGGAAATATTCATTTTTTCATTGGGAAACCCCACATTCATATTGGAAAAACCCATTTTAAGTTGGAAATATTCAATTTTTCATTGGAAAAACCCATAAAAATAGTGGAAAAGACCAATATACGTTGGAAATATGCATAATTATTGTGGAAAAACCCATATTTATACTAGAAAAACCCACTTTAAGTTGGAAATATGCATTTTTACATTGGAAAAACCCATAATTTTATTGCAAAACTCCTTGTTTAGTTGGAAATATTCATTTTTTCATTGGGAAACCCCACATTCATATTGGAAAAACCCATTTTAAGTTGGAAATATTCAATTTTTCATTGGAAAAACCCATAAAAATAGTGGAAAAGACCAATATACATTGGAAATATGCATAATTATTGTGGAAAAACCCATATTTATACTAGAAAAACCCATTTTAAGTTGGAAATATGCATTTTTCATTTGAAAAACCCATAAAATTCGTGGAAAAACCATTATTAAGTTGGAAATATTCACTTTTTCATTGGAAAACCCCATAAAAATCGTGGAAAAACCCAAGATACGTTGGAAATATGCATAATTATTGTGGAAAAACCATTATTAAGTTGGAAATATACATTATTTCAATGGAAAAACCCATATTTATATTGGAAAAACACATTTTATGTTGGAAATATTCATTTTTTCATTTGAAAAACCGATAAAATTCGTGGAAAAACCAATATTAAGTTTGAAATATACATGATTTCATTGGAAAAACTCATATTTATATTGGAATAACCCATTTTATGTTGGAAATATTCATTTTTTCATTGGAAAAACCCATAAAAATCGTGGAAAAACCCAAGATACGTGGGAAATATGCATAATTATTGTGGAATAACCATTATTAAGTTTGAAATATACATTATTTCATTGGAAAAACCCATATTTTTATTGTAAAATCCCATTTTAAGTTGGAAATATACATTTTTGCATTGGAAAATCCCAAGATACGTTAGAAATATACATAATTATTGGAAAAACCAATATTTATACTTGAAAAACCCATTTTATGTTGGAAATATGCATTTTTCATTGAAATAACCCATAAAATTCGTGGAAAAACCATTATTAAGTTTGAAATATACATTATTTCATTGGAAAAACTCATATTTCTATTGGAATAACCCATTTTATGTTGGAAATATTCATTTTTTCATTGGAAAAACCCAAGATACGTTGGAAATATGCATAATTATTGAGGAAAAACCAATATTTATACTTGAAAAACACATTTAATGTTGGAAATATGCATTTTTCATTGAAATAACCCAAAAAATTCGTGGAAAAACCAATATTAAGTTTGAAATATTCATTATTTCATTGGAAAAACTCATATTTATATTGGAATAACCCATTTTATGTTGGAAATATTCATTTTTTCATTGGAAAAACCCATATTTATATTGGAAAAACCCATTTTATGTTGAAAATATTCATTTTTTCATTGGAAAAACCCATATTTTTATTGTAAAATCCCATTTTTAAGTTGGAAATATACATTTTTGCATTTGAAAAACCCATAAAAATTGTGGAAAAGCACAAGATACGTTGGAAATATGCATAATTATTGTGGAAAAACCATTATTAAGTTGGAAATATACATTATTTCAATGGAAAAACCCATATTTATATTGGAAAAACCCATTTTATGTTGGAAATATAAATTTTTTCATTGGAAAAACCCATAAAAATCGTGGAAAAACCCAAGATACGTTGGAAATATGCATAATTATTGTGGAATAACCATTATTAAGTTTGAAATATACATTATTTCATTGGAAAAACCCATATTTTTATTGTAAAATCCCATTTTAAGTTGGAAATATACATTTTTGCATTGGAAAATCCCAAGATACGTTAGAAATATACATAATTATTGGAAAAACCAATATTTATACTTGAAAAACCCATTTTATGTTGGAAATATGCATTTTTCATTGAAATAACCCATAAAATTCGTGGAAAAACCATTATTAAGTTTGAAATATACATTATTTCATTGGAAAAACTCATATTTCTATTGGAATAACCCATTTTATGTTGGAAATATTCATTTTTTCATTGGAAAAACCCAAGATACGTTGGAAATATGCATAATTATTGAGGAAAAACCAATATTTATACTTGAAAAACACATTTAATGTTGGAAATATGCATTTTTCATTGAAATAACCCAAAAAATTCGTGGAAAAACCAATATTAAGTTTGAAATATTCATTATTTCATTGGAAAAACTCATATTTATATTGGAATAACCCATTTTATGTTGGAAATATTCATTTTTTCATTGGAAAAACCCATATTTATATTGGAAAAACCCATTTTATGTTGAAAATATTCATTTTTTCATTGGAAAAACCCATATTTTTATTGTAAAATCCCATTTTAAGTTGGAAATATACATTTTTGCATTTGAAAAACCCATAAAAATTGTGGAAAAGCACAAGATACGTTGGAAATATGCATAATTATTGTGGAAAAACCATTATTAAGTTGGAAATATACATTATTTCAATGGAAAAACCCATATTTATATTGGAAAAACCCATTTTATGTTGGAAATATAAATTTTTTCATTGGAAAAATCCATAAAAATCGTGGAAAAACCAAAGATACGTTGGAAATATGCATAATTATTGTGGAATAACCATTATTAAGTTTGAAATATACATTATTTCATTGGAAAAACCCATATTTTTATTGTAAAATCCCATTTTAAGTTGGAAATATACATTATTTCAATGGAAAAACCCATATTTATATTGGAAAAACCCATTTTATGTTGGAAATATTCATTTTTTCATTTGAAAAACCCATAAAATTCGTGGAAAAACCAATATTAAGTTTGAAATATACATTATTTCATTGGAAAAACTCATATTTATATTGGAATAACCCATTTTATGTTGGAAATATTCATTTTTTCATTGGAAAAACCCATAAAAATCGTGGAAAAACCCAAGATACGTTGGAAATATGAATAATTATTGAGGAAAAACCAATGTTTATTTTTGAAAAACCCATTTTTAGTTGGAAAACCTATAATTTTATTGCAAAATTCCTAGTTCAGTTGGAAATATTCATTTTTTCATTGGAAAAACCCATAAAAATCGTGGAAAAACCCATGATACGTTGGAAATATGCATAATTATTGAGGAATAACCATTATTAAGTTGGAAATATACATTATTTCATTGGAAAAACACAAGATACGTTGGAAATATGCACAATTATTGAGAAAAACCCATATTTATATTGGAAAAACCCATTTAATGTTGGAAATATGCATTTTTCATTGGAATAACCCATAAAATTCGTGGAAAAGCCATTATTAAGTTTGAAATATACATTATTTCATTGGAAAAATCCATATTTATATTGTAAAATCCCATTTTAAGTTTGAAATATGCATTTTTACATTGGAAAAACCCATAATTTTATTGCAAAATCCCATCTTTTTTCTTAAATATGAATAATTACATTGAAATAACCCATAAAATTCGTGGAAAAACCATTATTAAGTTTGAAACATACATTATTTCATTGG
This sequence comes from Rhopalosiphum nymphaeae, assembly GCA_036289425.1. NCBI lineage: Eukaryota > Metazoa > Arthropoda > Insecta > Hemiptera > Aphididae > Rhopalosiphum > Rhopalosiphum nymphaeae. Next base: position 5,288,454 of record JAZAQC010000006.1, on the reverse strand, counting down.
AAAAACTCATATTTATATTGGAATAACCCATTTTATGTTGGAAATATTCATTTTTTCATTGGAAAAACCCAAGATACGTTGGAAATATGCATAATTATTGAGGAAAAACCAATATTTATACTTGAAAAACCCATTTAATGTTGGAAATATGCATTTTTCATTGAAATAACCCATAAAATTCGTGGAAAAACCAATATTAAGTTTGAAATATACATTATTTCATTGGAAAAACTCATATTTATATTGGAAAAACCCATTTTATGTTGGAAATATTCATTTTTTCATGGGAAAACCCATATTTATATTGGAAAAACCCATTTTATGTTGAAAATATTCATTTTTTCATTGGAAAAACCCATATTTTTATTGTAAAATCCCATTTTAAGTTGGAAATATACATTTTTGCATTTGAAAAACCCATAAAAATTGTGGAAAAGCACAAGATACGTTGGAAATATGCATAATTATTGTGGAAAAACCATTATTAAGTTGGAAATATACATTATTTCAATGGAAAAACCCATATTTATATTGGAAAAACCCATTTTATGTTGGAAATATAAATTTTTTCATTGGAAAAACCCATAAAAATCGTGGAAAAACCCAAGATACGTTGGAAATATGCATAATTATTGTGGAATAACCATTATTAAGTTTGAAATATACATTATTTCATTGGAAAAACCCATATTTTTATTGTAAAATCCCATTTTAAGTTGGAAATATACATTTTTGCATTGGAAAATCCCAAGATACGTTAGAAATATACATAATTATTGGAAAAACCAATATTTATACTTGAAAAACCCATTTTATGTTGGAAATATGCATTTTTCATTGAAATAACCCATAAAATTCGTGGAAAAACCATTATTAAGTTTGAAATATACATTATTTCATTGGAAAAACTCATATTTCTATTGGAATAACCCATTTTATGTTGGAAATATTCATTTTTTCATTGGAAAAACCCATATTTATATTGGAAAAACCCATTTTATGTTGAAAATATTCATTTTTTCATTGGAAAAACCCATATTTTTATTGTAAAATCCCATTTTAAGTTGGAAATATACATTTTTGCATTTGAAAAACCCATAAAAATTGTGGAAAAGCACAAGATACGTTGGAAATATGCATAATTATTGTGGAAAAACCATTATTAAGTTGGAAATATACATTATTTCAATGGAAAAACCCATATTTATATTGGAAAAACCCATTTTATGTTGGAAATATAAATTTTTTCATTGGAAAAATCCATAAAAATCGTGGAAAAACCAAAGATACGTTGGAAATATGCATAATTATTGTGGAATAACCATTATTAAGTTTGAAATATACATTATTTCATTGGAAAAACCCATATTTTTATTGTAAAATCCCATTTTAAGTTGGAAATATACATTATTTCAATGGAAAAACCCATATTTATATTGGAAAAACCCATTTTATGTTGGAAATATTCATTTTTTCATTTGAAAAACCCATAAAATTCGTGGAAAAACCAATATTAAGTTTGAAATATACATTATTTCATTGGAAAAACTCATATTTATATTGGAATAACCCATTTTATGTTGGAAATATTCATTTTTTCATTGGAAAAACCCATAAAAATCGTGGAAAAACCCAAGATACGTTGGAAATATGAATAATTATTGAGGAAAAACCAATGTTTATTTTTGAAAAACCCATTTTTAGTTGGAAAACCTATAATTTTATTGCAAAATTCCTAGTTCAGTTGGAAATATTCATTTTTTCATTGGAAAAACCCATAAAAATCGTGGAAAAACCCATGATACGTTGGAAATATGCATAATTATTGAGGAATAACCATTATTAAGTTGGAAATATACATTATTTCATTGGAAAAACACAAGATACGTTGGAAATATGCACAATTATTGAGAAAAACCCATATTTATATTGGAAAAACCCATTTAATGTTGGAAATATGCATTTTTCATTGGAATAACCCATAAAATTCGTGGAAAAGCCATTATTAAGTTTGAAATATACATTATTTCATTGGAAAAATCCATATTTATATTGTAAAATCCCATTTTAAGTTTGAAATATGCATTTTTACATTGGAAAAACCCATAATTTTATTGCAAAATCCCATCTTTTTTCTTAAATATGAATAATTACATTGAAATAACCCATAAAATTCGTGGAAAAACCATTATTAAGTTTGAAACATACATTATTTCATTGGAAAAACTCATATTTATATTGGAATAACCCATTTTATGTTGGAAATATTCATTTTTTCATTGGAAAAACCCAAGATACGTTGGAAATATGCATAATTATTGAGGAAAAACCAATATTTATACTTGAAAAACCCATTTAATGTTGGAAATATGCATTTTTCATTGAAATAACCCATAAAATTCGTGGAAAAACCAATATTAAGTTTGAAATATACATTATTTCATTGGAAAAACTCATATTTATATTGGAAAAACCCATTTTATGTTGGAAATATTCATTTTTTCATGGGAAAACCCATATTTATATTGGAAAAACCCATTTTATGTTGAAAATATTCATTTTTTCATTGGAAAAACCCATATTTTTATTGTAAAATCCCATTTTAAGTTGGAAATATACATTTTTGCATTTGAAAAACCCATAAAAATTGTGGAAAAGCACAAGATACGTTGGAAATATGCATAATTATTGTGGAAAAACCATTATTAAGTTGGAAATATACATTATTTCAATGGAAAAACCCATATTTATATTGGAAAAACCCATTTTATGTTGGAAATATAAATTTTTTCATTGGAAAAACCCATAAAAATCGTGGAAAAACCCAAGATACGTTGGAAATATGCATAATTATTGTGGAATAACCATTATTAAGTTTGAAATATACATTATTTCATTGGAAAAACCCATATTTTTATTGTAAAATCCCATTTTAAGTTGGAAATATACATTTTTGCATTGGAAAATCCCAAGATACGTTAGAAATATACATAATTATTGGAAAAACCAATATTTATACTTGAAAAACCCATTTTATGTTGGAAATATGCATTTTTCATTGAAATAACCCATAAAATTCGTGGAAAAACCATTATTAAGTTTGAAATATACATTATTTCATTGGAAAAACTCATATTTCTATTGGAATAACCCATTTTATGTTGGAAATATTCATTTTTTCATTGGAAAAACCCAAGATACGTTGGAAATATGCATAATTATTGAGGAAAAACCAATATTTATACTTGAAAAACACATTTAATGTTGGAAATATGCATTTTTCATTGAAATAACCCAAAAAATTCGTGGAAAAACCAATATTAAGTTTGAAATATTCATTATTTCATTGGAAAAACTCATATTTATATTGGAATAACCCATTTTATGTTGGAAATATTCATTTTTTCATTGGAAAAACCCATATTTATATTGGAAAAACCCATTTTATGTTGAAAATATTCATTTTTTCATTGAAACAACCCATAAAATTCGTGGAAAAACCATTATTAAGTTTGAAATATACATTATTTCATTGGAAAAACTCATATTTATATTGGAATAACCCATTTTATGTTGGAAATATTCATTTTTTCATTGGAAAAACCCATAAAAATCGTGGAAAAACCCAAGATACGTTGGAAATATGCATAATTATTGTGGAATAACCATTATTAAGTTGGAAATATACATTATTTCAATGGAAAAACCCATATTTTTATTGCAAAATCCCATCTTTTTTCTTAAATATGAATAATTACAATGGAAAAACCCATATTTTTATTGCATAATCCCATCTTTTGTCTTAAATATACATTATTTCATTGGAAAAACCCAATATACGTTGGAAATATGCATAATTATTGTGGAAAAACCCATATTTATACTAGAAAAACCCACTTTAAGTTGGAAATATGCATTTTTCATTTGAAAAACCCATAAAATTCGTGGAAAAACCAATATTAAGTTTGAAATATACATTATTTCATTGGAAAAACCCATAAAAATCGTGGAAAAACCCAAGATACGTTGGAAATATGCATAATTATTGTGGAATAACCATTATTAAGTTTGAAATATACATTATTTCATTGGAAAAACCCATATTTTTATTGTAAAATCCCATTTTAAGTTGGAAATATACATTTTTGCATTGGTAAAACCCAAGATACATTAGAAATATACATAATTATTGGAAAAACCAATATTTATACTTGAAAAACCCATTTAATGTTGGAAATATGCATTTTTCATTGATATAACCCATAAAATTCGTGGAAAAACCATTATTAAGTTTGAAATATACATTATTTCATTGGAAAAACTCATATTTATATTGGAATAACCCATTTTATGTTGGAAATATTCATTTTTTCATTGGAAAAACCCATAAAAATCGTGGAAAAACCCAAGATACGTTGGAAATATGAATAATTATTGTGGAATAACCATTATTAAGTTTGAAATATACATTATTTCATTGGAAAAACCCATATTTTTATTGTAAAATCCCATTTTAAGTTGGAAATATACATTTTTGCATTGGAAAAACCCAAGATACGTTGGAAATATGCATAATTATTGGAAAAACCCATATTTATATTGGAAAAACCCATTTTATGTTGGAAATATACATTTTTGCATTGGAAAAACACATAAAAATCGTGGAAAAACCCAAGATACGTTGGAAATATGCATAATTATTAAGGAAAAACCAATATTTATACTTGAAAAAGCCATTTAATGTTGGAAATATGCATTTTTCATTGAAATAACCCATAAAATTCGTGGAAAAACCATTATTAAGTTTGAAATATACATTATTTCATTGGAAAAACTCATATTTATATTGGAATAACCCATTTTATGTTGGAAATATTCATTTTTTCATTGGAAAAACCCATAAAAATCGTGGAAAAACCCAAGATACGTTGGAAATATGAATAATTATTGTGGAATAACCATTATTAAGTTTGAAATATACATTATTTCATTGGAAAAACTCATATTTATATTGGAATAACCCATTTTATGTTGGAAATATTCATTTTTTCATTGGAAAAACCCATATTTATATTGGAAAAACCCATTTTATGTTGGAAATATGCATTTTTCATTGAAATAACCCATAAAATTCGTGGAAAAACCATTATTAAGTTTGAAATATACATTATTTCATTGGAAAAACCAATATTTATACTTGAAAAACCCATTTAATGTTGGAAATATGCATTTTTCATTGGAATAACCCATAAAAATCGTGGAAAAACCCAAGATACGTTGGAAATATGCATAACTATTGAGGAAAAACCAATATTTATATTTGAAAAACCCATTTTAGTTGGAAAACCTATAATTTTATTGCAAAATTCCTTGTTTATGTTGGAAATATTCATTTTTTCATTGGAAAAACCCATAACAATCGTGGAAAAACCCAAGATACGTTGGAAATATGCATAATTATTGTGGAATAACCATTATTAAGTTTGAAATATACATTATTTCATTGGAAAAACCCATATTTTTATTGTAAAATCCCATTTTAAGTTGGAAATATACATTTTTGCATTGGAAAAACCCTAGATACGTTGGAAATATGCATAATTATTGGAAAAACCCATATTTATATTGGAAAAACCCATTTAATGTTGGAAATATGCATTTTTCATTGGAATAACCCATATTTATATTGGAAAAACCCATTTTATGTTGGAAATATACATTTTTGCATTGGAAAAACACATAAAAATCGTGGAAAAACCCAAGATACGTTGGAAATATGCATAATTATTGAGGAAAACCCAATATTTATACTTGAAAAAGCCATTTAATGTTGGAAATATGCATTTTTTCATTGGAAAAACTCATATTTATATTGGAATAACCTATTTTATGTTGGAAATATTTATTTTTTCATTGGAAAAACCCATAAAAATCGTGGAAAAACCCAAGATACGTTGGAAATATGCATAATTATTGTGGAATAACCATTATTAAGTTTGAAATATACATTATTTCATTGGAAAAACCCATATTTTTATTGTAAAATCCCATTTTAAGTTGGAAATATACATTTTTGCATTGGTAAAACCCAAGATACATTAGAAATATACATAATTATTGGAAAAACCAATATTTATACTTGAAAAACCCATTTAATGTTGGAAATATGCATTTTTCATTGAAATAACCCATAAAATTCGTGGAAAAACCATTATTAAGTTTGAAATATACATTATTTCATTGGAAAAACCCAAGATACGTTGGAAATATGCATAATTATTGAGAAAAACCCATATTTATATTGGAAAAACCCATTTAATGTTGGAAATATGCATTTTTCATTGGAATAACCCATAAAATTCGTGGAAAAACCAATATTAAGTTTGAAATATACATTATTTCATTGGAAAAATCCATATTTATATTGTAAAATCCCATTTTAAGTTGGAAATATACATTTTTTCATTGGAAAAACCCATAAAAATCGTGGAAAAACCCAAGATAGATTGGAAATATGCATAATTATTGAGGAAAAACCAATATTTATACTTGAAAAACCCATTTAATGTTGGAAATATGCATTTTTCATTGAAATAACCCGAAAAATTCGTGGAAAAACCAATATCAAGTTTGAAATATTCATTATTTCATTGGAAAAACTCATATTTATATTGGAATAACCCATTTTATGTTGGAAATATTCATTTTTTCATTGGAAAAACCCATATTTATATTGGAAAAACCCATTTTATGTTGGAAATATTCATTTTTTCATTGGAAAAACCCATAAAAATCGTGGAAAAACCCAAGATACGTTGGAAATATGAATAATTATTGTGGAATAACCATTATTAAGTTTGAAATATACATTATTTCATTGGAAAAACTCATATTTATATTGGAATAACCCATTTTATGTTGGAAATATTCATTTTTTCATTGGAAAAACCCATATTTATATTGGAAAAACCCATTTTATGTTGGAAATATGCATTTTTCATTGAAATAACCCATAAAATTCGTGGAAAAACCATTATTAAGTTTGAAATATACATTATTTCATTGGAAAAACCAATATTTATACTTGAAAAACCCATTTAATGTTGGAAATATGCATTTTTCATTGGAATAACCCATAAAATTCGTGGAAAAACCATTATTAAGTTTGAAATATACATTATTTCATTGGAAAAATCCATATTTATATTGTAAAAACCCATTTTATGTTGGAAATATTCATTTTTTCATGGGAAAACCCCATAAAAATCGTGGAAAAACCCAAGATACGTTGGAAATATGCATAATTATTGTGGAATAACCATTATAAAGTTGGAAATATACATTATTTCATTGGAAAAACCCAAGATACGTTGGAAATATGCATAATTATTGAGAAAAACCCATATTTATATTGGAAAAACCCATTTAATGTTGGAAATATGCATTTTTCATTGGAATAACCCATATTTATATTGGAAAAACCCATTTTATGTTGGAAATATACATTTTTGCATTGGAAAAACACATAAAAATCGTGGAAAAACCCATGATACGTTGGAAATATGCATAATTATTGAGGAAAAACCAATATTTATACTTGAAAAAGCCATTTAATGTTGGAAATATGCATTTTTTCATTGGAAAAACTTATATTTATATTGGAATAACCCATTTTATGTTGGAAATATTCATTTTTTCATTGGAAAAACCCATAAAAATCGTGGAAAAACCCAAGATACGTTGGAAATATGCATAATTATTGTGGAATAACCATTATTAAGTTGGAAATATACATTATTTCAATGGAAAAACCCATATTTTTATTGCAAAATCCCATCTTTTTTCTTAAATATGAATAATTACAATGGAAAAACCCATATTTTTATTGCATAATCCCATCTTTTGTCTTAAATATACATTATTTCATTGGAAAAACCCAATATACGTTGGAAATATGCATAATTATTGTGGAAAAACCCATATTTATACTAGAAAAACCCACTTTAAGTTGGAAATATGCATTTTTCATTTGAAAAACCCATAAAATTCGTGGAAAAACCATTATTAAGTTTGAAATATACATTATTTCATTGGAAAAACTCATATTTATATTGGAATAACCCATTTTATGTTGGAAATATTCATTTTTTCATTGGAAAAACCCATAAAAATCGTGGAAAAACCCAAGATACGTTGGAAATATGAATAATTATTGTGGAATAACCATTATTAAGTTTGAAATATACATTATTTCATTGGAAAAACCCATATTTTTATTGTAAAATCCCATTTTAAGTTGGAAATATACATTTTTGCATTGGAAAAACCCAAGATACGTTGGAAATATGCATAATTATTGGAAAAACCCATATTTATATTGGAAAAACCCATTTTATGTTGGAAATATACATTTTTGCATTGGAAAAACACATAAAAATCGTGGAAAAACCCAAGATACGTTGGAAATATGCATAATTATTAAGGAAAAACCAATATTTATACTTGAAAAAGCCATTTAATGTTGGAAATATGCATTTTTCATTGAAATAACCCATAAAATTCGTGGAAAAACCATTATTAAGTTTGAAATATACATTATTTCATTGGAAAAACTCATATTTATATTGGAATAACCCATTTTATGTTGGAAATATTCATTTTTTCATTGGAAAAACCCATAAAAATCGTGGAAAAACCCAAGATACGTGGGAAATATGCATAATTATTGTGGAATAACCATTATTAAGTTTGAAATATACATTATTTCATTGGAAAAACCCATATTTTTATTGTAAAATCCCATTTTAAGTTGGAAATATACATTTTTGCATTGGAAAATCCCAAGATACGTTAGAAATATACATAATTATTGGAAAAACCAATATTTATACTTGAAAAACCCATTTTATGTTGGAAATATGCATTTTTCATTGAAATAACCCATAAAATTCGTGGAAAAACCATTATTAAGTTTGAAATATACATTATTTCATTGGAAAAACTCATATTTATATTGGAATAACCCATTTTATGTTGGAAATATTCATTTTTTCATTGGAAAAACCCATAAAAATAGTGGAAAAGACCAATATACGTTGGAAATATGCATAATTATTGTGGAAAAACCCATATTTATACTAGAAAAACCCATTTTAAGTTGGAAATATGCATATTTCATTTGAAAAACCCATTAAATTCGTGGAAAAACCAATATTAAGTTTGAAATATACATTATTTCATTGGAAAAACTCATATTTATATTGGAAAAACCCATTTTATGTTGGAAATATTCATTTTTTCATGGGAAAACCCCATAAAAATCGTGGAAAAACCCAAGATACGTTGGAAATATGCATAATTATTGTGGAATAACCATTATAAAGTTGGAAATATACATTATTTCATTGGAAAAACCCAAGATACGTTGGAAATATGCATAATTATTGAGAAAAACCCATATTTATATTGGAAAAACCCATTTAATGTTGGAAATATGCATTTTTCATAGGAATAACCCATAAAAATCGTGGAAAAACCCAAGATACGTTGGAAATATGCATAACTATTGAGGAAAAACCAATATTTATATTTGAAAAGTCCATTTTTAGTTGGAAAACCTATAATTTTATTGCAAAATTCCTTGTATATGTTGGAAATATTCATTTTTTCATTGGAAAAACCCATAAAAATCGTGGAAAAACCCAAGATACGTTGGAAATATGCATAATTATTGTGGAATAACCATTATTAAGTTGGAAATATACATTATTTCATTGGAAAAACCCATATTTTTATTGCAAAACCTATTTTATGTTGGAAATATTCATTTTTTCATTGGAAAAACCCATAAAAATTGTGGAAAAACTCAAAACATGTTGGAAATATTCTTAATTATTGTTGAAAAACCCTTATTTATATTGGAAAAACCCTTGTTATGTCTGATATATGCATAATTATGGTGGAAAACCCCATATTTATATTCGTAAACCCATTTAATGTTGGAAATATGCATTTTTCATTGGAATAACCCATATTTATATTGGAAAAACCCATTTTATGTTTGAAATATACATTATTTCATTGGAAAAACCCATATTTTTATTGTAAAATCCCATTTTAAGTTGGAAATATACATTTTTGCATTGGTAAAACCCAAGATACATTAGAAATATACATAATTATTGGAAAAACCAATATTTATACTTGAAAAACCCATTTAATGTTGGAAATATGCATTTTTCATTGATATAACCCATAAAATTCGTGGAAAAACCATTATTAAGTTTGAAATATACATTATTTCATTGGAAAAACTCATATTTATATTGGAATAACCCATTTTATGTTGGAAATATTCATTTTTTCATTGGAAAAACCCATAAAAATCGTGGAAAAACCCAAGATACGTTGGAAATATGAATAATTATTGTGGAATAACCATTATTAAGTTTGAAATATACATTATTTCATTGGAAAAACCCATATTTTTATTGTAAAATCCCATTTTAAGTTGGAAATATACATTTTTGCATTGGAAAAACCCAAGATACGTTGGAAATATGCATAATTATTGGAAAAACCCATATTTATATTGGAAAAACCCATTTTATGTTGGAAATATACATTTTTGCATTGGAAAAACACATAAAAATCGTGGAAAAACCCAAGATACGTTGGAAATATGCATAATTATTAAGGAAAAACCAATATTTATACTTGAAAAAGCCATTTAATGTTGGAAATATGCATTTTTCATTGAAATAACCCATAAAATTCGTGGAAAAACCATTATTAAGTTTGAAATATACATTATTTCATTGGAAAAACTCATATTTATATTGGAATAACCCATTTTATGTTGGAAATATTCATTTTTTCATTGGAAAAAACCATAAAAATCGTGGAAAAACCCAAGATACGTTGGAAATATGAATAATTATTGTGGAATAACCATTATTAAGTTTGAAATATACATTATTTCATTGGAAAAACTCATATTTATATTGGAATAACCCATTTTATGTTGGAAATATTCATTTTTTCATTGGAAAAACCCATATTTATATTGGAAAAACCCATTTTATGTTGGAAATATGCATTTTTCATTGAAATAACCCATAAAATTCGTGGAAAAACCATTATTAAGTTTGAAATATACATTATTTCATTGGAAAAACCAATATTTATACTTGAAAAACCCATTTAATGTTGGAAATATGCATTTTTCATTGGAATAACCCATAAAAATCGTGGAAAAACCCAAGATACGTTGGAAATATGCATAACTATTGAGGAAAAACCAATATTTATATTTGAAAAACCCATTTTAGTTGGAAAACCTATAATTTTATTGCAAAATTCCTTGTTTATGTTGGAAATATTCATTTTTTCATTGGAAAAACCCATAACAATCGTGGAAAAACCCAAGATACGTTGGAAATATGCATAATTATTGTGGAATAACCATTATTAAGTTTGAAATATACATTATTTCATTGGAAAAACCCATATTTTTATTGTAAAATCCCATTTTAAGTTGGAAATATACATTTTTGCATTGGAAAAACCCTAGATACGTTGGAAATATGCATAATTATTGGAAAAACCCATATTTATATTGGAAAAACCCATTTAATGTTGGAAATATGCATTTTTCATTGGAATAACCCATATTTATATTGGAAAAACCCATTTTATGTTGGAAATATACATTTTTGCATTGGAAAAACACATAAAAATCGTGGAAAAACCCAAGATACGTTGGAAATATGCATAATTATTGAGGAAAACCCAATATTTATACTTGAAAAAGCCATTTAATGTTGGAAATATGCATTTTTTCATTGGAAAAACTCATATTTATATTGGAATAACCTATTTTATGTTGGAAATATTTATTTTGTCATTGGAAAAACCCATAAAAATCGTGGAAAAACCCAAGATACGTTGGAAATATGCATAATTATTGTGGAATAACCATTATTAAGTTTGAAATATACATTATTTCATTGGAAAAACCCATATTTTTATTGTAAAATCCCATTTTAAGTTGGAAATATACATTTTTGCATTGGTAAAACCCAAGATACATTAGAAATATACATAATTATTGGAAAAACCAATATTTATACTTGAAAAACCCATTTAATGTTGGAAATATGCATTTTTCATTGAAATAACCCATAAAATTCGTGGAAAAACCATTATTAAGTTTGAAATATACATTATTTCATTGGAAAAACCCAAGATACGTTGGAAATATGCATAATTATTGAGAAAAACCCATATTTATATTGGAAAAACCCATTTAATGTTGGAAATATGCATTTTTCATTGGAATAACCCATAAAATTCGTGGAAAAACCAATATTAAGTTTGAAATATACATTATTTCATTGGAAAAATCCATATTTATATTGTAAAATCCCATTTTAAGTTGGAAATATACATTTTTTCATTGGAAAAACCCATAAAAATCGTGGAAAAACCCAAGATAGATTGGAAATATGCATAATTATTGAGGAAAAACCAATATTTATACTTGAAAAACCCATTTAATGTTGGAAATATGCATTTTTCATTGAAATAACCCGAAAAATTCGTGGAAAAACCAATATCAAGTTTGAAATATTCATTATTTCATTGGAAAAACTCATATTTATATTGGAATAACCCATTTTATGTTGGAAATATTCATTTTTTCATTGGAAAAACCCATATTTATATTGGAAAAACCCATTTTATGTTGGAAATATTCATTTTTTCATTGGAAAAACCCATAAAAATCGTGGAAAAACCCAAGATACGTTGGAAATATGAATAATTATTGTGGAATAACCATTATTAAGTTTGAAATATACATTATTTCATTGGAAAAACTCATATTTATATTGGAATAACCCATTTTATGTTGGAAATATTCATTTTTTCATTGGAAAAACCCATATTTATATTGGAAAAACCCATTTTATGTTGGAAATATGCATTTTTCATTGAAATAACCCATAAAATTCGTGGAAAAACCATTATTAAGTTTGAAATATACATTATTTCATTGGAAAAACCAATATTTATACTTGAAAAACCCATTTAATGTTGGAAATATGCATTTTTCATTGGAATAACCCATAAAATTCGTGGAAAAACCATTATTAAGTTTGAAATATACATTATTTCATTGGAAAAATCCATATTTATATTGTAAAAACCCATTTTATGTTGGAAATATTCATTTTTTCATGGGAAAACCCCATAAAAATCGTGGAAAAACCCAAGATACGTTGGAAATATGCATAATTATTGTGGAATAACCATTATAAAGTTGGAAATATACATTATTTCATTGGAAAAACCCAAGATACGTTGGAAATATGCATAATTATTGAGAAAAACCCATATTTATATTGGAAAAACCCATTTAATGTTGGAAATATGCATTTTTCATTGGAATAACCCATATTTATATTGGAAAAACCCATTTTATGTTGGAAATATACATTTTTGCATTGGAAAAACACATAAAAATCGTGGAAAAACCCATGATACGTTGGAAATATGCATAATTATTGAGGAAAAACCAATATTTATACTTGAAAAAGCCATTTAATGTTGGAAATATGCATTTTTTCATTGGAAAAACTTATATTTATATTGGAATAACCCATTTTATGTTGGAAATATTCATTTTTTCATTGGAAAAACCCATAAAAATCGTGGAAAAACCCAAGATACGTTGGAAATATGCATAATTATTGTGGAATAACCATTATTAAGTTGGAAATATACATTATTTCAATGGAAAAACCCATATTTTTATTGCAAAATCCCATCTTTTTTCTTAAATATGAATAATTACAATGGAAAAACCCATATTTTTATTGCATAATCCCATCTTTTGTCTTAAATATACATTATTTCATTGGAAAAACCCAATATACGTTGGAAATATGCATAATTATTGTGGAAAAACCCATATTTATACTAGAAAAACCCACTTTAAGTTGGAAATATGCATTTTTCATTTGAAAAACCCATAAAATTCGTGGAAAAACCATTATTAAGTTTGAAATATACATTATTTCATTGGAAAAACTCATATTTATATTGGAATAACCCATTTTATGTTGGAAATATTCATTTTTTCATTGGAAAAACCCATAAAAATCGTGGAAAAACCCAAGATACGTTGGAAATATGAATAATTATTGTGGAATAACCATTATTAAGTTTGAAATATACATTATTTCATTGGAAAAACCCATATTTTTATTGTAAAATCCCATTTTAAGTTGGAAATATACATTTTTGCATTGGAAAAACCCAAGATACGTTGGAAATATGCATAATTATTGGAAAAACCCATATTTATATTGGAAAAACCCATTTTATGTTGGAAATATACATTTTTGCATTGGAAAAACACATAAAAATCGTGGAAAAACCCAAGATACGTTGGAAATATGCATAATTATTAAGGAAAAACCAATATTTATACTTGAAAAAGCCATTTAATGTTGGAAATATGCATTTTTCATTGAAATAACCCATAAAATTCGTGGAAAAACCATTATTAAGTTTGAAATATACATTATTTCATTGGAAAAACTCATATTTATATTGGAATAACCCATTTTATGTTGGAAATATTCATTTTTTCATTGGAAAAACCCATAAAAATCGTGGAAAAACCCAAGATACGTGGGAAATATGCATAATTATTGTGGAATAACCATTATTAAGTTTGAAATATACATTATTTCATTGGAAAAACCCATATTTTTATTGTAAAATCCCATTTTAAGTTGGAAATATACATTTTTGCATTGGAAAATCCCAAGATACGTTAGAAATATACATAATTATTGGAAAAACCAATATTTATACTTGAAAAACCCATTTTATGTTGGAAATATGCATTTTTCATTGAAATAACCCATAAAATTCGTGGAAAAACCATTATTAAGTTTGAAATATACATTATTTCATTGGAAAAACTCATATTTATATTGGAATAACCCATTTTATGTTGGAAATATTCATTTTTTCATTGGAAAAACCCATAAAAATAGTGGAAAAGACCAATATACGTTGGAAATATGCATAATTATTGTGGAAAAACCCATATTTATACTAGAAAAACCCATTTTAAGTTGGAAATATGCATATTTCATTTGAAAAACCCATTAAATTCGTGGAAAAACCAATATTAAGTTTGAAATATACATTATTTCATTGGAAAAACTCATATTTATATTGGAAAAACCCATTTTATGTTGGAAATATTCATTTTTTCATGGGAAAACCCCATAAAAATCGTGGAAAAACCCAAGATACGTTGGAAATATGCATAATTATTGTGGAATAACCATTATAAAGTTGGAAATATACATTATTTCATTGGAAAAACCCAAGATACGTTGGAAATATGCATAATTATTGAGAAAAACCCATATTTATATTGGAAAAACCCATTTAATGTTGGAAATATGCATTTTTCATAGGAATAACCCATAAAAATCGTGGAAAAACCCAAGATACGTTGGAAATATGCATAACTATTGAGGAAAAACCAATATTTATATTTGAAAAGTCCATTTTTAGTTGGAAAACCTATAATTTTATTGCAAAATTCCTTGTATATGTTGGAAATATTCATTTTTTCATTGGAAAAACCCATAAAAATCGTGGAAAAACCCAAGATACGTTGGAAATATGCATAATTATTGTGGAATAACCATTATTAAGTTGGAAATATACATTATTTCATTGGAAAAACCCATATTTTTATTGCAAAACCCATTTTATGTTGGAAATATTCATTTTTTCATTGGAAAAACCCATAAAAATTGTGGAAAAACTCAAAACATGTTGGAAATATTCTTAATTATTGTTGAAAAACCCTTATTTATATTGGAAAAACCCTTGTTATGTCTGATATATGCATAATTATGGTGGAAAACCCCATATTTATATTCGTAAACCCATTTAATGTTGGAAATATGCATTTTTCATTGGAATAACCCATATTTATATTGGAAAAACCCATTTTATGTTGGAAATATACATTTTTGCATTGGAAAAACACATAAAAATCGTGGAAAAACCCAAGATACGTTGGAAATATGCATAATTATTGAGGAAAAACCAATATTTATACATGAAAAAGCCATTTAATGTTGGAAATATGCATTTTTTCATTGGAAAAACTCATATTTATATTGGAATAACCCATTTTATGTTGGAAATATTCATTTTTTCATTGGGAAACCCCACATTCATATTGGAAAAACCCATTTTAAGTTGGAAATATTCAATTTTTCATTGGAAAAACCCATAAAAATAGTGGAAAAGACCAATATACGTTGGAAATATGCATAATTATTGTGGAGAAACCCATATTTATACTAGAAAAACCCATTTTTAGTTGGAAATATGCATTTTTCATTTGAAAAACCCATAAAATTCGTGGAAAAACCATTATTAAGTTGGAAATATTCATTTTTTCATTGGAAAACCCCATAAAAATCGTGGAAAAACCCAAGATACGTTGGAAATATGCATAATTATTGAGGAAAAACCAATATTTATACTTGAAAAACCCATTTAATGTTGGAAATATGCATTTTTCATTGAAATAACCCAAAAAATTCGTGGAAAAACCAATATTAAGTTTGAAATATTCATTATTTCATTGGAAAAACTCATATTTATATTGAAATAACCCATTTTATGTTGAAAATATTCATTTTTTCATTGGAAAAACCCATATTTATATTGGAAAAACCCATTTTATGTTGGAAATATTCATTTTTTCATGGGAAAACCCCAAAAAATCGTGGAAAAACCCAAGATACGTTGGAAATATGCATAATTATTGTGGAATAACCATTATTAAGTTGGAAATATACATTATTTCATTGGAAAAACCCAAGATACGTTGGAAATATGCATTTTTCATTGGAATAACCCATAAAAATCGTGGAAAAACCCAAGATACGTTGGAAATATGCATAACTATTGAGGAAAAACCAATATTTATATTTGAAAAACCCATTTTAGTTGGAAAACCTATAATTTTATTGCAAAATTCCTTGTTTATGTTGGAAATATTCATTTTTTCATTGGAAAAACCCATAACAATCGTGGAAAAACCCAAGATACGTTGGAAATATGCATAATTATTGTGGAATAACCATTATTAAGTTTGAAATATACATTATTTCATTGGAATAACCCATATTTATATTGGAAAAACCCATTTTATGTTGGAAATATACATTTTTGCATTGGAAAAACACATAAAAATCGTGGAAAAACCCAAGATACGTTGGAAATATGCATAATTATTAAGGAAAAACCAATATTTATACTTGAAAAAGCCATTTAATGTTGGAAATATGCATTTTTTCATTGGAAAAACTCATATTTATATTGGAATAACCCATTTTATGTTGGAAATATTCATTTTTTCATTGGAAAAACCCATAAAAATCGTGGAAAAACCCAAGATACGTTGGAAATATGCATAATTATTGTGGAAAAACCCATATTTATACTAGAAAAACCCACTTTAAGTTGGAAATATGCATTTTTACATTGGAAAAACCCATAATTTTATTGCAAAACTCCTTGTTTAGTTGGAAATATTCATTTTTTCATTGGGAAACCCCACATTCATATTGGAAAAACCCATTTTAAGTTGGAAATATTCAATTTTTCATTGGAAAAACCCATAAAAATAGTGGAAAAGACCAATATACGTTGGAAATATGCATAATTATTGTGGAAAAACCCATATTTATACTAGAAAAACCCACTTTAAGTTGGAAATATGCATTTTTACATTGGAAAAACCCATAATTTTATTGCAAAACTCCTTGTTTAGTTGGAAATATTCATTTTTTCATTGGGAAACCCCACATTCATATTGGAAAAACCCATTTTAAGTTGGAAATATTCAATTTTTCATTGGAAAAACCCATAAAAATAGTGGAAAAGACCAATATACATTGGAAATATGCATAATTATTGTGGAAAAACCCATATTTATACTAGAAAAACCCATTTTAAGTTGGAAATATGCATTTTTCATTTGAAAAACCCATAAAATTCGTGGAAAAACCATTATTAAGTTGGAAATATTCACTTTTTCATTGGAAAACCCCATAAAAATCGTGGAAAAACCCAAGATACGTTGGAAATATGCATAATTATTGTGGAAAAACCATTATTAAGTTGGAAATATACATTATTTCAATGGAAAAACCCATATTTATATTGGAAAAACACATTTTATGTTGGAAATATTCATTTTTTCATTTGAAAAACCGATAAAATTCGTGGAAAAACCAATATTAAGTTTGAAATATACATGATTTCATTGGAAAAACTCATATTTATATTGGAATAACCCATTTTATGTTGGAAATATTCATTTTTTCATTGGAAAAACCCATAAAAATCGTGGAAAAACCCAAGATACGTGGGAAATATGCATAATTATTGTGGAATAACCATTATTAAGTTTGAAATATACATTATTTCATTGGAAAAACCCATATTTTTATTGTAAAATCCCATTTTAAGTTGGAAATATACATTTTTGCATTGGAAAATCCCAAGATACGTTAGAAATATACATAATTATTGGAAAAACCAATATTTATACTTGAAAAACCCATTTTATGTTGGAAATATGCATTTTTCATTGAAATAACCCATAAAATTCGTGGAAAAACCATTATTAAGTTTGAAATATACATTATTTCATTGGAAAAACTCATATTTCTATTGGAATAACCCATTTTATGTTGGAAATATTCATTTTTTCATTGGAAAAACCCAAGATACGTTGGAAATATGCATAATTATTGAGGAAAAACCAATATTTATACTTGAAAAACACATTTAATGTTGGAAATATGCATTTTTCATTGAAATAACCCAAAAAATTCGTGGAAAAACCAATATTAAGTTTGAAATATTCATTATTTCATTGGAAAAACTCATATTTATATTGGAATAACCCATTTTATGTTGGAAATATTCATTTTTTCATTGGAAAAACCCATATTTATATTGGAAAAACCCATTTTATGTTGAAAATATTCATTTTTTCATTGGAAAAACCCATATTTTTATTGTAAAATCCCATTTTTAAGTTGGAAATATACATTTTTGCATTTGAAAAACCCATAAAAATTGTGGAAAAGCACAAGATACGTTGGAAATATGCATAATTATTGTGGAAAAACCATTATTAAGTTGGAAATATACATTATTTCAATGGAAAAACCCATATTTATATTGGAAAAACCCATTTTATGTTGGAAATATAAATTTTTTCATTGGAAAAACCCATAAAAATCGTGGAAAAACCCAAGATACGTTGGAAATATGCATAATTATTGTGGAATAACCATTATTAAGTTTGAAATATACATTATTTCATTGGAAAAACCCATATTTTTATTGTAAAATCCCATTTTAAGTTGGAAATATACATTTTTGCATTGGAAAATCCCAAGATACGTTAGAAATATACATAATTATTGGAAAAACCAATATTTATACTTGAAAAACCCATTTTATGTTGGAAATATGCATTTTTCATTGAAATAACCCATAAAATTCGTGGAAAAACCATTATTAAGTTTGAAATATACATTATTTCATTGGAAAAACTCATATTTCTATTGGAATAACCCATTTTATGTTGGAAATATTCATTTTTTCATTGGAAAAACCCAAGATACGTTGGAAATATGCATAATTATTGAGGAAAAACCAATATTTATACTTGAAAAACACATTTAATGTTGGAAATATGCATTTTTCATTGAAATAACCCAAAAAATTCGTGGAAAAACCAATATTAAGTTTGAAATATTCATTATTTCATTGGAAAAACTCATATTTATATTGGAATAACCCATTTTATGTTGGAAATATTCATTTTTTCATTGGAAAAACCCATATTTATATTGGAAAAACCCATTTTATGTTGAAAATATTCATTTTTTCATTGGAAAAACCCATATTTTTATTGTAAAATCCCATTTTAAGTTGGAAATATACATTTTTGCATTTGAAAAACCCATAAAAATTGTGGAAAAGCACAAGATACGTTGGAAATATGCATAATTATTGTGGAAAAACCATTATTAAGTTGGAAATATACATTATTTCAATGGAAAAACCCATATTTATATTGGAAAAACCCATTTTATGTTGGAAATATAAATTTTTTCATTGGAAAAATCCATAAAAATCGTGGAAAAACCAAAGATACGTTGGAAATATGCATAATTATTGTGGAATAACCATTATTAAGTTTGAAATATACATTATTTCATTGGAAAAACCCATATTTTTATTGTAAAATCCCATTTTAAGTTGGAAATATACATTATTTCAATGGAAAAACCCATATTTATATTGGAAAAACCCATTTTATGTTGGAAATATTCATTTTTTCATTTGAAAAACCCATAAAATTCGTGGAAAAACCAATATTAAGTTTGAAATATACATTATTTCATTGGAAAAACTCATATTTATATTGGAATAACCCATTTTATGTTGGAAATATTCATTTTTTCATTGGAAAAACCCATAAAAATCGTGGAAAAACCCAAGATACGTTGGAAATATGAATAATTATTGAGGAAAAACCAATGTTTATTTTTGAAAAACCCATTTTTAGTTGGAAAACCTATAATTTTATTGCAAAATTCCTAGTTCAGTTGGAAATATTCATTTTTTCATTGGAAAAACCCATAAAAATCGTGGAAAAACCCATGATACGTTGGAAATATGCATAATTATTGAGGAATAACCATTATTAAGTTGGAAATATACATTATTTCATTGGAAAAACACAAGATACGTTGGAAATATGCACAATTATTGAGAAAAACCCATATTTATATTGGAAAAACCCATTTAATGTTGGAAATATGCATTTTTCATTGGAATAACCCATAAAATTCGTGGAAAAGCCATTATTAAGTTTGAAATATACATTATTTCATTGGAAAAATCCATATTTATATTGTAAAATCCCATTTTAAGTTTGAAATATGCATTTTTACATTGGAAAAACCCATAATTTTATTGCAAAATCCCATCTTTTTTCTTAAATATGAATAATTACATTGAAATAACCCATAAAATTCGTGGAAAAACCATTATTAAGTTTGAAACATACATTATTTCATTGGAAAAACTCATATTTATATTGGAATAACCCATTTTATGTTGGAAATATTCATTTTTTCATTGGAAAAACCCAAGATACGTTGGAAATATGCATAATTATTGAGGAAAAACCAATATTTATACTTGAAAAACCCATTTAATGTTGGAAATATGCATTTTTCATTGAAATAACCCATAAAATTCGTGGAAAAACCAATATTAAGTTTGAAATATACATTATTTCATTGGAAAAACTCATATTTATATTGGAAAAACCCATTTTATGTTGGAAATATTAATTTTTTCATGGGAAAACCCATATTTATATTGGAAAAACCCATTTTATGTTGAAAATATTCATTTTTTCATTGGAAAAACCCATATTTTTATTGTAAAATCCCATTTTAAGTTGGAAATATACATTTTTGCATTTGAAAAACCCATAAAAATTGTGGAAAAGCACAAGATACGTTGGAAATATGCATAATTATTGTGGAAAAACCATTATTAAGTTGGAAATATACATTATTTCAATGGAAAAACCCATATTTATATTGGAAAAACCCATTTTATGTTGGAAATATAAATTTTTTCATTGGAAAAACCCATAAAAATCGTGGAAAAACCCAAGATACGTTGGAAATATGCATAATTATTGTGGAATAACCATTATTAAGTTTGAAATATACATTATTTCATTGGAAAAACCCATATTTTTATTGTAAAATCCCATTTTAAGTTGGAAATATACATTTTTGCATTGGAAAATCCCATGATACGTTAGAAATATACATAATTATTGGAAAAACCAATATTTATACTTGAAAAACCCATTTTATGTTGGAAATATGCATTTTTCATTGAAATAACCCATAAAATTCGTGGAAAAACCATTATTAAGTTTGAAATATACATTATTTCATTGGAAAAACTCATATTTCTATTGGAATAACCCATTTTATGTTGGAAATATTCATTTTTTCATTGGAAAAACCCATATTTATATTGGAAAAACCCATTTTATGTTGAAAATATTCATTTTTTCATTGGAAAAACCCATATTTTTATTGTAAAATCCCATTTTAAGTTGGAAATATACATTTTTGCATTTGAAAAACCCATAAAAATTGTGGAAAAGCACAAGATACGTTGGAAATATGCATAATTATTGTGGAAAAACCATTATTAAGTTGGAAATATACATTATTTCAATGGAAAAACCCATATTTATATTGGAAAAACCCATTTTATGTTGGAAATATAAATTTTTTCATTGGAAAAATCCATAAAAATCGTGGAAAAACCAAAGATACGTTGGAAATATGCATAATTATTGTGGAATAACCATTATTAAGTTTGAAATATACATTATTTCATTGGAAAAACCCATATTTTTATTGTAAAATCCCATTTTAAGTTGGAAATATACATTATTTCAATGGAAAAACCCATATTTATATTGGAAAAACCCATTTTATGTTGGAAATATTCATTTTTTCATTTGAAAAACCCATAAAATTCGTGGAAAAACCAATATTAAGTTTGAAATATACATTATTTCATTGGAAAAACTCATATTTATATTGGAATAACCCATTTTATGTTGGAAATATTCATTTTTTCATTGGAAAAACCCATAAAAATCGTGGAAAAACCCAAGATACGTTGGAAATATGAATAATTATTGAGGAAAAACCAATGTTTATTTTTGAAAAACCCATTTTTAGTTGGAAAACCTATAATTTTATTGCAAAATTCCTAGTTCAGTTGGAAATATTCATTTTTTCATTGGAAAAACCCATAAAAATCGTGGAAAAACCCATGATACGTTGGAAATATGCATAATTATTGAGGAATAACCATTATTAAGTTGGAAATATACATTATTTCATTGGAAAAACACAAGATACGTTGGAAATATGCACAATTATTGAGAAAAACCCATATTTATATTGGAAAAACCCATTTAATGTTGGAAATATGCATTTTTCATTGGAATAACCCATAAAATTCGTGGAAAAGCCATTATTAAGTTTGAAATATACATTATTTCATTGGAAAAATCCATATTTATATTGTAAAATCCCATTTTAAGTTTGAAATATGCATTTTTACATTGGAAAAACCCATAATTTTATTGCAAAATCCCATCTTTTTTCTTAAATATGAATAATTACATTGAAATAACCCATAAAATTCGTGGAAAAACCATTATTAAGTTTGAAACATACATTATTTCATTGGAAAAACTCATATTTATATTGGAATAACCCATTTTATGTTGGAAATATTCATTTTTTCATTGGAAAAACCCATAAAAATCGTGGAAAAACCCATGATACGTTGGAAATATGCATAATTATTGAGGAATAACCATTATTAAGTTGGAAATATACATTATTTCATTGGAAAAACACAAGATACGTTGGAAATATGCACAATTATTGAGAAAAACCCATATTTATATTGGAAAAACCCATTTAATGTTGGAAATATGCATTTTTCATTGGAATAACCCATAAAATTCGTGGAAAAGCCATTATTAAGTTTGAAATATACATTATTTCATTGGAAAAATCCATATTTATATTGTAAAATCCCATTTTAAGTTTGAAATATGCATTTTTACATTGGAAAAACCCATAATTTTATTGCAAAATCCCATCTTTTTTCTTAAATATGAATAATTACATTGAAATAACCCATAAAATTCGTGGAAAAACCATTATTAAGTTTGAAACATACATTATTTCATTGGAAAAACTCATATTTATATTGGAATAACCCATTTTATGTTGGAAATATTCATTTTTTCATTGGAAAAACCCAAGATACGTTGGAAATATGCATAATTATTGAGGAAAAACCAATATTTATACTTGAAAAACCCATTTAATGTTGGAAATATGCATTTTTCATTGAAATAACCCATAAAATTCGTGGAAAAACCAATATTAAGTTTGAAATATACATTATTTCATTGGAAAAACTCATATTTATATTGGAAAAACCCATTTTATGTTGGAAATATTCATTTTTTCATGGGAAAACCCATATTTATATTGGAAAAACCCATTTTATGTTGAAAATATTCATTTTTTCATTGGAAAAACCCATATTTTTATTGTAAAATCCCATTTTAAGTTGGAAATATACATTTTTGCATTTGAAAAACCCATAAAAATTGTGGAAAAGCACAAGATACGTTGGAAATATGCATAATTATTGTGGAAAAACCATTATTAAGTTGGAAATATACATTATTTCAATGGAAAAACCCATATTTATATTGGAAAAACCCATTTTATGTTGGAAATATAAATTTTTTCATTGGAAAAACCCATAAAAATCGTGGAAAAACCCAAGATACGTTGGAAATATGCATAATTATTGTGGAATAACCATTATTAAGTTTGAAATATACATTATTTCATTGGAAAAACCCATATTTTTATTGTAAAATCCCATTTTAAGTTGGAAATATACATTTTTGCATTGGAAAATCCCAAGATACGTTAGAAATATACATAATTATTGGAAAAACCAATATTTATACTTGAAAAACCCATTTTATGTTGGAAATATGCATTTTTCATTGAAATAACCCATAAAATTCGTGGAAAAACCATTATTAAGTTTGAAATATACATTATTTCATTGGAAAAACTCATATTTCTATTGGAATAACCCATTTTATGTTGGAAATATTCATTTTTTCATTGGAAAAACCCATATTTATATTGGAAAAACCCATTTTATGTTGAAAATATTCATTTTTTCATTGGAAAAACCCATATTTTTATTGTAAAATCCCATTTTAAGTTGGAAATATACATTTTTGCATTTGAAAAACCCATAAAAATTGTGGAAAAACCAAAGATACGTTGGAAATATGCATAATTATTGTGGAATAACCATTATTAAGTTTGAAATATACATTATTTCATTGGAAAAACCCATATTTTTATTGTAAAATCCCATTTTAAGTTGGAAATATACATTATTTCAATGGAAAAACCCATATTTATATTGGAAAAACCCATTTTATGTTGGAAATATTCATTTTTTCATTTGAAAAACCCATAAAATTCGTGGAAAAACCAATATTAAGTTTGAAATATACATTATTTCATTGGAAAAACTCATATTTATATTGGAATAACCCATTTTATGTTGGAAATATTCATTTTTTCATTGGAAAAACCCATAAAAATCGTGGAAAAACCCAAGATACGTTGGAAATATGAATAATTATTGAGGAAAAACCAATGTTTATTTTTGAAAAACCCATTTTTAGTTGGAAAACCTATAATTTTATTGCAAAATTCCTAGTTCAGTTGGAAATATTCATTTTTTCATTGGAAAAACCCATAAAAATCGTGGAAAAACCCATGATACGTTGGAAATATGCATAATTATTGAGGAATAACCATTATTAAGTTGGAAATATACATTATTTCATTGGAAAAACACAAGATACGTTGGAAATATGCACAATTATTGAGAAAAACCCATATTTATATTGGAAAAACCCATTTAATGTTGGAAATATGCATTTTTCATTGGAATAACCCATAAAATTCGTGGAAAAGCCATTATTAAGTTTGAAATATACATTATTTCATTGGAAAAATCCATATTTATATTGTAAAATCCCATTTTAAGTTTGAAATATGCATTTTTACATTGGAAAAACCCATAATTTTATTGCAAAATCCCATCTTTTTTCTTAAATATGAATAATTACATTGAAATAACCCATAAAATTCGTGGAAAAACCATTATTAAGTTTGAAACATACATTATTTCATTGGAAAAACTCATATTTATATTGGAATAACCCATTTTATGTTGGAAATATTCATTTTTTCATTGGAAAAACCCAAGATACGTTGGAAATATGCATAATTATTGAGGAAAAACCAATATTTATACTTGAAAAACCCATTTAATGTTGGAAATATGCATTTTTCATTGAAATAACCCATAAAATTCGTGGAAAAACCAATATTAAGTTTGAAATATACATTATTTCATTGGAAAAACTCATATTTATATTGGAAAAACCCATTTTATGTTGGAAATATTCATTTTTTCATGGGAAAACCCATATTTATATTGGAAAAACCCATTTTATGTTGAAAATATTCATTTTTTCATTGGAAAAACCCATATTTTTATTGTAAAATCCCATTTTAAGTTGGAAATATACATTTTTGCATTTGAAAAACCCATAAAAATTGTGGAAAAGCACAAGATACGTTGGAAATATGCATAATTATTGTGGAAAAACCATTATTAAGTTGGAAATATACATTATTTCAATGGAAAAACCCATATTTATATTGGAAAAACCCATTTTATGTTGGAAATATAAATTTTTTCATTGGAAAAACCCATAAAAATCGTGGAAAAACCCAAGATACGTTGGAAATATGCATAATTATTGTGGAATAACCATTATTAAGTTTGAAATATACATTATTTCATTGGAAAAACCCATATTTTTATTGTAAAATCCCATTTTAAGTTGGAAATATACATTTTTGCATTGGAAAATCCCAAGATACGTTAGAAATATACATAATTATTGGAAAAACCAATATTTATACTTGAAAAACCCATTTTATGTTGGAAATATGCATTTTTCATTGAAATAACCCATAAAATTCGTGGAAAAACCATTATTAAGTTTGAAATATACATTATTTCATTGGAAAAACTCATATTTCTATTGGAATAACCCATTTTATGTTGGAAATATTCATTTTTTCATTGGAAAAACCCAAGATACGTTGGAAATATGCATAATTATTGAGGAAAAACCAATATTTATACTTGAAAAACACATTTAATGTTGGAAATATGCATTTTTCATTGAAATAACCCAAAAAATTCGTGGAAAAACCAATATTAAGTTTGAAATATTCATTATTTCATTGGAAAAACTCATATTTATATTGGAATAACCCATTTTATGTTGGAAATATTCATTTTTTCATTGGAAAAACCCATATTTATATTGGAAAAACCCATTTTATGTTGAAAATATTCATTTTTTCATTGAAACAACCCATAAAATTCGTGGAAAAACCATTATTAAGTTTGAAATATACATTATTTCATTGGAAAAACTCATATTTATATTGGAATAACCCATTTTATGTTGGAAATATTCATTTTTTCATTGGAAAAACCCATAAAAATCGTGGAAAAACCCAAGATACGTTGGAAATATGCATAATTATTGTGGAATAACCATTATTAAGTTGGAAATATACATTATTTCAATGGAAAAACCCATATTTTTATTGCAAAATCCCATCTTTTTTCTTAAATATGAATAATTACAATGGAAAAACCCATATTTTTATTGCATAATCCCATCTTTTGTCTTAAATATACATTATTTCATTGGAAAAACCCAATATACGTTGGAAATATGCATAATTATTGTGGAAAAACCCATATTTATACTAGAAAAACCCACTTTAAGTTGGAAATATGCATTTTTCATTTGAAAAACCCATAAAATTCGTGGAAAAACCAATATTAAGTTTGAAATATACATTATTTCATTGGAAAAACCCATAAAAATCGTGGAAAAACCCAAGATACGTTGGAAATATGCATAATTATTGTGGAATAACCATTATTAAGTTTGAAATATACATTATTTCATTGGAAAAACCCATATTTTTATTGTAAAATCCCATTTTAAGTTGGAAATATACATTTTTGCATTGGTAAAACCCAAGATACATTAGAAATATACATAATTATTGGAAAAACCAATATTTATACTTGAAAAACCCATTTAATGTTGGAAATATGCATTTTTCATTGATATAACCCATAAAATTCGTGGAAAAACCATTATTAAGTTTGAAATATACATTATTTCATTGGAAAAACTCATATTTATATTGGAATAACCCATTTTATGTTGGAAATATTCATTTTTTCATTGGAAAAACCCATAAAAATCGTGGAAAAACCCAAGATACGTTGGAAATATGAATAATTATTGTGGAATAACCATTATTAAGTTTGAAATATACATTATTTCATTGGAAAAACCCATATTTTTATTGTAAAATCCCATTTTAAGTTGGAAATATACATTTTTGCATTGGAAAAACCCAAGATACGTTGGAAATATGCATAATTATTAAGGAAAAACCAATATTTATACTTGAAAAAGCCATTTAATGTTGGAAATATGCATTTTTCATTGAAATAACCCATAAAATTCGTGGAAAAACCATTATTAAGTTTGAAATATACATTATTTCATTGGAAAAACTCATATTTATATTGGAATAACCCATTTTATGTTGGAAATATTCATTTTTTCATTGGAAAAACCCATAAAAATCGTGGAAAAACCCAAGATACGTTGGAAATATGAATAATTATTGTGGAATAACCCATTTTATGTTGGAAATATTCATTTTTTCATTGGAAAAACCCATATTTATATTGGAAAAACCCATTTTATGTTGGAAATATGCATTTTTCATTGAAATAACCCATAAAATTCGTGGAAAAACCATTATTAAGTTTGAAATATACATTATTTCATTGGAAAAACCAATATTTATACTTGAAAAACCCATTTAATGTTGGAAATATGCATTTTTCATTGGAATAACCCATAAAAATCGTGGAAAAACCCAAGATACGTTGGAAATATGCATAACTATTGAGGAAAAACCAATATTTATATTTGAAAAACCCATTTTAGTTGGAAAACCTATAATTTTATTGCAAAATTCCTTGTTTATGTTGGAAATATTCATTTTTTCATTGGAAAAACCCATAACAATCGTGGAAAAACCCAAGATACGTTGGAAATATGCATAATTATTGTGGAATAACCATTATTAAGTTTGAAATATACATTATTTCATTGGAAAAACCCATATTTTTATTGTAAAATCCCATTTTAAGTTGGAAATATACATTTTTGCATTGGAAAAACCCTAGATACGTTGGAAATATGCATAATTATTGGAAAAACCCATATTTATATTGGAAAAACCCATTTAATGTTGGAAATATGCATTTTTCATTGGAATAACCCATATTTATATTGGAAAAACCCATTTTATGTTGGAAATATACATTTTTGCATTGGAAAAACACATAAAAATCGTGGAAAAACCCAAGATACGTTGGAAATATGCATAATTATTGAGGAAAACCCAATATTTATACTTGAAAAAGCCATTTAATGTTGGAAATATGCATTTTTTCATTGGAAAAACTCATATTTATATTGGAATAACCTATTTTATGTTGGAAATATTTATTTTTTCATTGGAAAAACCCATAAAAATCGTGGAAAAACCCAAGATACGTTGGAAATATGCATAATTATTGTGGAATAACCATTATTAAGTTTGAAATATACATTATTTCATTGGAAAAACCCATATTTTTATTGTAAAATCCCATTTTAAGTTGGAAATATACATTTTTGCATTGGTAAAACCCAAGATACATTAGAAATATACATAATTATTGGAAAAACCAATATTTATACTTGAAAAACCCATTTAATGTTGGAAATATGCATTTTTCATTGAAATAACCCATAAAATTCGTGGAAAAACCATTATTAAGTTTGAAATATACATTATTTCATTGGAAAAACCCAAGATACGTTGGAAATATGCATAATTATTGAGAAAAACCCATATTTATATTGGAAAAACCCATTTAATGTTGGAAATATGCATTTTTCATTGGAATAACCCATAAAATTCGTGGAAAAACCAATATTAAGTTTGAAATATACATTATTTCATTGGAAAAATCCATATTTATATTGTAAAATCCCATTTTAAGTTGGAAATATACATTTTTTCATTGGAAAAACCCATAAAAATCGTGGAAAAACCCAAGATACGTTGGAAATATGCATAATTATTGAGGAAAAACCAATATTTATACTTGAAAAACCCATTTAATGTTGGAAATATGCATTTTTCATTGAAATAACCCGAAAAATTCGTGGAAAAACCAATATCAAGTTTGAAATATTCATTATTTCATTGGAAAAACTCATATTTATATTGGAATAACCCATTTTATGTTGGAAATATTCATTTTTTCATTGGAAAAACCCATATTTATATTGGAAAAACCCATTTTATGTTGGAAATATTCATTTTTTCATTGGAAAAACCCATAAAAATCGTGGAAAAACCCAAGATACGTTGGAAATATGAATAATTATTGTGGAATAACCATTATTAAGTTTGAA
Organism: Rhopalosiphum nymphaeae; assembly: GCA_036289425.1. NCBI lineage: Eukaryota > Metazoa > Arthropoda > Insecta > Hemiptera > Aphididae > Rhopalosiphum > Rhopalosiphum nymphaeae. Next base: position 5,257,985 of record JAZAQC010000006.1, on the reverse strand, counting down.
ATATACATTATTTCATTGGAAAAACTCATATTTATATTGGAATAACCCATTTTATGTTGGAAATATTCATTTTTTCATTGGAAAAACCCATATTTATATTGGAAAAACCCATTTTATGTTGGAAATATGCATTTTTCATTGAAATAACCCATAAAATTCGTGGAAAAACCATTATTAAGTTTGAAATATACATTATTTCATTGGAAAAACCAATATTTATACTTGAAAAACCCATTTAATGTTGGAAATATGCATTTTTCATTGGAATAACCCATAAAATTCGTGGAAAAACCATTATTAAGTTTGAAATATACATTATTTCATTGGAAAAATCCATATTTATATTGTAAAAACCCATTTTATGTTGGAAATATTCATTTTTTCATGGGAAAACCCCATAAAAATCGTGGAAAAACCCAAGATACGTTGGAAATATGCATAATTATTGTGGAATAACCATTATAAAGTTGGAAATATACATTATTTCATTGGAAAAACCCAAGATACGTTGGAAATATGCATAATTATTGGAAAAACCCATATTTATATTGGAAAAACCCATTTAATGTTGGAAATATGCATTTTTCATTGGAATAACCCATATTTATATTGGAAAAACCCATTTTATGTTGGAAATATACATTTTTGCATTGGAAAAACACATAAAAATCGTGGAAAAACCCAAGATACGTTGGAAATATGCATAATTATTGAGGAAAACCCAATATTTATACTTGAAAAAGCCATTTAATGTTGGAAATATGCATTTTTTCATTGGAAAAACTCATATTTATATTGGAATAACCTATTTTATGTTGGAAATATTTATTTTTTCATTGGAAAAACCCATAAAAATCGTGGAAAAACCCAAGATACGTTGGAAATATGCATAATTATTGTGGAATAACCATTATTAAGTTTGAAATATACATTATTTCATTGGAAAAACCCATATTTTTATTGTAAAATCCCATTTTAAGTTGGAAATATACATTTTTGCATTGGTAAAACCCAAGATACATTAGAAATATACATAATTATTGGAAAAACCAATATTTATACTTGAAAAACCCATTTAATGTTGGAAATATGCATTTTTCATTGAAATAACCCATAAAATTCGTGGAAAAACCATTATTAAGTTTGAAATATACATTATTTCATTGGAAAAACCCAAGATACGTTGGAAATATGCATAATTATTGAGAAAAACCCATATTTATATTGGAAAAACCCATTTAATGTTGGAAATATGCATTTTTCATTGGAATAACCCATAAAATTCGTGGAAAAACCAATATTAAGTTTGAAATATACATTATTTCATTGGAAAAATCCATATTTATATTGTAAAATCCCATTTTAAGTTGGAAATATACATTTTTTCATTGGAAAAACCCATAAAAATCGTGGAAAAACCCAAGATACGTTGGAAATATGCATAATTATTGAGGAAAAACCAATATTTATACTTGAAAAACCCATTTAATGTTGGAAATATGCATTTTTCATTGAAATAACCCGAAAAATTCGTGGAAAAACCAATATCAAGTTTGAAATATTCATTATTTCATTGGAAAAACTCATATTTATATTGGAATAACCCATTTTATGTTGGAAATATTCATTTTTTCATTGGAAAAACCCATATTTATATTGGAAAAACCCATTTTATGTTGGAAATATTCATTTTTTCATTGGAAAAACCCATAAAAATCGTGGAAAAACCCAAGATACGTTGGAAATATGAATAATTATTGTGGAATAACCATTATTAAGTTTGAAATATACATTATTTCATTGGAAAAACTCATATTTATATTGGAATAACCCATTTTATGTTGGAAATATTCATTTTTTCATTGGAAAAACCCATATTTATATTGGAAAAACCCATTTTATGTTGGAAATATGCATTTTTCATTGAAATAACCCATAAAATTCGTGGAAAAACCATTATTAAGTTTGAAATATACATTATTTCATTGGAAAAACCAATATTTATACTTGAAAAACCCATTTAATGTTGGAAATATGCATTTTTCATTGGAATAACCCATAAAATTCGTGGAAAAACCATTATTAAGTTTGAAATATACATTATTTCATTGGAAAAATCCATATTTATATTGTAAAAACCCATTTTATGTTGGAAATATTCATTTTTTCATGGGAAAACCCCATAAAAATCGTGGAAAAACCCAAGATACGTTGGAAATATGCATAATTATTGTGGAATAACCATTATAAAGTTGGAAATATACATTATTTCATTGGAAAAACCCAAGATACGTTGGAAATATGCATAATTATTGAGAAAAACCCATATTTATATTGGAAAAACCCATTTAATGTTGGAAATATGCATTTTTCATTGGAATAACCCATATTTATATTGGAAAAACCCATTTTATGTTGGAAATATACATTTTTGCATTGGAAAAACACATAAAAATCGTGGAAAAACCCATGATACGTTGGAAATATGCATAATTATTGAGGAAAAACCAATATTTATACTTGAAAAAGCCATTTAATGTTGGAAATATGCATTTTTTCATTGGAAAAACTTATATTTATATTGGAATAACCCATTTTATGTTGGAAATATTCATTTTTTCATTGGAAAAACCCATAAAAATCGTGGAAAAACCCAAGATACGTTGGAAATATGCATAATTATTGTGGAATAACCATTATTAAGTTGGAAATATACATTATTTCAATGGAAAAACCCATATTTTTATTGCAAAATCCCATCTTTTTTCTTAAATATGAATAATTACAATGGAAAAACCCATATTTTTATTGCATAATCCCATCTTTTGTCTTAAATATACATTATTTCATTGGAAAAACCCAATATACGTTGGAAATATGCATAATTATTGTGGAAAAACCCATATTTATACTAGAAAAACCCACTTTAAGTTGGAAATATGCATTTTTCATTTGAAAAACCCATAAAATTCGTGGAAAAACCATTATTAAGTTTGAAATATACATTATTTCATTGGAAAAACTCATATTTATATTGGAATAACCCATTTTATGTTGGAAATATTCATTTTTTCATTGGAAAAACCCATAAAAATCGTGGAAAAACCCAAGATACGTTGGAAATATGAATAATTATTGTGGAATAACCATTATTAAGTTTGAAATATACATTATTTCATTGGAAAAACCCATATTTTTATTGTAAAATCCCATTTTAAGTTGGAAATATACATTTTTGCATTGGAAAAACCCAAGATACGTTGGAAATATGCATAATTATTGGAAAAACCCATATTTATATTGGAAAAACCCATTTTATGTTGGAAATATACATTTTTGCATTGGAAAAACACATAAAAATCGTGGAAAAACCCAAGATACGTTGGAAATATGCATAATTATTAAGGAAAAACCAATATTTATACTTGAAAAAGCCATTTAATGTTGGAAATATGCATTTTTCATTGAAATAACCCATAAAATTCGTGGAAAAACCATTATTAAGTTTGAAATATACATTATTTCATTGGAAAAACTCATATTTATATTGGAATAACCCATTTTATGTTGGAAATATTCATTTTTTCATTGGAAAAACCCATAAAAATCGTGGAAAAACCCAAGATACGTGGGAAATATGCATAATTATTGTGGAATAACCATTATTAAGTTTGAAATATACATTATTTCATTGGAAAAACCCATATTTTTATTGTAAAATCCCATTTTAAGTTGGAAATATACATTTTTGCATTGGAAAATCCCAAGATACGTTAGAAATATACATAATTATTGGAAAAACCAATATTTATACTTGAAAAACCCATTTTATGTTGGAAATATGCATTTTTCATTGAAATAACCCATAAAATTCGTGGAAAAACCATTATTAAGTTTGAAATATACATTATTTCATTGGAAAAACTCATATTTATATTGGAATAACCCATTTTATGTTGGAAATATTCATTTTTTCATTGGAAAAACCCATAAAAATAGTGGAAAAGACCAATATACGTTGGAAATATGCATAATTATTGTGGAAAAACCCATATTTATACTAGAAAAACCCATTTTAAGTTGGAAATATGCATATTTCATTTGAAAAACCCATTAAATTCGTGGAAAAACCAATATTAAGTTTGAAATATACATTATTTCATTGGAAAAACTCATATTTATATTGGAAAAACCCATTTTATGTTGGAAATATTCATTTTTTCATGGGAAAACCCCATAAAAATCGTGGAAAAACCCAAGATACGTTGGAAATATGCATAATTATTGTGGAATAACCATTATAAAGTTGGAAATATACATTATTTCATTGGAAAAACCCAAGATACGTTGGAAATATGCATAATTATTGAGAAAAACCCATATTTATATTGGAAAAACCCATTTAATGTTGGAAATATGCATTTTTCATAGGAATAACCCATAAAAATCGTGGAAAAACCCAAGATACGTTGGAAATATGCATAACTATTGAGGAAAAACCAATATTTATATTTGAAAAGTCCATTTTTAGTTGGAAAACCTATAATTTTATTGCAAAATTCCTTGTATATGTTGGAAATATTCATTTTTTCATTGGAAAAACCCATAAAAATCGTGGAAAAACCCAAGATACGTTGGAAATATGCATAATTATTGTGGAATAACCATTATTAAGTTGGAAATATACATTATTTCATTGGAAAAACCCATATTTTTATTGCAAAACCCATTTTATGTTGGAAATATTCATTTTTTCATTGGAAAAACCCATAAAAATTGTGGAAAAACTCAAAACATGTTGGAAATATTCTTAATTATTGTTGAAAAACCCTTATTTATATTGGAAAAACCCTTGTTATGTCTGATATATGCATAATTATGGTGGAAAACCCCATATTTATATTCGTAAACCCATTTAATGTTGGAAATATGCATTTTTCATTGGAATAACCCATATTTATATTGGAAAAACCCATTTTATGTTGGAAATATACATTTTTGCATTGGAAAAACACATAAAAATCGTGGAAAAACCCAAGATACGTTGGAAATATGCATAATTATTGAGGAAAAACCAATATTTATACATGAAAAAGCCATTTAATGTTGGAAATATGCATTTTTTCATTGGAAAAACTCATATTTATATTGGAATAACCCATTTTATGTTGGAAATATTCATTTTTTCATTGGGAAACCCCACATTCATATTGGAAAAACCCATTTTAAGTTGGAAATATTCAATTTTTCATTGGAAAAACCCATAAAAATAGTGGAAAAGACCAATATACGTTGGAAATATGCATAATTATTGTGGAGAAACCCATATTTATACTAGAAAAACCCATTTTTAGTTGGAAATATGCATTTTTCATTTGAAAAACCCATAAAATTCGTGGAAAAACCATTATTAAGTTGGAAATATTCATTTTTTCATTGGAAAACCCCATAAAAATCGTGGAAAAACCCAAGATACGTTGGAAATATGCATAATTATTGAGGAAAAACCAATATTTATACTTGAAAAACCCATTTAATGTTGGAAATATGCATTTTTCATTGAAATAACCCAAAAAATTCGTGGAAAAACCAATATTAAGTTTGAAATATTCATTATTTCATTGGAAAACTCATATTTATATTGAAATAACCCATTTTATGTTGAAAATATTCATTTTTTCATTGGAAAAACCCATATTTATATTGGAAAAACCCATTTTATGTTGGAAATATTCATTTTTTCATGGGAAAACCCCAAAAAATCGTGGAAAAACCCAAGATACGTTGGAAATATGCATAATTATTGTGGAATAACCATTATTAAGTTGGAAATATACATTATTTCATTGGAAAAACCCAAGATACGTTGGAAATATGCATTTTTCATTGGAATAACCCATAAAAATCGTGGAAAAACCCAAGATACGTTGGAAATATTCATTTTTTCATTGGAAAAACCCATAACAATCGTGGAAAAACCCAAGATACGTTGGAAATATGCATAATTATTGTGGAATAACCATTATTAAGTTTGAAATATACATTATTTCATTGGAATAACCCATATTTATATTGGAAAAACCCATTTTATGTTGGAAATATACATTTTTGCATTGGAAAAACACATAAAAATCGTGGAAAAACCCAAGATACGTTGGAAATATGCATAATTATTGAGGAAAAACCAATATTTATACTTGAAAAAGCCATTTAATGTTGGAAATATGCATTTTTTCATTGGAAAAACTCATATTTATATTGGAATAACCCATTTTATGTTGGAAATATTCATTTTTTCATTGGAAAAACCCATAAAAATCGTGGAAAAACCCAAGATACGTTGGAAATATGCATAATTATTGTGGAAAAACCCATATTTATACTAGAAAAACCCACTTTAAGTTGGAAATATGCATTTTTACATTGGAAAAACCCATAATTTTATTGCAAAACTCCTTGTTTAGTTGGAAATATTCATTTTTTCATTGGGAAACTCCACATTCATATTGGAAAAACCCATTTTAAGTTGGAAATATTCAATTTTTCATTGGAAAAACCCATAAAAATAGTGGAAAAGACCAATATACGTTGGAAATATGCATAATTATTGTGGAAAAACCCATATTTATACTAGAAAAACCCACTTTAAGTTGGAAATATGCATTTTTACATTGGAAAAACCCATAATTTTATTGCAAAACTCCTTGTTTAGTTGGAAATATTCATTTTTTCATTGGGAAACCCCACATTCATATTGGAAAAACCCATTTTAAGTTGGAAATATTCAATTTTTCATTGGAAAAACCCATAAAAATAGTGGAAAAGACCAATATACATTGGAAATATGCATAATTATTGTGGAAAAACCCATATTTATACTAGAAAAACCCATTTTAAGTTGGAAATATGCATTTTTCATTTGAAAAACCCATAAAATTCGTGGAAAAACCATTATTAAGTTGGAAATATTCACTTTTTCATTGGAAAACCCCATAAAAATCGTGGAAAAACCCAAGATACGTTGGAAATATGCATAATTATTGTGGAAAAACCATTATTAAGTTGGAAATATACATTATTTCAATGGAAAAACCCATATTTATATTGGAAAAACACATTTTATGTTGGAAATATTCATTTTTTCATTTGAAAAACCGATAAAATTCGTGGAAAAACCAATATTAAGTTTGAAATATACATGATTTCATTGGAAAAACTCATATTTATATTGGAATAACCCATTTTATGTTGGAAATATTCATTTTTTCATTGGAAAAACCCATAAAAATCGTGGAAAAACCCAAGATACGTGGGAAATATGCATAATTATTGTGGAATAACCATTATTAAGTTTGAAATATACATTATTTCATTGGAAAAACCCATATTTTTATTGTAAAATCCCATTTTAAGTTGGAAATATACATTTTTGCATTGGAAAATCCCAAGATACGTTAGAAATATACATAATTATTGGAAAAACCAATATTTATACTTGAAAAACCCATTTTATGTTGGAAATATGCATTTTTCATTGAAATAACCCATAAAATTCGTGGAAAAACCATTATTAAGTTTGAAATATACATTATTTCATTGGAAAAACTCATATTTCTATTGGAATAACCCATTTTATGTTGGAAATATTCATTTTTTCATTGGAAAAACCCAAGATACGTTGGAAATATGCATAATTATTGAGGAAAAACCAATATTTATACTTGAAAAACACATTTAATGTTGGAAATATGCATTTTTCATTGAAATAACCCAAAAAATTCGTGGAAAAACCAATATTAAGTTTGAAATATTCATTATTTCATTGGAAAAACTCATATTTATATTGGAATAACCCATTTTATGTTGGAAATATTCATTTTTTCATTGGAAAAACCCATATTTATATTGGAAAAACCCATTTTATGTTGAAAATATTCATTTTTTCATTGGAAAAACCCATATTTTTATTGTAAAATCCCATTTTAAGTTGGAAATATACATTTTTGCATTTGAAAAACCCATAAAAATTGTGGAAAAGCACAAGATACGTTGGAAATATGCATAATTATTGTGGAAAAACCATTATTAAGTTGGAAATATACATTATTTCAATGGAAAAACCCATATTTATATTGGAAAAACCCATTTTATGTTGGAAATATAAATTTTTTCATTGGAAAAACCCATAAAAATCGTGGAAAAACCCAAGATACGTTGGAAATATGCATAATTATTGTGGAATAACCATTATTAAGTTTGAAATATACATTATTTCATTGGAAAAACCCATATTTTTATTGTAAAATCCCATTTTAAGTTGGAAATATACATTTTTGCATTGGAAAATCCCAAGATACGTTAGAAATATACATAATTATTGGAAAAACCAATATTTATACTTGAAAAACCCATTTTATGTTGGAAATATGCATTTTTCATTGAAATAACCCATAAAATTCGTGGAAAAACCATTATTAAGTTTGAAATATACATTATTTCATTGGAAAAACTCATATTTCTATTGGAATAACCCATTTTATGTTGGAAATATTCATTTTTTCATTGGAAAAACCCAAGATACGTTGGAAATATGCATAATTATTGAGGAAAAACCAATATTTATACTTGAAAAACACATTTAATGTTGGAAATATGCATTTTTCATTGAAATAACACAAAAAATTCGTGGAAAAACAAATATTAAGTTTGAAATATTCATTATTTCATTGGAAAAACTCATATTTATATTGGAATAACCCATTTTATGTTGGAAATATTCATTTTTTCATTGGAAAAACCCATATTTATATTGGAAAAACCCATTTTATGTTGAAAATATTCATTTTTTCATTGGAAAAACCCATATTTTTATTGTAAAATCCCATTTTAAGTTGGAAATATACATTTTTGCATTTGAAAAACCCATAAAAATTGTGGAAAAGCACAAGATACGTTGGAAATATGCATAATTATTGTGGAAAAACCATTATTAAGTTGGAAATATACATTATTTCAATGGAAAAACCCATATTTATATTGGAAAAACCCATTTTATGTTGGAAATATAAATTTTTTCATTGGAAAAATCCATAAAAATCGTGGAAAAACCCAAGATACGTTGGAAATATGCATAATTATTGTGGAATAACCATTATTAAGTTTGAAATATACATTATTTCATTGGAAAAACCCATATTTTTATTGTAAAATCCCATTTTAAGTTGGAAATATACATTATTTCAATGGAAAAACCCATATTTATATTGGAAAAACCCATTTTATGTTGGAAATATTCATTTTTTCATTTGAAAAACCCATAAAATTCGTGGAAAAACCAATATTAAGTTTGAAATATACATTATTTCATTGGAAAAACTCATATTTATATTGGAATAACCCATTTTATGTTGGAAATATTCATTTTTTCATTGGAAAAACCCATAAAAATCGTGGAAAAACCCAAGATACGTTGGAAATATGAATAATTATTGAGGAAAAACCAATGTTTATTTTTGAAAAACCCATTTTTAGTTGGAAAACCTATAATTTTATTGCAAAATTCCTAGTTCAGTTGGAAATATTCATTTTTTCATTGGAAAAACCCATAAAAATCGTGGAAAAACCCATGATACGTTGGAAATATGCATAATTATTGAGGAATAACCATTATTAAGTTGGAAATATACATTATTTCATTGGAAAAACACAAGATACGTTGGAAATATGCACAATTATTGAGAAAAACCCATATTTATATTGGAAAAACCCATTTAATGTTGGAAATATGCATTTTTCATTGGAATAACCCATAAAATTCGTGGAAAAGCCATTATTAAGTTTGAAATATACATTATTTCATTGGAAAAATCCATATTTATATTGTAAAATCCCATTTTAAGTTTGAAATATGCATTTTTACATTGGAAAAACCCATAATTTTATTGCAAAATCCCATCTTTTTTCTTAAATATGAATAATTACATTGAAATAACCCATAAAATTCGTGGAAAAACCATTATTAAGTTTGAAACATACATTATTTCATTGGAAAAACTCATATTTATATTGGAATAACCCATTTTATGTTGGAAATATTCATTTTTTCATTGGAAAAACCCAAGATACGTTGGAAATATGCATAATTATTGAGGAAAAACCAATATTTATACTTGAAAAACCCATTTAATGTTGGAAATATGCATTTTTCATTGAAATAACCCATAAAATTCGTGGAAAAACCAATATTAAGTTTGAAATATACATTATTTCATTGGAAAAACTCATATTTATATTGGAAAAACCCATTTTATGTTGGAAATATTCATTTTTTCATGGGAAAACCCATATTTATATTGGAAAAACCCATTTTATGTTGAAAATATTCATTTTTTCATTGGAAAAACCCATATTTTTATTGTAAAATCCCATTTTAAGTTGGAAATATACATTTTTGCATTTGAAAAACCCATAAAAATTGTGGAAAAGCACAAGATACGTTGGAAATATGCATAATTATTGTGGAAAAACCATTATTAAGTTGGAAATATACATTATTTCAATGGAAAAACCCATATTTATATTGGAAAAACCCATTTTATGTTGGAAATATAAATTTTTTCATTGGAAAAACCCATAAAAATCGTGGAAAAACCCAAGATACGTTGGAAATATGCATAATTATTGTGGAATAACCATTATTAAGTTTGAAATATACATTATTTCATTGGAAAAACCCATATTTTTATTGTAAAATCCCATTTTAAGTTGGAAATATACATTTTTGCATTGGAAAATCCCAAGATACGTTAGAAATATACATAATTATTGGAAAAACCAATATTTATACTTGAAAAACCCATTTTATGTTGGAAATATGCATTTTTCATTGAAATAACCCATAAAATTCGTGGAAAAACCATTATTAAGTTTGAAATATACATTATTTCATTGGAAAAACTCATATTTCTATTGGAATAACCCATTTTATGTTGGAAATATTCATTTTTTCATTGGAAAAACCCAAGATACGTTGGAAATATGCATAATTATTGAGGAAAAACCAATATTTATACTTGAAAAACACATTTAATGTTGGAAATATGCATTTTTCATTGAAATAACCCAAAAAATTCGTGGAAAAACCAATATTAAGTTTGAAATATTCATTATTTCATTGGAAAAACTCATATTTATATTGGAATAACCCATTTTATGTTGGAAATATTCATTTTTTCATTGGAAAAACCCATATTTATATTGGAAAAACCCATTTTATGTTGAAAATATTCATTTTTTCATTGAAATAACCCATAAAATTCGTGGAAAAACCATTATTAAGTTTGAAATATACATTATTTCATTGGAAAAACTCATATTTATATTGGAATAACCCATTTTATGTTGGAAATATTCATTTTTTCATTGGAAAAACCCATAAAAATCGTGGAAAAACCCAAGATACGTTGGAAATATGCATAATTATTGTGGAATAACCATTATTAAGTTGGAAATATACATTATTTCAATGGAAAAACCCATATTTTTATTGCAAAATCCCATCTTTTTTCTTAAATATGAATAATTACAATGGAAAAACCCATATTTTTATTGCATAATCCCATCTTTTGTCTTAAATATACATTATTTCATTGGAAAAACCCAATATACGTTGGAAATATGCATAATTATTGTGGAAAAACCCATATTTATACTAGAAAAACCCACTTTAAGTTGGAAATATGCATTTTTCATTTGAAAAACCCATAAAATTCGTGGAAAAACCAATATTAAGTTTGAAATATACATTATTTCATTGGAAAAACCCATAAAAATCGTGGAAAAACCCAAGATACGTTGGAAATATGCATAATTATTGTGGAATAACCATTATTAAGTTTGAAATATACATTATTTCATTGGAAAAACCCATATTTTTATTGTAAAATCCCATTTTAAGTTGGAAATATACATTTTTGCATTGGTAAAACCCAAGATACATTAGAAATATACATAATTATTGGAAAAACCAATATTTATACTTGAAAAACCCATTTAATGTTGGAAATATGCATTTTTCATTGATATAACCCATAAAATTCGTGGAAAAACCATTATTAAGTTTGAAATATACATTATTTCATTGGAAAAACTCATATTTATATTGGAATAACCCATTTTATGTTGGAAATATTCATTTTTTCATTGGAAAAACCCATAAAAATCGTGGAAAAACCCAAGATACGTGGGAAATATGCATAATTATTGTGGAATAACCATTATTAAGTTTGAAATATACATTATTTCATTGGAAAAACCCATATTTTTATTGTAAAATCCCATTTTAAGTTGGAAATATACATTTTTGCATTGGAAAATCCCAAGATACGTTAGAAATATACATAATTATTGGAAAAACCAATATTTATACTTGAAAAACCCATTTTATGTTGGAAATATGCATTTTTCATTGAAATAACCCATAAAATTCGTGGAAAAACCATTATTAAGTTTGAAATATACATTATTTCATTGGAAAAACTCATATTTCTATTGGAATAACCCATTTTATGTTGGAAATATTCATTTTTTCATTGGAAAAACCCAAGATACGTTGGAAATATGCATAATTATTGAGGAAAAACCAATATTTATACTTGAAAAACACATTTAATGTTGGAAATATGCATTTTTCATTGAAATAACCCAAAAAATTCGTGGAAAAACCAATATTAAGTTTGAAATATTCATTATTTCATTGGAAAAACTCATATTTATATTGGAATAACCCATTTTATGTTGGAAATATTCATTTTTTCATTGGAAAAACCCATATTTATATTGGAAAAACCCATTTTATGTTGAAAATATTCATTTTTTCATTGGAAAAACCCATATTTTTATTGTAAAATCCCATTTTAAGTTGGAAATATACATTTTTGCATTTGAAAAACCCATAAAAATTGTGGAAAAGCACAAGATACGTTGGAAATATGCATAATTATTGTGGAAAAACCATTATTAAGTTGGAAATATACATTATTTCAATGGAAAAACCCATATTTATATTGGAAAAACCCATTTTATGTTGGAAATATAAATTTTTTCATTGGAAAAACCCATAAAAATCGTGGAAAAACCCAAGATACGTTGGAAATATGCATAATTATTGTGGAATAACCATTATTAAGTTTGAAATATACATTATTTCATTGGAAAAACCCATATTTTTATTGTAAAATCCCATTTTAAGTTGGAAATATACATTTTTGCATTGGAAAATCCCAAGATACGTTAGAAATATACATAATTATTGGAAAAACCAATATTTATACTTGAAAAACCCATTTTATGTTGGAAATATTCATTTTTTCATTGGAAAAACCCATAAAAATCGTGGAAAAACCCAAGATACGTTGGAAATATGCATAATTATTGTGGAATAACCATTATTAAGTTGGAAATATACATTATTTCAATGGAAAAACCCATATTTTTATTGCAAAATCCCATCTTTTTTCTTAAATATGAATAATTACAATGGAAAAACCCATATTTTTATTGCATAATCCCATCTTTTGTCTTAAATATACATTATTTCATTGGAAAAACCCAATATACGTTGGAAATATGCATAATTATTGTGGAAAAACCCATATTTATACTAGAAAAACCCACTTTAAGTTGGAAATATGCATTTTTCATTTGAAAAACCCATAAAATTCGTGGAAAAACCAATATTAAGTTTGAAATATACATTATTTCATTGGAAAAACCCATAAAAATCGTGGAAAAACCCAAGATACGTTGGAAATATGCATAATTATTGTGGAATAACCATTATTAAGTTTGAAATATACATTATTTCATTGGAAAAACCCATATTTTTATTGTAAAATCCCATTTTAAGTTGGAAATATACATTTTTGCATTGGTAAAACCCAAGATACATTAGAAATATACATAATTATTGGAAAAACCAATATTTATACTTGAAAAACCCATTTAATGTTGGAAATATGCATTTTTCATTGATATAACCCATAAAATTCGTGGAAAAACCATTATTAAGTTTGAAATATACATTATTTCATTGGAAAAACTCATATTTATATTGGAATAACCCATTTTATGTTGGAAATATTCATTTTTTCATTGGAAAAACCCATAAAAATCGTGGAAAAACCCAAGATACGTGGGAAATATGCATAATTATTGTGGAATAACCATTATTAAGTTTGAAATATACATTATTTCATTGGAAAAACCCATATTTTTATTGTAAAATCCCATTTTAAGTTGGAAATATACATTTTTGCATTGGAAAATCCCAAGATACGTTAGAAATATACATAATTATTGGAAAAACCAATATTTATACTTGAAAAACCCATTTTATGTTGGAAATATGCATTTTTCATTGAAATAACCCATAAAATTCGTGGAAAAACCATTATTAAGTTTGTAATATACATTATTTCATTGGAAAAACTCATATTTCTATTGGAATAACCCATTTTATGTTGGAAATATTCATTTTTTCATTGGAAAAACCCAAGATACGTTGGAAATATGCATAATTATTGAGGAAAAACCAATATTTATACTTGAAAAACACATTTAATGTTGGAAATATGCATTTTTCATTGAAATAACCCAAAAAATTCGTGGAAAAACCAATATTAAGTTTGAAATATTCATTATTTCATTGGAAAAACTCATATTTATATTGGAATAACCCATTTTATGTTGGAAATATTCATTTTTTCATTGGAAAAACCCATATTTATATTGGAAAAACCCATTTTATGTTGAAAATATTCATTTTTTCATTGGAAAAACCCATATTTTTATTGTAAAATCCCATTTTAAGTTGGAAATATACATTTTTGCATTTGAAAAACCCATAAAAATTGTGGAAAAGCACAAGATACGTTGGAAATATGCATAATTATTGTGGAAAAACCATTATTAAGTTGGAAATATACATTATTTCAATGGAAAAACCCATATTTATATTGGAAAAACCCATTTTATGTTGGAAATATAAATTTTTTCATTGGAAAAACCCATAAAAATCGTGGAAAAACCCAAGATACGTTGGAAATATGCATAATTATTGTGGAATAACCATTATTAAGTTTGAAATATACATTATTTCATTGGAAAAACCCATATTTTTATTGTAAAATCCCATTTTAAGTTGGAAATATACATTTTTGCATTGGAAAATCCCAAGATACGTTAGAAATATACATAATTATTGGAAAAACCAATATTTATACTTGAAAAACCCATTTTATGTTGGAAATATGCATTTTTCATTGAAATAACCCATAAAATTCGTGGAAAAACCATTATTAAGTTTGAAATATACATTATTTCATTGGAAAAACTCATATTTCTATTGGAATAACCCATTTTATGTTGGAAATATTCATTTTTTCATTGGAAAAACCCAAGATACGTTGGAAATATGCATAATTATTGAGGAAAAACCAATATTTATACTTGAAAAACACATTTAATGTTGGAAATATGCATTTTTCATTGAAATAACCCAAAAAATTCGTGGAAAAACCAATATTAAGTTTGAAATATTCATTATTTCATTGGAAAAACTCATATTTATATTGGAATAACCCATTTTATGTTGGAAATATTCATTTTTTCATTGGAAAAACCCATATTTATATTGGAAAAACCCATTTTATGTTGAAAATATTCATTTTTTCATTGGAAAAACCCATATTTTTATTGTAAAATCCCATTTTAAGTTGGAAATATACATTTTTGCATTTGAAAAACCCATAAAAATTGTGTGAAAAGCACAAGATACGTTGGAAATATGCATAATTATTGTGGAAAAACCATTATTAAGTTGGAAATATACATTATTTCAATGGAAAAACCCATATTTATATTGGAAAAACCCATTTTATGTTGGAAATATAAATTTTTTCATTGGAAAAATCCATAAAAATCGTGGAAAAACCCAAGATACGTTGGAAATATGCATAATTATTGTGGAATAACCATTATTAAGTTTGAAATATACATTATTTCATTGGAAAAACCCATATTTTTATTGTAAAATCCCATTTTAAGTTGGAAATATACATTATTTCAATGGAAAAACCCATATTTATATTGGAAAAACCCATTTTATGTTGGAAATATTCATTTTTTCATTTGAAAAACCCATAAAATTCGTGGAAAAACCAATATTAAGTTTGAAATATACATTATTTCATTGGAAAAACTCATATTTATATTGGAATAACCCATTTTATGTTGGAAATATTCATTTTTTCATTGGAAAAACCCATAAAAATCGTGGAAAAACCCAAGATACGTTGGAAATATGAATAATTATTGAGGAAAAACCAATGTTTATTTTTGAAAAACCCATTTTTAGTTGGAAAACCTATAATTTTATTGCAAAATTCCTAGTTCAGTTGGAAATATTCATTTTTTCATTGGAAAAACCCATAAAAATCGTGGAAAAACCCATGATACGTTGGAAATATGCATAATTATTGAGGAATAACCATTATTAAGTTGGAAATATACATTATTTCATTGGAAAAACACAAGATACGTTGGAAATATGCACAATTATTGAGAAAAACCCATATTTATATTGGAAAAACCCATTTAATGTTGGAAATATGCATTTTTCATTGGAATAACCCAAAAAATTCGTGGAAAAGCCATTATTAAGTTTGAAATATACATTATTTCATTGGAAAAATCCATATTTATATTGTAAAATCCCATTTTAAGTTTGAAATATGCATTTTTACATTGGAAAAACCCATAATTTTATTGCAAAATCCCATCTTTTTTCTTAAATATGAATAATTACATTGAAATAACCCATAAAATTCGTGGAAAAACCATTATTAAGTTTGAAACATACATTATTTCATTGGAAAAACTCATATTTATATTGGAATAACCCATTTTATGTTGGAAATATTCATTTTTTCATTGGAAAAACCCAAGATACGTTGGAAATATGCATAATTATTGAGGAAAAACCAATATTTATACTTGAAAAACACATTTAATGTTGGAAATATGCATTTTTCATTGAAATAACCCAAAAAATTCGTGGAAAAACCAATATTAAGTTTGAAATATTCATTATTTCATTGGAAAAACTCATATTTATATTGGAATAACCCATTTTATGTTGGAAATATTCATTTTTTCATTGGAAAAACCCATATTTATATTGGAAAAACCCATTTTATGTTGAAAATATTCATTTTTTCATTGGAAAAACCCATATTTTTATTGTAAAATCCCATTTTAAGTTGGAAATATACATTTTTGCATTTGAAAAACCCATAAAAATTGTGGAAAAGCACAAGATACGTTGGAAATATGCATAATTATTGTGGAAAAACCATTATTAAGTTGGAAATATACATTATTTCAATGGAAAAACCCATATTTATATTGGAAAAACCCATTTTATGTTGGAAATATAAATTTTTTCATTGGAAAAACCCATAAAAATCGTGGAAAAACCCAAGATACGTTGGAAATATGCATAATTATTGTGGAATAACCATTATTAAGTTTGAAATATACATTATTTCATTGGAAAAACCCATATTTTTATTGTAAAATCCCATTTTAAGTTGGAAATATACATTTTTGCATTGGAAAATCCCAAGATACGTTAGAAATATACATAATTATTGGAAAAACCAATATTTATACTTGAAAAACCCATTTTATGTTGGAAATATTCATTTTTTCATTGGAAAAACCCATAAAAATCGTGGAAAAACCCAAGATACGTTGGAAATATGCATAATTATTGTGGAATAACCATTATTAAGTTGGAAATATACATTATTTCAATGGAAAAACCCATATTTTTATTGCAAAATCCCATCTTTTTTCTTAAATATGAATAATTACAATGGAAAAACCCATATTTTTATTGCATAATCCCATCTTTTGTCTTAAATATACATTATTTCATTGGAAAAACCCAATATACGTTGGAAATATGCATAATTATTGTGGAAAAACCCATATTTATACTAGAAAAACCCACTTTAAGTTGGAAATATGCATTTTTCATTTGAAAAACCCATAAAATTCGTGGAAAAACCAATATTAAGTTTGAAATATACATTATTTCATTGGAAAAACCCATATTTTTATTGTAAAATCCCATTTTAAGTTGGAAATATACATTTTTGCATTGGTAAAACCCAAGATACATTAGAAATATACATAATTATTGGAAAAACCAATATTTATACTTGAAAAACCCATTTAATGTTGGAAATATGCATTTTTCATTGATATAACCCATAAAATTCGTGGAAAAACCATTATTAAGTTTGAAATATACATTATTTCATTGGAAAAACTCATATTTATATTGGAATAACCCATTTTATGTTGGAAATATTCATTTTTTCATTGGAAAAACCCATAAAAATCGTGGAAAAACCCAAGATACGTGGGAAATATGCATAATTATTGTGGAATAACCATTATTAAGTTTGAAATATACATTATTTCATTGGAAAAACCCATATTTTTATTGTAAAATCCCATTTTAAGTTGGAAATATACATTTTTGCATTGGAAAATCCCAAGATACGTTAGAAATATACATAATTATTGGAAAAACCAATATTTATACTTGAAAAACCCATTTTATGTTGGAAATATGCATTTTTCATTGAAATAACCCATAAAATTCGTGGAAAAACCATTATTAAGTTTGAAATATACATTATTTCATTGGAAAAACTCATATTTCTATTGGAATAACCCATTTTATGTTGGAAATATTCATTTTTTCATTGGAAAAACCCAAGATACGTTGGAAATATGCATAATTATTGAGGAAAAACCAATATTTATACTTGAAAAACACATTTAATGTTGGAAATATGCATTTTTCATTGAAATAACCCAAAAAATTCGTGGAAAAACCAATATTAAGTTTGAAATATTCATTATTTCATTGGAAAAACTCATATTTATATTGGAATAACCCATTTTATGTTGGAAATATTCATTTTTTCATTGGAAAAACCCATATTTATATTGGAAAAACCCATTTTATGTTGAAAATATTCATTTTTTCATTGGAAAAACCCATATTTTTATTGTAAAATCCCATTTTAAGTTGGAAATATACATTTTTGCATTTGAAAAACCCATAAAAATTGTGGAAAAGCCCAAGATACGTTGGAAATATGCATAATTATTGTGGAATAACCATTATTAAGTTTGAAATATACATTATTTCATTGGAAAAACCCATATTTTTATTGTAAAATCCCATTTTAAGTTGGAAATATACATTTTTGCATTGGAAAATCCCAAGATACGTTAGAAATATACATAATTATTGGAAAAACCAATATTTATACTTGAAAAACCCATTTTATGTTGGAAATATGCATTTTTCATTGAAATAACCCATAAAATTCGTGGAAAAACCATTATTAAGTTTGAAATATACATTATTTCATTGGAAAAACTCATATTTCTATTGGAATAACCCATTTTATGTTGGAAATATTCATTTTTTCATTGGAAAAACCCAAGATACGTTGGAAATATGCATAATTATTGAGGAAAAACCAATATTTATACTTGAAAAACACATTTAATGTTGGAAATATGCATTTTTCATTGAAATAACCCAAAAAATTCGTGGAAAAACCAATATTAAGTTTGAAATATTCATTATTTCATTGGAAAAACTCATATTTATATTGGAATAACCCATTTTATGTTGGAAATATTCATTTTTTCATTGGAAAAACCCATATTTATATTGGAAAAACCCATTTTATGTTGAAAATATTCATTTTTTCATTGGAAAAACCCATATTTTTATTGTAAAATCCCATTTTAAGTTGGAAATATACATTTTTGCATTTGAAAAACCCATAAAAATTGTGTGAAAAGCACAAGATACGTTGGAAATATGCATAATTATTGTGGAAAAACCATTATTAAGTTGGAAATATACATTATTTCAATGGAAAAACCCATATTTATATTGGAAAAACCCATTTTATGTTGGAAATATAAATTTTTTCATTGGAAAAATCCATAAAAATCGTGGAAAAACCCAAGATACGTTGGAAATATGCATAATTATTGTGGAATAACCATTATTAAGTTTGAAATATACATTATTTCATTGGAAAAACCCATATTTTTATTGTAAAATCCCATTTTAAGTTGGAAATATACATTTTTGCATTGGTAAAACCCAAGATACATTAGAAATATACATAATTATTGGAAAAACCAATATTTATACTTGAAAAACCCATTTAATGTTGGAAATATGCATTTTTCATTGATATAACCCATAAAATTCGTGGAAAAACCATTATTAAGTTTGAAATATACATTATTTCATTGGAAAAACTCATATTTATATTGGAATAACCCATTTTATGTTGGAAATATTCATTTTTTCATTGGAAAAACCCATAAAAATCGTGGAAAAACCCAAGATACGTGGGAAATATGCATAATTATTGTGGAATAACCATTATTAAGTTTGAAATATACATTATTTCATTGGAAAAACCCATATTTTTATTGTAAAATCCCATTTTAAGTTGGAAATATACATTTTTGCATTGGAAAATCCCAAGATACGTTAGAAATATACATAATTATTGGAAAAACCAATATTTATACTTGAAAAACCCATTTTATGTTGGAAATATGCATTTTTCATTGAAATAACCCATAAAATTCGTGGAAAAACCATTATTAAGTTTGAAATATACATTATTTCATTGGAAAAACTCATATTTCTATTGGAATAACCCATTTTATGTTGGAAATATTCATTTTTTCATTGGAAAAACCCAAGATACGTTGGAAATATGCATAATTATTGAGGAAAAACCAATATTTATACTTGAAAAACACATTTAATGTTGGAAATATGCATTTTTCATTGAAATAACCCAAAAAATTCGTGGAAAAACCAATATTAAGTTTGAAATATTCATTTTTTCATTGGAAAAACCCATATTTATATTGGAAAAACCCATTTTATGTTGAAAATATTCATTTTTTCATTGGAAAAACCCATATTTTTATTGTAAAATCCCATTTTAAGTTGGAAATATACATTTTTGCATTTGAAAAACCCATAAAAATTGTGGAAAAGCACAAGATACGTTGGAAATATGCATAATTATTGTGGAAAAACCATTATTAAGTTGGAAATATACATTATTTCAATGGAAAAACCCATATTTATATTGGAAAAACCCATTTTATGTTGGAAATATAAATTTTTTCATTGGAAAAACCCATAAAAATCGTGGAAAAACCCAAGATACGTTGGAAATATGCATAATTATTGTGGAATAACCATTATTAAGTTTGAAATATACATTATTTCATTGGAAAAACCCATATTTTTATTGTAAAATCCCATTTTAAGTTGGAAATATACATTTTTGCATTGGAAAATCCCAAGATACGTTAGAAATATACATAATTATTGGAAAAACCAATATTTATACTTGAAAAACCCATTTTATGTTGGAAATATGCATTTTTCATTGAAATAACCCATAAAATTCGTGGAAAAACCATTATTAAGTTTGAAATATACATTATTTCATTGGAAAAACTCATATTTCTATTGGAATAACCCATTTTATGTTGGAAATATTCATTTTTTCATTGGAAAAACCCAAGATACGTTGGAAATATGCATAATTATTGAGGAAAAACCAATATTTATACTTGAAAAACACATTTAATGTTGGAAATATGCATTTTTCATTGAAATAACCCAAAAAATTCGTGGAAAAACCAATATTAAGTTTGAAATATTCATTATTTCATTGGAAAAACTCATATTTATATTGGAATAACCCATTTTATGTTGGAAATATTCATTTTTTCATTGGAAAAACCCATATTTATATTGGAAAAACCCATTTTATGTTGAAAATATTCATTTTTTCATTGGAAAAACCCATATTTTTATTGTAAAATCCCATTTTAAGTTGGAAATATACATTTTTGCATTTGAAAAACCCATAAAAATTGTGTGAAAAGCACAAGATACGTTGGAAATATGCATAATTATTGTGGAAAAACCATTATTAAGTTGGAAATATACATTATTTCAATGGAAAAACCCATATTTATATTGGAAAAACCCATTTTATGTTGGAAATATAAATTTTTTCATTGGAAAAATCCATAAAAATCGTGGAAAAACCCAAGATACGTTGGAAATATGCATAATTATTGTGGAATAACCATTATTAAGTTTGAAATATACATTATTTCATTGGAAAAACCCATATTTTTATTGTAAAATCCCATTTTAAGTTGGAAATATACATTATTTCAATGGAAAAACCCATATTTATATTGGAAAAACCCATTTTATGTTGGAAATATTCATTTTTTCATTTGAAAAACCCATAAAATTCGTGGAAAAACCAATATTAAGTTTGAAATATACATTATTTCATTGGAAAAACTCATATTTATATTGGAATAACCCATTTTATGTTGGAAATATTCATTTTTTCATTGGAAAAACCCATAAAAATCGTGGAAAAACCCAAGATACGTTGGAAATATGAATAATTATTGAGGAAAAACCAATGTTTATTTTTGAAAAACCCATTTTTAGTTGGAAAACCTATAATTTTATTGCAAAATTCCTAGTTCAGTTGGAAATATTCATTTTTTCATTGGAAAAACCCATAAAAATCGTGGAAAAACCCATGATACGTTGGAAATATGCATAATTATTGAGGAATAACCATTATTAAGTTGGAAATATACATTATTTCATTGGAAAAACACAAGATACGTTGGAAATATGCACAATTATTGAGAAAAACCCATATTTATATTGGAAAAACCCATTTAATGTTGGAAATATGCATTTTTCATTGGAATAACCCATAAAATTCGTGGAAAAGCCATTATTAAGTTTGAAATATACATTATTTCATTGGAAAAATCCATATTTATATTGTAAAATCCCATTTTAAGTTTGAAATATGCATTTTTACATTGGAAAAACCCATAATTTTATTGCAAAATCCCATCTTTTTTCTTAAATATGAATAATTACATTGAAATAACCCATAAAATTCGTGGAAAAACCATTATTAAGTTTGAAACATACATTATTTCATTGGAAAAACTCATATTTATATTGGAATAACCCATTTTATGTTGGAAATATTCATTTTTTCATTGGAAAAACCCAAGATACGTTGGAAATATGCATAATTATTGAGGAAAAACCAATATTTATACTTGAAAAACACATTTAATGTTGGAAATATGCATTTTTCATTGAAATAACCCAAAAAATTCGTGGAAAAACCAATATTAAGTTTGAAATATTCATTATTTCATTGGAAAAACTCATATTTATATTGGAATAACCCATTTTATGTTGGAAATATTCATTTTTTCATTGGAAAAACCCATATTTATATTGGAAAAACCCATTTTATGTTGAAAATATTCATTTTTTCATTGGAAAAACCCATATTTTTATTGTAAAATCCCATTTTAAGTTGGAAATATACATTTTTGCATTTGAAAAACCCATAAAAATTGTGGAAAAGCACAAGATACGTTGGAAATATGCATAATTATTGTGGAAAAACCATTATTAAGTTGGAAATATACATTATTTCAATGGAAAAACCCATATTTATATTGGAAAAACCCATTTTATGTTGGAAATATAAATTTTTTCATTGGAAAAACCCATAAAAATCGTGGAAAAACCCAAGATACGTTGGAAATATGCATATTTATTGTGGAATAACCATTATTAAGTTTGAAATATACATTATTTCATTGGAAAAACCCATATTTTTATTGTAAAATCCCATTTTAAGTTGGAAATATACATTTTTGCATTGGAAAATCCCAAGATACGTTAGAAATATACATAATTATTGGAAAAACCAATATTTATACTTGAAAAACCCATTTTATGTTGGAAATATGCATTTTTCATTGAAATAACCCATAAAATTCGTGGAAAAACCATTATTAAGTTTGAAATATACATTATTTCATTGGAAAAACTCATATTTCTATTGGAATAACCCATTTTATGTTGGAAATATTCATTTTTTCATTGGAAAAACCCAAGATACGTTGGAAATATGCATAATTATTGAGGAAAAACCAATATTTATACTTGAAAAACACATTTAATGTTGGAAATATGCATTTTTCATTGAAATAACCCAAAAAATTCGTGGAAAAACCAATATTAAGTTTGAAATATTCATTATTTCATTGGAAAAACTCATATTTATATTGGAATAACCCATTTTATGTTGGAAATATTCATTTTTTCATTGGAAAAACCCATATTTATATTGGAAAAACCCATTTTATGTTGAAAATATTCATTTTTTCATTGGAAAAACCCATATTTTTATTGTAAAATCCCATTTTAAGTTGGAAATATACATTTTTGCATTTGAAAAACCCATAAAAATTGTGGAAAAGCACAAGATACGTTGGAAATATGCATAATTATTGTGGAAAAACCATTATTAAGTTGGAAATATACATTATTTCAATGGAAAAACCCATATTTATATTGGAAAAACCCATTTTATGTTGGAAATATAAATTTTTTCATTGGAAAAATCCATAAAAATCGTGGAAAAACCCAAGATACGTTGGAAATATGCATAATTATTGTGGAATAACCATTATTAAGTTTGAAATATACATTATTTCATTGGAAAAACCCATATTTTTATTGTAAAATCCCATTTTAAGTTGGAAATATACATTATTTCAATGGAAAAACCCATATTTATATTGGAAAAACCCATTTTATGTTGGAAATATTCATTTTTTCATTTGAAAAACCCATAAAATTCGTGGAAAAACCAATATTAAGTTTGAAATATACATTATTTCATTGGAAAAACTCATATTTATATTGGAATAACCCATTTTATGTTGGAAATATTCATTTTTTCATTGGAAAAACCCATAAAAATCGTGGAAAAACCCAAGATACGTTGGAAATATGAATAATTATTGAGGAAAAACCAATGTTTATTTTTGAAAAACCCATTTTTAGTTGGAAAACCTATAATTTTATTGCAAAATTCCTAGTTCAGTTGGAAATATTCATTTTTTCATTGGAAAAACCCATAAAAATCGTGGAAAAACCCATGATACGTTGGAAATATGCATAATTATTGAGGAATAACCATTATTAAGTTGGAAATATACATTACTTCATTGGAAAAACACAAGATACGTTGGAAATATGCACAATTATTGAGAAAAACCCATATTTATATTGGAAAAACCCATTTAATGTTGGAAATATGCATTTTTCATTGGAATAACCCATAAAATTCGTGGAAAAGCCATTATTAAGTTTGAAATATACATTATTTCATTGGAAAAATCCATATTTATATTGTAAAATCCCATTTTAAGTTTGAAATATGCATTTTTACATTGGAAAAACCCATAATTTTATTGCAAAATCCCATCTTTTTTCTTAAATATGAATAATTACATTGAAATAACCCATAAAATTCGTGGAAAAACCATTATTAAGTTTGAAACATACATTATTTCATTGGAAAAACTCATATTTATATTGGAATAACCCATTTTATGTTGGAAATATTCATTTTTTCATTGGAAAAACCCAAGATACGTTGGAAATATGCATAATTATTGAGGAAAAACCAATATTTATACTTGAAAAACCCATTTAATGTTGGAAATATGCATTTTTCATTGAAATAACCCATAAAATTCGTGGAAAAACCAATATTAAGTTTGAAATATACATTATTTCATTGGAAAAACTCATATTTATATTGGAAAAACCCATTTTATGTTGGAAATATTCATTTTTTCATGGGAAAACCCATATTTATATTGGAAAAACCCATTTTATGTTGAAAATATTCATTTTTTCATTGGAAAAACCCATATTTTTATTGTAAAATCCCATTTTAAGTTGGAAATATACATTTTTGCATTTGAAAAACCCATAAAAATTGTGGAAAAGCACAAGATACGTTGGAAATATGCATAATTATTGTGGAAAAACCATTATTAAGTTGGAAATATACATTATTTCAATGGAAAAACCCATATTTATATTGGAAAAACCCATTTTATGTTGGAAATATAAATTTTTTCATTGGAAAAACCCATAAAAATCGTGGAAAAACCCAAGATACGTTGGAAATATGCATAATTATTGTGGAATAACCATTATTAAGTTTGAAATATACATTATTTCATTGGAAAAACCCATATTTTTATTGTAAAATCCCATTTTAAGTTGGAAATATACATTTTTGCATTGGAAAATCCCAAGATACGTTAGAAATATACATAATTATTGGAAAAACCAATATTTATACTTGAAAAACCCATTTTATGTTGGAAATATGCATTTTTCATTGAAATAACCCATAAAATTCGTGGAAAAACCATTATTAAGTTTGAAATATACATTATTTCATTGGAAAAACTCATATTTCTATTGGAATAACCCATTTTATGTTGGAAATATTCATTTTTTCATTGGAAAAACCCAAGATACGTTGGAAATATGCATAATTATTGAGGAAAAACCAATATTTATACTTGAAAAACACATTTAATGTTGGAAATATGCATTTTTCATTGAAATAACCCAAAAAATTCGTGGAAAAACCAATATTAAGTTTGAAATATTCATTATTTCATTGGAAAAACTCATATTTATATTGGAATAACCCATTTTATGTTGGAAATATTCATTTTTTCATTGGAAAAACCCATATTTATATTGGAAAAACCCATTTTATGTTGAAAATATTCATTTTTTCATTGAAATAACCCATAAAATTCGTGGAAAAACCATTATTAAGTTTGAAATATACATTATTTCATTGGAAAAACTCATATTTATATTGGAATAACCCATTTTATGTTGGAAATATTCATTTTTTCATTGGAAAAACCCATAAAAATCGTGGAAAAACCCAAGATACGTTGGAAATATGCATAATTATTGTGGAATAACCATTATTAAGTTGGAAATATACATTATTTCAATGGAAAAACCCATATTTTTATTGCAAAATCCCATCTTTTTTCTTAAATATGAATAATTACAATGGAAAAACCCATATTTTTATTGCATAATCCCATCTTTTGTCTTAAATATACATTATTTCATTGGAAAAACCCAATATACGTTGGAAATATGCATAATTATTGTGGAAAAACCCATATTTATACTAGAAAAACCCACTTTAAGTTGGAAATATGCATTTTTCATTTGAAAAACCCATAAAATTCGTGGAAAAACCAATATTAAGTTTGAAATATACATTATTTCATTGGAAAAACCCATAAAAATCGTGGAAAAACCCAAGATACGTTGGAAATATGCATAATTATTGTGGAATAACCATTATTAAGTTTGAAATATACATTATTTCATTGGAAAAACCCATATTTTTATTGTAAAATCCCATTTTAAGTTGGAAATATACATTTTTGCATTGGTAAAACCCAAGATACATTAGAAATATACATAATTATTGGAAAAACCAATATTTATACTTGAAAAACCCATTTAATGTTGGAAATATGCATTTTTCATTGATATAACCCATAAAATTCGTGGAAAAACCATTATTAAGTTTGAAATATACATTATTTCATTGGAAAAACTCATATTTATATTGGAATAACCCATTTTATGTTGGAAATATTCATTTTTTCATTGGAAAAACCCATAAAAATCGTGGAAAAACCCAAGATACGTTGGAAATATGAATAATTATTGTGGAATAACCATTATTAAGTTTGAAATATACATTATTTCATTGGAAAAACCCATATTTTTATTGTAAAATCCCATTTTAAGTTGGAAATATACATTTTTGCATTGGAAAAACCCAAGATACGTTGGAAATATGCATAATTATTGGAAAAACCCATATTTATATTGGAAAAACCCATTTTATGTTGGAAATATACATTTTTGCATTGGAAAAACACATAAAAATCGTGGAAAAACCCAAGATACGTTGGAAATATGCATAATTATTAAGGAAAAACCAATATTTATACTTGAAAAAGCCATTTAATGTTGGAAATATGCATTTTTCATTGAAATAACCCATAAAATTCGTGGAAAAACCATTATTAAGTTTGAAATATACATTATTTCATTGGAAAAACTCATATTTATATTGGAATAACCCATTTTATGTTGGAAATATTCATTTTTTCATTGGAAAAACCCATAAAAATCGTGGAAAAACCCAAGATACGTTGGAAATATGAATAATTATTGTGGAATAACCATTATTAAGTTTGAAATATACATTATTTCATTGGAAAAACTCATATTTATATTGGAATAACCCATTTTAAGTTGGAAATATACATTTTTGCATTGGAAAAACCCAAGATACGTTAGAAATATACATAATTATTGGAAAAACCAATATTTATACTTGAAAAACCCATTTAATGTTGGAAATATGCATTTTTCATTGAAATAACCCATAAAATTCGTGGAAAAACCATTATTAAGTTTGAAATATACATTATTTCATTGGAAAAACTCATATTTATATTGGAATAACCCATTTTATGTTGGAAATATTCATTTTTTCATTGGAAAAACCCATATTTATATTGGAAAAACCCATTTTATGTTGAAAATATTCATTTTTTCATTGGAAAAACCCATATTTTTATTGTAAAATCCCATTTTAAGTTGGAAATATACATTTTTGCATTTGAAAAACCCATAAAAATTGTGGAAAAGCACAAGATACGTTGGAAATATGCATAATTATTGTGGAAAAACCCATATTTATACTAGAAAAACCCATTTTAAGTTGGAAATATGCATATTTCATTTGAAAAACCCATTAAATTCGTGGAAAAACCAATATTAAGTTTGAAATATACATTATTTCATTGGAAAAACTCATATTTATATTGGAAAAACCCATTTTATGTTGGAAATATTCATTTTTTCATGGGAAAACCCCATAAAAATCGTGGAAAAACCCAAGATACGTTGGAAATATGCATAATTATTGAGAAAAACCCATATTTATATTGGAAAAACCCATTTAATGTTGGAAATATGCATTTTTCATAGGAATAACCCATAAAAATCGTGGAAAAACCCAAGATACGTTGGAAATATGCATAACTATTGAGGAAAAACCAATATTTATATTTGAAAAGTCCATTTTTAGTTGGAAAACCTATAATTTTATTGCAAAATTCCTTGTATATGTTGGAAATATTCATTTTTTCATTGGAAAAACCCATAAAAATCGTGGAAAAACCCAAGATACGTTGGAAATATGCATAATTATTGTGGAATAACCATTATTAAGTTGGAAATATACATTATTTCATTGGAAAAACCCATATTTTTATTGCAAAACCCATTTTATGTTGGAAATATTCATTTTTTCATTGGAAAAACCCATAAAAATTGTGGAAAAACTCAAAACATGTTGGAAATATTCTTAATTATTGTTGAAAAACCCTTATTTATATTGGAAAAACCCTTGTTATGTCTGATATATGCATAATTATGGTGGAAAACCCCATATTTATATTCGTAAACCCATTTAATGTTGGAAATATGCATTTTTCATTGGAATAACCCATATTTATATTGGAAAAACCCATTTTATGTTGGAAATATACATTTTTGCATTGGAAAAACACATAAAAATCGTGGAAAAACCCAAGATACGTTGGAAATATGCATAATTATTGAGGAAAAACCAATATTTATACATGAAAAAGCCATTTAATGTTGGAAATATGCATTTTTTCATTGGAAAAACTCATATTTATATTGGAATAACCCATTTTATGTTGGAAATATTCATTTTTTCATTGGGAAACCCCACATTCATATTGGAAAAACCCATTTTAAGTTGGAAATATTCAATTTTTCATTGGAAAAACCCATAAAAATAGTGGAAAAGACCAATCTACGTTGGAAATATGCATAATTATTGTGGAGAAACCCATATTTATACTAGAAAAACCCATTTTTAGTTGGAAATATGCATTTTTCATTTGAAAAACCCATAAAATTCGTGGAAAAACCATTATTAAGTTGGAAATATTCATTTTTTCATTGGAAAACCCCATAAAAATCGTGGAAAAACCCAAGATACGTTGGAAATATGCATAATTATTGAGGAAAAACCAATATTTATACTTGAAAAACCCATTTAATGTTGGAAATATGCATTTTTCATTGAAATAACCCAAAAAATTCGTGGAAAAACCAATATTAAGTTTGAAATATTCATTATTTCATTGGAAAAACTCATATTTATAATGAAATAACCCATTTTATGTTGAAAATATTCATTTTTTCATTGGAAAAACCCATATTTATATTGGAAAAACCCATTTTATGTTGGAAATATTCATTTTTTCATGGGAAAACCCCAAAAAATCGTGGAAAAACCCAAGATACGTTGGAAATATGCATAATTATTGTGGAATAACCATTATTAAGTTGGAAATATACATTATTTCATTGGAAAAACCCAAGATACGTTGGAAATATGCATTTTTCATTGGAATAACCCATAAAAATCGTGGAAAAACCCAAGATACGTTGGAAATATGCATAACTATTGAGGAAAAACCAATATTTATATTTGAAAAACCCATTTTAGTTGGAAAACCTATAATTTTATTGCAAAATTCCTTGTTTATGTTGGAAATATTCATTTTTTCATTGGAAAAACCCATAACAATCGTGGAAAAACCCAAGATACGTTGGAAATATGCATAATTATTGTGGAATAACCATTATTAAGTTTGAAATATACATTATTTCATTGGAATAACCCATATTTATATTGGAAAAACCCATTTTATGTTGGAAATATACATTTTTGCATTGGAAAAACACATAAAAATCGTGGAAAAACCCAAGATACGTTGGAAATATGCATAATTATTGAGGAAAAACCAATATTTATACTTGAAAAAGCCATTTAATGTTGGAAATATGCATTTTTTCATTGGAAAAACTCATATTTATATTGGAATAACCCATTTTATGTTGGAAATATTCATTTTTTCATTGGAAAAACCCATAAAAATCGTGGAAAAACCCAAGATACGTTGGAAATATGCATAATTATTGTGGAAAAACCCATATTTATACTAGAAAAACCCACTTTAAGTTGGAAATATGCATTTTTACATTGGAAAAACCCATAATTTTATTGCAAAACTCCTTGTTTAGTTGGAAATATTCATTTTTTCATTGGGAAACCCCACATTCATATTGGAAAAACCCATTTTAAGTTGGAAATATTCAATTTTTCATTGGAAAAACCCATAAAAATAGTGGAAAAGACCAATATACGTTGGAAATATGCATAATTATTGTGGAAAAACCCATATTTATACTAGAAAAACCCACTTTAAGTTGGAAATATGCATTTTTACATTGGAAAAACCCATAATTTTATTGCAAAACTCCTTGTTTAGTTGGAAATATTCATTTTTTCATTGGGAAACCCCACATTCATATTGGAAAAACCCATTTTAAGTTGGAAATATTCAATTTTTCATTGGAAAAACCCATAAAAATAGTGGAAAAGACCAATATACATTGGAAATATGCATAATTATTGTGGAAAAACCCATATTTATACTAGAAAAACCCATTTTAAGTTGGAAATATGCATTTTTCATTTGAAAAACCCATAAAATTCGTGGAAAAACCATTATTAAGTTGGAAATATTCATTTTTTCATTGGAAAACCCCATAAAAATCGTGGAAAAACCCAAGATACGTTGGAAATATGCATAATTATTGTGGAAAAACCATTATTAAGTTGGAAATATACATTATTTCAATGGAAAAACCCATATTTATATTGGAAAAACACATTTTATGTTGGAAATATTCATTTTTTCATTTGAAAAACCGATAAAATTCGTGGAAAAACCAATATTAAGTTTGAAATATACATGATTTCATTGGAAAAACTCATATTTATATTGGAATAACCCATTTTATGTTGGAAATATTCATTTTTTCATTGGAAAAACCCATAAAAATCGTGGAAAAACCCAAGATACGTTGGAAATATGCATAATTATTGTGGAATAACCATTATTAAGTTTGAAATATACATTATTTCATTGGAAAAACCCATATTTTTATTGTAAAATCCCATTTTAAGTTGGAAATATACATTTTTGCATTGGAAAATCCCAAGATACGTTAGAAATATACATAATTATTGGAAAAACCAATATTTATACTTGAAAAACCCATTTTATGTTGGAAATATGCATTTTTCATTGAAATAACCCATAAAATTCGTGGAAAAACCATTATTAAGTTTGAAATATACATTATTTCATTGGAAAAACTCATATTTCTATTGGAATAACCCATTTTATGTTGGAAATATTCATTTTTTCATTGGAAAAACCCAAGATACGTTGGAAATATGCATAATTATTGAGGAAAAACCAATATTTATACTTGAAAAACACATTTAATGTTGGAAATATGCATTTTTCATTGAAATAACCCAAAAAATTCGTGGAAAAACCAATATTAAGTTTGAAATATTCATTATTTCATTGGAAAAACTCATATTTATATTGGAATAACCCATTTTATGTTGGAAATATTCATTTTTTCATTGGAAAAACCCATATTTATATTGGAAAAACCCATTTTATGTTGAAAATATTCATTTTTTCATTGGAAAAACCCATATTTTTATTGTAAAATCCCATTTTAAGTTGGAAATATACATTTTTGCATTTGAAAAACCCATAAAAATTGTGGAAAAGCACAAGATACGTTGGAAATATGCATAATTATTGTGGAAAAACCATTATTAAGTTGGAAATATACATTATTTCAATGGAAAAACCCATATTTATATTGGAATAACCTATTTTATGTTGGAAATATTTATTTTTTCATTGGAAAAATCCATAAAAATCGTGGAAAAACCCAAGATACGTTGGAAATATGCATAATTATTGTGGAATAACCATTATTAAGTTTGAAATATACATTATTTCATTGGAAAAACCCATATTTTTATTGTAAAATCCCATTTTAAGTTGGAAATATACATTTTTGCATTGGAAAATCCCAAGATACGTTAGAAATATACATAATTATTGGAAAAACCAATATTTATACTTGAAAAACCCATTTTATGTTGGAAATATGCATTTTTCATTGAAATAACCCATAAAATTCGTGGAAAAACCATTATTAAGTTTGAAATATACATTATTTCATTGGAAAAACTCATATTTCTATTGGAATAACCCATTTTATGTTGGAAATATTCATTTTTTCATTGGAAAAACCCAAGATACGTTGGAAATATGCATAATTATTGAGGAAAAACCAATATTTATACTTGAAAAACACATTTAATGTTGGAAATATGCATTTTTCATTGAAATAACCCAAAAAATTCGTGGAAAAACCAATATTAAGTTTGAAATATTCATTATTTCATTGGAAAAACTCATATTTATATTGGAATAACCCATTTTATGTTGGAAATATTCATTTTTTCTTTGGAAAAACCCATATTTATATTGGAAAAACCCATTTTATGTTGAAAATATTCATTTTTTCATTGGAAAAACCCATATTTTTATTGTAAAATCCCATTTTAAGTTGGAAATATACATTTTTGCATTTGAAAAACCCATAAAAATTGTGGAAAAGCACAAGATACGTTGGAAATATGCATAATTATTGTGGAAAAACCATTATTAAGTTGGAAATATACATTATTTCAATGGAAAAACCCATATTTATATTGGAAAAACCCATTTTATGTTGGAAATATAAATTTTTTCATTGGAAAAACCCATAAAAATCGTGGAAAAACCCAAGATACGTTGGAAATATGCATAATTATTGTGGAATAACCATTATTAAGTTTGAAATATACATTATTTCATTGGAAAAACCCATATTTTTATTGTAAAATCCCATTTTAAGTTGGAAATATACATTTTTGCATTGGAAAATCCCAAGATACGTTAGAAATATACATAATTATTGGAAAAACCAATATTTATACTTGAAAAACCCATTTTATGTTGGAAATATGCATTTTTCATTGAAATAACCCATAAAATTCGTGGAAAAACCATTATTAAGTTTGAAATATACATTATTTCATTGGAAAAACTCATATTTCTATTGGAATAACCCATTTTATGTTGGAAATATTCATTTTTTCATTGGAAAAACCCAAGATACGTTGGAAATATGCATAATTATTGAGGAAAAACCAATATTTATACTTGAAAAACACATTTAATGTTGGAAATATGCATTTTTCATTGAAATAACCCAAAAAATTCGTGGAAAAACCAATATTAAGTTTGAAATATTCATTATTTCATTGGAAAAACTCATATTTATATTGGAATAACCCATTTTATGTTGGAAATATTCATTTTTTCATTGGAAAAACCCATATTTATATTGGAAAAACCCATTTTATGTTGAAAATATTCATTTTTTCATTGAAATAACCCATAAAATTCGTGGAAAAACCATTATTAAGTTTGAAATATACATTATTTCATTGGAAAAACTCATATTTATATTGGAATAACCCATTTTATGTTGGAAATATTCATTTTTTCATTGGAAAAACCCATAAAAATCGTGGAAAAACCCAAGATACGTTGGAAATATGCATAATTATTGTGGAATAACCATTATTAAGTTGGAAATATACATTATTTCAATGGAAAAACCCATATTTTTATTGCAAAATCCCATCTTTTTTCTTAAATATGAATAATTACAATGGAAAAACCCATATTTTTATTGCATAATCCCATCTTTTGTCTTAAATATACATTATTTCATTGGAAAAACCCAATATACGTTGGAAATATGCATAATTATTGTGGAAAAACCCATATTTATACTAGAAAAACCCACTTTAAGTTGGAAATATGCATTTTTCATTTGAAAAACCCATAAAATTCGTGGAAAAACCAATATTAAGTTTGAAATATACATTATTTCATTGGAAAAACCCATAAAAATCGTGGAAAAACCCAAGATACGTTGGAAATATGCATAATTATTGTGGAATAACCATTATTAAGTTTGAAATATACATTATTTCATTGGAAAAACCCATATTTTTATTGTAAAATCCCATTTTAAGTTGGAAATATACATTTTTGCATTGGTAAAACCCAAGATACATTAGAAATATACATAATTATTGGAAAAACCAATATTTATACTTGAAAAACCCATTTAATGTTGGAAATATGCATTTTTCATTGATATAACCCATAAAATTCGTGGAAAAACCATTATTAAGTTTGAAATATACATTATTTCATTGGAAAAACTCATATTTATATTGGAATAACCCATTTTATGTTGGAAATATTCATTTTTTCATTGGAAAAACCCATAAAAATCGTGGAAAAACCCAAGATACGTTGGAAATATGAATAATTATTGTGGAATAACCATTATTAAGTTTGAAATATACATTATTTCATTGGAAAAACCCATATTTTTATTGTAAAATCCCATTTTAAGTTGGAAATATACATTTTTGCATTGGAAAAACCCAAGATACGTTGGAAATATGCATAATTATTGGAAAAACCCATATTTATATTGGAAAAACCCATTTTATGTTGGAAATATACATTTTTGCATTGGAAAAACACATAAAAATCGTGGAAAAACCCAAGATAAGTTGGAAATATGCATAATTATTAAGGAAAAACCAATATTTATACTTGAAAAAGCCATTTAATGTTGGAAATATGCATTTTTCATTGAAATAACCCATAAAATTCGTGGAAAAACCATTATTAAGTTTGAAATATACATTATTTCATTGGAAAAACTCATATTTATATTGGAAAAACCCATTTTATGTTGGAAATATTCATTTTTTCATGGGAAAACCCCATAAAAATCGTGGAAAAACCCAAGATACGTTGGAAATATGCATAATTATTGTGGAATAACCATTATAAAGTTGGAAATATACATTATTTCATTGGAAAAACCCAAGATACGTTGGAAATATGCATAATTATTGAGAAAAACCCATATTTATATTGGAAAAACCCATTTAATGTTGGAAATATGCATTTTTCATAGGAATAACCCATAAAAATCGTGGAAAAACCCAAGATACGTTGGAAATATGCATAACTATTGAGGAAAAACCAATATTTATATTTGAAAAGTCCATTTTTAGTTGGAAAACCTATAATTTTATTGCAAAATTCCTTGTATATGTTGGAAATATTCATTTTTTCATTGGAAAAACCCATAAAAATCGTGGAAAAACCCAAGATACGTTGGAAATATGCATAATTATTGTGGAATAACCATTATTAAGTTGGAAATATACATTATTTCATTGGAAAAACCCATATTTTTATTGCAAAACCCATTTTATGTTGGAAATATTCATTTTTTCATTGGAAAAACCCATAAAAATTGTGGAAAAACTCAAAACATGTTGGAAATATTCTTAATTATTGTTGAAAAACCCTTATTTATATTGGAAAAACCCTTGTTATGTCTGATATATGCATAATTATGGTGGAAAACCCCATATTTATATTCGTAAACCCATTTAATGTTGGAAATATGCATTTTTCATTGGAATAACCCATATTTATATTGGAAAAACCCATTTTATGTTGGAAATATACATTTTTGCATTGGAAAAACACATAAAAATCGTGGAAAAACCCAAGATACGTTGGAAATATGCATAATTATTGAGGAAAAACCAATATTTATACATGAAAAAGCCATTTAATGTTGGAAATATGCATTTTTTCATTGGAAAAACTCATATTTATATTGGAATAACCCATTTTATGTTGGAAATATTCATTTTTTCATTGGGAAACCCCACATTCATATTGGAAAAACCCATTTTAAGTTGGAAATATTCAATTTTTCATTGGAAAAACCCATAAAAATAGTGGAAAAGACCAATATACGTTGGAAATATGCATAATTATTGTGGAGAAACCCATATTTATACTAGAAAAACCCATTTTTAGTTGGAAATATGCATTTTTCATTTGAAAAACCCATAAAATTCGTGGAAAAACCATTATTAAGTTGGAAATATTCATTTTTTCATTGGAAAACCCCATAAAAATCGTGGAAAAACCCAAGATACGTTGGAAATATGCATAATTATTGAGGAAAAACCAATATTTATACTTGAAAAACCCATTTAATGTTGGAAATATGCATTTTTCATTGAAATAACCCAAAAAATTCGTGGAAAAACCAATATTAAGTTTGAAATATTCATTATTTCATTGGAAAAACTCATATTTATATTGAAATAACCCATTTTATGTTGAAAATATTCATTTTTTCATTGGAAAAACCCATATTTATATTGGAAAAACCCATTTTATGTTGGAAATATTCATTTTTTCATGGGAAAACCCCAAAAAATCGTGGAAAAACCCAAGATACGTTGGAAATATGCATAATTATTGTGGAATAACCATTATTAAGTTGGAAATATACATTATTTCATTGGAAAAACCCAAGATACGTTGGAAATATGCATTTTTCATTGGAATAACCCATAAAAATCGTGGAAAAACCCAAGATACGTTGGAAATATGCATAACTATTGAGGAAAAACCAATATTTATATTTGAAAAACCCATTTTAGTTGGAAAACCTATAATTTTATTGCAAAATTCCTTGTTTATGTTGGAAATATTCATTTTTTCATTGGAAAAACCCATAACAATCGTGGAAAAACCCAAGATACGTTGGAAATATGCATAATTATTGTGGAATAACCATTATTAAGTTTGAAATATACATTATTTCATTGGAATAACCCATATTTATATTGGAAAAACCCATTTTATGTTGGAAATATACATTTTTGCATTGGAAAAACACATAAAAATCGTGGAAAAACCCAAGATACGTTGGAAATATGCATAATTATTGAGGAAAAACCAATATTTATACTTGAAAAAGCCATTTAATGTTGGAAATATGCATTTTTTCATTGGAAAAACTCATATTTATATTGGAATAACCCATTTTATGTTGGAAATATTCATTTTTTCATTGGAAAAACCCATAAAAATCGTGGAAAAACCCAAGATACGTTGGAAATATGCATAATTATTGTGGAAAAACCCATATTTATACTAGAAAAACCCACTTTAAGTTGGAAATATGCATTTTTACATTGGAAAAACCCATAATTTTATTGCAAAACTCCTTGTTTAGTTGGAAATATTCATTTTTTCATTGGGAAACCCCACATTCATATTGGAAAAACCCATTTTAAGTTGGAAATATTCAATTTTTCATTGGAAAAACCCATAAAAATAGTGGAAAAGACCAATATACGTTGGAAATATGCATAATTATTGTGGAAAAACCCATATTTATACTAGAAAAACCCACTTTAAGTTGGAAATATGCATTTTTACATTGGAAAAACCCATAATTTTATTGCAAAACTCCTTGTTTAGTTGGAAATATTCATTTTTTCATTGGGAAACCCCACATTCATATTGGAAAAACCCATTTTAAGTTGGAAATATTCAATTTTTCATTGGAAAAACCCATAAAAATAGTGGAAAAGACCAATATACATTGGAAATATGCATAATTATTGTGGAAAAACCCATATTTATACTAGAAAAACCCATTTTAAGTTGGAAATATGCATTTTTCATTTGAAAAACCCATAAAATTCGTGGAAAAACCATTATTAAGTTGGAAATATTCATTTTTTCATTGGAAAACCCCATAAAAATCGTGGAAAAACCCAAGATACGTTGGAAATATGCATAATTATTGTGGAAAAACCATTATTAAGTTGGAAATATACATTATTTCAATGGAAAAACCCATATTTATATTGGAAAAACACATTTTATGTTGGAAATATTCATTTTTTCATTTGAAAAACCGATAAAATTCGTGGAAAAACCAATATTAAGTTTGAAATATACATGATTTCATTGGAAAAACTCATATTTATATTGGAATAACCCATTTTATGTTGGAAATATTCATTTTTTCATTGGAAAAACCCATAAAAATCGTGGAAAAACCCAAGATACGTTGGAAATATGCATAATTATTGTGGAATAACCATTATTAAGTTTGAAATATACATTATTTCATTGGAAAAACCCATATTTTTATTGTAAAATCCCATTTTAAGTTGGAAATATACATTTTTGCATTGGAAAATCCCAAGATACGTTAGAAATATACATAATTATTGGAAAAACCAATATTTATACTTGAAAAACCCATTTTATGTTGGAAATATGCATTTTTCATTGAAATAACCCATAAAATTCGTGGAAAAACCATTATTAAGTTTGAAATATACATTATTTCATTGGAAAAACTCATATTTCTATTGGAATAACCCATTTTATGTTGGAAATATTCATTTTTTCATTGGAAAAACCCAAGATACGTTGGAAATATGCATAATTATTGAGGAAAAACCAATATTTATACTTGAAAAACACATTTAATGTTGGAAATATGCATTTTTCATTGAAATAACCCAAAAAATTCGTGGAAAAACCAATATTAAGTTTGAAATATTCATTATTTCATTGGAAAAACTCATATTTATATTGGAATAACCCATTTTATGTTGGAAATATTCATTTTTTCATTGGAAAAACCCATATTTATATTGGAAAAACCCATTTTATGTTGAAAATATTCATTTTTTCATTGGAAAAACCCATATTTTTATTGTAAAATCCCATTTTAAGTTGGAAATATACATTTTTGCATTTGAAAAACCCATAAAAATTGTGGAAAAGCACAAGATACGTTGGAAATATGCATAATTATTGTGGAAAAACCATTATTAAGTTGGAAATATACATTATTTCAATGGAAAAACCCATATTTATATTGGAAAAACCCATTTTATGTTGGAAATATAAATTTTTTCATTGGAAAAACCCATAAAAATCGTGGAAAAACCCAAGATACGTTGGAAATATGCATAATTATTGTGGAATAACCATTATTAAGTTTGAAATATACATTATTTCATTGGAAAAACCCATATTTTTATTGTAAAATCCCATTTTAAGTTGGAAATATACATTTTTGCATTGGAAAATCCCAAGATACGTTAGAAATATACATAATTATTGGAAAAACCAATATTTATACTTGAAAAACCCATTTTATGTTGGAAATATGCATTTTTCATTGAAATAACCCATAAAATTCGTGGAAAAACCATTATTAAGTTTGAAATATACATTATTTCATTGGAAAAACTCATATTTCTATTGGAATAACCCATTTTATGTTGGAAATATTCATTTTTTCATTGGAAAAACCCAAGATACGTTGGAAATATGCATAATTATTGAGGAAAAACCAATATTTATACTTGAAAAACACATTTAATGTTGGAAATATGCATTTTTCATTGAAATAACCCAAAAAATTCGTGGAAAAACCAATATTAAGTTTGAAATATTCATTATTTCATTGGAAAAACTCATATTTATATTGGATTAACCCATTTTATGTTGGAAATATTCATTTTTTCATTGGAAAAACCCATATTTATATTGGAAAAACCCATTTTATGTTGAAAATATTCATTTTTTCATTGGAAAAACCCATATTTTTATTGTAAAATCCCATTTTAAGTTGGAAATATACATTTTTGCATTTGAAAAACCCATAAAAATTGTGGAAAAGCACAAGATACGTTGGAAATATGCATAATTATTGTGGAAAAACCATTATTAAGTTTGAAATATACATTATTTCATTGGAAAAACCCATATTTTTATTGTAAAATCCCATTTTAAGTTGGAAATATACATTTTTGCATTGGAAAATCCCAAGATACGTTAGAAATATACATAATTATTGGAAAAACCAATATTTATACTTGAAAAACCCATTTTATGTTGGAAATATGCATTTTTCATTGAAATAACCCATAAAATTCGTGGAAAAACCATTATTAAGTTTGAAATATACATTATTTCATTGGAAAAACTCATATTTCTATTGGAATAACCCATTTTATGTTGGAAATATTCATTTTTTCATTGGAAAAACCCAAGATACGTTGGAAATATGCATAATTATTGAGGAAAAACCAATATTTATACTTGAAAAACACATTTAATGTTGGAAATATGCATTTTTCATTGAAATAACCCAAAAAATTCGTGGAAAAACCAATATTAAGTTTGAAATATTCATTATTTCATTGGAAAAACTCATATTTATATTGGAATAACCCATTTTATGTTGGAAATATTCATTTTTTCATTGGAAAAACCCATATTTATATTGGAAAAACCCATTTTATGTTGAAAATATTCATTTTTTCATTGGAAAAACCCATATTTTTATTGTAAAATCCCATTTTAAGTTGGAAATATACATTTTTGCATTTGAAAAACCCATAAAAATTGTGGAAAAGCACAAGATACGTTGGAAATATGCATAATTATTGTGGAAAAACCATTATTAAGTTGGAAATATACATTATTTCAATGGAAAAACCCATATTTATATTGGAAAAACCCATTTTATGTTGGAAATATAAATTTTTTCATTGGAAAAACCCATAAAAATCGTGGAAAAACCCAAGATACGTTGGAAATATGCATAATTATTGTGGAATAACCATTATTAAGTTTGAAATATACATTATTTCATTGGAAAAACCCATATTTTTATTGTAAAATCCCATTTTAAGTTGGAAATATACATTTTTGCATTGGAAAATCCCAAGATACGTTAGAAATATACATAATTATTGGAAAAACCAATATTTATACTTGAAAAACCCATTTTATGTTGGAAATATGCATTTTTCATTGAAATAACCCATAAAATTCGTGGAAAAACCATTATTAAGTTTGAAATATACATTATTTCATTGGAAAAACTCATATTTCTATTGGAATAACCCATTTTATGTTGGAAATATTCATTTTTTCATTGGAAAAACCCAAGATACGTTGGAAATATGCATAATTATTGAGGAAAAACCAATATTTATACTTGAAAAACACATTTAATGTTGGAAATATGCATTTTTCATTGAAATAACCCAAAAAATTCGTGGAAAAACCAATATTAAGTTTGAAATATTCATTATTTCATTGGAAAAACTCATATTTATATTGGATTAACCCATTTTATGTTGGAAATATTCATTTTTTCATTGGAAAAACCCATATTTATATTGGAAAAACCCATTTTATGTTGAAAATATTCATTTTTTCATTGGAAAAACCCATATTTTTATTGTAAAATCCCATTTTAAGTTGGAAATATACATTTTTGCATTTGAAAAACCCATAAAAATTGTGGAAAAGCACAAGATACGTTGGAAATATGCATAATTATTGTGGAAAAACCATTATTAAGTTGGAAATATACATTATTTCAATGGAAAAACCCATATTTATATTGGAAAAACCCATTTTATGTTGGAAATATAAATTTTTTCATTGGAAAAATCCATAAAAATCGTGGAAAAACCCAAGATACGTTGGAAATATGCATAATTATTGTGGAATAACCATTATTAAGTTTGAAATATACATTATTTCATTGGAAAAACCCATATTTTTATTGTAAAATCCCATTTTAAGTTGGAAATATACATTATTTCAATGGAAAAACCCATATTTATATTGGAAAAACCCATTTTATGTTGGAAATATTCATTTTTTCATTTGAAAAACCCATAAAATTCGTGGAAAAACCAATATTAAGTTTGAAATATACATTATTTCATTGGAAAAACTCATATTTATATTGGAATAACCCATTTTATGTTGGAAATATTCATTTTTTCATTGGAAAAACCCATAAAAATCGTGGAAAAACCCAAGATACGTTGGAAATATGAATAATTATTGAGGAAAAACCAATGTTTATTTTTGAAAAACCCATTTTTAGTTGGAAAACCTATAATTTTATTGCAAAATTCCTAGTTCAGTTGGAAATATTCATTTTTTCATTGGAAAAACCCATAAAAATCGTGGAAAAACCCATGATACGTTGGAAATATGCATAATTATTGAGGAATAACCATTATTAAGTTGGAAATATACATTATTTCATTGGAAAAACACAAGATACGTTGGAAATATGCACAATTATTGAGAAAAACCCATATTTATATTGGAAAAACCCATTTAATGTTGGAAATATGCATTTTTCATTGGAATAACCCATAAAATTCGTGGAAAAGCCATTATTAAGTTTGAAATATACATTATTTCATTGGAAAAATCCATATTTATATTGTAAAATCCCATTTTAAGTTTGAAATATGCATTTTTACATTGGAAAAACCCATAATTTTATTGCAAAATCCCATCTTTTTTCTTAAATATGAATAATTACATTG
Organism: Rhopalosiphum nymphaeae; assembly: GCA_036289425.1. NCBI lineage: Eukaryota > Metazoa > Arthropoda > Insecta > Hemiptera > Aphididae > Rhopalosiphum > Rhopalosiphum nymphaeae. The sequence continues at coordinate 5,214,438 of JAZAQC010000006.1, read as the reverse complement.
AAATAACCCATAAAATTCGTGGAAAAACCATTATTAAGTTTGAAACATACATTATTTCATTGGAAAAACTCATATTTCTATTGGAATAACCCATTTTATGTTGGAAATATTCATTTTTTCATTGGAAAAACCCAAGATACGTTGGAAATATGCATAATTATTGAGGAAAAACCAATATTTATACTTGAAAAACCCATTTAATGTTGGAAATATGCATTTTTCATTGAAATAACCCATAAAATTCGTGGAAAAACCAATATTAAGTTTGAAATATACATTATTTCATTGGAAAAACTCATATTTATATTGGAAAAACCCATTTTATGTTGGAAATATTCATTTTTTCATGGGAAAACCCATATTTATATTGGAAAAACCCATTTTATGTTGAAAATATTCATTTTTTCATTGGAAAAACCCATATTTTTATTGTAAAATCCCATTTTAAGTTGGAAATATACATTTTTGCATTTGAAAAACCCATAAAAATTGTGGAAAAGCACAAGATACGTTGGAAATATGCATAATTATTGTGGAAAAACCATTATTAAGTTGGAAATATACATTATTTCAATGGAAAAACCCATATTTATATTGGAAAAACCCATTTTATGTTGGAAATATAAATTTTTTCATTGGAAAAATCCATAAAAATCGTGGAAAAACCCAAGATACGTTGGAAATATGCATAATTATTGTGGAATAACCATTATTAAGTTTGAAATATACATTATTTCATTGGAAAAACCCATATTTTTATTGTAAAATCCCATTTTAAGTTGGAAATATACATTTTTTCATTGGAATAACCCAAAAAAATCGTGGAAAAACCCAAGATACGTTGGAAATATGCATAATTATTGTGGAAAAACCCATTTAATGTTGGAAATATGCATTTTTCATTGGAATAACCCATATTTATATTGGAAAAACCCATTTAATGTTGGAAATATGCATTTTTCATTGGAATAACCCATATTTATATTGGAAAAACCCATTTTATGTTGGAAATATACATTTTTGCATTGGAAAAACACATAAAAATCGTGGAAAAACCCAAGATACGTTGGAAATATGCATAATTATTGAGGAAAAACCAATATTTATACTTGAAAAAGTCATTTAATGTTGGAAATATGCATTTTTCATTGAAATAACCCATAAAATTCGTGGAAAAACCATTATTAAGTTTGAAATATACATTATTTCATTGGAAAAACTCATATTTATATTGGAATAACCCATTTTATGTTGGAAATATTCATTTTTTCATTGGAAAAACCCATAAAAATCGTGGAAAAACCCAAGATACGTTGGAAATATGAATAATTATTGAGGAAAAACCAATGTTTATTTTTGAAAAACCCATTTTTAGTTGGAAAACCTATAATTTTATTGCAAAATTCCTAGTTCAGTTGGAAATATTCATTTTTTCATTGGAAAAACCCATAAAAATCGTGGAAAAACCCATGATACGTTGGAAATATGCATAATTATTGAGGAATAACCATTATTAAGTTGGAAATATACATTATTTCATTGGAAAAACACAAGATACGTTGGAAATATGCACAATTATTGAGAAAAACCCATATTTATATTGGAAAAACCCATTTAATGTTGGAAATATGCATTTTTCATTGGAATAACCCATAAAATTCGTGGAAAAGCCATTATTAAGTTTGAAATATACATTATTTCATTGGAAAAATCCATATTTATATTGTAAAATCCCATTTTAAGTTTGAAATATGCATTTTTACATTGGAAAAACCCATAATTTTATTGCAAAATCCCATCTTTTTTCTTAAATATGAATAATTACATTGAAATAACCCATAAAATTCGTGGAAAAACCATTATTAAGTTTGAAACATACATTATTTCATTGGAAAAACTCATATTTCTATTGGAATAACCCATTTTATGTTGGAAATATTCATTTTTTCATTGGAAAAACCCAAGATACGTTGGAAATATGCATAATTATTGAGGAAAAACCAATATTTATACTTGAAAAACCCATTTAATGTTGGAAATATGCATTTTTCATTGAAATAACCCATAAAATTCGTGGAAAAACCAATATTAAGTTTGAAATATACATTATTTCATTGGAAAAACTCATATTTATATTGGAAAAACCCATTTTATGTTGGAAATATTCATTTTTTCATGGGAAAACCCATATTTATATTGGAAAAACCCATTTTATGTTGAAAATATTCATTTTTTCATTGGAAAAACCCATATTTTTATTGTAAAATCCCATTTTAAGTTGGAAATATACATTTTTGCATTTGAAAAACCCATAAAAATTGTGGAAAAGCACAAGATACGTTGGAAATATGCATAATTATTGTGGAAAAACCATTATTAAGTTGGAAATATACATTATTTCAATGGAAAAACCCATATTTATATTGGAAAAACCCATTTTATGTTGGAAATATAAATTTTTTCATTGGAAAAATCCATAAAAATCGTGGAAAAACCCAAGATACGTTGGAAATATGCATAATTATTGTGGAATAACCATTATTAAGTTTGAAATATACATTATTTCATTGGAAAAACCCATATTTTTATTGTAAAATCCCATTTTAAGTTGGAAATATACATTTTTTCATTGGAATAACCCAAAAAAATCGTGGAAAAACCCAAGATACGTTGGAAATATGCATAATTATTGTGGAAAAACCCATTTAATGTTGGAAATATGCATTTTTCATTGGAATAACCCATATTTATATTGGAAAAACCCATTTAATGTTGGAAATATGCATTTTTCATTGGAATAACCCATATTTATATTGGAAAAACCCATTTTATGTTGGAAATATACATTTTTGCATTGGAAAAACACATAAAAATCGTGGAAAAACCCAAGATACGTTGGAAATATGCATAATTATTGAGGAAAAACCAATATTTATACTTGAAAAAGTCATTTAATGTTGGAAATATGCATTTTTCATTGAAATAACCCATAAAATTCGTGGAAAAACCATTATTAAGTTTGAAATATACATTATTTCATTGGAAAAACTCATATTTATATTGGAATAACCCATTTTATGTTGGAAATATTCATTTTTTCATTGGAAAAACCCAAGATACGTTGGAAATATGCATAATTATTGAGGAAAAACCAATATTTATACTTGAAAAACACATTTAATGTTGGAAATATGCATTTTTCATTGAAATAACCCAAAAAATTCGTGGAAAAACCAATATTAAGTTTGAAATATTCATTATTTCATTGGAAAAACTCATATTTATATTGGAATAACCCATTTTATGTTGGAAATATTCATTTTTTCATTGGAAAAACCCATATTTATATTGGAAAAACCCATTTTATGTTGAAAATATTCATTTTTTCATTGGAAAAACCCATATTTTTATTGTAAAATCCCATTTTAAGTTGGAAATATACATTTTTGCATTTGAAAAACCCATAAAAATTGTGGAAAAGCACAAGATACGTTGGAAATATGCATAATTATTGTGGAAAAACCATTATTAAGTTGGAAATATACATTATTTCAATGGAAAAACCCATATTTATATTGGAAAAACCCATTTTATGTTGGAAATATAAATTTTTTCATTGGAAAAACCCATAAAAATCGTGGAAAAACCCAAGATACGTTGGAAATATGCATAATTATTGTGGAATAACCATTATTAAGTTTGAAATATACATTATTTCATTGGAAAAACCCATATTTTTATTGTAAAATCCCATTTTAAGTTGGAAATATACATTATTTCAATGGAAAAACCCATATTTATATTGGAAAAACCCATTTTATGTTGGAAATATTCATTTTTTCATTTGAAAAACCCATAAAATTCGTGGAAAAACCAATATTAAGTTTGAAATATACATTATTTCATTGGAAAAACTCATATTTATATTGGAATAACCCATTTTATGTTGGAAATATTCATTTTTTCATTGGAAAAACCCATAAAAATCGTGGAAAAACCCAAGATACGTTGGAAATATGAATAATTATTGAGGAAAAACCAATGTTTATTTTTGAAAAACCCATTTTTAGTTGGAAAACCTATAATTTTATTGCAAAATTCCTAGTTCAGTTGGAAATATTCATTTTTTCATTGGAAAAACCCATAAAAATCGTGGAAAAACCCATGATACGTTGGAAATATGCATAATTATTGAGGAATAACCATTATTAAGTTGGAAATATACATTATTTCATTGGAAAAACACAAGATACGTTGGAAATATGCACAATTATTGAGAAAAACCCATATTTATATTGGAAAAACCCATTTAATGTTGGAAATATGCATTTTTCATTGGAATAACCCATAAAATTCGTGGAAAAGCCATTATTAAGTTTGAAATATACATTATTTCATTGGAAAAATCCATATTTATATTGTAAAATCCCATTTTAAGTTTGAAATATGCATTTTTACATTGGAAAAACCCATAATTTTATTGCAAAATCCCATCTTTTTTCTTAAATATGAATAATTACATTGAAATAACCCATAAAATTCGTGGAAAAACCATTATTAAGTTTGAAACATACATTATTTCATTGGAAAAACTCATATTTCTATTGGAATAACCCATTTTATGTTGGAAATATTCATTTTTTCATTGGAAAAACCCAAGATACGTTGGAAATATGCATAATTATTGAGGAAAAACCAATATTTATACTTGAAAAACCCATTTAATGTTGGAAATATGCATTTTTCATTGAAATAACCCATAAAATTCGTGGAAAAACCAATATTAAGTTTGAAATATACATTATTTCATTGGAAAAACTCATATTTATATTGGAAAAACCCATTTTATGTTGGAAATATTCATTTTTTCATGGGAAAACCCATATTTATATTGGAAAAACCCATTTTATGTTGAAAATATTCATTTTTTCATTGGAAAAACCCATATTTTTATTGTAAAATCCCATTTTAAGTTGGAAATATACATTTTTGCATTTGAAAAACCCATAAAAATTGTGGAAAAGCACAAGATACGTTGGAAATATGCATAATTATTGTGGAAAAACCATTATTAAGTTGGAAATATACATTATTTCAATGGAAAAACCCATATTTATATTGGAAAAACCCATTTTATGTTGGAAATATAAATTTTTTCATTGGAAAAATCCATAAAAATCGTGGAAAAACCCAAGATACGTTGGAAATATGCATAATTATTGTGGAATAACCATTATTAAGTTTGAAATATACATTATTTCATTGGAAAAACCCATATTTTTATTGTAAAATCCCATTTTAAGTTGGAAATATACATTTTTTCATTGGAATAACCCAAAAAAATCGTGGAAAAACCCAAGATACGTTGGAAATATGCATAATCATTGTGGAAAAACCCATTTAATGTTGGAAATATGCATTTTTCATTGGAATAACCCATATTTATATTGGAAAAACCCATTTAATGTTGGAAATATGCATTTTTCATTGGAATAACCCATATTTATATTGGAAAAACCCATTTTATGTTGGAAATATACATTTTTGCATTGGAAAAACACATAAAAATCGTGGAAAAACCCAAGATACGTTGGAAATATGCATAATTATTGAGGAAAAACCAATATTTATACTTGAAAAAGTCATTTAATGTTGGAAATATGCATTTTTCATTGAAATAACCCATAAAATTCGTGGAAAAACCATTATTAAGTTTGAAATATACATTATTTCATTGGAAAAACTCATATTTATATTGGAATAACCCATTTTATGTTGGAAATATTCATTTTTTCATTGGAAAAACCCAAGATACGTTGGAAATATGCATAATTATTGAGGAAAAACCAATATTTATACTTGAAAAACACATTTAATGTTGGAAATATGCATTTTTCATTGAAATAACCCAAAAAATTCGTGGAAAAACCAATATTAAGTTTGAAATATTCATTATTTCATTGGAAAAACTCATATTTATATTGGAATAACCCATTTTATGTTGGAAATATTCATTTTTTCATTGGAAAAACCCATATTTATATTGGAAAAACCCATTTTATGTTGAAAATATTCATTTTTTCATTGGAAAAACTAATATTTTTATTGTAAAATCCCATTTTAAGTTGGAAATATACATTTTTGCATTTGAAAAACCCATAAAAATTGTGGAAAAGCACAAGATACGTTGGAAATATGCATAATTATTGTGGAAAAACCATTATTAAGTTGGAAATATACATTATTTCAATGGAAAAACCCATATTTATATTGGAAAAACCCATTTTATGTTGGAAATATAAATTTTTTCATTGGAAAAACCCATAAAAATCGTGGAAAAACCCAAGATACGTTGGAAATATGCATAATTATTGTGGAATAACCATTATTAAGTTTGAAATATACATTATTTCATTGGAAAAACCCATATTTTTATTGTAAAATCCCATTTTAAGTTGGAAATATACATTATTTCAATGGAAAAACCCATATTTATATTGGAAAAACCCATTTTATGTTGGAAATATTCATTTTTTCATTTGAAAAACCCATAAAATTCGTGGAAAAACCAATATTAAGTTTGAAATATACATTATTTCATTGGAAAAACTCATATTTATATTGGAATAACCCATTTTATGTTGGAAATATTCATTTTTTCATTGGAAAAACCCATAAAAATCGTGGAAAAACCCAAGATACGTTGGAAATATGAATAATTATTGAGGAAAAACCAATGTTTATTTTTGAAAAACCCATTTTTAGTTGGAAAACCTATAATTTTATTGCAAAATTCCTAGTTCAGTTGGAAATATTCATTTTTTCATTGGAAAAACCCATAAAAATCGTGGAAAAACCCATGATACGTTGGAAATATGCATAATTATTGAGGAATAACCATTATTAAGTTGGAAATATACATTATTTCATTGGAAAAACACAAGATACGTTGGAAATATGCACAATTATTGAGAAAAACCCATATTTATATTGGAAAAACCCATTTAATGTTGGAAATATGCATTTTTCATTGGAATAACCCATAAAATTCGTGGAAAAGCCATTTTTAAGTTTGAAATATACATTATTTCATTGGAAAAATCCATATTTATATTGTAAAATCCCATTTTAAGTTTGAAATATGCATTTTTACATTGGAAAAACCCATAATTTTATTGCAAAATCCCATCTTTTTTCTTAAATATGAATAATTACATTGAAATAACCCATAAAATTCGTGGAAAAACCATTATTAAGTTTGAAATATACATTATTTCATTGGAAAAACTCATATTTATATTGGAATAACCCATTTTATGTTGGAAATATTCATTTTTTCATTGGAAAAACCCAAGATACGTTGGAAATATGCATAATTATTGAGGAAAAACCAATATTTATACTTGAAAAACCCATTTAATGTTGGAAATATGCATTTTTCATTGAAATAACCCATAAAATTCGTGGAAAAACCAATATTAAGTTTGAAATATACATTATTTCATTGGAAAAACTCATATTTATATTGGAAAAACCCATTTTATGTTGGAAATATTCATTTTTTCATGGGAAAACCCCATAAAAATCGTGGAAAAACCCAAGATACGTTGGAAATATGCATAATTATTGTGGAATAACCATTATAAAGTTGGAAATATACATTATTTCATTGGAAAAACCCAAGATACGTTGGAAATATGCATAATTATTGAGAAAAACCCATATTTATATTGGAAAAACCCATTTAATGTTGGAAATATGCATTTTTCATAGGAATAACCCATAAAAATCGTGGAAAAACCCAAGATACGTTGGAAATATGCATAACTATTGAGGAAAAACCAATATTTATATTTGAAAAACCCATTTTTAGTTGGAAAACCTATAATTTTATTGCAAAATTCCTTGTATATGTTGGAAATATTCATTTTTTCATTGGAAAAACCCATAAAAATCGTGGAAAAACCCAAGATACGTTGGAAATATGCATAATTATTGTGGAATAACCATTATTAAGTTGGAAATATACATTATTTCATTGGAAAAACCCATATTTTTATTGCAAAACCCATTTTATGTTGGAAATATTCATTTTTTCATTGGAAAAACCCATAAAAATTGTGGAAAAACTCAAAACATGTTGGAAATATTCTTAATTATTGTTGAAAAACCCTTATTTATATTGGAAAAACCCTTGTTATGTCTGATATATGCATAATTATGGTGGAAAACCCCATATTTATATTCGTAAACCCATTTAATGTTGGAAATATGCATTTTTCATTGGAATAACCCATATTTATATTGGAAAAACCCATTTTATGTTGGAAATATACATTTTTGCATTGGAAAAACACATAAAAATCGTGGAAAAACCCAAGATACGTTGGAAATATGCATAATTATTGAGGAAAAACCAATATTTATACATGAAAAAGCCATTTAATGTTGGAAATATGCATTTTTTCATTGGAAAAACCCATAAAAATAGTGGAAAAGACCAATATACGTTGGAAATATGCATAATTATTGTGGAGAAACCCATATTTATACTAGAAAAACCCATTTTTAGTTGGAAATATGCATTTTTCATTTGAAAAACCCATAAAATTCGTGGAAAAACCATTATTAAGTTGGAAATATTCATTTTTTCATTGGAAAACCCCATAAAAATCGTGGAAAAACCCAAGATACGTTGGAAATATGCATAATTATTGAGGAAAAACCAATATTTATACTTGAAAAACCCATTTAATGTTGGAAATATGCATTTTTCATTGAAATAACCCAAAAAATTCGTGGAAAAACCAATATTAAGTTTGAAATATTCATTATTTCATTGGAAAACCTCATATTTATATTGGAATAACCCATTTTATGTTGAAAATATTCATTTTTTCATTGGAAAAACCCATATTTATATTGGAAAAACCCATTTTATGTTGGAAATATTCATTTTTTCATGGGAAAACCCCAAAAAATCGTGGAAAAACCCAAGATACGTTGGAAATATGCATAATTATTGTGGAATAACCATTATTAAGTTGGAAATATACATTATTTCATTGGAAAAACCCAAGATACGTTGGAAATATGAATAATTATTGAGAAAAACCCATATTTATATTGGAAAAACCCATTTAATGTTGGAAATATGCATTTTTCATTGGAATAACCCATAAAAATCGTGGAAAAACCCAAGATACGTTGGAAATATGCATAACTATTGAGGAAAAACCAATATTTATATTTGAAAAACCCATTTTAGTTGGAAAACCTATAAATTTATTGCAAAATTCCTTGTTTATGTTGGAAATATTCATTTTTTCATTGGAAAAACCCATAACAATCGTTGAAAAACCCAAGATACGTTGGAAATATGCATAATTATTGTGGAATAACCATTATTAAGTTTGAAATATACATTATTTCATTGGAATAACCCATATTTATATTGGAAAAACCCATTTTATGTTGGAAATATACATTTTTGCATTGGAAAAACACATAAAAATCGTGGAAAAACCCAAGATACGTTGGAAAAATGCATAATTATTGAGGAAAAACCAATATTTATACTTGAAAAAGCCATTTAATGTTGGAAATATGCATTTTTTCATTGGAAAAACTCATATTTATATTGGAATAACCCATTTTATGTTGGAAATATTCATTTTTTCATTGGAAAAACCCATAAAAATCGTGGAAAAACCCAAGATACGTTGGAAATATGCATAATTATTGTGGAAAAACCCATATTTATACTAGAAAAACCCACTTTAAGTTGGAAATATGCATTTTTACATTGGAAAAACCCATAATTTTATTGCAAAACTCCTTGTTTAGTTGGAAATATTCATTTTTTCATTGGGAAACCCCACATTCATATTGGAAAAACCCATTTTAAGTTGGAAATATTCAATTTTTCATTGGAAAAACCCATAAAAATAGTGGAAAAGACCAATATACGTTGGAAATATGCATAATTATTGTGGAAAAACCCATATTTATACTAGAAAAACCCACTTTAAGTTGGAAATATGCATTTTTACATTGGAAAAACCCATAATTTTATTGCAAAACTCCTTGTTTAGTTGGAAATATTCATTTTTTCATTGGGAAACCCCACATTCATATTGGAAAAACCCATTTTAAGTTGGAAATATTCAATTTTTCATTGGAAAAACCCATAAAAATAGTGGAAAAGACCAATATACATTGGAAATATGCATAATTATTGTGGAAAAACCCATATTTATACTAGAAAAACCCATTTTAAGTTGGAAATATGCATTTTTCATTTGAAAAACCCATAAAATTCGTGGAAAAACCATTATTAAGTTGGAAATATTCATTTTTTCATTGGAAAACCCCATAAAAATCGTGGAAAAACCCAAGATACGTTGGAAATATGCATAAGTATTGTGGAAAAACCATTATTAAGTTGGAAATATACATTATTTCAATGGAAAAACCCATATTTATATTGGAAAAACACATTTTATGTTGGAAATATTCATTTTTTCATTTGAAAAACCGATAAAATTCGTGGAAAAACCAATATTAAGTTAGAAATATACATGATTTCATTGGAAAAACTCATATTTATATTGGAATAACCCATTTTATGTTGGAAATATTCATTTTTTCATTGGAAAAACCCATAAAAATCGTGGAAAACCCCAAGATACGTTGGAAATATGCATAATTATTGTGGAATAACCATTATTAAGTTTGAAATATACATTATTTCATTGGAAAAACCCATATTTTTATTGTAAAATCCCATTTTAAGTTGGAAATATACATTTTTGCATTGGAAAATCCCAAGATACGTTAGAAATATACATAATTATTGGAAAAACCAATATTTATACTTGAAAAACCCATTTTATGATGGAAATATGCATTTTTCATTGAAATAACCCATAAAATTCGTGGAAAAACCATTATTAAGTTTGAAATATACATTATTTCATTGGAAAAACTCATATTTCTATTGGAATAACCCATTTTATGTTGGAAATATTCATTTTTTCATTGGAAAAACCCAAGATACGTTGGAAATATGCATAATTATTGAGGAAAAACCAATATTTATACTTGAAAAACACATTTAATGTTGGAAATATGCATTTTTCATTGAAATAACCCAAAAAATTCGTGGAAAAACCAATATTAAGTTTGAAATATTCATTATTTCATTGGAAAAACTCATATTTATATTGGAATAACCCATTTTATGTTGGAAATATTCATTTTTTCATTGGAAAAACCCATATTTATATTGGAAAAACCCATTTTATGTTGAAAATATTCATTTTTTCATTGGAAAAACCCATATTTTTATTGTAAAATCCCATTTTAAGTTGGAAATATACATTTTTGCATTTGAAAAACCCATAAAAATTGTGGAAAAGCACAAGATACGTTGGAAATATGCATAATTATTGTGGAAAAACCATTATTAAGTTGGAAATATACATTATTTCAATGGAAAAACCCATATTTATATTGGAAAAACCCATTTTATGTTGGAAATATAAATTTTTTCATTGGAAAAACCCATAAAAATCGTGGAAAAACCCAAGATACGTTGGAAATATGCATAATTATTGTGGAATAACCATTATTAAGTTTGAAATATACATTATTTCATTGGAAAAACCCATATTTTTATAGTAAAATCCCATTTTAAGTTGGAAATATACATTTTTTCATTGGAATAACCCAAAAAAATCGTGGAAAAACCCAAGATACGTTGGAAATATGCATAATTATTGTGGAAAAACCCATTTAATGTTGGAAATATGCATTTTTCATTGGAATAACCCATATTTATATTGGAAAAACCCATTTAATGTTGGAAATATGCATTTTTCATTGGAATAACCCATATTTATATTGGAAAAACCCATTTTATGTTGGAAATATACATTTTTGCATTGGAAAAACACATAAAAATCGTGGAAAAACCCAAGATACGTTGGAAATATGCATAATTATTGAGGAAAAACCAATATTTATACTTGAAAAAGTCATTTAATGTTGGAAATATGCATTTTTCATTGAAATAACCCATAAAATTCGTGGAAAAACCATTATTAAGTTTGAAATATACATTATTTCATTGGAAAAACTCATATTTATATTGGAATAACCCATTTTATGTTGGAAATATTCATTTTTTCATTGGAAAAACCCATATTTTTATTGTAAAATCCCATTTTAAGTTGGAAATATACATTTTTGCATTTGAAAAACCCATAAAAATTGTGGAAAAGCACAAGATACGTTGGAAATATGCATAATTATTGTGGAAAAACCATTATTAAGTTGGAAATATACATTATTTCAATGGAAAAACCCATATTTATATTGGAAAAACCCATTTTATGTTGGAAATATTCATTTTTTCATTTGAAAAACCCATAAAATTCGTGGAAAAACCAATATTAAGTTTGAAATATACATTATTTCATTGGAAAAACTCATATTTATATTGGAATAACCCATTTTATGTTGGAAATATTCATTTTTTCATTGGAAAAACCCATAAAAATCGTGGAAAAACCCAAGATACGTTGGAAATATGCATAATTATTGTGGAATAACCATTATTAAGTTTGAAATATACATTATTTCATTGGAAAAACCCATATTTTTATTGTAAAATCCCATTTTAAGTTGGAAATATACATTTTTGCATTGGAAAAACCCAAGATACGTTAGAAATATACATAATTATTGGAAAAACCAATATTTATACTTGAAAAACCCATTTAATGTTGGAAATATGCATTTTTCATTGAAATAACCCATAAAATTCGTGGAAAAACCATTATTAAGTTTGAAATATACATTATTTCATTGGAAAAACTCATATTTATATTGGAATAACCCATTTTATGTTGGAAATATTCATTTTTTCATTGGAAAAACCCAAAAAAATCGTGGAAAAACCAATATTAAGTTTGAAATATTCATTATTTCATTGGAAAAACTCATATTTATATTGGAATAACCCATTTTATGTTGGAAATATTCATTTATTCATTGGAAAAACCCATATTTATATTGGAAAAACCCATTTTATGTTGAAAATATTCATTTTTTCATTGGAAAAACCCATATTATTATTGTAAAATCCCATTTTAAGTTGGAAATATACATTTTTGCATTTGAAAAACCCATAAAAATTGTGGAAAAGCACAAGATACGTTGGAAATATGCATAATTATTGTGGAAAAACCATTATTAAGTTGGAAATACACATTATTTCAATGGAAAAACCTATATTTATATTGGAAAAACCCATTTTATGTTGGAAATATACATTTTTTCATTGGAAAAATCCATAAAAATCGTGGAAAAACCCAAGATACGTTGGAAATATGCATAATTATTGTGGAAAAACCATTATTAAGTTGGAAATATACATTATTTCAATGGAAAAACCCATATTTATATTGGAAAAACACATTTTATGTTGGAAATATTCATTTTTTCATTTGAAAAACCGATAAAATTCGTGGAAAAACCAATATTAAGTTTGAAATATACATTATTTCATTGGAAAAACTCATATTTATATTGGAATAACCCATTTTATGTTGGAAATATTCATTTTTTCATTGGAAAAACCCATAAAAATCGTGGAAAAACCCAAGATACGTTGGAAATATGCATAATTATTGTGGAATAACCATTATTAAGTTTGAAATATACATTATTTCATTGGAAAAACCCATATTTTTATTGTAAAATCCCATTTTAAGTTGGAAATATACATTTTTGCATTGGAAAATCCCAAGATACGTTAGAAATATACATAATTATTGGAAAAACCAATATTTATACTTGAAAAACCCATTTAATGTTGGAAATATGCATTTTTCATTGAAATAACCCATAAAATTCGTGGAAAAACCATTATTAAGTTTGAAATATACATTATTTCATTGGAAAAACTCATATTTATATTGGAATAACCCATTTTATGTTGGAAATATTCATTTTTTCATTGGAAAAACCCAAGATACGTTGGAAATATGCATAATTATTGAGGAAAAACCAATATTTATACTTGAAAAACCCATTTAATGTTGGAAATATGCATTTTTCATTTGAAAAACCGATAAAATTCGTGGAAAAACCAATATTAAGTTTGAAATATACATTATTTCATTGGAAAAACTCATATTTATATTGGAATAACCCATTTTATGTTGGAAATATTCATTTTTTCATTGGAAAAACCCATAAAAATCGTGGAAAAACCCAAGATACGTTGGAAATATGCATAATTATTGAGGAAAAACCAATATTTATACTTGAAAAACCCATTTAATGTTGGAAATATGCATTTTTCATTGAAATAACCCAAAAAATTCGTGGAAAAACCAATATTAAGTTTGAAATATTCATTATTTCATTGGAAAAACTCATATTTATATTGGAATACCCCATTTTATGTTGGAAATATTCATTTTTTCATTGGAAAAACCCATATTTATATTGGAAAAACCCATTTTATGTTGGAAATATTCATTTTTTCATTGGAATAACCCAAAAAAATCGTGGAAAAACCCAAGATACGTTGGAAATATGCATAATTATTGTGGAATAACCATTATTATGTTTGAAATATACATTATTTCATTGGAAAAACCCATATTATTATTGTAAAATCCCATTTTAAGTTGGAAATATACATTTTTGCATTGGAAAAACCCAAGATACGTTGGAAATATGCATAATTATTGGAAAAACCCATATTTATATTGGAAAAACCCATTTAATGTTGGAAATATGCATTTTTCATTGGAATAACCCATATTTATATTGGAAAAACCCATTTAATGTTGGAAATATGCATTTTTCATTGGAATAACCCATATTTATATTGGAAAAACCCATTTTATGTTGGAAATATACATTTTTGCATTGGAAAAACACATAAAAATCGTGGAAAAACCCAAGATACGTTGGAAATATGCATAATTATTGTGGAATAACCATTATTAAGTTTGAAATATACATTATTTCATTGGAAAAACCCATATTTTTTTTGTAAAATCCCATTTTAAGTTGGAAATATACATTTTTGCATTGGAAAAACCCAAGATACGTTAGAAATATACATAATTATTGGAAAAACCAATATTTATACTTGAAAAACCCATTTAATGTTGGAAATATGCATTTTTCATTGAAATAACCCATAAAATTCGTGGAAAAACCATTATTAAGTTTGAAATATACATTATTTCATTGGAAAAACTCATATTTATATTGGAATAACCCATTTTATGTTGGAAATATTCATTTTTTCATTGGAAAAACCCATAAAAATCGTGGAAAAACCCAAGATACGTTGGAAATATGAATAATTATTGAGGAAAAACCAATATTTATTTTTGAAAAACCCATTTTTAGTTGGAAAACCTATAATTTTATTGCAAAATTCCTTGTTCAGTTGGAAATATTCATTTTTTCATTGGAAAAACCCATAAAAATCGTGGAAAAACCCATGATACGTTGGAAATATGCATGATTATGAAGAATAACCATTATTAAGTTGGAAATATACATTATTTCATTGGAAAAATCCATATTTATATTGTAAAATCCCATTTTAAGTTGGAAATATACATTTTTTCATTGGAAAAACCCATAAAAATTATGGAAAAAAACAAGATACGTTGAAAATATGCATAATTATTATGGAAAAACCCATATTTATGTTGCAAAAACCCATATTATGTTTGAAATATGCATTTTTACATTGGAAAAACCCATAATTTTATTGCAAAACTCCTTGTTTAGTTGGAAATATTCATTTTTTCATTGGGAAACCCCACATTCATATTGGAAAAACCCATTTTAAGTTGGAAATATTCCATTTTTCATTGGACAAACCCATATAAATAGTGGAAAAGACCAATATACGTTGGAAATATGCATAATTATTGTGGAAAAACCCATATTTATACTAGAAAAACCCATTTTAAGTTGGAAATATGCATTTTTCATTTGAAAAACCCATAAAATTCGTGGAAAAACCATTATTAAGTTGGAAATATTCATTATTTCATTGGAAAAACTCATATTTATATTGGAATAACCCATTTTATGTTGGAAATATTCATTTTTTCATTGGAAAAACCCATATTTATATTGGAAAAACCCATTTTATGTTGGAAATATTCATTTTTTCATGGGAAAACCCCATAAAAATCGTGGAAAAACCCAAGATACGTTGGAATTATGCATAATTATTGTGGAATAACCATTATTAAGTTGGAAATATACATTATTTCATTGGAAAAACCCAAGATACGTTGGAAATATGCATAATTATTGAGAAAAACCCATATTTATATTGGAAAAACCCATTTAATGTTGGAAATATGCATTTTTCATTGGAATAATCCATAAAAATCGTGGAAAAACCCAAGATACGTTGGAAATATGCATAACTATTGAGGAAAAACCAATATTTATATTTGAAAAACCCATTTTAGTTGGAAAACCTATAATTTTATTGCAAAATTCCTTGTTTATGTTGGAAATATTCATTTTTTCATTGGAAAAACCCATAAC
Organism: Rhopalosiphum nymphaeae; assembly: GCA_036289425.1. Lineage (NCBI taxonomy): Eukaryota > Metazoa > Arthropoda > Insecta > Hemiptera > Aphididae > Rhopalosiphum > Rhopalosiphum nymphaeae. Next base: position 5,197,833 of record JAZAQC010000006.1, on the reverse strand, counting down.
AATCGTGGAAAAACCCAAGATACGTTGGAAATATGCATAATTATTGTAGAATAACCATTATTAAGTTTGAAATATACATTATTTCATTGGAAAAACCCATATTTTTATTGTAAAATCCCATTTTAAGTTGGAAATATACATTTTTGTATTGGAAAAACCCATAAAAATTGTGGAAAAGCACAAGATACGTTGGAAATATGCATAATTATTGTGGAAAAACCATTATTAAGTTGGAAATATACATTATTTCAATGGAAAAACCCATATTTATATTGGAAAAACACATTTTATGTTGGAAATATTCATTTTTTCATTTGAAAAACCGATAAAATTCGTGGAAAAACCAATATTAAGTTTGAAATATACATGATTTCATTGGAAAAACTCATATTTATATTGGAATAACCCATTTTATGTTGGAAATATTCATTTTTTCATTGGAAAAACCCATATTTATATTGGAAAAACCCATTTTATGTTGGAAATATTCATTTTTTCATTGGAATAACCCAAAAAAATCGTGGAAAAACCCAAGATACGTTGGAAATATGCATAATTATTGTGGAATAACCATTATTATGTTTGAAATATACATTATTTCATTGGAAAAACCCATATTATTATTGTAAAATCCCATTTTAAGTTGGAAATATACATTTTTGCATTGGAAAAACCCAAGATACGTTGGAAATATGCATAATTATTGGAAAAACCCATATTTATATTGGAAAAACCCATTTAATGTTGGAAATATGCATTTTTCATTGGAATAACCCATATTTATATTGGAAAAACCCATTTAATGTTGGAAATATGCATTTTTCATTGGAATAACCCATATTTATATTGGAAAAACCCATTTTATGTTGGAAATATACATTTTTGCATTGGAAAAACACATAAAAATCGTGGAAAAACCCAAGATACGTTGGAAATATGCATAATTATTGTGGAATAACCATTATTAAGTTTGAAATATACATTATTTCATTGGAAAAACCCATATTTTTATTGTAAAATCCCATTTTAAGTTGGAAATATACATTTTTGCATTGGAAAAACCCATAAAAATTGTGGAAAAGCACAAGATACGTTGGAAATATGCATAATTATTGTGGAAAAACCATTATTAAGTTGGAAATATACATTATTTCAATGGAAAAACCCATATTTATATTGGAAAAACCCATTTTATGTTGGAAATATACATTTATTCATTGGAAAAACCCATAAAAATCGTGGAAAAACCCAAGATACGTTGGAAATATGCATAATTATTGTGGAAAAACCATTATTAAGTTGGAAATATACATTATTTCAATGGAAAAACCCATATTTATATTGGAAAAACCCATTTTATGTTGGAAATATTCATTTTTTCATTTGAAAAAACCATAAAATTCGTGGAAAAACCCAAGATACGTTGGAAATATGCATAATTATTGTGGAATAACCATTATTAAGTTGGAAATATACATTATTTCATTGGAAAAACTCATATTTATATTGGAATAACCCATTTTATGTTGGAAATATTCATTTTTTCATTGGAAAAACCCATATTTATATTGGAAAAACCCATTTTATGTTGGAAATATTCATTTTTTCAAGGGAAAACCCCATAAAAATCGTGGAAAAACCCAAGATACGTTGGAATTATGCATAATTATTGTGGAATAACCATTATTAAGTTGGAAATATACATTATTTCATTGGAAAAACCCAAGATACGTTGGAAATATGCATAATTATTGTAGAATAACCATTATTAAGTTTGAAATATACATTATTTCATTGGAAAAACTCATATTTATATTGGAATAACCCATTTTATGTTGGAAATATTCATTTTTTCATTGGAAAAACCCATAAAAATCGTGGAAAAACCCAAGATACGTTGGAAATATGCATAATTATTGTGGAATAACCATTATTAAGTTTGAAATATACATTATTTCATTGGAAAAACCCATATTTTTATTGTAAAATCCCATTTTAAGTTGGAAATATACATTTTTGCATCGGAAAAACCCAAGATACGTTAGAAATATACATAATTATTGGAAAAACCAATATTTATACTTGAAAAACCCATTTAATGTTGGAAATATGCATTTTTCATTGAAATAACCCATAAAATTCGTGGAAAAACCATTATTAAGTTTGAAATATACATTATTTCATTGGAAAAACTCATATTTATATTGGAATAACCCATTTTATGTTGGAAATATTCATTTTTTCATTGGAAAAACTCATATTTATATTGGAATAACCCATTTTATGTTGGAAATATTCATTTTTTCATTGGAAAAACCCATAAAAATCGTGGAAAAACCCAAGATACGTTGGAAATATCCATAATTATTGTGGAATAACCATTATTAAGTTTGAAATATACATTATTTCATTGGAAAAACCCATATTTTTATTGTAAAATCCCATTTTAAGTTGGAAATATACATTTTTGCATTGGAAAATCCCAAGATACGTTAGAAATATACATAATTATTGGAAAAACCAATATTTATACTTGAAAAACCCATTTTATGTTGGAAATATGCATTTTTCATTGAAATAACCCATAAAATTCGTGGAAAAACCATTATTAAGTTTGAAATATACATTATTTCATTGGAAAAACTCATATTTCTATTGGAATAACCCATTTTATGTTGGAAATATTCATTTTTTCATTGGAAAAACCCAAGATACGTTGGAAATATGCATAATTATTGAGGAAAAACCAATATTTATACTTGAAAAACACATTTAATGTTGGAAATATGCATTTTTCATTGAAATAACCCAAAAAATTCGTGGAAAAACCAATATTAAGTTTGAAATATTCATTATTTCATTGGAAAAACTCATATTTATATTGGAATAACCCATTTTATGTTGGAAATATTCATTTTTTCATTGGAAAAACCCATATTTATATTGGAAAAACCCATTTTATGTTGAAAATATTCATTTTTTCATTGGAAAAACCCATATTTTTATTGTAAAATCCCATTTTAAGTTGGAAATATACATTTTTGCATTTGAAAAACCCATAAAAATTGTGGAAAAGCACAAGATACGTTGGAAATATGCATAATTATTGTGGAAAAACCATTATTAAGTTGGAAATATACATTATTTCAATGGAAAAACCCATATTTATATTGGAAAAACCCATTTTATGTTGGAAATATAAATTTTTTCATTGGAAAAACCCATAAAAATCGTGGAAAAACCCAAGATACGTTGGAAATATGCATAATTATTGTGGAATAACCATTATTAAGTTTGAAATATACATTATTTCATTGGAAAAACCCATATTTTTATTGTAAAATCCCATTTTAAGTTGGAAATATACATTTTTGCATTGGAAAATCCCAAGATACGTTAGAAATATACATAATTATTGGAAAAACCAATATTTATACTTGAAAAACCCATTTTATGTTGGAAATATGCATTTTTCATTGAAATAACCCATAAAATTCGTGGAAAAACCATTATTAAGTTTGAAATATACATTATTTCATTGGAAAAACTCATATTTCTATTGGAATAACCCATTTTATGTTGGAAATATTCATTTTTTCATTGGAAAAACCCAAGATACGTTGGAAATATGCATAATTATTGAGGAAAAACCAATATTTATACTTGAAAAACACATTTAATGTTGGAAATATGCATTTTTCATTTAAATAATACAAAAAATTCGTGGAAAAACCAATATTAAGTTTGAAATATTCATTATTTCATTGGAAAAACCCATATTTATATTGGAAAAACCCATTTTATGTTGAAAATATTCATTTTTTCATTGGAAAAACCCATATTTTTATTGTAAAATCCCATTTTAAGTTGGAAATATACATTTTTGCATTTGAAAAACCCATAAAAATTGTGGAAAAGCACAAGATACGTTGGAAATATGCATAATTATTGTGGAAAAACCATTATTAAGTTGGAAATATACATTATTTCAATGGAAAAACCCATATTTATATTGGAAAAACCCATTTTATGTTGGAAATATAAATTTTTTCATTGGAAAAACCCATAAAAATCGTGGAAAAACCCAAGATACGTTGGAAATATGCATAATTATTGTGGAATAACCATTATTAAGTTTGAAATATACATTATTTCATTGGAAAAACCCATATTTTTATTGTAAAATCCCATTTTAAGTTGGAAATATACATTATTTCAATGGAAAAACCCATATTTATATTGGAAAAACCCATTTTATGTTGGAAATATTCATTTTTTCATTGGAAAAACCCATAAAAATCGTGGAAAAACCCAAGATACGTTGGAAATATGAATAATTATTGAGGAAAAACCAATGTTTATTTTTGAAAAACCCATTTTTAGTTGGAAAACCTATAATTTTATTGCAAAATTCCTTGTTCAGTTGGAAATATTCATTTTTTCATTGGAAAAACCCATAAAAATCGTGGAAAAACCCATGATACGTTGGAAATATGCATAATTATTAAGGAATAACCATTATTAAGTTGGAAATATACATTATTTCAATGGAAAAACCTATATTTTTATTGCAAAATCCCATCTTTTTTCTTAAATATACATTATTTCATTGGAAAAACACAAGATACGTTGGAAATATGCACAATTATTGAGAAAAACCCATATTTATATTGGAAAAACCCATTTAATGTTAGAAATATGCATTTTTCATTGGAATAACCCATAAAATTCGTGGAAAAGCCATTATTAAGTTTGAAATATACATTATTTCATTGGAAAAATCCATATTTATATTGTAAAATCCCATTTTAAGTTTGAAATATGCATTTTTACATTGGAAAAACCCATAATTTTATTGCAAAACTCCTTGTTTAGTTGGAAATATTCATTTTTTCATTGGGAAACCCCACATTCATATTGGAAAAACCCATTTTAAGTTGGAAATATTCAATTTTTCATTGGAAAAACCCATAAAAATAGTGGAAAAGACCAATATACGTTGGAAATATGCATAATTATTGTGGAAAAACCCATATTTATACTAGAAAAACCCATTTTAAGTTGGAAATATGCATTTTTCATTTGAAAAACCCATAAAATTCGTGGAAAAACCAATATTAAGTTTGAAATATTCATTATTTCATTGGAAAAACTCATATTTATATTGGAATAACACATTTTATGTTGGAAATATTCATTTTTTCATTGGAAAAACCCATATTTATATTGGAAAAACCCATTTTATGTTGGAAATATTCATTTTTTCATGGGAAAACCCCATAAAAATCGTGGAAAAACCCAAGATAAGTTGGAATTATGCATAATTATTGTGGAATAACCATTATTAAGTTGGAAATATACATTATTTCATTGGAAAAACCCAAGATACGTTGGAAATATGCATAATTATTGAGAAAAACCCATATTTATATTGGAAAAACCCATTTAATGTTGGAAATATGCATTTTTCATTGGAATAATCCATAAAAATCGTGGAAAAACCCAAGATACGTTGGAAATATGCATAACTATTGAGGAAAAACCAATATTTATATTTGAAAAACCCATTTTAGTTGGAAAACCTATAATTTTATTGCAAAATTCCTTGTTTATGTTGGAAATATTCATTTTTTCATTGGAAAAACCCATAACAATCGTGGAAAAACCCAAGATACGTTGGAAATATGCATAATTATTGTAGAATAACCATTATTAAGTTTGAAATATACATTTTTGCATTGGAAAAACCCATAAAAATTGTGGAAAAGCACAAGATACGTTGGAAATATGCATAATTATTGTGGAAAAACCATTATTAAGTTGGAAATATACATTATTTCAATGGAAAAACCCATATTTATATTGGAAAAACCCATTTTATGTTGGAAATATACATTTTTTCATTGGAAAAACCCATAAAAATCGTGGAAAAACCCAAGATACGTTGGAAATATGCATAATTATTGTGGAAAAACCATTATTAAGTTGGAAATATACATTATTTCAATGGAAAAACCCATATTTATATTGGAAAAACCCATTTTATGTTGGAAATATTCATTTTTTCATTTGAAAAAACCATAAAATTCGTGGAAAAACCAATATAAGTTTGAAATATACATTATTTCATTGGAAAAACTCATATTTATATTGGAATAACCCATTTTATGTTGGAAATATTCATTTTTTCATTGGAAAAACCCATATTTATATTGGAAAAACCCATTTTATGTTGGAAATATTCATTTTTTCATGGGAAAACCCCATAAAAATCGTGGAAAAACCCAAGATACGTTGGAATTATGCATAATTATTGTGGAATAACCATTATTAAGTTGGAAATATACATTATTTCATTGGAAAAACCCAAGATACGTTGGAAATATGCATAATTATTGTAGAATAACCATTATTAAGTTTGAAATATACATTATTTCATTGGAAAAACTCATATTTATATTGGAATAACCCATTTTATGTTGGAAATATTCATTTTTTCATTGGAAAAACCCATAAAAATCGTGGAAAAACCCAAGATACGTTGGAAATATGCATAATTATTGTGGAATAACCATTATTAAGTTTGAAATATACATTATTTCATTGGAAAAACCCATATTTTTATTGTAAAATCCCATTTTAAGTTGGAAATATACATTTTTGCATTGGAAAAACCCAAGATACGTTAGAAATATACATAATTATTGGAAAAACCAATATTTATACTTGAAAAACCCATTTAATGTTGGAAATATGCATTTTTCATTGAAATAACCCATAAAATTCGTGGAAAAACCATTATTAAGTTTGAAATATACATTATTTCATTGGAAAAACTCATATTTATATTGGAATAACCCATTTTATGTTGGAAATATTCATTTTTTCATTGGAAAAACCCATATTTATATTGGAAAAACCCATTTTATGTTGGAAATATACATTTTTTCATTGGAAAAACCCATAAAAACCTATAATTTTATTGCAAAATTCCTTGTTCAGTTGGAAATATTCATTTTTTCATTGGAAAAACCCATAAAAATCGTGGAAAAACCCATGATACGTTGGAAATATGCATAATTATTATGGAAAAACCCATATTTATGTTGCAAAAACCCATATTATGTTTGAAATATGCATTTTTACATTGGAAAAACCCATAATTTTATTGCAAAACTCCTTGTTTAGTTGGAAATATTCATTTTTTCATTGGGAAACCCCACATTCATATTGGAAAAACCCATTTTATGTTGGAAATATTCATTTTTTCATTGGAAAAACCCATAAAAATCGTGGAAAAACCCAAGATACGTTGGAAATATCCATAATTATTGTGGAATAACCATTATTAAGTTTGAAATATACATTATTTCATTGGAAAAACCCATATTTTTATTGTAAAATCCCATTTTAAGTTGGAAATATACATTTTTGCATTGGAAAATCCCAAGATACGTTAGAAATATACATAATTATTGGAAAAACCAATATTTATACTTGAAAAACCCATTTTATGTTGGAAATATGCATTTTTCATTGAAATAACCCATAAAATTCGTGGAAAAACCATTATTAAGTTTGAAATATACATTATTTCATTGGAAAAACTCATATTTATATTGGAATAACCCATTTTATGTTGGAAATATTCATTTTTTCATTGGAAAAACCCATATTTATATTGGAAAAACCCATTTTATGTTGAAAATATTCATTTTTTCATTGGAAAAACCCATATTTTTATTGTAAAATCCCATTTTAAGTTGGAAATATGCATTTTTCATTGAAATAACCCATAAAATTCGTGGAAAAACCATTATTAAGTTTGAAATATACATTATTTCATTGGAAAAACTCATATTTATATTGGAATAACCTATTTTATGTTGGAAATATTCATTTTTTCATTGGAAAAACCCAAAAAAATCGTGGAAAAACCAATATTAAGTTTGAAATATTCATTATTTCATTGGAAAAACTCATATTTATATTGGAATAACCCATTTTATGTTGGAAATATTCATTTTTTCATTGGAAAAACCCATATTTATATTGGAAAAACCCATTTTATGTTGAAAATATTCATTTTTTCATTGGAAAAACCCATATTTTTATTGTAAAATCCCATTTTAAGTTGGAAATATACATTTTTCATTTGAAAAACCCTAGATACATTAGAAATATACATAATTATTGGAAAAACCAATATTTATACTTGAAAAACCCATTTAATGTTGGAAATATGCATAATTATTGTGGAAAAACCCATATTTATACTAGAAAAACCCATTTTAAGTTGGAAATATGCATTTTTCATTTGAAAAACCCATAAAATTCGTGGAAAAACCATTATTATGTTGGAAATATTCATTTTTTCATTGAAATAACCCAAAAAATTCGTGGAAAAACCAATATTAAGTTTGAAATATTCATTATTTCATTGGAAAAACTCATATTTATATTGGAATAACCCATTTTATGTTGGAAATATTCATTTTTTCATTGGAAAAACCCATATTTATATTGGAAAAACCCATTTTATGTTGGAAATATTCATTTTTTCATGGGAAAACTCCATAAAAATCGTGGAAAAACCCAAGATACGTTGGAATTATGCATAATTATTGTGGAATAACCATTATTAAGTTGGAAATATACATTATTTCATTGGAAAAACCCAAGATACGTTGGAAATATGCATAATTATTGAGAAAAACCAATATTTATATTTGAAAAACCCATTTTAGTTGGAAAACCTATAATTTTATTGCAAAATTCCTTGTTTATGTTGGAAATATTCATTTTTTCATTGGAAAAACCCATAACAATCGTGGAAAAACCCAAGATACGTTGGAAATATGCATAACTATTGAGGAAAAACCAATATTTATATTTGAAAAACCCATTTTAGTTGGAAAACCTATAATTTTATTGCAAAATTCCTTGTTTATGTTGGAAATATTCATTTTTTCATTGGAAAAACCCATAACAATCGTGGAAAAACCCAAGATACGTTGGAAATATGCATAATTATTGTAGAATAACCATTATTAAGTTTGAAATATACATTATTTCATTGGAAAAACCCATATTTTTATTGTAAAATCCCATTTTAAGTTGGAAATATACATTTTTGTATTGGAAAAACCCATAAAAATTGTGGAAAAGCACAAGATACGTTGGAAATATGCATAATTATTGTGGAAAAACCATTATTAAGTTGGAAATATACATTATTTCAATGGAAAAACCCATATTTATATTGGAAAAACACATTTTATGTTGGAAATATTCATTTTTTCATTTGAAAAACCGATAAAATTCGTGGAAAAACCAATATTAAGTTTGAAATATACATGATTTCATTGGAAAAACTCATATTTATATTGGAATAACCCATTTTATGTTGGAAATATTCATTTTTTCATTGGAAAAACCCATATTTATATTGGAAAACCCCATTTTATGTTGGAAATATTCATTTTTTCATTTGAAAAACCCATAAAATTCGTGGAAAAACCAATATTAAGTTTGAAATATACATTATTTCATTGGAAAAACTCATATTTATATTGGAATAACCCATTTTATGTTGGAAATATTCATTTTTTCATTGGAAAAACCCATAAAAATCGTGGAAAAACCCAAGATACGTTGGAAATATGCATAATTATTGTGGAATAACCATTATTAAGTTTGAAATATTCATTATTTCATTGGAAAAACCCATATTTTTATTGTAAAATCCCATTTTAAGTTGGAAATATACATTTTTGCATTGGAAAAACCCAAGATACGTTAGAAATATACATAATTATTGGAAAAACCAATATTTATACTTGAAAAACCCATTTAATGTTGGAAATATGCATTTTTCATTGAAATAACCCATAAAATTCGTGGAAAAACCATTATTAAGTTTGAAATATACATTATTTCATTGGAAAAACTCATATTTATATTGGAATAACCCATTTTATGTTGGAAATATTCATTTTTTCATTGGAAAAACCCAAAAAAATCGTGGAAAAACCAATATTAAGTTTGAAATATTCATTATTTCATTGGAAAAACTCATATTTATATTGGAATAACCCATTTTATGTTGGAAATATTCATTTTTTCATTGGAAAAATCCATATTTATATTGGAAAAACCCATTTTATGTTGAAAATATTCATTTTTTCATTGGAAAAACCCATATTATTATTGTAAAATCCCATTTTAAGTTGGAAATATACATTTTTGCATTTGAAAAACCCATAAAAATTGTGGAAAAGCACAAGATACGTTGGAAATATGCATAATTATTGTGGAAAAACCATTATTAAGTTGGAAATATACATTATTTCAATGGAAAAACCTATATTTATATTGGAAAAACCCATTTTATGTTGGAAATATACATTTTTTCATTGGAAAAATCCATAAAAATCGTGGAAAAACCCAAGATACGTTGGAAATATGCATAATTATTGTGGAAAAACCATTATTAAGTTGGAAATATACATTATTTCAATGGAAAAACCCATATTTATATTGGAAAAACACATTTTATGTTGGAAATATTCATTTTTTCATTTGAAAAACCGATAAAATTCGTGGAAAAACCAATATTAAGTTTGAAATATACATTATTTCATTGGAAAAACTCATATTTATATTGGAATAACCCATTTTATGTTGGAAATATTCATTTTTTCATTGGAAAAACCCATAAAAATCGTGGAAAAACCCAAGATACGTTGGAAATATGCATAATTATTGTGGAATAACCATTATTAAGTTTGAAATATACATTATTTCATTGGAAAAACCCATATTTTTATTGTAAAATCCCATTTTAAGTTGGAAATATACATTTTTGCATTGGAAAATCCCAAGATACGTTAGAAATATACATAATTATTGGAAAAACCAATATTTATACTTGAAAAACCCATTTAATGTTGGAAATATGCATTTTTCATTGAAATAACCCATAAAATTCGTGGAAAAACCATTATTAAGTTTGAAATATACATTATTTCATTGGAAAAACTCATATTTATATTGGAATAACCCATTTTATGTTGGAAATATTCATTTTTTCATTGGAAAAACCCAAGATACGTTGGAAATATGCATAATTATTGAGGAAAAACCAATATTTATACTTGAAAAACCCATTTAATGTTGGAAATATGCATTTTTCATTTGAAAAACCGATAAAATTCGTGGAAAAACCAATATTAAGTTTGAAATATACATTATTTCATTGGAAAAACTCATATTTATATTGGAATAACCCATTTTATGTTGGAAATATTCATTTTTTCATTGGAAAAACCCATAAAAATCGTGGAAAAACCCAAGATACGTTGGAAATATGCATAATTATTGTGGAATAACCATTATTAAGTTTGAAATATACATTATTTCATTGGAAAAACCCATATTTGTATTGTAAAATCCCATTTTAAGTTGGAAATATACATTTTTGCATTGGAAAATCCCAAGATACGTTAGAAATATACATAATTATTGGAAAAACCAATATTTATACTTGAAAAACCCATTTAATGTTGGAAATATGCATTTTTCATTGAAATAACCCATAAAATTCGTGGAAAAACCATTATTAAGTTTGAAATATACATTATTTCATTGGAAAAACTCATATTTATATTGGAATAACCCATTTTATGTTGGAAATATTCATTTTTTCATTGGAAAAACCAATATTTATATTGGAAAAACCCATTTTATGTTGGAAATATTCATTTTTTCATGGGAAAACTCCATAAAAATCGTGGAAAAACCCAAGATACGTTGGAATTATGCATAATTATTGTGGAATAACCATTATTAAGTTGGAAATATACATTATTTCATTGGAAAAACCCAAGATACGTTGGAAATATGCATAATTATTGAGAAAAACCCATATTTATATTGGAAAAACCCATTTAATGTTGGAAATATGCATTTTTCATTGGAATAACCCATATTTATATTGGAAAAACCCATTTAATGTTGGAAATATGCATTTTTCATTGGAATAACCCATATTTATATTGGAAAAACCCATTTTATGTTGGAAATATACATTTTTGCATTGGAAAAACACATAAAAATCGTGGAAAAACCCAAGATACGTTGGAAATATGCATAATTATTGTGGAATAACCATTATTAAGTTTGAAATATACATTATTTCATTGGAAAAACCCATATTTTTATTGTAAAATCCCATTTTAAGTTGGAAATATACATTTTTGCATTGGAAAAACCCAAGATACGTTAGAAATATACATAATTATTGGAAAAACCAATATTTATACTTGAAAAACCCATTTAATGTTGGAAATATGCATTTTTCATTGAAATAACCCATAAAATTCGTGGAAAAACCATTATTAAGTTTGAAATATACATTATTTCATTGGAAAAACTCATATTTATATTGGAATAACCCATTTTATGTTGGAAATATTCATTTTTTCATTGGAAAAACCCATAAAAATCGTGGAAAAACCCAAGATACGTTGGAAATATGAATAATTATTGAGGAAAAACCAATATTTATTTTTGAAAAACCCATTTTTAGTTGGAAAACCTATAATTTTATTGCAAAATTCCTTGTTCAGTTGGAAATATTCATTTTTTCATTGGAAAAACCCATAAAAATCGTGGAAAAACCCATGATACGTTGGAAATATGCATGATTATGAAGAATAACCATTATTAAGTTGGAAATATACATTATTTCATTGGAAAAATCCATATTTATATTGTAAAATCCCATTTTAAGTTGGAAATATACATTTTTTCATTGGAAAAACCCATAAAAATTATGGAAAAAAACAAGATACGTTGAAAATATGCATAATTATTATGGAAAAACCCATATTTATGTTGCAAAAACCCATATTATGTTTGAAATATGCATTTTTACATTGGAAAAACCCATAATTTTATTGCAAAACTCCTTGTTTAGTTGGAAATATTCATTTTTTCATTGGGAAACCCCACATTCATATTGGAAAAACCCATTTTAAGTTGGAAATATTCCATTTTTCATTGGACAAACCCATATAAATAGTGGAAAAGACCAATATACGTTGGAAATATGCATAATTATTGTGGAAAAACCCATATTTATACTAGAAAAACCCATTTTAAGTTGGAAATATGCATTTTTCATTTGAAAAACCCATAAAATTCGTGGAAAAACCATTATTAAGTTGGAAATATTCATTTTTTCATTGAAATAACCCAAAAAATTCGTGGAAAAACCAATATTAAGTTTGAAATATTCATTATTTCATTGGAAAAACTCATATTTATATTGGAATAACCCATTTTATGTAGGAAATATTCATTTTTTCATTGGAAAAACCCATATTTATATTGGAAAAACCCATTTTATGTTGGAAATATTCATTTTTTCATGGGAAAACTCCATAAAAATCGTGGAAAAACCCAAGATACGTTGGAATTATGCATAATTATTGTGGAATAACCATTATTAAGTTGGAAATATACATTATTTCATTGGAAAAACCCAAGATACGTTGGAAATATGCATAATTATTGAGAAAAACCCATATTTATATTGGAAAAACCCATTTAATGTTGGAAATATGCATTTTTCATTGGAATAACCCATAAAAATCGTGGAAAAACCCAAGATACGTTGGAAATATGCATAACTATTGAGGAAAAACCAATATTTATATTTGAAAAACCCATTTTAGTTGGAAAACCTATAATTTTATTGCAAAATTCCTTGTTTATGTTGGAAATATTCATTTTTTCATTGGAAAAACCCATAACAATCGTGGAAAAACCCAAGATACGTTGGAAATATGCATAATTATTGTAGAATAACCATTATTAAGTTTGAAATATACATTATTTCATTGGAAAAACCCATAAAAATTGTGGAAAAGCACAAGATACGTTGGAAATATGAATAATTATTGTGGAAAAACCATTATTAAGTTGGAAATATACATTATTTCAATGGAAAAACCCATATTTATATTGGAAAAACACATTTTATGTTGGAAATATTCATTTTTTCATTTGAAAAACCGATAAAATTCGTGGAAAAACCAATATTAAGTTTGAAATATACATGATTTCATTGGAAAAACTCATATTTATATTGGAATAACCCATTTTATGTTGGAAATATTCATTTTTTCATTGGAAAAACCCAAGATACGTTGGAAATATGCATAATTATTGAGGAAAAACCAATATTTATACTTGAAAAACCCATTTAATGTTGGAAATATGCATTTTTCATTGAAATAACCCATAAAATTCGTGGAAAAACCATTATTAAGTTTGAAATATACATTATTTCATTGGAAAAACTCATATTTATATTGGAATAACCCATTTTATGTTGGAAATATTCATTTTTTCATTGGAAAAACCCAAGATACGTTGGAAATATGCATAATTATTGAGGAAAAACCAATATTTATACTTGAAAAACACATTTAATGTTGGAAATATGCATTTTTCATTGAAATAACCCAAAAAATTCGTGGAAAAACCAATATTAAGTTTGAAATATTCATTATTTCATTGGAAAAACTCATATTTATATTGGAATAACCCATTTTATGTTGGAAATATTCATTTTTTCATTGGAAAAACCCATATTTATATTGGAAAAACCCATTTTATGTTGGAAATATTCATTTTTTCATTGGAATAACCCAAAAAAATCGTGGAAAAACCCAAGATACGTTGGAAATATGCATAATTATTGTGGAATAACCATTATTATGTTTGAAATATACATTATTTCATTGGAAAAACCCATATTATTATTGTAAAATCCCATTTTAAGTTGGAAATATACATTTTTGCATTGGAAAAACCCAAGATACGTTGGAAATATGCATAATTATTGGAAAAACCCATATTTATATTGGAAAAACCCATTTAATGTTGGAAATATGCATTTTTCATTGGAATAACCCATATTTATATTGGAAAAACCCATTTAATGTTGGAAATATGCATTTTTCATTGGAATAACCCATATTTATATTGGAAAAACCCATTTTATGTTGGAAATATACATTTTTGCATTGGAAAAACACATAAAAATCGTGGAAAAACCCAAGATACGTTGGAAATATGCATAATTATTGTGGAATAACCATTATTAAGTTTGAAATATACATTATTTCATTGGAAAAACCCATATTTTTATTGTAAAATCCCATTTTAAGTTGGAAATATACATTTTTGCATTGGAAAAACCCAAGATACGTTAGAAATATACATAATTATTGGAAAAACCAATATTTATACTTGAAAAACCCATTTAATGTTGGAAATATGCATTTTTCATTGAAATAACCCATAAAATTCGTGGAAAAACCATTATTAAGTTTGAAATATACATTATTTCATTGGAAAAACTCATATTTATATTGGAATAACCCATTTTATGTTGGAAATATTCATTTTTTCATTGGAAAAACCCATAAAAATCGTGGAAAAACCCAAGATACGTTGGAAATATGAATAATTATTGAGGAAAAACCAATATTTATTTTTGAAAAACCCATTTTTAGTTGGAAAACCTATAATTTTATTGCAAAATTCCTTGTTCAGTTGGAAATATTCATTTTTTCATTGGAAAAACCCATAAAAATCGTGGAAAAACCCATGATACGTTGGAAATATGCATGATTATGAAGAATAACCATTATTAAGTTGGAAATATACATTATTTCATTGGAAAAATCCATATTTATATTGTAAAATCCCATTTTAAGTTGGAAATATACATTTTTTCATTGGAAAAACCCATAAAAATTATGGAAAAAAACAAGATACGTTGAAAATATGCATAATTATTATGGAAAAACCCATATTTATGTTGCAAAAACCCATATTATGTTTGAAATATGCATTTTTACATTGGAAAAACCCATAATTTTATTGCAAAACTCCTTGTTTAGTTGGAAATATTCATTTTTTCATTGGGAAACCCCACATTCATATTGGAAAAACCCATTTTAAGTTGGAAATATTCCATTTTTCATTGGACAAACCCATATAAATAGTGGAAAAGACCAATATACGTTGGAAATATGCATAATTATTGTGGAAAAACCCATATTTATACTAGAAAAACCCATTTTAAGTTGGAAATATGCATTTTTCATTTGAAAAACCCATAAAATTCGTGGAAAAACCATTATTAAGTTGGAAATATTCATTTTTTCATTGAAATAACCCAAAAAATTCGTGGAAAAACCAATATTAAGTTTGAAAAATTCATTATTTCATTGGAAAAACTCATATTTATATTGGAATAACCCATTTTATGTTGGATATATTCATTTTTTCATTGGAAAAACCAATATTTATATTGGAAAAACCCATTTTATGTTGGAAATATTCATTTTTTCATGGGAAAACTCCATAAAAATCGTGGAAAAACCCAAGATACGTTGGAATTATGCATAATTATTGTGGAATAACCATTATTAAGTTGGAAATATACATTATTTCATTGGAAAAACCCAAGATACGTTGGAAATATGCATAATTATTGAGAAAAACCCATATTTATATTGGAAAAACCCATTTAATGTTGGAAATATGCATTTTTCATTGGAATAACCCATAATAATCGTGGAAAAACCCAAGATACGTTGGAAATATGCATAACTATTGAGGAAAAACCAATATTTATATTTGAAAAACCCATTTTAGTTGGAAAACCTATAATTTTATTGCAAAATTCCTTGTTTATGTTGGAAATATTCATTTTTTCATTGGAAAAACCCATAACAATCGTGGAAAAACCCAAGATACGTTGGAAATATGCATAATTATTGTAGAATAACCATTATTAAGTTTGAAATATACATTATTTCATTGGAAAAACCCATATTTTTATTGTAAAATCCCATTTTAAGTTGGAAATATACATTTTTGTATTGGAAAAACCCATAAAAATTGTGGAAAAGCACAAGATACGTTGGAAATATGAATAATTATTGTGGAAAAACCATTATTAAGTTGGAAATATACATTATTTCAATGGAAAAACCCATATTTATATTGGAAAAACACATTTTATGTTGGAAATATTCATTTTTTCATTTGAAAAACCGATAAAATTCGTGGAAAAACCAATATTAAGTTTGAAATATACATGATTTCATTGGAAAAACTCATATTTATATTGGAATAACCCATTTTATGTTGGAAATATTCATTTTTTCATTGGAAAAACCCATAAAAATCGTGGAAAAACCCAAGATACGTTGGAAATATGCATAATTATTGTGGAATAACCATTATTAAGTTTGAAATATACATTATTTCATTGGAAAAACTCATATTTCTATTGGAATAACCCATTTTATGTTGGAAATATTCATTTTTTCATTGGAAAAACCCAAGATACGTTGGAAATATGCATAATTATTGAGGAAAAACCAATATTTATACTTGAAAAACACATTTAATGTTGGAAATATGCATTTTTCATTGAAATAACCCAAAAAATTCGTGGAAAAACCAATATTAAGTTTGAAATATTCATTATTTCATTGGAAAAACTCATATTTATATTGGAATAACCCATTTTATGTTGGAAATATTCATTTTTTCATTGGAAAAACCCATATTTATATTGGAAAAACCCATTTTATGTTGAAAATATTCATTTTTTCATTGGAAAAACCCATATTTTTATTGTAAAATCCCATTTTAAGTTGGAAATATACATTTTTGCATTTGAAAAACCCATAAAAATTGTGGAAAAGCACAAGATACGTTGGAAATATGCATAATTATTGTGGAAAAACCATTATTAAGTTGGAAATATACATTATTTCAATGGAAAAACCCATATTTATATTGGAAAAACCCATTTTATGTTGGAAATATAAATTTTTTCATTGGAAAAACCCATAAAAATCGTGGAAAAACCCAAGATACGTTGGAAATATGCATAATTATTGTGGAATAACCATTATTAAGTTTGAAATATACATTATTTCATTGGAAAAACTCATATTTCTATTGGAATAACCCATTTTATGTTGGAAATATTCATTTTTTCATTGGAAAAACCCAAGATACGTTGGAAATATGCATAATTATTGAGGAAAAACCAATATTTATACTTGAAAAACACATTTAATGTTGGAAATATGCATTTTTCATTGAAATAACCCAAAAAATTCGTGGAAAAACCAATATTAAGTTTGAAATATTCATTATTTCATTGGAAAAACTCATATTTATATTGGAATAACCCATTTCATGTTGGAAATATTCATTTTTTCATTGGAAAAACCCATATTTATATTGGAAAAACCCATTTTATGTTGAAAATATTCATTTTTTCATTGGAAAAACCCATATTTTTATTGTAAAATCCCATTTTAAGTTGGAAATATACATTTTTGCATTTGAAAAACCCATAAAAATTGTGGAAAAGCACAAGATACGTTGGAAATATGCATAATTATTGTGGAATAACCATTATTAAGTTTGAAATATACATTATTTCATTGGAAAAACCAATATTTATTTTTGAAAAACCCATTTTTAGTTGGAAAACCTATAATTTTATTGCAAAATTCCTTGTTCAGTTGGAAATATTCATTTTTTCATTGGAAAAACCCATAAAAATCGTGGAAAAACCCATGATACGTTGGAAATATGCATGATTATGAAGAATAACCATTATTAAGTTGGAAATATACATTATTTCATTGGAAAAATCCATATTTATATTGTAAAATCCCATTTTAAGTTGGAAATATACATTTTTTCATTGGAAAAACCCATAAAAATTATGGAAAAAAACAAGATACGTTGAAAATATGCATAATTATTATGGAAAAACCCATATTTATGTTGCAAAAACCCATATTATGTTTGAAATATGCATTTTTACATTGGAAAAACCCATAATTTTATTGCAAAACTCCTTGTTTAGTTGGAAATATTCATTTTTTCATTGGGAAACCCCACATTCATATTGGAAAAACCCATTTTAAGTTGGAAATATTCCATTTTTCATTGGACAAACCCATATAAATAGTGGAAAAGACCAATATACGTTGGAAATATGCATAATTATTGTGGAAAAACCCATATTTATACTAGAAAAACCCATTTTAAGTTGGAAATATGCATTTTTCATTTGAAAAACCCATAAAATTCGTGGAAAAACCATTATTAAGTTGGAAATATTCATTTTTTCATTGAAATAACCCAAAAAATTCGTGGAAAAACCAATATTAAGTTTGAAATATTCATTATTTCATTGGAAAAACTCATATTTATATTGGAATAACCCATTTTATGTAGGAAATATTCATTTTTTCATTGGAAAAACCCATATTTATATTGGAAAAACCCATTTTATGTTGGAAATATTCATTTTTTCATGGGAAAACTCCATAAAAATCGTGGAAAAACCCAAGATACGTTGGAATTATGCATAATTATTGTGGAATAACCATTATTAAGTTGGAAATATACATTATTTCATTGGAAAAACCCAAGATACGTTGGAAATATGCATAATTATTGAGAAAAACCCATATTTATATTGGAAAAACCCATTTAATGTTGGAAATATGCATTTTTCATTGGAATAACCCATAAAAATCGTGGAAAAACCCAAGATACGTTGGAAATATGCATAACTATTGAGGAAAAACCAATATTTATATTTGAAAAACCCATTTTAGTTGGAAAACCTATAATTTTATTGCAAAATTCCTTGTTTATGTTGGAAATATTCATTTTTTCATTGGAAAAACCCATAACAATCGTGGAAAAACCCAAGATACGTTGGAAATATGCATAATTATTGTAGAATAACCATTATTAAGTTTGAAATATACATTATTTCATTGGAAAAACCCATATTTTTATTGTAAAATCCCATTTTAAGTTGGAAATATACATTTTTGTATTGGAAAAACCCATAAAAATTGTGGAAAAGCACAAGATACGTTGGAAATATGAATAATTATTGTGGAAAAACCATTATTAAGTTGGAAATATACATTATTTCAATGGAAAAACCCATATTTATATTGGAAAAACACATTTTATGTTGGAAATATTCATTTTTTCATTTGAAAAACCGATAAAATTCGTGGAAAAACCAATATTAAGTTTGAAATATACATGATTTCATTGGAAAAACTCATATTTATATTGGAATAACCCATTTTATGTTGGAAATATTCATTTTTTCATTGGAAAAACCCATAAAAATCGTGGAAAAACCCAAGATACGTTGGAAATATGCATAATTATTGTGGAATAACCATTATTAAGTTTGAAATATACATTATTTCATTGGAAAAACTCATATTTCTATTGGAATAACCCATTTTATGTTGGAAATATACATTTTTGCATTGGAAAATCCCAAGATACGTTAGAAATATACATAATTATTGGAAAAACCAATATTTATACTTGAAAAACCCATTTAATGTTGGAAATATGCATTTTTCATTGAAATAACCCATAAAATTCGTGGAAAAACCATTATTAAGTTTGAAATATACATTATTTCATTGGAAAAACTCATATTTATATTGGAATAACCCATTTTATGTTGGAAATATTCATTTTTTCATTGGAAAAACCCAAGATACGTTGGAAATATGCATAATTATTGAGGAAAAACCAATATTTATACTTGAAAAACCCATTTAATGTTGGAAATATGCATTTTTCATTGAAATAACCCAAAAAATTCGTGGAAAAACCAATATTAAGTTTGAAATATTCATTATTTCATTGGAAAAACTCATATTTATATTGGAATAACCCATTTTATGTTGGAAATATTCATTTTTTCATTGGAAAAACCCATATTTATATTGGAAAAACCCATTTTATGTTGGAAATATTCATTTTTTCATTGGAATAACCCAAAAAAATCGTGGAAAAACCCAAGATACGTTGGAAATATGCATAATTATTGTGGAATAACCATTATTATGTTTGAAATATACATTATTTCATTGGAAAAACCCATATTATTATTGTAAAATCCCATTTTAAGTTGGAAATATACATTTTTGCATTGGAAAAACCCAAGATACGTTGGAAATATGCATAATTATTGGAAAAACCCATATTTATATTGGAAAAACCCATTTAATGTTGGAAATATGCATTTTTCATTGGAATAACCCATATTTATATTGGAAAAACCCATTTAATGTTGGAAATATGCATTTTTCATTGGAATAACCCATATTTATATTGGAAAAACCCATTTTATGTTGGAAATATACATTTTTGCATTGGAAAAACCCAAGATACGTTAGAAATATACATAATTATTGGAAAAACCAATATTTATACTTGAAAAACCCATTTAATGTTGGAAATATGCATTTTTCATTGAAATAACCCATAAAATTCGTGGAAAAACCATTATTAAGTTTGAAATATACATTATTTCATTGGAAAAACCCATATTTTTATTGTAAAATCCCATTTTAAGTTGGAAATATACATTTTTGCATTGGAAAAACCCAAGATACGTTAGAAATATACATAATTATTGGAAAAACCAATATTTATACTTGAAAAACCCATTTAATGTTGGAAATATGCATTTTTCATTGAAATAACCCATAAAATTCGTGGAAAAACCATTATTAAGTTTGAAATATACATTATTTCATTGGAAAAACTCATATTTATATTGGAATAACCCATTTTATGTTGGAAATATTCATTTTTTCATTGGAAAAACCCATAAAAATCGTGGAAAAACCCAAGATACGTTGGAAATATGAATAATTATTGAGGAAAAACCAATATTTATTTTTGAAAAACCCATTTTTAGTTGGAAAACCTATAATTTTATTGCAAAATTCCTTGTTCAGTTGGAAATATTCATTTTTTCATTGGAAAAACCCATAAAAATCGTGGAAAAACCCATGATACGTTGGAAATATGCATGATTATGAAGAATAACCATTATTAAGTTGGAAATATACATTATTTCATTGGAAAAATCCATATTTATATTGTAAAATCCCATTTTAAGTTGGAAATATACATTTTTTCATTGGAAAAACCCATAAAAATTATGGAAAAAAACAAGATACGTTGAAAATATGCATAATTATTATGGAAAAACCCATATTTATGTTGCAAAAACCCATATTATGTTTGAAATATGCATTTTTACATTGGAAAAACCCATAATTTTATTGCAAAACTCCTTGTTTAGTTGGAAATATTCATTTTTTCATTGGGAAACCCCACATTCATATTGGAAAAACCCATTTTAAGTTGGAAATATTCCATTTTTCATTGGACAAACCCATATAAATAGTGGAAAAGACCAATATACGTTGGAAATATGCATAATTATTGTGGAAAAACCCATATTTATACTAGAAAAACCCATTTTAAGTTGGAAATATGCATTTTTCATTTGAAAAACCCATAAAATTCGTGGAAAAACCATTATTAAGTTGGAAATATTCATTTTTTCATTGAAATAACCCAAAAAATTCGTGGAAAAACCAATATTAAGTTTGAAAAATTCATTATTTCATTGGAAAAACTCATATTTATATTGGAATAACCCATTTTATGTTGGATATATTCATTTTTTCATTGGAAAAACCAATATTTATATTGGAAAAACCCATTTTATGTTGGAAATATTCATTTTTTCATGGGAAAACTCCATAAAAATCGTGGAAAAACCCAAGATACGTTGGAATTATGCATAATTATTGTGGAATAACCATTATTAAGTTGGAAATATACATTATTTCATTGGAAAAACCCAAGATACGTTGGAAATATGCATAATTATTGAGAAAAACCCATATTTATATTGGAAAAACCCATTTAATGTTGGAAATATGCATTTTTCATTGGAATAACCCATAATAATCGTGGAAAAACCCAAGATACGTTGGAAATATGCATAACTATTGAGGAAAAACCAATATTTATATTTGAAAAACCCATTTTAGTTGGAAAACCTATAATTTTATTGCAAAATTCCTTGTTTATGTTGGAAATATTCATTTTTTCATTGGAAAAACCCATAACAATCGTGGAAAAACCCAAGATACGTTGGAAATATGCATAATTATTGTAGAATAACCATTATTAAGTTTGAAATATACATTATTTCATTGGAAAAACCCATATTTTTATTGTAAAATCCCATTTTAAGTTGGAAATATACATTTTTGTATTGGAAAAACCCATAAAAATTGTGGAAAAGCACAAGATACGTTGGAAATATGCATAATTATTGTGGAAAAACCATTATTAAGTTGGAAATATACATTATTTCAATGGAAAAACCAATATTTATACTTGAAAAACCCATTTAATGTTGGAAATATGCATTTTTCATTGAAATAACCCAAAAAATTCGTGGAAAAACCAATATTAAGTTTGAAATATTCATTATTTCATTGGAAAAACTCATATTTATATTGGAATAACCCATTTTATGTTGGAAATATTCATTTTTTCATTGGAAAAACCCATATTTATATTGGAAAAACCCATTTTATGTTGGAAATATACATTTTTGCATTGGAAAAACACATAAAAATCGTGGAAAAACCCAAGATACGTTGGAAATATGCATAATTATTGTGGAATAACCATTATTAAGTTTGAAATATACATTATTTCATTGGAAAAACCCATATTTTTATTGTAAAATCCCATTTTAAGTTGGAAATATACATTTTTGCATTGGAAAAACCCAAGATACGTTAGAAATATACATAATTATTGGAAAAACCAATATTTATACTTGAAAAACCCATTTAATGTTGGAAATATGCATTTTTCATTGAAATAACCCATAAAATTCGTGGAAAAACCATTATTAAGTTTGAAATATACATTATTTCATTGGAAAAACTCATATTTATATTGGAATAACCCATTTTATGTTGGAAATATTCATTTTTTCATTGGAAAAACCCATAAAAATCGTGGAAAAACCCAAGATACGTTGGAAATATGAATAATTATTGAGGAAAAACCAATATTTATTTTTGAAAAACCCATTTTTAGTTGGAAAACCTATAATTTTATTGCAAAATTCCTTGTTCAGTTGGAAATATTCATTTTTTCATTGGAAAAACCCATAAAAATCGTGGAAAAACCCATGATACGTTGGAAATATGCATAATTATTGTGGAATAACCATTATTAAGTTTGAAATATACATTATTTCATTGGAAAAACCCATATTTTTATTGTAAAATCCCATTTTAAGTTGGAAATATACATTTTTGCATTTGAAAAACCCATAAAAATTGTGGAAAAGCACAAGATACGTTGGAAATATGCATAATTATTGTGGAAAAACCATTATTAAGTTGGAAATATACATTATTTCAATGGAAAAACCCATAATTATATTGGAAAAACCCATTTTATGTTGGAAATATAAATTTTTTCATTGGAAAAACCCATAAAAATCGTGGAAAAACCCAAGATACGTTGGAAATATGCATAATTATTGTGGAATAACCATTATTAAGTTTGAAATATACATTATTTCATTGGAAAAACCACTATTTTTATTGTAAAATCCCATTTTAAGTTGGAAATATACATTATTTCAATGGAAAAACCCATATTTATATTGGAAAAACCCATTTTATGTTGGAAATATTCATTTTTTCATTTGAAAAACCCATAAAATTCGTGGAAAAACCAATATTAAGTTTGAAATATACATTATTTCATTGGAAAAACTCATATTTATATTGGAATAACCCATTTTATGTTGGAAATATTCATTTTTTCATTGGAAAAACCCATATTTATATTGGAAAAACCCATTTTATGTTGAAAATATTCATTTTTTCATTGGAAAAACCCATAAAAATCGTGGAAAAACCCAAGATACGTTGGAAATATGCATAATTATTGTGGAATAACCATTATTAAGTTTGAAATATACATTATTTCATTGGAAAAACCCATATTTTTATTGTAAAATCCCATTTTAAGTTGGAAATATACATTTTTGCATTTGAAAAACCCATAAAAATTGTGGAAAAGCACAAGATACGTTGGAAATATGCATAATTATTGTGGAAAAACCATTATTAAGTTGGAAATATACATTATTTCAATGGAAAAACCCATAATTATATTGGAAAAACCCATTTTATGTTGGAAATATAAATTTTTTCATTGGAAAAACCCATAAAAATCGTGGAAAAACCCAAGATACGTTGGAAATATGCATAATTATTGTGGAATAACCATTATTAAGTTTGAAATATACATTATTTCATTGGAAAAACCACTATTTTTATTGTAAAATCCCATTTTAAGTTGGAAATATACATTATTTCAATGGAAAAACCCATATTTATATTGGAAAAACCCATTTTATGTTGGAAATATTCATTTTTTCATTTGAAAAACCCATAAAATTCGTGGAAAAACCAATATTAAGTTTGAAATATACATTATTTCATTGGAAAAACTCATATTTATATTGGAATAACCCATTTTATGTTGGAAATATGCATTTTTCATTGGAATAACCCATAAAAATCGTGGAAAAACCCAAGATACGTTGGAAATATGCATAACTATTGAGGAAAAACCAATATTTATATTTGAAAAACCCATTTTAGTTGGAAAACCTATAATTTTATTGCAAAATTCCTTGTTTATGTTGGAAATATTCATTTTTTCATTGGAAAAACCCATAACAATCGTGGAAAAACCCAAGATACGTTGGAAATATGCATAATTATTGTAGAATAACCATTATTAAGTTTGAAATATACATTATTTCATTGGAAAAACCCATATTTTTATTGTAAAATCCCATTTTAAGTTGGAAATATACATTTTTGTATTGGAAAAACCCATAAAAATTGTGGAAAAGCACAAGATACGTTGGAAATATGAATAATTATTGTGGAAAAACCATTATTAAGTTGGAAATATACATTATTTCAATGGAAAAACCCATATTTATATTGGAAAAACACATTTTATGTTGGAAATATTCATTTTTTCATTTGAAAAACCGATAAAATTCGTGGAAAAACCAATATTAAGTTTGAAATATACATGATTTCATTGGAAAAACTCATATTTATATTGGAATAACCCATTTTATGTTGGAAATATTCATTTTTTCATTGGAAAAACCCATAAAAATCGTGGAAAAACCCAAGATACGTTGGAAATATGCATAATTATTGTGGAATAACCATTATTAAGTTTGAAATATACATTATTTCATTGGAAAAACTCATATTTCTATTGGAATAACCCATTTTATGTTGGAAATATACATTTTTGCATTGGAAAATCCCAAGATACGTTAGAAATATACATAATTATTGGAAAAACCAATATTTATACTTGAAAAACCCATTTAATGTTGGAAATATGCATTTTTCATTGAAATAACCCATAAAATTCGTGGAAAAACCATTATTAAGTTTGAAATATACATTATTTCATTGGAAAAACTCATATTTATATTGGAATAACCCATTTTATGTTGGAAATATTCATTTTTTCATTGGAAAAACCCAAGATACGTTGGAAATATGCATAATTATTGAGGAAAAACCAATATTTATACTTGAAAAACCCATTTAATGTTGGAAATATGCATTTTTCATTGAAATAACCCAAAAAATTCGTGGAAAAACCAATATTAAGTTTGAAATATTCATTATTTCATTGGAAAAACTCATATTTATATTGGAATAACCCATTTTATGTTGGAAATATTCATTTTTTCATTGGAAAAACCCATATTTATATTGGAAAAACCCATTTTATGTTGGAAATATTCATTTTTTCATTGGAATAACCCAAAAAAATCGTGGAAAAACCCAAGATACGTTGGAAATATGCATAATTATTGTGGAATAACCATTATTATGTTTGAAATATACATTATTTCATTGGAAAAACCCATATTATTATTGTAAAATCCCATTTTAAGTTGGAAATATACATTTTTGCATTGGAAAAACCCAAGATACGTTGGAAATATGCATAATTATTGGAAAAACCCATATTTATATTGGAAAAACCCATTTAATGTTGGAAATATGCATTTTTCATTGGAATAACCCATATTTATATTGGAAAAACCCATTTAATGTTGGAAATATGCATTTTTCATTGGAATAACCCATATTTATATTGGAAAAACCCATTTTATGTTGGAAATATACATTTTTGCATTGGAAAAACACATAAAAATCGTGGAAAAACCCAAGATACGTTGGAAATATGCATAATTATTGTGGAATAACCATTATTAAGTTTGAAATATACATTATTTCATTGGAAAAACCCATATTTTTATTGTAAAATCCCATTTTAAGTTGGAAATATACATTTTTGCATTGGAAAAACCCAAGATACGTTAGAAATATACATAATTATTGGAAAAACCAATATTTATACTTGAAAAACCCATTTAATGTTGGAAATATGCATTTTTCATTGAAATAACCCATAAAATTCGTGGAAAAACCATTATTAAGTTTGAAATATACATTATTTCATTGGAAAAACTCATATTTATATTGGAATAACCCATTTTATGTTGGAAATATTCATTTTTTCATTGGAAAAACCCATAAAAATCGTGGAAAAACCCAAGATACGTTGGAAATATGAATAATTATTGAGGAAAAACCAATATTTATTTTTGAAAAACCCATTTTTAGTTGGAAAACCTATAATTTTATTGCAAAATTCCTTGTTCAGTTGGAAATATTCATTTTTTCATTGGAAAAACCCATAAAAATCGTGGAAAAACCCATGATACGTTGGAAATATGCATGATTATGAAGAATAACCATTATTAAGTTGGAAATATACATTATTTCATTGGAAAAATCCATATTTATATTGTAAAATCCCATTTTAAGTTGGAAATATACATTTTTTCATTGGAAAAACCCATAAAAATTATGGAAAAAAACAAGATACGTTGAAAATATGCATAATAATTATGGAAAAACCCATATTTATGTTGCAAAAACCCATATTATGTTTGAAATATGCATTTTTACATTGGAAAAACCCATAATTTTATTGCAAAACTCCTTGTTTAGTTGGAAATATTCATTTTTTCATTGGGAAACCCCACATTCATATTGGAAAAACCCATTTTAAGTTGGAAATATTCCATTTTTCATTGGACAAACCCATATAAATAGTGGAAAAGACCAATATACGTTGGAAATATGCATAATTATTGTGGAAAAACCCATATTTATACTAGAAAAACCCATTTTAAGTTGGAAATATGCATTTTTCATTTGAAAAACCCATAAAATTCGTGGAAAAACCATTATTAAGTTGGAAATATTCATTTTTTCATTGAAATAACCCAAAAAATTCGTGGAAAAACCAATATTAAAATTGAAAAATTCATTATTTCATTGGAAAAACTCATATTTATATTGGAATAACCCATTTTATGTTGGATATATTCATTTTTTCATTGGAAAAACCAATATTTATATTGGAAAAACCCATTTTATGTTGGAAATATTCATTTTTTCATGGGAAAACTCCATAAAAATCGTGGAAAAACCCAAGATACGTTGGAATTATGCATAATTATTGTGGAATAACCATTATTAAGTTGGAAATATACATTATTTCATTGGAAAAACCCAAGATACGTTGGAAATATGCATAATTATTGAGAAAAACCCATATTTATATTGGAAAAACCCATTTAATGTTGGAAATATGCATTTTTCATTGGAATAACCCATAATAATCGTGGAAAAACCCAAGATACGTTGGAAATATGCATAACTATTGAGGAAAAACCAATATTTATATTTGAAAAACCCATTTTAGTTGGAAAACCTATAATTTTATTGCAAAATTCCTTGTTTATGTTGGAAATATTCATTTTTTCATTGGAAAAACCCATAACAATCGTGGAAAAACCCAAGATACGTTGGAAATATGCATAATTATTGTAGAATAACCATTATTAAGTTTGAAATATACATTATTTCATTGGAAAAACCCATATTTTTATTGTAAAATCCCATTTTAAGTTGGAAATATACATTTTTTCATTTGAAAAACCGATAAAATTCGTGGAAAAACCAATATTAAGTTTGAAATATACATGATTTCATTGGAAAAACTCATATTTATATTGGAATAACCCATTTTATGTTGGAAATATTCATTTTTTCATTGGAAAAACCCATATTTATATTGGAAAAACCCATTTTATGTTGGAAATATTCATTTTTTCATTGGAATAACCCAAAAAAATCGTGGAAAAACCCAAGATACGTTGGAAATATGCATAATTATTGTGGAATAACCATTATTATGTTTGAAATATACATTATTTCATTGGAAAAACCCATATTATTATTGTAAAATCCCATTTTAAGTTGGAAATATACATTTTTGCATTGGAAAAACCCAAGATACGTTGGAAATATGCATAATTATTGGAAAAACCCATATTTATATTGGAAAAACCCATTTAATGTTGGAAATATGCATTTTTCATTGGAATAACCCATATTTATATTGGAAAAACCCATTTAATGTTGGAAATATGCATTTTTCATTGGAATAACCCATATTTATATTGGAAAAACCCATTTTATGTTGGAAATATACATTTTTGCATTGGAAAAACACATAAAAATCGTGGAAAAACCCAAGATACGTTGGAAATATGCATAATTATTGTGGAATAACCATTATTAAGTTTGAAATATACATTATTTCATTGGAAAAACCCATATTTTTATTGTAAAATCCCATTTTAAGTTGGAAATATACATTTTTGCATTGGAAAAACCCAAGATACGTTAGAAATATACATAATTATTGGAAAAACCAATATTTATACTTGAAAAACCCATTTAATGTTGGAAATATGCATTTTTCATTGAAATAACCCATAAAATTCGTGGAAAAACCATTATTAAGTTTGAAATATACATTATTTCATTGGAAAAACTCATATTTATATTGGAATAACCCATTTTATGTTGGAAATATTCATTTTTTCATTGGAAAAACCCATAAAAATCGTGGAAAAACCCAAGATACGTTGGAAATATGAATAATTATTGAGGAAAAACCAATATTTATTTTTGAAAAACCCATTTTTAGTTGGAAAACCTATAATTTTATTGCAAAATTCCTTGTTCAGTTGGAAATATTCATTTTTTCATTGGAAAAACCCATAAAAATCGTGGAAAAACCCATGATACGTTGGAAATATGCATGATTATGAAGAATAACCATTATTAAGTTGAAAATATACATTATTTCATTGGAAAAACCCATATTTATGTTGCAAAAACCCATATTATGTTTGAAATATGCATTTTTACATTGGAAAAACCCATAATTTTATTGCAAAACTCATTGTTTAGTTGGAAATATTCATTTTTTCATTGGGAAACCCCACATTCATATTGGAAAAACCCATTTTAAGTTGGAAATATTCCATTTTTCATTGGACAAACCCATATAAATAGTGGAAAAGACCAATATACGTTGGAAATATGCATAATTATTGTGGAAAAACCCATATTTATACTAGAAAAACCCATTTTAAGTTGGAAATATGCATTTTTCATTTGAAAAATCCATAAAATTCGTGGAAAAACCATTATTAAGTTGGAAATATTCATTTTTTCATTGAAATAACCCAAAAAATTCGTGGAAAAACCAATATTAAGTTTGAAATATTCATTATTTCATTGGAAAAACTCATATTTATATTGGAATAACCCATTTTATGTAGGAAATATTCATTTTTTCATTGGAAAAACCCATATTTATATTGGAAAAACCCATTTTATGTTGGAAATATTCATTTTTTCATGGGAAAACTCCATAAAAATCGTGGAAAAACCCAAGATACGTTGGAATTATGCATAATTATTGTGGAATAACCATTATTAAGTTGGAAATATACATTATTTCATTGGAAAAACCCAAGATACGTTGGAAATATGCATAATTATTGAGAAAAACCCATATTTATATTGGAAAAACCCATTTAATGTTGGAAATATGCATTTTTCATTGGAATAACCCATAAAAATCGTGGAAAAACCCAAGATACGTTGGAAATATGCATAACTATTGAGGAAAAACCAATATTTATATTTGAAAAACCCATTTTAGTTGGAAAACCTATAATTTTATTGCAAAATTCCTTGTTTATGTTGGAAATATTCATTTTTTCATTGGAAAAACCCATAACAATCGTGGAAAAACCCAAGATACGTTGGAAATATGCATAATTATTGTAGAATAACCATTATTAAGTTTGAAATATACATTATTTCATTGGAAAAACCCATATTTTTATTGTAAAATCCCATTTTAAGTTGGAAATATACATTTTTGTATTGGAAAAACCCATAAAAATTGTGGAAAAGCACAAGATACGATGGAAATATGAATAATTATTGTGGAAAAACCATTATTAAGTTGGAAATATACATTATTTCAATGGAAAAACCCATATTTATATTGGAAAAACACATTTTATGTTGGAAATATTCATTTTTTCATTTGAAAAACCGATAAAATTCGTGGAAAAACCAATATTAAGTTTGAAATATACATGATTTCATTGGAAAAACTCATATTTATATTGGAATAACCCATTTTATGTTGGAAATATTCATTTTTTCATTGGAAAAACCCAAGATACGTTGGAAATATGCATAATTATTGAGGAAAAACCAATATTTATACTTGAAAAACACATTTAATGTTGGAAATATGCATTTTTCATTGAAATAACCCAAAAAATTCGTGGAAAAACCAATATTAAGTTTGAAATATTCATTATTTCATTGGAAAAACTCATATTTATATTGGAATAACCCATTTTATGTTGGAAATATTCATTTTTTCATTGGAAAAACCCATATTTATATTGGAAAAACCCATTTTATGTTGAAAATATTCATTTTTTCATTGGAAAAACCCATATTTTTATTGTAAAATCCCATTTTAAGTTGGAAA
The DNA here is from genome assembly GCA_036289425.1 of Rhopalosiphum nymphaeae. NCBI lineage: Eukaryota > Metazoa > Arthropoda > Insecta > Hemiptera > Aphididae > Rhopalosiphum > Rhopalosiphum nymphaeae. Next base: position 5,165,760 of record JAZAQC010000006.1, on the reverse strand, counting down.
TATACATTTTTGCATTTGAAAAACCCATAAAAATTGTGGAAAAGCACAAGATACGTTGGAAATATGCATAATTATTGTGGAAAAACCATTATTAAGTTGGAAATATACATTATTTCAATGGAAAAACCCATATTTATATTGGAAAAACCCATTTTATGTTGGAAATATAAATTTTTTCATTGGAAAAACCCATAAAATTCGTGGAAAAACCAATATTAAGTTTGAAATATACATTATTTCATTGGAAAAACTCATATTTATATTGGAATAACCCATTTTATGTTGGAAATATTCATTTTTTCATTGGAAAAACCCATATTTATATTGGAAAAACCCATTTTATGTTGAAAATATTCATTTTTTCATTGGAAAAACCCATAAAAATCGTGGAAAAACCCAAGATACGTTGGAAATATGCATAATTATTGTGGAATAACCATTATTAAGTTTGAAATATACATTATTTCATTGGAAAAACCCATATTTTTATTGTAAAATCCCATTTTAAGTTGGAAATATACATTTTTGCATTTGAAAAACCCATAAAAATTGTGGAAAAGCACAAGATACGTTGGAAATATGCATAATTATTGTGGAAAAACCATTATTAAGTTGGAAATATACATTATTTCAATGGAAAAACCCATAATTATATTGGAAAAACCCATTTTATGTTGGAAATATAAATTTTTTCATTGGAAAAACCCATAAAAATCGTGGAAAAACCCAAGATACGTTGGAAATATGCATAATTATTGTGGAATAACCATTATTAAGTTTGAAATATACATTATTTCATTGGAAAAACCACTATTTTTATTGTAAAATCCCATTTTAAGTTGGAAATATACATTATTTCAATGGAAAAACCCATATTTATATTGGAAAAACCCATTTTATGTTGGAAATATTCATTTTTTCATTTGAAAAACCCATAAAATTCGTGGAAAAACCAATATTAAGTTTGAAATATACATTATTTCATTGGAAAAACTCATATTTATATTGGAATAACCCATTTTATGTTGGAAATATGCATTTTTCATTGGAATAACCCATAAAAATCGTGGAAAAACCCAAGATACGTTGGAAATATGCATAACTATTGAGGAAAAACCAATATTTATATTTGAAAAACCCATTTTAGTTGGAAAACCTATAATTTTATTGCAAAATTCCTTGTTTATGTTGGAAATATTCATTTTTTCATTGGAAAAACCCATAACAATCGTGGAAAAACCCAAGATACGTTGGAAATATGCATAATTATTGTAGAATAACCATTATTAAGTTTGAAATATACATTATTTCATTGGAAAAACCCATATTTTTATTGTAAAATCCCATTTTAAGTTGGAAATATACATTTTTGTATTGGAAAAACCCATAAAAATTGTGGAAAAGCACAAGATACGTTGGAAATATGAATAATTATTGTGGAAAAACCATTATTAAGTTGGAAATATACATTATTTCAATGGAAAAACCCATATTTATATTGGAAAAACACATTTTATGTTGGAAATATTCATTTTTTCATTTGAAAAACCGATAAAATTCGTGGAAAAACCAATATTAAGTTTGAAATATACATGATTTCATTGGAAAAACTCATATTTATATTGGAATAACCCATTTTATGTTGGAAATATTCATTTTTTCATTGGAAAAACCCATAAAAATCGTGGAAAAACCCAAGATACGTTGGAAATATGCATAATTATTGTGGAATAACCATTATTAAGTTTGAAATATACATTATTTCATTGGAAAAACTCATATTTCTATTGGAATAACCCATTTTATGTTGGAAATATACATTTTTGCATTGGAAAATCCCAAGATACGTTAGAAATATACATAATTATTGGAAAAACCAATATTTATACTTGAAAAACCCATTTAATGTTGGAAATATGCATTTTTCATTGAAATAACCCATAAAATTCGTGGAAAAACCATTATTAAGTTTGAAATATACATTATTTCATTGGAAAAACTCATATTTATATTGGAATAACCCATTTTATGTTGGAAATATTCATTTTTTCATTGGAAAAACCCAAGATACGTTGGAAATATGCATAATTATTGAGGAAAAACCAATATTTATACTTGAAAAACCCATTTAATGTTGGAAATATGCATTTTTCATTGAAATAACTCAAAAAATTCGTGGAAAAACCAATATTAAGTTTGAAATATTCATTATTTCATTGGAAAAACTCATATTTATATTGGAATAACCCATTTTATGTTGGAAATATTCATTTTTTCATTGGAAAAACCCATATTTATATTGGAAAAACCCATTTTATGTTGGAAATATTCATTTTTTCATTGGAATAACCCAAAAAAATCGTGGAAAAACCCAAGATACGTTGGAAATATGCATAATTATTGTGGAATAACCATTATTATGTTTGAAATATACATTATTTCATTGGAAAAACCCATATTATTATTGTAAAATCCCATTTTAAGTTGGAAATATACATTTTTGCATTGGAAAAACCCAAGATACGTTGGAAATATGCATAATTATTGGAAAAACCCATATTTATATTGGAAAAACCCATTTAATGTTGGAAATATGCATTTTTCATTGGAATAACCCATATTTATATTGGAAAAACCCATTTAATGTTGGAAATATGCATTTTTCATTGGAATAACCCATATTTATATTGGAAAAACCCATTTTATGTTGGAAATATACATTTTTGCATTGGAAAAACACATAAAAATCGTGGAAAAACCCAAGATACGTTGGAAATATGCATAATTATTGTGGAATAACCATTATTAAGTTTGAAATATACATTATTTCATTGGAAAAACCCATATTTTTATTGTAAAATCCCATTTTAAGTTGGAAATATACATTTTTGCATTGGAAAAACCCAAGATACGTTAGAAATATACATAATTATTGGAAAAACCAATATTTATACTTGAAAAACCCATTTAATGTTGGAAATATGCATTTTTCATTGAAATAACCCATAAAATTCGTGGAAAAACCATTATTAAGTTTGAAATATACATTATTTCATTGGAAAAACTCATATTTATATTGGAATAACCCATTTTATGTTGGAAATATTCATTTTTTCATTGGAAAAACCCATAAAAATCGTGGAAAAACCCAAGATACGTTGGAAATATGAATAATTATTGAGGAAAAACCAATATTTATTTTTGAAAAACCCATTTTTAGTTGGAAAACCTATAATTTTATTGCAAAATTCCTTGTTCAGTTGGAAATATTCATTTTTTCATTGGAAAAACCCATAAAAATCGTGGAAAAACCCATGATACGTTGGAAATATGCATGATTATGAAGAATAACCATTATTAAGTTGAAAATATACATTATTTCATTGGAAAAATCCATATTTATATTGTAAAATCCCATTTTAAGTTGGAAATATACATTTTTTCATTGGAAAAACCCATAAAAATTATGGAAAAAAACAAGATACGTTGAAAATATGCATAATTATTATGGAAAAACCCATATTTATGTTGCAAAAACCCATATTATGTTTGAAATATGCATTTTTACATTGGAAAAACCCATAATTTTATTGCAAAACTCATTGTTTAGTTGGAAATATTCATTTTTTCATTGGGAAACCCCACATTCATATTGGAAAAACCCATTTTAAGTTGGAAATATTCCATTTTTCATTGGACAAACCCATATAAATAGTGGAAAAGACCAATATACGTTGGAAATATGCATAATTATTGTGGAAAAACCCATATTTATACTAGAAAAACCCATTTTAAGTTGGAAATATGCATTTTTCATTTGAAAAATCCATAAAATTCGTGGAAAAACCATTATTAAGTTGGAAATATTCATTTTTTCATTGAAATAACCCAAAAAATTCGTGGAAAAACCAATATTAAGTTTGAAATATTCATTATTTCATTGGAAAAACTCATATTTATATTGGAATAACCCATTTTATGTAGGAAATATTCATTTTTTCATTGGAAAAACCCATATTTATATTGGAAAAACCCATTTTATGTTGGAAATATTCATTTTTTCATGGGAAAACTCCATAAAAATCGTGGAAAAACCCAAGATACGTTGGAATTATGCATAATTATTGTGGAATAACCATTATTAAGTTGGAAATATACATTATTTCATTGGAAAAACCCAAGATACGTTGGAAATATGCATAATTATTGAGAAAAACCCATATTTATATTGGAAAAACCCATTTAATGTTGGAAATATGCATTTTTCATTGGAATAACCCATAAAAATCGTGGAAAAACCCAAGATACGTTGGAAATATGCATAACTATTGAGGAAAAACCAATATTTATATTTGAAAAACCCATTTTAGTTGGAAAACCTATAATTTTATTGCAAAATTCCTTGTTTATGTTGGAAATATTCATTTTTTCATTGGAAAAACCCATAACAATCGTGGAAAAACCCAAGATACGTTGGAAATATGCATAATTATTGTAGAATAACCATTATTAAGTTTGAAATATACATTATTTCATTGGAAAAACCCATATTTTTATTGTAAAATCCCATTTTAAGTTGGAAATATACATTTTTGTATTGGAAAAACCCATAAAAATTGTGGAAAAGCACAAGATACGATGGAAATATGAATAATTATTGTGGAAAAACCATTATTAAGTTGGAAATATACATTATTTCAATGGAAAAACCCATATTTATATTGGAAAAACACATTTTATGTTGGAAATATTCATTTTTTCATTTGAAAAACCGATAAAATTCGTGGAAAAACCAATATTAAGTTTGAAATATACATGATTTCATTGGAAAAACTCATATTTATATTGGAATAACCCATTTTATGTTGGAAATATTCATTTTTTCATTGGAAAAACCCATAAAAATCGTGGAAAAACCCAAGATACGTTGGAAATATGCATAATTATTGTGGAATAACCATTATTAAGTTTGAAATATACATTATTTCATTGGAAAAACTCATATTTCTATTGGAATAACCCATTTTATGTTGGAAATATTCATTTTTTCATTGGAAAAACCCAAGATACGTTGGAAATATGCATAATTATTGAGGAAAAACCAATATTTATACTTGAAAAACACATTTAATGTTGGAAATATGCATTTTTCATTGAAATAACCCAAAAAATTCGTGGAAAAACCAATATTAAGTTTGAAATATTCATTATTTCATTGGAAAAACTCATATTTATATTGGAATAACCCATTTTATGTTGGAAATATTCATTTTTTCATTGGAAAAACCCATATTTATATTGGAAAAACCCATTTTATGTTGAAAATATTCATTTTTTCATTGGAAAAACCCATATTTTTATTGTAAAATCCCATTTTAAGTTGGAAATATACATTTTTGCATTTGAAAAACCCATAAAAATTGTGGAAAAGCACAAGATACGTTGGAAATATGCATAATTATTGTGGAAAAACCATTATTAAGTTGGAAATATACATTATTTCAATGGAAAAACCCATATTTATATTGGAAAAACCCATTTTATGTTGGAAATATAAATTTTTTCATTGGAAAAACCCATAAAATTCGTGGAAAAACCAATATTAAGTTTGAAATATACATTATTTCATTGGAAAAACTCATATTTATATTGGAATAACCCATTTTATGTTGGAAATATTCATTTTTTCATTGGAAAAACCCATATTTATATTGGAAAAACCCATTTTATGTTGAAAATATTCATTTTTTCATTGGAAAAACCCATAAAAATCGTGGAAAAACCCAAGATACGTTGGAAATATGCATAATTATTGTGGAATAACCATTATTAAGTTTGAAATATACATTATTTCATTGGAAAAACCCATATTTTTATTGTAAAATCCCATTTTAAGTTGGAAATATACATTTTTGCATTTGAAAAACCCATAAAAATTGTGGAAAAGCACAAGATACGTTGGAAATATGCATAATTATTGTGGAAAAACCATTATTAAGTTGGAAATATACATTATTTCAATGGAAAAACCCATAATTATATTGGAAAAACCCATTTTATGTTGGAAATATAAATTTTTTCATTGGAAAAACCCATAAAAATCGTGGAAAAACCCAAGATACGTTGGAAATATGCATAATTATTGTGGAATAACCATTATTAAGTTTGAAATATACATTATTTCATTGGAAAAACCACTATTTTTATTGTAAAATCCCATTTTAAGTTGGAAATATACATTATTTCAATGGAAAAACCCATATTTATATTGGAAAAACCCATTTTATGTTGGAAATATTCATTTTTTCATTTGAAAAACCCATAAAATTCGTGGAAAAACCAATATTAAGTTTGAAATATACATTATTTCATTGGAAAAACTCATATTTATATTGGAATAACCCATTTTATGTTGGAAATATGCATTTTTCATTGGAATAACCCATAAAAATCGTGGAAAAACCCAAGATACGTTGGAAATATGCATAACTATTGAGGAAAAACCAATATTTATATTTGAAAAACCCATTTTAGTTGGAAAACCTATAATTTTATTGCAAAATTCCTTGTTTATGTTGGAAATATTCATTTTTTCATTGGAAAAACCCATAACAATCGTGGAAAAACCCAAGATACGTTGGAAATATGCATAATTATTGTAGAATAACCATTATTAAGTTTGAAATATACATTATTTCATTGGAAAAACCCATATTTTTATTGTAAAATCCCATTTTAAGTTGGAAATATACATTTTTGTATTGGAAAAACCCATAAAAATTGTGGAAAAGCACAAGATACGTTGGAAATATGAATAATTATTGTGGAAAAACCATTATTAAGTTGGAAATATACATTATTTCAATGGAAAAACCCATATTTATATTGGAAAAACACATTTTATGTTGGAAATATTCATTTTTTCATTTGAAAAACCGATAAAATTCGTGGAAAAACCAATATTAAGTTTGAAATATACATGATTTCATTGGAAAAACTCATATTTATATTGGAATAACCCATTTTATGTTGGAAATATTCATTTTTTCATTGGAAAAACCCATAAAAATCGTGGAAAAACCCAAGATACGTTGGAAATATGCATAATTATTGTGGAATAACCATTATTAAGTTTGAAATATACATTATTTCATTGGAAAAACTCATATTTCTATTGGAATAACCCATTTTATGTTGGAAATATACATTTTTGCATTGGAAAATCCCAAGATACGTTAGAAATATACATAATTATTGGAAAAACCAATATTTATACTTGAAAAACCCATTTAATGTTGGAAATATGCATTTTTCATTGAAATAACCCATAAAATTCGTGGAAAAACCATTATTAAGTTTGAAATATACATTATTTCATTGGAAAAACTCATATTTATATTGGAATAACCCATTTTATGTTGGAAATATTCATTTTTTCATTGGAAAAACCCAAGATACGTTGGAAATATGCATAATTATTGAGGAAAAACCAATATTTATACTTGAAAAACCCATTTAATGTTGGAAATATGCATTTTTCATTGAAATAACTCAAAAAATTCGTGGAAAAACCAATATTAAGTTTGAAATATTCATTATTTCATTGGAAAAACTCATATTTATATTGGAATAACCCATTTTATGTTGGAAATATTCATTTTTTCATTGGAAAAACCCATATTTATATTGGAAAAACCCATTTTATGTTGGAAATATTCATTTTTTCATTGGAATAACCCAAAAAAATCGTGGAAAAACCCAAGATACGTTGGAAATATGCATAATTATTGTGGAATAACCATTATTATGTTTGAAATATACATTATTTCATTGGAAAAACCCATATTATTATTGTAAAATCCCATTTTAAGTTGGAAATATACATTTTTGCATTGGAAAAACCCAAGATACGTTGGAAATATGCATAATTATTGGAAAAACCCATATTTATATTGGAAAAACCCATTTAATGTTGGAAATATGCATTTTTCATTGGAATAACCCATATTTATATTGGAAAAACCCATTTAATGTTGGAAATATGCATTTTTCATTGGAATAACCCATATTTATATTGGAAAAACCCATTTTATGTTGGAAATATACATTTTTGCATTGGAAAAACACATAAAAATCGTGGAAAAACCCAAGATACGTTGGAAATATGCATAATTATTGTGGAATAACCATTATTAAGTTTGAAATATACATTATTTCATTGGAAAAACCCATATTTTTATTGTAAAATCCCATTTTAAGTTGGAAATATACATTTTTGCATTGGAAAAACCCAAGATACGTTAGAAATATACATAATTATTGGAAAAACCAATATTTATACTTGAAAAACCCATTTAATGTTGGAAATATGCATTTTTCATTGAAATAACCCATAAAATTCGTGGAAAAACCATTATTAAGTTTGAAATATACATTATTTCATTGGAAAAACTCATATTTATATTGGAATAACCCATTTTATGTTGGAAATATTCATTTTTTCATTGGAAAAACCCATAAAAATCGTGGAAAAACCCAAGATACGTTGGAAATATGAATAATTATTGAGGAAAAACCAATATTTATTTTTGAAAAACCCATTTTTAGTTGGAAAACCTATAATTTTATTGCAAAATTCCTTGTTCAGTTGGAAATATTCATTTTTTCATTGGAAAAACCCATAAAAATCGTGGAAAAACCCATGATACGTTGGAAATATGCATGATTATGAAGAATAACCATTATTAAGTTGGAAATATACATTATTTCATTGGAAAAATCCATATTTATATTGTAAAATCCCATTTTAAGTTGGAAATATACATTTTTTCATTGGAAAAACCCATAAAAATTATGGAAAAAAACAAGATACGTTGAAAATATGCATAATTATTATGGAAAAACCCATATTTATGTTGCAAAAACCCATATTATGTTTGAAATATGCATTTTTACATTGGAAAAACCCATAATTTTATTGCAAAACTCCTTGTTTAGTTGGAAATATTCATTTTTTCATTGGGAAACCCCACATTCATATTGGAAAAACCCATTTTAAGTTGGAAATATTCCATTTTTCATTGGACAAACCCATATAAATAGTGGAAAAGACCAATATACGTTGGAAATATGCATAATTATTGTGGAAAAACCCATATTTATACTAGAAAAACCCATTTTAAGTTGGAAATATGCATTTTTCATTTGAAAAACCCATAAAATTCGTGGAAAAACCATTATTAAGTTGGAAATATTCATTTTTTCATTGAAATAACCCAAAAAATTCGTGGAAAAACCAATATTAAGTTTGAAAAATTCATTATTTCATTGGAAAAACTCATATTTATATTGGAATAACCCATTTTATGTTGGATATATTCATTTTTTCATTGGAAAAACCAATATTTATATTGGAAAAACCCATTTTATGTTGGAAATATTCATTTTTTCATGGGAAAACTCCATAAAAATCGTGGAAAAACCCAAGATACGTTGGAATTATGCATAATTATTGTGGAATAACCATTATTAAGTTGGAAATATACATTATTTCATTGGAAAAACCCAAGATACGTTGGAAATATGCATAATTATTGAGAAAAACCCATATTTATATTGGAAAAACCCATTTAATGTTGGAAATATGCATTTTTCATTGGAATAACCCATAATAATCGTGGAAAAACCCAAGATACGTTGGAAATATGCATAACTATTGAGGAAAAACCAATATTTATATTTGAAAAACCCATTTTAGTTGGAAAACCTATAATTTTATTGCAAAATTCCTTGTTTATGTTGGAAATATTCATTTTTTCATTGGAAAAACCCATAACAATCGTGGAAAAACCCAAGATACGTTGGAAATATGCATAATTATTGTAGAATAACCATTATTAAGTTTGAAATATACATTATTTCATTGGAAAAACCCATATTTTTATTGTAAAATCCCATTTTAAGTTGGAAATATACATTTTTGTATTGGAAAAACCCATAAAAATTGTGGAAAAGCACAAGATACGTTGGAAATATGCATAATTATTGTGGAAAAACCATTATTAAGTTGGAAATATACATTATTTCAATGGAAAAACCCATATTTATATTGGAAAAACACATTTTATGTTGGAAATATTCATTTTTTCATTTGAAAAACCGATAAAATTCGTGGAAAAACCAATATTAAGTTTGAAATATACATGATTTCATTGGAAAAACTCATATTTATATTGGAATAACCCATTTTATGTTGGAAATATTCATTTTTTCATTGGAAAAACCCATATTTATATTGGAAAAACCCATTTTATGTTGGAAATATTCATTTTTTCATTGGAATAACCCAAAAAAATCGTGGAAAAACCCAAGATACGTTGGAAATATGCATAATTATTGTGGAATAACCATTATTATGTTTGAAATATACATTATTTCATTGGAAAAACCCATATTATTATTGTAAAATCCCATTTTAAGTTGGAAATATACATTTTTGCATTGGAAAAACCCAAGATACGTTGGAAATATGCATAATTATTGGAAAAACCCATATTTATATTGGAAAAACCCATTTAATGTTGGAAATATGCATTTTTCATTGGAATAACCCATATTTATATTGGAAAAACCCATTTAATGTTGGAAATATGCATTTTTCATTGGAATAACCCATATTTATATTGGAAAAACCCATTTTATGTTGGAAATATACATTTTTGCATTGGAAAAACACATAAAAATCGTGGAAAAACCCAAGATACGTTGGAAATATGCATAATTATTGTGGAATAACCATTATTAAGTTTGAAATATACATTATTTCATTGGAAAAACCCATATTTTTATTGTAAAATCCCATTTTAAGTTGGAAATATACATTTTTGCATTGGAAAAACCCAAGATACGTTAGAAATATACATAATTATTGGAAAAACCAATATTTATACTTGAAAAACCCATTTAATGTTGGAAATATGCATTTTTCATTGAAATAACCCATAAAATTCGTGGAAAAACCATTATTAAGTTTGAAATATACATTATTTCATTGGAAAAACTCATATTTATATTGGAATAACCCATTTTATGTTGGAAATATTCATTTTTTCATTGGAAAAACCCATAAAAATCGTGGAAAAACCCAAGATACGTTGGAAATATGAATAATTATTGAGGAAAAACCAATATTTATTTTTGAAAAACCCATTTTTAGTTGGAAAACCTATAATTTTATTGCAAAATTCCTTGTTCAGTTGGAAATATTCATTTTTTCATTGGAAAAACCCATAAAAATCGTGGAAAAACCCATGATACGTTGGAAATATGCATGATTATGAAGAATAACCATTATTAAGTTGAAAATATACATTATTTCATTGGAAAAATCCATATTTATATTGTAAAATCCCATTTTAAGTTGGAAATATACATTTTTTCATTGGAAAAACCCATAAAAATTATGGAAAAAAACAAGATACGTTGAAAATATGCATAATTATTATGGAAAAACCCATATTTATGTTGCAAAAACCCATATTATGTTTGAAATATGCATTTTTACATTGGAAAAACCCATAATTTTATTGCAAAACTCATTGTTTAGTTGGAAATATTCATTTTTTCATTGGGAAACCCCACATTCATATTGGAAAAACCCATTTTAAGTTGGAAATATTCCATTTTTCATTGGACAAACCCATATAAATAGTGGAAAAGACCAATATACGTTGGAAATATGCATAATTATTGTGGAAAAACCCATATTTATACTAGAAAAACCCATTTTAAGTTGGAAATATGCATTTTTCATTTGAAAAATCCATAAAATTCGTGGAAAAACCATTATTAAGTTGGAAATATTCATTTTTTCATTGAAATAACCCAAAAAATTCGTGGAAAAACCAATATTAAGTTTGAAATATTCATTATTTCATTGGAAAAACTCATATTTATATTGGAATAACCCATTTTATGTAGGAAATATTCATTTTTTCATTGGAAAAACCCATATTTATATTGGAAAAACCCATTTTATGTTGGAAATATTCATTTTTTCATGGGAAAACTCCATAAAAATCGTGGAAAAACCCAAGATACGTTGGAATTATGCATAATTATTGTGGAATAACCATTATTAAGTTGGAAATATACATTATTTCATTGGAAAAACCCAAGATACGTTGGAAATATGCATAATTATTGAGAAAAACCCATATTTATATTGGAAAAACCCATTTAATGTTGGAAATATGCATTTTTCATTGGAATAACCCATAAAAATCGTGGAAAAACCCAAGATACGTTGGAAATATGCATAACTATTGAGGAAAAACCAATATTTATATTTGAAAAACCCATTTTAGTTGGAAAACCTATAATTTTATTGCAAAATTCCTTGTTTATGTTGGAAATATTCATTTTTTCATTGGAAAAACCCATAACAATCGTGGAAAAACCCAAGATACGTTGGAAATATGCATAATTATTGTAGAATAACCATTATTAAGTTTGAAATATACATTATTTCATTGGAAAAACCCATATTTTTATTGTAAAATCCCATTTTAAGTTGGAAATATACATTTTTGTATTGGAAAAACCCATAAAAATTGTGGAAAAGCACAAGATACGATGGAAATATGAATAATTATTGTGGAAAAACCATTATTAAGTTGGAAATATACATTATTTCAATGGAAAAACCCATATTTATATTGGAAAAACACATTTTATGTTGGAAATATTCATTTTTTCATTTGAAAAACCGATAAAATTCGTGGAAAAACCAATATTAAGTTTGAAATATACATGATTTCATTGGAAAAACTCATATTTATATTGGAATAACCCATTTTATGTTGGAAATATTCATTTTTTCATTGGAAAAACCCATAAAAATCGTGGAAAAACCCAAGATACGTTGGAAATATGCATAATTATTGTGGAATAACCATTATTAAGTTTGAAATATACATTATTTCATTGGAAAAACTCATATTTCTATTGGAATAACCCATTTTATGTTGGAAATATTCATTTTTTCATTGGAAAAACCCAAGATACGTTGGAAATATGCATAATTATTGAGGAAAAACCAATATTTATACTTGAAAAACACATTTAATGTTGGAAATATGCATTTTTCATTGAAATAACCCAAAAAATTCGTGGAAAAACCAATATTAAGTTTGAAATATTCATTATTTCATTGGAAAAACTCATATTTATATTGGAATAACCCATTTTATGTTGGAAATATTCATTTTTTCATTGGAAAAACCCATATTTATATTGGAAAAACCCATTTTATGTTGAAAATATTCATTTTTTCATTGGAAAAACCCATATTTTTATTGTAAAATCCCATTTTAAGTTGGAAATATACATTTTTGCATTTGAAAAACCCATAAAAATTGTGGAAAAGCACAAGATACGTTGGAAATATGCATAATTATTGTGGAAAAACCATTATTAAGTTGGAAATATACATTATTTCAATGGAAAAACCCATATTTATATTGGAAAAACCCATTTTATGTTGGAAATATAAATTTTTTCATTGGAAAAACCCATAAAATTCGTGGAAAAACCAATATTAAGTTTGAAATATACATTATTTCATTGGAAAAACTCATATTTATATTGGAATAACCCATTTTATGTTGGAAATATTCATTTTTTCATTGGAAAAACCCATATTTATATTGGAAAAACCCATTTTATGTTGAAAATATTCATTTTTTCATTGGAAAAACCCATAAAAATCGTGGAAAAACCCAAGATACGTTGGAAATATGCATAATTATTGTGGAATAACCATTATTAAGTTTGAAATATACATTATTTCATTGGAAAAACCCATATTTTTATTGTAAAATCCCATTTTAAGTTGGAAATATACATTTTTGCATTTGAAAAACCCATAAAAATTGTGGAAAAGCACAAGATACGTTGGAAATATGCATAATTATTGTGGAAAAACCATTATTAAGTTGGAAATATACATTATTTCAATGGAAAAACCCATAATTATATTGGAAAAACCCATTTTATGTTGGAAATATAAATTTTTTCATTGGAAAAACCCATAAAAATCGTGGAAAAACCCAAGATACGTTGGAAATATGCATAATTATTGTGGAATAACCATTATTAAGTTTGAAATATACATTATTTCATTGGAAAAACCACTATTTTTATTGTAAAATCCCATTTTAAGTTGGAAATATACATTATTTCAATGGAAAAACCCATATTTATATTGGAAAAACCCATTTTATGTTGGAAATATTCATTTTTTCATTTGAAAAACCCATAAAATTCGTGGAAAAACCAATATTAAGTTTGAAATATACATTATTTCATTGGAAAAACTCATATTTATATTGGAATAACCCATTTTATGTTGGAAATATTCATTTTTTCATTGGAAAAACCCATAAAAATCGTGGAAAAACCCAAGATACGTTGGAAATATGAATAATTATTGAGGAAAAACCAATGTTTATTTTTGAAAAACCCATTTTTAGTTGGAAAACCTATAATTTAATTGCAAAATTCCTTGTTCAGTTGGAAATATTCATTTTTTCATTGGAAAAACCCATAAAAATCGTGGAAAAACCCATGATACGTTGGAAATATGCATAATTATTGAGGAATAACCATTATTAAGTTGGAAATATACATTATTTCAATGGAAAAACCTATATTTTTATTGCAAAATCCCATCTTTTTTCTTAAATATACATTATTTCATTGGAAAAACACAAGATACGTTGGAAATATGCACAATTATTGAGAAAAACCCATATTTATATTGGAAAAACCCATTTAATGTTGGAAATATGCATTTTTCATTGGAATAACCCATAAAATTCGTGGAAAAGCCATTATTAAGTTTGAAATATACATTATTTCATTGGAAAAATCCATATTTATATTGTAAAATCCCATTTTAAGTTTGAAATATGCATTTTTACATTGGAAAAACCCATAATTTTATTGCAAAACTCCTTGTTTAGTTGGAAATATTCATTTTTTCATTGGGAAACCCCACATTCATATTGGAAAAACCCATTTTAAGTTGGAAATATTCAATTTTTCATTGGAAAAACCCATAAAAATAGTGGAAAAGACCAATATACGTTGGAAATATGCATAATTATTGTGGAAAAACCCATATTTATACTAGAAAAACCCATTTTAAGTTGGAAATATGCATTATTTCATTGGAAAAACCCATATTATTATTGTAAAATCCCATTTTAAGTTGGAAATATACATTTTTGCATTGGAAAAACCCAAGATACGTTGGAAATATGCATAATTATTGGAAAAACCCATATTTATATTGGAAAAACCCATTTAATGTTGGAAATATGCATTTTTCATTGGAATAACCCATATTTATATTGGAAAAACCCATTTAATGTTGGAAATATGCATTTTTCATTGGAATAACCCATATTTATATTGGAAAAACCCATTTTATGTTGGAAATATACATTTTTGCATTGGAAAAACACATAAAAATCGTGGAAAAACCCAAGATACGTTGGAAATATGCATAATTATTGTGGAATAACCATTATTAAGTTTGAAATATACATTATTTCATTGGAAAAACCCATATTTTTATTGTAAAATCCCATTTTAAGTTGGAAATATACATTTTTGCATTGGAAAAACCCAAGATACGTTAGAAATATACATAATTATTGGAAAAACCAATATTTATACTTGAAAAACCCATTTAATGTTGGAAATATGCATTTTTCATTGAAATAACCCATAAAATTCGTGGAAAAACCATTATTAAGTTTGAAATATACATTATTTCATTGGAAAAACTCATATTTATATTGGAATAACCCATTTTATGTTGGAAATATTCATTTTTTCATTGGAAAAACCCATAAAAATCGTGGAAAAACCCAAGATACGTTGGAAATATGAATAATTATTGAGGAAAAACCAATATTTATTTTTGAAAAACCCATTTTTAGTTGGAAAACCTATAATTTTATTGCAAAATTCCTTGTTCAGTTGGAAATATTCATTTTTTCATTGGAAAAACCCATAAAAATCGTGGAAAAACCCATGATACGTTGGAAATATGCATGATTATGAAGAATAACCATTATTAAGTTGAAAATATACATTATTTCATTGGAAAAATCCATATTTATATTGTAAAATCCCATTTTAAGTTGGAAATATACATTTTTTCATTGGAAAAACCCATAAAAATTATGGAAAAAAACAAGATACGTTGAAAATATGCATAATTATTATGGAAAAACCCATATTTATGTTGCAAAAACCCATATTATGTTTGAAATATGCATTTTTACATTGGAAAAACCCATAATTTTATTGCAAAACTCATTGTTTAGTTGGAAATATTCATTTTTTCATTGGGAAACCCCACATTCATATTGGAAAAACCCATTTTAAGTTGGAAATATTCCATTTTTCATTGGACAAACCCATATAAATAGTGGAAAAGACCAATATACGTTGGAAATATGCATAATTATTGTGGAAAAACCCATATTTATACTAGAAAAACCCATTTTAAGTTGGAAATATGCATTTTTCATTTGAAAAATCCATAAAATTCGTGGAAAAACCATTATTAAGTTGGAAATATTCATTTTTTCATTGAAATAACCCAAAAAATTCGTGGAAAAACCAATATTAAGTTTGAAATATTCATTATTTCATTGGAAAAACTCATATTTATATTGGAATAACCCATTTTATGTAGGAAATATTCATTTTTTCATTGGAAAAACCCATATTTATATTGGAAAAACCCATTTTATGTTGGAAATATTCATTTTTTCATGGGAAAACTCCATAAAAATCGTGGAAAAACCCAAGATACGTTGGAATTATGCATAATTATTGTGGAATAACCATTATTAAGTTGGAAATATACATTATTTCATTGGAAAAACCCAAGATACGTTGGAAATATGCATAATTATTGAGAAAAACCCATATTTATATTGGAAAAACCCATTTAATGTTGGAAATATGCATTTTTCATTGGAATAACCCATAAAAATCGTGGAAAAACCCAAGATACGTTGGAAATATGCATAACTATTGAGGAAAAACCAATATTTATATTTGAAAAACCCATTTTAGTTGGAAAACCTATAATTTTATTGCAAAATTCCTTGTTTATGTTGGAAATATTCATTTTTTCATTGGAAAAACCCATAACAATCGTGGAAAAACCCAAGATACGTTGGAAATATGCATAATTATTGTAGAATAACCATTATTAAGTTTGAAATATACATTATTTCATTGGAAAAACCCATATTTTTATTGTAAAATCCCATTTTAAGTTGGAAATATACATTTTTGTATTGGAAAAACCCATAAAAATTGTGGAAAAGCACAAGATACGATGGAAATATGAATAATTATTGTGGAAAAACCATTATTAAGTTGGAAATATACATTATTTCAATGGAAAAACCCATATTTATATTGGAAAAACACATTTTATGTTGGAAATATTCATTTTTTCATTTGAAAAACCGATAAAATTCGTGGAAAAACCAATATTAAGTTTGAAATATACATGATTTCATTGGAAAAACTCATATTTATATTGGAATAACCCATTTTATGTTGGAAATATTCATTTTTTCATTGGAAAAACCCATAAAAATCGTGGAAAAACCCAAGATACGTTGGAAATATGCATAATTATTGTGGAATAACCATTATTAAGTTTGAAATATACATTATTTCATTGGAAAAACTCATATTTCTATTGGAATAACCCATTTTATGTTGGAAATATTCATTTTTTCATTGGAAAAACCCAAGATACGTTGGAAATATGCATAATTATTGAGGAAAAACCAATATTTATACTTGAAAAACACATTTAATGTTGGAAATATGCATTTTTCATTGAAATAACCCAAAAAATTCGTGGAAAAACCAATATTAAGTTTGAAATATTCATTATTTCATTGGAAAAACTCATATTTATATTGGAATAACCCATTTTATGTTGGAAATATTCATTTTTTCATTGGAAAAACCCATATTTATATTGGAAAAACCCATTTTATGTTGAAAATATTCATTTTTTCATTGGAAAAACCCATATTTTTATTGTAAAATCCCATTTTAAGTTGGAAATATACATTTTTGCATTTGAAAAACCCATAAAAATTGTGGAAAAGCACAAGATACGTTGGAAATATGCATAATTATTGTGGAAAAACCATTATTAAGTTGGAAATATACATTATTTCAATGGAAAAACCCATATTTATATTGGAAAAACCCATTTTATGTTGGAAATATAAATTTTTTCATTGGAAAAACCCATAAAATTCGTGGAAAAACCAATATTAAGTTTGAAATATACATTATTTCATTGGAAAAACTCATATTTATATTGGAATAACCCATTTTATGTTGGAAATATTCATTTTTTCATTGGAAAAACCCATATTTATATTGGAAAAACCCATTTTATGTTGAAAATATTCATTTTTTCATTGGAAAAACCCATAAAAATCGTGGAAAAACCCAAGATACGTTGGAAATATGCATAATTATTGTGGAATAACCATTATTAAGTTTGAAATATACATTATTTCATTGGAAAAACCCATATTTTTATTGTAAAATCCCATTTTAAGTTGGAAATATACATTTTTGCATTTGAAAAACCCATAAAAATTGTGGAAAAGCACAAGATACGTTGGAAATATGCATAATTATTGTGGAAAAACCATTATTAAGTTGGAAATATACATTATTTCAATGGAAAAACCCATAATTATATTGGAAAAACCCATTTTATGTTGGAAATATAAATTTTTTCATTGGAAAAACCCATAAAAATCGTGGAAAAACCCAAGATACGTTGGAAATATGCATAATTATTGTGGAATAACCATTATTAAGTTTGAAATATACATTATTTCATTGGAAAAACCACTATTTTTATTGTAAAATCCCATTTTAAGTTGGAAATATACATTATTTCAATGGAAAAACCCATATTTATATTGGAAAAACCCATTTTATGTTGGAAATATTCATTTTTTCATTTGAAAAACCCATAAAATTCGTGGAAAAACCAATATTAAGTTTGAAATATACATTATTTCATTGGAAAAACTCATATTTATATTGGAATAACCCATTTTATGTTGGAAATATTCATTTTTTCATTGGAAAAACCCATAAAAATCGTGGAAAAACCCAAGATACGTTGGAAATATGAATAATTATTGAGGAAAAACCAATGTTTATTTTTGAAAAACCCATTTTTAGTTGGAAAACCTATAATTTAATTGCAAAATTCCTTGTTCAGTTGGAAATATTCATTTTTTCATTGGAAAAACCCATAAAAATCGTGGAAAAACCCATGATACGTTGGAAATATGCATAATTATTGAGGAATAACCATTATTAAGTTGGAAATATACATTATTTCAATGGAAAAACCTATATTTTTATTGCAAAATCCCATCTTTTTTCTTAAATATACATTATTTCATTGGAAAAACACAAGATACGTTGGAAATATGCACAATTATTGAGAAAAACCCATATTTATATTGGAAAAACCCATTTAATGTTGGAAATATGCATTTTTCATTGGAATAACCCATAAAATTCGTGGAAAAGCCATTATTAAGTTTGAAATATACATTATTTCATTGGAAAAATCCATATTTATATTGTAAAATCCCATTTTAAGTTTGAAATATGCATTTTTACATTGGAAAAACCCATAATTTTATTGCAAAACTCCTTGTTTAGTTGGAAATATTCATTTTTTCATTGGGAAACCCCACATTCATATTGGAAAAACCCATTTTAAGTTGGAAATATTCAATTTTTCATTGGAAAAACCCATAAAAATAGTGGAAAAGACCAATATACGTTGGAAATATGCATAATTATTGTGGAAAAACCCATATTTATACTAGAAAAACCCATTTTAAGTTGGAAATATGCATTTTTCATTTGAAAAACCCATAAAATTCGTGGAAAAACCATTATTAAGTTGGAAATATTCATTATTTCATTGGAAAAACTCATATTTATATTGGAATAACCCATTTTATGTTGGAAATATTCATTTTTTCATTGGAAAAACCCATATTTATATTGGAAAAACCCATTTTATGTTGGAAATATTCATTTTTTCATGGGAAAACCCCATAAAAATCGTGGAAAAACCCAAGATACGTTGGAATTATGCATAATTATTGTGGAATAACCATTATTAAGTTGGAAATATACATTATTTCATTGGAAAAACCCAAGATACGTTGGAAATATGCATAATTATTGAGAAAAACCCATATTTATATTGGAAAAACCCATTTAATGTTGGAAATATGCATTTTTCATTGGAATAATCCATAAAAATCGTGGAAAAACCCAAGATACGTTGGAAATATGCATAACTATTGAGGAAAAACCAATATTTATATTTGAAAAACCCATTTTAGTTGGAAAACCTATAATTTTATTGCAAAATTCCTTGTTTATGTTGGAAATATTCATTTTTTCATTGGAAAAACCCATAACAATCGTGGAAAAACCCAAGATACGTTGGAAATATGCATAATTATTGTAGAATAACCATTATTAAGTTTAAAATATACATTATTTCATTGGAAAAACCCATATTTTTATTGTAAAATCCCATTTTAAGTTGGAAATATACATTTTTGCATTGGAAAAACCCATAAAAATTGTGGAAAAGCACAAGATACGTTGGAAATATGCATAATTATTGTGGAAAAACCATTATTAAGTTGGAAATATACATTATTTCAATGGAAAAACCCATATTTATATTGGAAAAACCCATTTTATGTTGGAAATATACATTTTTTCATTGGAAAAACCCATATTTTTATTGTAAAATCCCATTTTAAGTTGGAAATATACATTTTTCATATGAAAAACCCATAAAATTCGTGGAAAAACCATTATTAAGTTGGAAATATTCATTTTTTCATTGGAAAACCCCATAAAAATCGTGGAAAATCCCAAGATACGTTGGGAATGTGCATAATTATTGAGGAAAAACCAATATTTATACTTGAAAAACCCATTTAATGTTGGAAATATGCATTTTTCATTGAAATAACCCAAAAAATTCGTGGAAAAACCAATATTAAGTTTGAAATATTCATTATTTCATTGGAAAAACTCATATTTATATTGGAATAACCCATTTTATGTTGAAAATATTCATTTTTTCATTGGAAAAACCCATATTTTTATTGTAAAATCCCATTTTAAGTTGGAAATATACATTTTTGCATTTGAAAAACCCATAAAAATTGTGGAAAAGCACAAGATACGTTGGAAATATGCATAATTATTGTGGAAAAACCATTATTAAGTTGGAAATATACATTATTTCAATGGAAAAACCTATATTTATATTGGAAAAACCCATTTTATGTTGGAAATATACATTTTTTCATTTGAAAAACCGATAAAATTCGTGGAAAAACCAATATTAAGTTTGAAATATACATTATTTCATTGGAAAAACTCATATTTATATTGGAATAACCCATTTTATGTTGGAAATATTCATTTTTTCATTGGAAAAACCCATAATAATCGTGGACAAACCCAAGATACGTTGGAAATATGCATAATTATTGTGGAATAACCATTATTAAGTTTGAATTATACATTATTTCATTGGAAAAACCCATATTTTTATTGTAAAATCCCATTTTAAGTTGGAAATATACATTTTTGCATTGGAAAATCCCAAGATACGTTAGAAATATACATAATTATTGGAAAAACCAATATTTATACTTGAAAAACCCATTTAATGTTGGAAATATGCATTTTTCATTGAAATAACCCATAAAATTCGTGGAAAAACCATTATTAAGTTTGAAATATACATTATTTCATTGGAAAAACTCATATTTATTTTGGAATAACCCATTTTATGTTGGAAATATTCATTTTTTCATTGGAAAAACCCAAGATACGTTGGAAATATGCATAATTATTGAGGAAAAACCAATATTTATACTTGAAAAACCCATTTAATGTTGGAAATATGCATTTTTCATTGAAATAACCCAAAAAATTCGTGGAAAAACCAATATTAAGTTTGAAATATTCATTATTTCATTGGAAAAACTCATATTTATATTGGAATAACCCATTTTATGTTGAAAATATTCATTTTTTCATTGGAAAAACCCATATTTTTATTGTAAAATCCCATTTTAAGTTGGAAATATACATTTTTTCATTGGAATAACCCAAAAAAATCGTGGAAAAACCCAAGATACGTTGGAAATATGCATAATTATTGTGGAAAAACCCATTTAATGTTGGAAATATGCATTTTTCATTGGAATAACCCATATTTATATTGGAAAAACCCATTTAATGTTGGAAATATGCATTTTTCATTGGAATAACCCATATTTATATTGGAAAAACCCATTTTATGTTGGAAATATACATTTTTGCATTGGAAAAACACATAAAAATCGTGGAAAAACCCAAGATACGTTGGAAATATGCATAATTATTGAGGAAAAACCAATATTTATACTTGAAAAAGTCATTTAATGTTGGAAATATGCATTTTTCATTGAAATAACCCATAAAATTCGTAGAAAAACCATTATTAAGTTTGAAATATACATTATTTCATTGGAAAAACTCATATTTATATTGGAATAACCCATTTTATGTTGGAAATATTCATTTTTTCATTGGAAAAACCCATAAAAATCGTGGAAAAACCCAAGATACGTTGGAAATATGAATAATTATTGAGGAAAAACCAATATTTATTTTTGAAAAACCCATTTTTAGTTGGAAAACCTATAATTTTATTGCAAAATTCCTTGTTCAGTTGGAAATATTCATTTTTTCATTGGAAAAACCCATAAAAATCGTGGAAAAACCCATGATACGTTGGAAATATGCATGATTATGAAGAATAACCATTATTAAGTTGGAAATATACATTATTTCATTGGAAAAATCCATATTTATATTGTAAAATCCCATTTTAAGTTGGAAATATACATTTTTTCATTGGAAAAACCCATAAAAATTATGGAAAAAAACAAGATACGTTGAAAATATGCATAATTATTATGGAAAAACCCATATTTATGTTGCAAAAACCCATATTATGTTTGAAATATGCATTTTTACATTGGAAAAACCCATAATTTTATTGCAAAACTCCTTGTTTAGTTGGAAATATTCATTTTTTCATTGGGAAACCCCACATTCATATTGGAAAAACCCATTTTAAGTTGGAAATATTCCATTTTTCATTGGACAAACCCATAAAAATAGTGGAAAAGACCAATATACGTTGGAAATATGCATAATTATTGTGGAAAAACCCATATTTATACTAGAAAAACCCATTTTAAGTTGGAAATATGCATTTTTCATTTGAAAAACCCATAAAATTCGTGGAAAAACCATTATTAAGTTGGAAATATTCATTTTTTCATTGAAATAACCCAAAAAATTCGTGGAAAAACCAATATTAAGTTTGAAATATTCATTATTTCATTGGAAAAACTCATATTTATATTGGAATAACCCATTTTATGTTGGAAATATTCATTTTTTCATTGGAAAAACCCATATTTATATTGGAAAAACCCATTTTATGTTGGAAATATTCATTTTTTCATGGGAAAACCCCATAAAAATCGTGGAAAAACCCAAGATACGTTGGAATTATGCATAATTATTGTGGAATAACCATTATTAAGTTGGAAATATACATTATTTCATTGGAAAAACCCAAGATACGTTGGAAATATGCATAATTATTGAGAAAAACCCATATTTATATTGGAAAAACCCATTTAATGTTGGAAATATGCATTTTTCATTGGAATAATCCATAAAAATCGTGGAAAAACCCAAGATACGTTGGAAATATGCATAACTATTGAGGAAAAACCAATATTTATATTTGAAAAACCCATTTTAGTTGGAAAACCTATAATTTTATTGCAAAATTCCTTGTTTATGTTGGAAATATTCATTTTTTCATTGGATAAACCCTTAACAATCGTGGAAAAACCCAAGATACGTTGGAAATATGCATAATTATTGTAGAATAACCATTATTAAGTTTGAAATATACATTATTTCATTGGAAAAACCCATATTTTTATTGTAAAATCCCATTTTAAGTTGGAAATATACATTTTTGCAATGGAAAAACCCATAAAAATTGTGGAAAAGCACAAGATACGTTGGAAATATGCATAATTATTGTGGAAAAACCATTATTAAGTTGGAAATATACATTATTTCAATGGAAAAACCCATATTTATATTGGAAAAACCCATTTTATGTTGGAAATATACATTTTTTCATTGGAAAAACCCATATTTTTATTGTAAAATCCCATTTTAAGTTGGAAATATACATTTTTGCATTGGAAAAACCCAAGATACGTTAGAAATATACATAATTATTGGAAAAACCAATATTTATACTTGAAAAACCCATTTAATGTTGGAAATATGCATTTTTCATTGAAATAACCCATAAAATTCGTGGAAAACCATTATTAAGTTTGAAATATACATTATTTCATTGGAAAAACTCATATTTATATTGGAATAACCCATTTTATGTTGGAAATATTCATTTTTTCATTGGAAAAACCCAAAAAAATCGTGGAAAAACCAATATTAAGTTTGAAATATTCATTATTTCATTGGAAAAACTCATATTTATATTGGAATAACCCATTTTATGTTGGAAATATTCATTTTTTCATTGGAAAAACCCATATTTATATTGGAAAAACCCATTTTATGTTGAAAATATTCATTTTTTCATTGGAAAAACCCATATTATTATTGTAAAATCCCATTTTAAGTTGGAAATATACATTTTTCATATGAAAAACCCATAAAATTCGTGGAAAAACCATTATTAAGTTAGAAATATTCATTTTTTCATTGGAAAACCCCATAAAAATCGTGGAAAATCCCAAGATACGTTGGGAATGTGCATAATTATTGAGGAAAAACCAATATTTATACTTGAAAAACCCATTTAATGTTGGAAATATGCATTTTTCATTGAAATAACCCAAAAAATTCGTGGAAAAACCAATATTAAGTTTGAAATATTCATTATTTCATTGGAAAAACTCATATTTATATTGGAATAACCCATTTTATGTTGAAAATATTCATTTTTTCATTGGAAAAACCCATATTTTTATTGTAAAATCCCATTTTAAGTTGGAAATATATATTTTGCATTTGAAAAACCCATAAAAATTGTGGAAAAGCACAAGATACGTTGGAAATATGCATAATTATTGTGGAAAAACCATTATTAAGTTGGAAATATACATTATTTCAATGGAAAAACCTATATTTATATTGGAAAAACCCATTTTATGTTGGAAATATACATTTTTTCATTGGAAAAATCCATAAAAATCGTGGAAAAACCCAAGATACGTTGGAAATATGCATAATTATTGTGGAAAAACCATTATTAAGTTGGAAATATACATTATTTCAATGGAAAAACCCATATTTATATTGGAAAAACACATTTTATGTTGGAAATATTCATTTTTTCATTTGAAAAACCGATAAAATTCGTGGAAAAACCAATATTAAGTTTGAAATATACATTATTTCATTGGAAAAACTCATATTTATATTGGAATAACCCATTTTATGTTGGAAATATTCATTTTTTCATTGGAAAAACCCATAAAAATCGTGGAAAAACCCAAGATACGTTGGAAATATGCATAATTATTGTGGAATAACCATTATTAAGTTTGAAATATACATTATTTCATTGGAAAAACCCATATTTTTATTGTAAAATCCCATTTTAAGTTGGAAATATACATTTTTGCATTGGAAAATCCCAAGATACGTTAGAAATATACATAATTATTAGAAAAACCAATATTTATACTTGAAAAACCCATTTAATGTTGGAAATATGCATTTTTCATTGAAATAACCCATAAAATTCGTGGAAAAACCATTATTAAGTTTGAAATATACATTATTTCATTGGAAAAACTCATATTTATATTGGAATAACCCATTTTATGTTGGAAATATTCATTTTTTCATTGGAAAAACCCAAGATACGTTGGAAATATGCATAATTATTGAGGAAAAACCAATATTTATACTTGAAAAACCCATTTAATGTTGGAAATATGCATTTTTCATTGAAATAACCCAAAAAATTCGTGGAAAAACCAATATTAAGTTTGAAATATTCATTATTTCATTGGAAAAACTCATATTTATATTGGAATAACCCATTTTATGTTGGAAATATTCATTTTTTCATTGGAAAAACCCATATTTATATTGGAAAAACCTATTTTATGTTGGAAATATTCATTTTTTCATTGGAATAACCCAAAAAAATCGTGGAAAAACCCAAGATACGTTGGAAATATGCATAATTATTGTGGAAAAACCCATTTAATGTTGGAAATATGCATTTTTCATTGGAATAACCCATATTTATATTGGAAAAACCCATTTAATGTTGGAAATATGCATTTTTCATTGGAATAACCCATATTTATATTGGAAAAACCCATTTTATGTTGGAAATATACATTTTTGCATTGGAAAAACACATAAAAATCGTGGAAAAACCCAAGATACGTTGGAAATATGCATAATTATTGAGGAAAAACCAATATTTATACTTGAAAAACCCATTTAATGTTGGAAATATGCATTTTTCATTGAAATAACCCAAAAAATTCGTGGAAAAACCAATATTAAGTTTGAAATATTCATTATTTCATTGGAAAAACTCATATTTATATTGGAATAACCCATTTTATGTTGAAAATATTCATTTTTTCATTGGAAAAACCCATATTTTTATTGTAAAATCCCATTTTAAGTTGGAAATATACATTTTTGCATTTGAAAAACCCATAAAAATTGTGGAAAAGCACAAGATACGTTGGAAATATGCATAATTATTGTGGAAAAACCATTATTAAGTTGGAAATATACATTATTTCAATGGAAAAACCTATATTTATATTGGAAAAACCCATTTTATGTTGGAAATATACATTTTTTCATTGGAAAAATCCATAAAAATCGTGGAAAAACCCAAGATACGTTGGAAATATGCATAATTATTGTGGAAAAACCATTATTAAGTTGGAAATATACATTATTTCAATGGAAAAACCCATATTTATATTGGAAAAACACATTTTATGTTGGAAATATTCATTTTTTCATTTGAAAAACCGATAAAATTCGTGGAAAAACCAATATTAAGTTTGAAATATACATTATTTCATTGGAAAAACTCATATTTATATTGGAATAACCCATTTTATGTTGGAAATATTCATTTTTTCATTGGAAAAACCCATAAAAATCGTGGAAAAACCCAAGATACGTTGGAAATATGCATAATTATTGTGGAATAACCATTATTAAGTTTGAAATATACATTATTTCATTGGAAAAACCCATATTTTTATTGTAAAATCCCATTTTAAGTTGGAAATATACATTTTTGCATTGGAAAATCCCAAGATACGTTAGAAATATACATAATTATTGGAAAAACCAATATTTATACTTGAAAAACCCATTTAATGTTGGAAATATGCATTTTTCATTGAAATAACCCATAAAATTCGTGGAAAAACCATTATTAAGTTTGAAATATACATTATTTCATTGGAAAAACTCATATTTATATTGGAATAACCCATTTTATGTTGGAAATATTCATTTTTTCATTGGAAAAACCCAAGATACGTTGGAAATATGCATAATTATTGAGGAAAAACCAATATTTATACTTGAAAAACCCATTTAATGTTGGAAATATGCATTTTTCATTGAAATAACCCAAAAAATTCGTGGAAAAACCAATATTAAGTTTGAAATATTCATTATTTCATTGGAAAAACTCATATTTATATTGGAATAACCCATTTTATGTTGGAAATATTCATTTTTTCATTGGAAAAACCCATATTTATATTGGAAAAACCTATTTTATGTTGGAAATATTCATTTTTTCATTGGAATAACCCAAAAAAATCGTGGAAAAACCCAAGATACGTTGGAAATATGCATAATTATTGTGGAAAAACCCATTTAATGTTGGAAATATGCATTTTTCATTGGAATAACCCATATTTATATTGGAAAAACCCATTTAATGTTGGAAATATGCATTTTTCATTGGAATAACCCATATTTATATTGGAAAAACCCATTTTATGTTGGAAATATACATTTTTGCATTGGAAAAACACATAAAAATCGTGGAAAAACCCAAGATACGTTGGAAATATGCATAATTATTGAGGAAAAACCAATATTTATACTTGAAAAAGTCATTTAATGTTGGAAATATGCATTTTTCATTGAAATAACCCATAAAATTCGTGGAAAAACCATTAGTAAGTTTGAAATATACATTATTTCATTGGAAAAACTCATATTTATATTGGAATAACCCATTTTATGTTGGAAATATTCATTTTTTCATTGGAAAAACCCATAAAAATCGTGGAAAAACCCAAGATACGTTGGAAATATGAATAATTATTGAGGAAAAACCAATATTTATTTTTGAAAAACCCATTTTTAGTTGGAAAACCTATAATTTTATTGCAAAATTCCTTGTTCAGTTGGAAATATTCATTTTTTCATTGGAAAAACCCATAAAAATCGTGGAAAAACCCATGATACGTTGGAAATATGCATGATTATGAAGAATAACCATTATTAAGTTGGAAATATACATTATTTCATTGGAAAAATCCATATTTATATTGTAAAATCCCATTTTAAGTTGGAAATATACATTTTTTCATTGGAAAAACCCATAAAAATTATGGAAAAAAACAAGATACGTTGAAAATATGCATAATTATTATGGAAAAACCCATATTTATGTTGCAAAAACCCATATTATGTTTGAAATATGCATTTTTACATTGGAAAAACCCATAATTTTATTGCAAAACTCCTTGTTTAGTTGGAAATATTCATTTTTTCATTGGGAAACCCCACATTCATATTGGAAAAACCCATTTTAAGTTGGAAATATTCCATTTTTCATTGGACAAACCCATAAAAATAGTGGAAAAGACCAATATACGTTGGAAATATGCATAATTATTGTGGAAAAACCCATATTTATACTAGAAAAACCCATTTTAAGTTGGAAATATGCATTTTTCATTTGAAAAACCCATAAAATTCGTGGAAAAACCATTATTAAGTTGGAAATATTCATTTTTTCATTGAAATAACCCAAAAAATTCGTGGAAAAACCAATATTAAGTTTGAAATATTCATTATTTCATTGGAAAAACTCATATTTATATTGGAATAACCCATTTTATGTTGGAAATATTCATTTTTTCATTGGAAAAACCCAAAAAAATCGTGGAAAAACCAATATTAAGTTTGAAATATACATTATTTCATTGGAAAAACTCATATTTATATTGGAATAACCCATTTTATGTTGGAAATATTCATTTTTTCATTGGAAAAACCCATATTTATATTGGAAAAACCCATTTTATGTTGGAAATATTCATTTTTTCATGGGAAAACCCCATAAAAATCGTGGAAAAACCCAAGATACGTTGGAATTATGCATAATTATTGTGGAATAACCATTATTAAGTTGGAAATATACATTATTTCATTGGAAAAACCCAAGATACGTTGGAAATATGCATAATTATTGAGAAAAACCCATATTTATATTGGAAAAACCCATTTAATGTTGGAAATATGCATTTTTCATTGGAATAACCCATAAAAATCGTGGAAAAACCCAAGATACGTTGGAAATATGCATAACTATTGAGGAAAAACCAATATTTATATTTGAAAAACCCATTTTAGTTGGAAAACCTATAATTTTATTGCAAAATTCCTTGTTTATGTTGGAAATATTCATTTTTTCATTGGAAAAACCCATAACAATCGTGGAAAAACCCAAGATACGTTGGAAATATGCATAATTATTGTAGAATAACCATTATTAAGTTTGAAATATACATTATTTCATTGGAAAAACCCATATTTTTATTGTAAAATCCCATTTTAAGTTGGAAATATACATTTTTGTATTGGAAAAACCCATAAAAATTGTGGAAAAGCACAAGATACGTTGGAAATATGCATAATTATTGTGGAAAAACCATTATTAAGTTGGAAATATACATTATTTTAATGGAAAAACCCATATTTATATTGGAAAAACCCATTTTATGTTGGAAATATACATTTTTTCATTGGAAAAACCCATATTTTTATTGTAAAATCCCATTTTAAGTTGGAAATATACATTTTTGCATTGGAAAAACCCAAGATACGTTAGAAATATACATAATTATTGGAAAAACCAATATTTATACTTGAAAAACCCATTTAATGTTGGAAATATGCATTTTTCATTGAAATAACCCATAAAATTCGTGGAAAACCATTATTAAGTTTGAAATATACATTATTTCATTGGAAAAACTCATATTTATATTGGAATAACCCATTTTATGTTGGAAATATTCATTTTTTCATTGGAAAAACCCAAAAAAATCGTGGAAAAACCAATATTAAGTTTGAAATATTCATTATTTCATTGGAAAAACTCATATTTATATTGGAATAACCCATTTTATGTTGGAAATATTCATTTTTTCATTGGAAAAACCCATATTTATATTGGAAAAACCCATTTTATGTTGAAAATATTCATTTTTTCATTGGAAAAACCCATATTATTATTGTAAAATCCCATTTTAAGTTGGAAATATACATTTTTCATATGAAAAACCCATAAAATTCGTGGAAAAACCATTATTAAGTTGGAAATATTCATTTTTTCATTGGAAAACCCCATAAAAATCGTGGAAAATCCCAAGATACGTTGGGAATGTGCATAATTATTGAGGAAAAACCAATATTTATACTTGAAAAACCCATTTAATGTTGGAAATATGCATTTTTCATTGAAATAACCCAAAAAATTCGTGGAAAAACCAATATTAAGTTTGAAATATTCATTATTTCATTGGAAAAACTCATATTTATATTGGAATAACCCATTTTATGTTGAAAATATTCATTTTTTCATTGGAAAAACCCATATTTTTATTGTAAAATCCCATTTTAAGTTGGAAATATATATTTTGCATTTGAAAAACCCATAAAAATTGTGGAAAAGCACAAGATACGTTGGAAATATGCATAATTATTGTGGAAAAACCATTATTAAGTTGGAAATATACATTATTTCAATGGAAAAACCTATATTTATATTGGAAAAACCCATTTTATGTTGGAAATATACATTTTTTCATTGGAAAAATCCATAAAAATCGTGGAAAAACCCAAGATACGTTGGAAATATGCATAATTATTGTGGAAAAACCATTATTAAGTTGGAAATATACATTATTTCAATGGAAAAACCCATATTTATATTGGAAAAACACATTTTATGTTGGAAATATTCATTTTTTCATTTGAAAAACCGATAAAATTCGTGGAAAAACCAATATTAAGTTTGAAATATACATTATTTCATTGGAAAAACTCATATTTATATTGGAATAACCCATTTTGTGTTGGAAATATTCATTTTTTCATTGGAAAAACCCATAAAAATCGTGGAAAAACCCAAGATACGTTGGAAATATGCATAATTATTGTGGAATAACCATTATTAAGTTTGAAATATACATTATTTCATTGGAAAAACCCATATTTTTATTGTAAAATCCCATTTTAAGTTGGAAATATACATTTTTG
The DNA here is from genome assembly GCA_036289425.1 of Rhopalosiphum nymphaeae. Taxonomy (NCBI): domain Eukaryota; kingdom Metazoa; phylum Arthropoda; class Insecta; order Hemiptera; family Aphididae; genus Rhopalosiphum; species Rhopalosiphum nymphaeae. The sequence continues at coordinate 5,133,882 of JAZAQC010000006.1, read as the reverse complement.
CATTGGAAAATCCCAAGATACGTTAGAAATATACATAATTATTGGAAAAACCAATATTTATACTTGAAAAACCCATTTAATGTTGGAAATATGCATTTTTCATTGAAATAACCCATAAAATTCGTGGAAAAACCATTATTAAGTTTGAAATATACATTATTTCATTGGAAAAACTCATATTTATATTGGAATAACCCATTTTATGTTGGAAATATTCATTTTTTCATTGGAAAAACCCAAGATACGTTGGAAATATGCATAATTATTGAGGAAAAACCAATATTTATACTTGAAAAACCCATTTAATGTTGGAAATATGCATTTTTCATTGAAATAACCCAAAAAATTCGTGGAAAAACCAATATTAAGTTTGAAATATTCATTATTTCATTGGAAAAACTCATATTTATATTGGAATAACCCATTTTATGTTGGAAATATTCATTTTTTCATTGGAAAAACCCATATTTATATTGGAAAAACCTATTTTATGTTGGAAATATTCATTTTTTCATTGGAATAACCCAAAAAAATCGTGGAAAAACCCAAGATACGTTGGAAATATGCATAATTATTGTGGAAAAACCCATTTAATGTTGGAAATATGCATTTTTCATTGGAATAACCCATATTTATATTGGAAAAACCCATTTAATGTTGGAAATATGCATTTTTCATTGGAATAACCCATATTTATATTGGAAAAACCCATTTTATGTTGGAAATATACATTTTTGCATTGGAAAAACACATAAAAATCGTGGAAAAACCCAAGATACGTTGGAAATATGCATAATTATTGAGGAAAAACCAATATTTATACTTGAAAAACCCATTTAATGTTGGAAATATGCATTTTTCATTGAAATAACCCAAAAAATTCGTGGAAAAACCAATATTAAGTTTGAAATATTCATTATTTCATTGGAAAAACTCATATTTATATTGGAATAACCCATTTTATGTTGGAAATATTCATTTTTTCATTGGAAAAACCCATAAAAATCGTGGAAAAACCCAAGATACGTTGGAAATATGAATAATTATTGAGGAAAAACCAATATTTATTTTTGAAAAACCCATTTTTAGTTGGAAAACCTATAATTTTATTGCAAAATTCCTTGTTCAGTTGGAAATATTCATTTATTCATTGGAAAAACCCATAAAAATCGTGGAAAAACCCATGATACGTTGGAAATATGCATGATTATGAAGAATAACCATTATTAAGTTGGAAATATACATTATTTCATTGGAAAAATCCATATTTATATTGTAAAATCCCATTTTAAGTTGGAAATATACATTTTTTCATTGGAAAAACCCATAAAAATTATGGAAAAAAACAAGATACGTTGAAAATATGCATAATTATTATGGAAAAACCCATATTTATGTTGCAAAAACCCATATTATGTTTGAAATATGCATTTTTACATTGGAAAAACCCATAATTTTATTGCAAAACTCCTTGTTTAGTTGGAAATATTCATTTTTTCATTGGGAAACCCCACATTCATATTGGAAAAACCCATTTTAAGTTGGAAATATTCCATTTTTCATTGGACAAACCCATAAAAATAGTGGAAAAGACCAATATACGTTGGAAATATGCATAATTATTGTGGAAAAACCCATATTTATACTAGAAAAACCCATTTTAAGTTGGAAATATGCATTTTTCATTTGAAAAACCCATAAAATTCGTGGAAAAACCATTATTAAGTTGGAAATATTCATTTTTTCATTGAAATAACCCAAAAAATTCGTGGAAAAACCAATATTAAGTTTGAAATATTCATTATTTCATTGGAAAAACTCATATTTATATTGGAATAACCCATTTTATGTTGGAAATATTCATTTTTTCATTGGAAAAACCCAAAAAAATCGTGGAAAAACCAATATTAAGTTTGAAATATACATTATTTCATTGGAAAAACTCATATTTATATTGGAATAACCCATTTTATGTTGGAAATATTCATTTTTTCATTGGAAAAACCCATAAAAATCGTGGAAAAACCCAAGATACGTTGGAAATATGCATAATTATTGTGGAATAACCATTATTAAGTTTGAAATATACATTATTTCATTGGAAAAACCCATATTTTTATTGTAAAATCCCATTTTAAGTTGGAAATATACATTTTTGCATTGGAAAATCCCAAGATACGTTAGAAATATACATAATTATTGGAAAAACCAATATTTATACTTGAAAAACCCATTTTATGTTGGAAATATGCATTTTTCATTGAAATAACCCATAAAATTCGTGGAAAAACCATTATTAAGTTTGAAATATACATTATTTCATTGGAAAAACTCATATTTCTATTGGAATAACCCATTTTATGTTGGAAATATTCATTTTTTCATTGGAAAAACCCATAAAAATCGTGGAAAAACCCAAGATACGTTGGAAATATGCATAATTATTGTGGAATAACCATTATTAAGTTTGAAATATACATTATTTCATTGGAAAAACCCATATTTTTATTGTAAAATCCCATTTTAAGTTGGAAATATACATTTTTGTATTGGAAAAACCCATAAAAATTGTGGAAAAGCACAAGATACGTTGGAAATATGCATAATTATTGTGGAAAAACCATTATTAAGTTGGAAATATACATTATTTTAATGGAAAAACCCATATTTATATTGGAAAAACACATTTTATGTTGGAAATATTCATTTTTTCATTTGAAAAACCGATAAAATTCGTGGAAAAACCAATATTAAGTTTGAAATATACATGATTTCATTGGAAAAACTCATATTTATATTGGAATAACCCATTTTATGTTGGAAATATTCATTTTTTCATTGGAAAAACCCATAAAAATCGTGGAAAAACCCAAGATACGTTGGAAATATGCATAATTATTGTGGAATAACCATTATTAAGTTTGAAATATACATTATTTCATTGGAAAAACCCATATTTTTATTGTAAAATCCCATTTTAAGTTGGAAATATACATTTTTGCATTGGAAAATCCCAAGATACGTTAGAAATATACATAATTATTGGAAAAACCAATATTTATACTTGAAAAACCCATTTTATATTGGAAATATGCATTTTTCATTGAAATAACCCATAAAATTCGTGGAAAAACCATTATTAAGTTTGAAATATACATTATTTCATTGGAAAAACTCATATTTCTATTGGAATAACCCATTTTATGTTGGAAATATTCATTTTTTCATTGGAAAAACCCAAGATACGTTGGAAATATGCATAATTATTGAGGAAAAACCAATATTTATTTTTGAAAAACCCATTTTTAGTTGGAAAACCTATAATTTTATTGCAAAATTCCTTGTTCAGTTGGAAATATTCATTTTTTCATTGGAAAAACCCATAAAAATCGTGGAAAAACCCATGATACGTTGGAAATATGCATGATTATGAAGAATAACCATTATTAAGTTGGAAATATACATTATTTCATTGGAAAAATCCATATTTATATTGTAAAATCCCATTTTAAGTTGGAAATATACATTTTTTCATTGGAAAAACCCATAAAAATTATGGAAAAAAACAAGATACGTTGAAAATATGCATAATTATTATGGAAAAACCCATATTTATGTTGCAAAAACCCATATTATGTTTGAAATATGCATTTTTACATTGGAAAAACCCATAATTTTATTGCAAAACTCCTTGTTTAGTTGGAAATATTCATTTTTTCATTGGGAAACCCCACATTCATATTGGAAAAACCCATTTTAAGTTGGAAATATTCCATTTTTCATTGGACAAACCCATAAAAATAGTGGAAAAGACCAATATACGTTGGAAATATGCATAATTATTGTGGAAAAACCCATATTTATACTAGAAAAACCCATTTTAAGTTGGAAATATGCATTTTTCATTTGAAAAACCCATAAAATTCGTGGAAAAACCATTATTAAGTTGGAAATATTCATTTTTTCATTGAAATAACCCAAAAAATTCGTGGAAAAACCAATATTAAGTTTGAAATATACATTATTTCATTGGAAAAACTCATATTTATATTGGAAAAACCCATTTTATGTTGGAAATATTCATTTTTTCATGGGAAAACCCCATAAAAATCGTGGAAAAACCCAAGATACGTTGGAATTATGCATAATTATTGTGGAATAACCATTATTAAGTTGGAAATATACATTATTTCATTGGAAAAACCCAAGATACGTTGGAAATATGCATAATTATTGAGAAAAACCCATATTTATATTGGAAAAACCCATTTAATGTTGGAAATATGCATTTTTCATTGGAATAACCCATAAAAATCGTGGAAAAACCCAAGATACGTTGGAAATATGCATAACTATTGAGGAAAAACCAATATTTATATTTGAAAAACCCATTTTAGTTGGAAAACCTATAATTTTATTGCAAAATTCCTTGTTTATGTTGGAAATATTCATTTTTTCATTGGAAAAACCCATAACAATCGTGGAAAAACCCAAGATACGTTGGAAATATGCATAATTATTGTAGAATAACCATTATTAAGTTTGAAATATACATTATTTCATTGGAAAAACCCATATTTTTATTGTAAAATCCCATTTTAAGTTGGAAATATACATTTTTGTATTGGAAAAACCCATAAAAATTGTGGAAAAGCACAAGATACGTTGGAAATATGCATAATTATTGTGGAAAAACCATTATTAAGTTGGAAATATACATTATTTTAATGGAAAAACCCATATTTATATTGGAAAAACACATTTTATGTTGGAAATATTCATTTTTTCATTTGAAAAACCGATAAAATTCGTGGAAAAACCAATATTAAGTTTGAAATATACATGATTTCATTGGAAAAACTCATATTTATATTGGAATAACCCATTTTATGTTGGAAATATTCATTTTTTCATTGGAAAAACCCATAAAAATCGTGGAAAAACCCAAGATACGTTGGAAATATGCATAATTATTGTGGAATAACCATTATTAAGTTTGAAATATACATTATTTCATTGGAAAAACCCATATTTTTATTGTAAAATCCCATTTTAAGTTGGAAATATACATTTTTGCATTGGAAAATCCCAAGATACGTTAGAAATATACATAATTATTGGAAAAACCAATATTTATACTTGAAAAACCCATTTTATGTTGGAAATATGCATTTTTCATTGAAATAACCCATAAAATTCGTGGAAAAACCATTATTAAGTTTGAAATATACATTATTTCATTGGAAAAACTCATATTTCTATTGGAATAACCCATTTTATGTTGGAAATATTCATTTTTTCATTGGAAAAACCCATAAAAATCGTGGAAAAACCCAAGATACGTTGGAAATATGCATAATTATTGTGGAATAACCATTATTAAGTTTGAAATATACATTATTTCATTGGAAAAACCCATATTTTTATTGTAAAATCCCATTTTAAGTTGGAAATATACATTTTTGTATTGGAAAAACCCATAAAAATTGTGGAAAAGCACAAGATACGTTGGAAATATGCATAATTATTGTGGAAAAACCATTATTAAGTTGGAAATATACATTATTTTAATGGAAAAACCCATATTTATATTGGAAAAACACATTTTATGTTGGAAATATTCATTTTTTCATTTGAAAAACCGATAAAATTCGTGGAAAAACCAATATTAAGTTTGAAATATACATGATTTCATTGGAAAAACTCATATTTATATTGGAATAACCCATTTTATGTTGGAAATATTCATTTTTTCATTGGAAAAACCCATAAAAATCGTGGAAAAACCCAAGATACGTTGGAAATATGCATAATTATTGTGGAATAACCATTATTAAGTTTGAAATATACATTATTTCATTGGAAAAACCCATATTTTTATTGTAAAATCCCATTTTAAGTTGGAAATATACATTTTTGCATTGGAAAATCCCAAGATACGTTAGAAATATACATAATTATTGGAAAAACCAATATTTATACTTGAAAAACCCATTTTATGTTGGAAATATGCATTTTTCATTGAAATAACCCATAAAATTCGTGGAAAAACCATTATTAAGTTTGAAATATACATTATTTCATTGGAAAAACTCATATTTCTATTGGAATAACCCATTTTATGTTGGAAATATTCATTTTTTCATTGGAAAAACCCAAGATACGTTGGAAATATGCATAATTATTGAGGAAAAACCAATATTTATACTTGAAAAACACATTTAATGTTGGAAATATGCATTTTTCATTGAAATAACCCAAAAAATTCGTGGAAAAACCAATATTAAGTTTGAAATATTCATTATTTCATTGGAAAAACTCATATTTATATTGGAATAACCCATTTTATGTTGGAAATATTCATTTTTTCATTGGAAAAACCCATATTTATATTGGAAAAACCCATTTTATGTTGAAAATATTCATTTTTTCATTGGAAAAACCCATATTTTTATTGTAAAATCCCATTTTAAGTTGGAAATATACATTTTTGCATTTGAAAAACCCATAAAAATTGTGGAAAAGCACAAGATACGTTGGAAATATGCATAATTATTGTGGAAAAACCATTATTAAGTTTGAAATATACATTATTTCATTGGAAAAACTCATATTTCTATTGGAATAACCCATTTTATGTTGGAAATATTCATTTTTTCATTGGAAAAACCCAAGATACGTTGGAAATATGCATAATTATTGAGGAAAAACCAATATTTATACTTGAAAAACACATTTAATGTTGGAAATATGCATTTTTCATTGAAATAACCCAAAAAATTCGTGGAAAAACCAATATTAAGTTTGAAATATTCATTATTTCATTGGAAAAACTCATATTTATATTGGAATAACCCATTTTATGTTGGAAATATTCATTTTTTCATTGGAAAAACCCATATTTATATTGGATAAACCCATTTTATGTTGAAAATATTCATTTTTTCATTGAAATAACCCAAAAAATTCGTGGAAAAACCAATATTAAGTTTGAAATATACATTATTTCATTGGAAAAACTCATATTTATATTGGAAAAACCCATTTTATGTTGGAAATATTCATTTTTTCATGGGAAAACCCCATAAAAATCGTGGAAAAACCCAAGATACGTTGGAATTATGCATAATTATTGTGGAATAACCATTATTAAGTTGGAAATATACATTATTTCATTGGAAAAACCCAAGATACGTTGGAAATATGCATAATTATTGAGAAAAACCCATATTTATATTGGAAAAACCCATTTAATGTTGGAAATATGCATTTTTCATTGGAATAACCCATAAAAATCGTGGAAAAACCCAAGATACGTTGGAAATATGCATAACTATTGAGGAAAAACCAATATTTATATTTGAAAAACCCATTTTAGTTGGAAAACCTATAATTTTATTGCAAAATTCCTTGTTTATGTTGGAAATATTCATTTTTTCATTGGAAAAACCCATAACAATCGTGGAAAAACCCAAGATACGTTGGAAATATGCATAATTATTGTAGAATAACCATTATTAAGTTTGAAATATACATTATTTCATTGGAAAAACCCATATTTTTATTGTAAAATCCCATTTTAAGTTGGAAATATACATTTTTGTATTGGAAAAACCCATAAAAATTGTGGAAAAGCACAAGATACGTTGGAAATATGCATAATTATTGTGGAAAAACCATTATTAAGTTGGAAATATACATTATTTTAATGGAAAAACCCATATTTATATTGGAAAAACACATTTTATGTTGGAAATATTCATTTTTTCATTTGAAAAACCGATAAAATTCGTGGAAAAACCAATATTAAGTTTGAAATATACATGATTTCATTGGAAAAACTCATATTTATATTGGAATAACCCATTTTATGTTGGAAATATTCATTTTTTCATTGGAAAAACCCATAAAAATCGTGGAAAAACCCAAGATACGTTGGAAATATGCATAATTATTGTGGAATAACCATTATTAAGTTTGAAATATACATTATTTCATTGGAAAAACCCATATTTTTATTGTAAAATCCCATTTTAAGTTGGAAATATACATTTTTGCATTGGAAAATCCCAAGATACGTTAGAAATATACATAATTATTGGAAAAACCAATATTTATACTTGAAAAACCCATTTTATGTTGGAAATATGCATTTTTCATTGAAATAACCCATAAAATTCGTGGAAAAACCATTATTAAGTTTGAAATATACATTATTTCATTGGAAAAACTCATATTTCTATTGGAATAACCCATTTTATGTTGGAAATATTCATTTTTTCATTGGAAAAACCCATAAAAATCGTGGAAAAACCCAAGATACGTTGGAAATATGCATAATTATTGTGGAATAACCATTATTAAGTTTGAAATATACATTATTTCATTGGAAAAACCCATATTTTTATTGTAAAATCCCATTTTAAGTTGGAAATATACATTTTTGTATTGGAAAAACCCATAAAAATTGTGGAAAAGCACAAGATACGTTGGAAATATGCATAATTATTGTGGAAAAACCATTATTAAGTTGGAAATATACATTATTTTAATGGAAAAACCCATATTTATATTGGAAAAACACATTTTATGTTGGAAATATTCATTTTTTCATTTGAAAAACCGATAAAATTCGTGGAAAAACCAATATTAAGTTTGAAATATACATGATTTCATTGGAAAAACTCATATTTATATTGGAATAACCCATTTTATGTTGGAAATATTCATTTTTTCATTGGAAAAACCCATAAAAATCGTGGAAAAACCCAAGATACGTTGGAAATATGCATAATTATTGTGGAATAACCATTATTAAGTTTGAAATATACATTATTTCATTGGAAAAACCCATATTTTTATTGTAAAATCCCATTTTAAGTTGGAAATATACATTTTTGCATTGGAAAATCCCAAGATACGTTAGAAATATACATAATTATTGGAAAAACCAATATTTATACTTGAAAAACCCATTTTATGTTGGAAATATGCATTTTTCATTGAAATAACCCATAAAATTCGTGGAAAAACCATTATTAAGTTTGAAATATACATTATTTCATTGGAAAAACTCATATTTCTATTGGAATAACCCATTTTATGTTGGAAATATTCATTTTTTCATTGGAAAAACCCAAGATACGTTGGAAATATGCATAATTATTGAGGAAAAACCAATATTTATACTTGAAAAACACATTTAATGTTGGAAATATGCATTTTTCATTGAAATAACCCAAAAAATTCGTGGAAAAACCAATATTAAGTTTGAAATATTCATTATTTCATTGGAAAAACTCATATTTATATTGGAATAACCCATTTTATGTTGGAAATATTCATTTTTTCATTGGAAAAACCCATATTTATATTGGAAAAACCCATTTTATGTTGAAAATATTCATTTTTTCATTGGAAAAACCCATATTTTTATTGTAAAATCCCATTTTAAGTTGGAAATATACATTTTTGCATTTGAAAAACCCATAAAAATTGTGGAAAAGCACAAGATACGTTGGAAATATGCATAATTATTGTGGAAAAACCATTATTAAGTTTGAAATATACATTATTTCATTGGAAAAACTCATATTTCTATTGGAATAACCCATTTTATGTTGGAAATATTCATTTTTTCATTGGAAAAACCCAAGATACGTTGGAAATATGCATAATTATTGAGGAAAAACCAATATTTATACTTGAAAAACACATTTAATGTTGGAAATATGCATTTTTCATTGAAATAACCCAAAAAATTCGTGGAAAAACCAATATTAAGTTTGAAATATTCATTATTTCATTGGAAAAACTCATATTTATATTGGAATAACCCATTTTATGTTGGAAATATTCATTTTTTCATTGGAAAAACCCATATTTATATTGGATAAACCCATTTTATGTTGAAAATATTCATTTTTTCATTGGAAAAACCCATATTTTTATTGTAAAATCCCATTTTAAGTTGGAAATATACATTTTTGCATTTGAAAAACCCATAAAAATTGTGGAAAAGCACAAGATACGTTGGAAATATGCATAATTATTGTGGAAAAACCATTATTAAGTTGGAAATATACATTATTTCAATGGAAAAACCCATATTTATATTGGAAAAACCCATTTTATGTTGGAAATATAAATTTTTTCATTGGAAAAACCCATAAAAATCGTGGAAAAACCCAAGATACGTTGGAAATATGCATAATTATTGTGGAATAACCATTATTAAGTTTGAAATATACATTATTTCATTGGAAAAACCCATATTTTTATTGTAAAATCCCATTTTAAGTTGGAAATATACATTATTTCAATGGAAAAACCCATATTTATATTGGAAAAACCCATTTTATGTTGGAAATATTCATTTTTTCATTTGAAAAACCCATAAAATTCGTGGAAAAACCAATATTAAGTTTGAAATATACATTATTTCATTGGAAAAACTCATATTTATATTGGAATAACCCATTTTATGTTGGAAATATTCATTTTTTCATTGGAAAAACCCATAAAAATCGTGGAAAAACCCAAGATACGTTGGAAATATGAATAATTATTGAGGAAAAACCAATGTTTATTTTTGAAAAACCCATTTTTAGTTGGAAAACCTATAATTTTATTGCAAAATTCCTTGTTCAGTTGGAAATATTCATTTTTTCATTGGAAAAACCCATAAAAATCGTGGAAAAACCCATGATACGTTGGAAATATGCATAATTATTGAGGAATAACCATTATTAAGTTGGAAATATACATTATTTCAATGGAAAAACCTATATTTTTATTGCAAAATCCCATCTTTTTTCTTAAATATACATTATTTCATTGGAAAAACACAAGATACGTTGGAAATATGCACAATTATTGAGAAAAACCCATATTTATATTGGAAAAACCCATTTAATGTTGGAAATATGCATTTTTCATTGGAATAACCCATAAAATTCGTGGAAAAGCCATTATTAAGTTTGAAATATACATTATTTCATTGGAAAAATCCATATTTATATTGTAAAATCCCATTTTAAGTTTGAAATATGCATTTTTACATTGGAAAAACCCATAATTTTATTGCAAAACTCCTTGTTTAGTTGGAAATATTCATTTTTTCATTGGGAAACCCCACATTCATATTGGAAAAACCCATTTTAAGTTGGAAATATTCAATTTTTCATTGGAAAAACCCATAAAAATAGTGGAAAAGACCAATATACGTTGGAAATATGCATAATTATTGTGGAAAAACCCATATTTATACTAGAAAAACCCATTTTAAGTTGGAAATATGCATTTTTCATTTGAAAAACCCATAAAATTCGTGGAAAAACCATTATTAAGTTGGAAATATTCATTATTTCATTGGAAAAACTCATATTTATATTGGAATAACCCATTTTATGTTGGAAATATTCATTTTTTCATTGGAAAAACCCATATTTATATTGGAAAAACCCATTTTATGTTGGAAATATTCATTTTTTCATGGGAAAACCCCATAAAAATCGTGGAAAAACCCAAGATACGTTGGAATTATGCATAATTATTGTGGAATAACCATTATTAAGTTGGAAATATACATTATTTCATTGGAAAAACCCAAGATACGTTGGAAATATGCATAATTATTGAGAAAAACCCATATTTATATTGGAAAAACCCATTTAATGTTGGAAATATGCATTTTTCATTGGAATAATCCATAAAAATCGTGGAAAAACCCAAGATACGTTGGAAATATGCATAACTATTGAGGAAAAACCAATATTTATATTTGAAAAACCCATTTTAGTTGGAAAACCTATAATTTTATTGCAAAATTCCTTGTTTATGTTGGAAATATTCATTTTTTCATTGGAAAAACCCATAACAATCGTGGAAAAACCCAAGATACGTTGGAAATATGCATAATTATTGTAGAATAACCATTATTAAGTTTGAAATATACATTATTTCATTGGAAAAACCCATATTTTTATTGTAAAATCCCATTTTAAGTTGGAAATATACATTTTTGCATTGGAAAAACCCATAAAAATTGTGGAAAAGCACAAGATACGTTGGAAATATGCATAATTATTGTGGAAAAACCATTATTAAGTTGGAAATATACATTATTTCAATGGAAAAACCCATATTTATATTGGAAAAACCCATTTTATGTTGGAAATATACATTTATTCATTGGAAAAACCCATAAAAATCGTGGAAAAACCCAAGATACGTTGGAAATATGCATAATTATTGTGGAAAAACCATTATTAAGTTGGAAATATACATTATTTCAATGGAAAAACCCATATTTATATTGGAAAAACCCATTTTATGTTGGAAATATACATTTATTCATTGGAAAAACCCATAAAAATCGTGGAAAAACCCAAGATACGTTGGAAATATGCATAATTATTGTGGAAAAACCATTATTAAGTTGGAAATATACATTATTTCAATGGAAAAACCCATATTTATATTGGAAAAACCCATTTTATGTTGGAAATATTCATTTTTTCATTTGAAAAAACCATAAAATTCGTGGAAAAACCCAAGATACGTTGGAAATATGCATAATTATTGTGGAATAACCATTATTAAGTTGGAAATATACATTATTTCATTGGAAAAACTCATATTTATATTGGAATAACCCATTTTATGTTGGAAATATTCATTTTTTCATTGGAAAAACCCATATTTATATTGGAAAAACCCATTTTATGTTGGAAATATTCATTTTTTCATGGGAAAACCCCATAAAAATCGTGGAAAAACCCAAGATACGTTGGAATTATGCATAATTATTGTGGAATAACCATTATTAAGTTGGAAATATACATTATTTCATTGGAAAAACCCAAGATACGTTGGAAATATGCATAATTATTGTAGAATAACCATTATTAAGTTTGAAATATACATTATTTCATTGGAAAAACTCATATTTATAATGGAATAACCCATTTTATGTTGGAAATATTCATTTTTTCATTGGAAAAACCCATAAAAATCGTGGAAAAACCCAAGATACGTTGGAAATATGCATAATTATTGTGGAATAACCATTATTAAGTTTGAAATATACATTATTTCATTGGAAAAACCCATATTTTTATTGTAAAATCCCATTTTAAGTTGGAAATATACATTTTTGTATTGGAAAAACCCATAAAAATTGTGGAAAAGCACAAGATACGTTGGAAATATGCATAATTATTGTGGAAAAACCATTATTAAGTTGGAAATATACATTATTTTAATGGAAAAACCCATATTTATATTGGAAAAACACATTTTATGTTGGAAATATTCATTTTTTCATTTGAAAAACCGATAAAATTCGTGGAAAAACCAATATTAAGTTTGAAATATACATGATTTCATTGGAAAAACTCATATTTATATTGGAATAACCCATTTTATGTTGGAAATATTCATTTTTTCATTGGAAAAACCCATAAAAATCGTGGAAAAACCCAAGATACGTTGGAAATATGCATAATTATTGTGGAATAACCATTATTAAGTTTGAAATATACATTATTTCATTGGAAAAACCCATATTTTTATTGTAAAATCCCATTTTAAGTTGGAAATATACATTTTTGCATTGGAAAATCCCAAGATACGTTAGAAATATACATAATTATTGGAAAAACCAATATTTATACTTGAAAAACCCATTTTATGTTGGAAATATGCATTTTTCATTGAAATAACCCATAAAATTCGTGGAAAAACCATTATTAAGTTTGAAATATACATTATTTCATTGGAAAAACTCATATTTCTATTGGAATAACCCATTTTATGTTGGAAATATTCATTTTTTCATTGGAAAAACCCAAGATACGTTGGAAATATTTATAATTATTGAGGAAAAACCAATATTTATACTTGAAAAACACATTTAATGTTGGAAATATGCATTTTTCATTGAAATAACCCAAAAAATTCGTGGAAAAACCAATATTAAGTTTGAAATATTCATTATTTCATTGGAAAAACTCATATTTATATTGGAATAACCCATTTTATGTTGGAAATATTCATTTTTTCATTGGAAAAACCCATATTTATATTGGAAAAACCCATTTTATGTTGAAAATATTCATTTTTTCATTGGAAAAACCCATATTTTTATTGTAAAATCCCATTTTAAGTTGGAAATATACATTTTTGCATTTGAAAAACCCATAAAAATTGTGGAAAAGCACAAGATACGTTGGAAATATGCATAATTATTGTGGAAAAACCATTATTAAGTTGGAAATATACATTATTTCAATGGAAAAACCCATATTTATATTGGAAAAACACATTTTATGTTGGAAATATTCATTTTTTCATTTGAAAAACCGATAAAATTCGTGGAAAAACCAATATTAAGTTTGAAATATACATGATTTCATTGGAAAAACTCATATTTATATTGGAATAACCCATTTTATGTTGGAAATATTCATTTTTTCATTGGAAAAACCCATAAAAATCGTGGAAAAACCCAAGATACGTTGGAAATATGCATAATTATTGTGGAATAACCATTATTAAGTTTGAAATATACATTATTTCATTGGAAAAACCCATATTTTTATTGTAAAATCCCATTTTAAGTTGGAAATATACATTTTTGCATTGGAAAATCCCAAGATACGTTAGAAATATACATAATTATTGGAAAAACCAATATTTATACTTGAAAAACCCATTTTATGTTGGAAATATGCATTTTTCATTGAAATAACCCATAAAATTCGTGGAAAAACCATTATTAAGTTTGAAATATACATTATTTCATTGGAAAAACTCATATTTCTATTGGAATAACCCATTTTATGTTGGAAATATTCATTTTTTCATTGGAAAAACCCAAGATACGTTGGAAATATGCATAATTATTGAGGAAAAACCAATATTTATACTTGAAAAACACATTTAATGTTGGAAATATGCATTTTTCATTGAAATAACCCAAAAAATTCGTGGAAAAACCAATATTAAGTTTGAAATATTCATTATTTCATTGGAAAAACTCATATTTATATTGGAATAACCCATTTTATGTTGGAAATATTCATTTTTTCATTGGAAAAACCCATATTTATATTGGAAAAACCCATTTTATGTTGAAAATATTCATTTTTTCATTGGAAAAACCCATATTTTTATTGTAAAATCCCATTTTAAGTTGGAAATATACATTTTTGCATTTGAAAAACCCATAAAAATTGTGGAAAAGCACAAGATACGTTGGAAATATGCATAATTATTGTGGAAAAACCATTATTAAGTTTGAAATATACATTATTTCATTGGAAAAACTCATATTTCTATTGGAATAACCCATTTTATGTTGGAAATATTCATTTTTTCATTGGAAAAACCCAAGATACGTTGGAAATATGCATAATTATTGAGGAAAAACCAATATTTATACTTGAAAAACACATTTAATGTTGGAAATATGCATTTTTCATTGAAATAACCCAAAAAATTCGTGGAAAAACCAATATTAAGTTTGAAATATTCATTATTTCATTGGAAAAACTCATATTTATATTGGAATAACCCATTTTATGTTGGAAATATTCATTTTTTCATTGGAAAAACCCATATTTATATTGGATAAACCCATTTTATGTTGAAAATATTCATTTTTTCATTGGAAAAACCCATATTTTTATTGTAAAATCCCATTTTAAGTTGGAAATATACATTTTTGCATTTGAAAAACCCATAAAAATTGTGGAAAAGCACAAGATACGTTGGAAATATGCATAATTATTGTGGAAAAACCATTATTAAGTTGGAAATATACATTATTTCAATGGAAAAACCCATATTTATATTGGAAAAACCCATTTTATGTTGGAAATATAAATTTTTTCATTGGAAAAACCCATAAAAATCGTGGAAAAACCCAAGATACGTTGGAAATATGCATAATTATTGTGGAATAACCATTATTAAGTTTGAAATATACATTATTTCATTGGAAAAACCCATATTTTTATTGTAAAATCCCATTTTAAGTTGGAAATATACATTATTTCAATGGAAAAACCCATATTTATATTGGAAAAACCCATTTTATGTTGGAAATATTCATTTTTTCATTTGAAAAACCCATAAAATTCGTGGAAAAACCAATATTAAGTTTGAAATATACATTATTTCATTGGAAAAACTCATATTTATATTGGAATAACCCATTTTATGTTGGAAATATTCATTTTTTCATTGGAAAAACCCATAAAAATCGTGGAAAAACCCAAGATACGTTGGAAATATGAATAATTATTGAGGAAAAACCAATGTTTATTTTTGAAAAACCCATTTTTAGTTGGAAAACCTATAATTTTATTGCAAAATTCCTTGTTCAGTTGGAAATATTCATTTTTTCATTGGAAAAACCCATAAAAATCGTGGAAAAACCCATGATACGTTGGAAATATGCATAATTATTGAGGAATAACCATTATTAAGTTGGAAATATACATTATTTCAATGGAAAAACCTATATTTTTATTGCAAAATCCCATCTTTTTTCTTAAATATACATTATTTCATTGGAAAAACACAAGATACGTTGGAAATATGCACAATTATTGAGAAAAACCCATATTTATATTGGAAAAACCCATTTAATGTTGGAAATATGCATTTTTCATTGGAATAACCCATAAAATTCGTGGAAAAGCCATTATTAAGTTTGAAATATACATTATTTCATTGGAAAAATCCATATTTATATTGTAAAATCCCATTTTAAGTTTGAAATATGCATTTTTACATTGGAAAAACCCATAATTTTATTGCAAAACTCCTTGTTTAGTTGGAAATATTCATTTTTTCATTGGGAAACCCCACATTCATATTGGAAAAACCCATTTTAAGTTGGAAATATTCAATTTTTCATTGGAAAAACCCATAAAAATAGTGGAAAAGACCAATATACGTTGGAAATATGCATAATTATTGTGGAAAAACCATTATTAAGTTGGAAATATACATTATTTCAATGGAAAAACCCATATTTATATTGGAAAAACCCATTTTATGTTGGAAATATTCATTTTTTCATTTGAAAAAACCATAAAATTCGTGGAAAAACCCAAGATACGTTGGAAATATGCATAATTATTGTGGAATAACCATTATTAAGTTGGAAATATACATTATTTCATTGGAAAAACTCATATTTATATTGGAATAACCCATTTTATGTTGGAAATATTCATTTTTTCATTGGAAAAACCCATATTTATATTGGAAAAACCCATTTTATGTTGGAAATATTCATTTTTTCATGGGAAAACCCCATAAAAATCGTGGAAAAACCCAAGATACGTTGGAATTATGCATAATTATTGTGGAATAACCATTATTAAGTTGGAAATATACATTATTTCATTGGAAAAACCCAAGATACGTTGGAAATATGCATAATTATTGTAGAATAACCATTATTAAGTTTGAAATATACATTATTTCATTGGAAAAACTCATATTTATAATGGAATAACCCATTTTATGTTGGAAATATTCATTTTTTCATTGGAAAAACCCATAAAAATCGTGGAAAAACCCAAGATACGTTGGAAATATGCATAATTATTGTGGAATAACCATTATTAAGTTTGAAATATACATTATTTCATTGGAAAAACCCATATTTTTATTGTAAAATCCCATTTTAAGTTGGAAATATACATTTTTGTATTGGAAAAACCCATAAAAATTGTGGAAAAGCACAAGATACGTTGGAAATATGCATAATTATTGTGGAAAAACCATTATTAAGTTGGAAATATACATTATTTTAATGGAAAAACCCATATTTATATTGGAAAAACACATTTTATGTTGGAAATATTCATTTTTTCATTTGAAAAACCGATAAAATTCGTGGAAAAACCAATATTAAGTTTGAAATATACATGATTTCATTGGAAAAACTCATATTTATATTGGAATAACCCATTTTATGTTGGAAATATTCATTTTTTCATTGGAAAAACCCATAAAAATCGTGGAAAAACCCAAGATACGTTGGAAATATGCATAATTATTGTGGAATAACCATTATTAAGTTTGAAATATACATTATTTCATTGGAAAAACCCATATTTTTATTGTAAAATCCCATTTTAAGTTGGAAATATACATTTTTGCATTGGAAAATCCCAAGATACGTTAGAAATATACATAATTATTGGAAAAACCAATATTTATACTTGAAAAACCCATTTTATGTTGGAAATATGCATTTTTCATTGAAATAACCCATAAAATTCGTGGAAAAACCATTATTAAGTTTGAAATATACATTATTTCATTGGAAAAACTCATATTTCTATTGGAATAACCCATTTTATGTTGGAAATATTCATTTTTTCATTGGAAAAACCCAAGATACGTTGGAAATATGCATAATTATTGAGGAAAAACCAATATTTATACTTGAAAAACACATTTAATGTTGGAAATATGCATTTTTCATTGAAATAACCCAAAAAATTCGTGGAAAAACCAATATTAAGTTTGAAATATTCATTATTTCATTGGAAAAACTCATATTTATATTGGAATAACCCATTTTATGTTGGAAATATTCATTTTTTCATTGGAAAAACCCATATTTATATTGGATAAACCCATTTTATGTTGAAAATATTCATTTTTTCATTGGAAAAACCCATATTTTTATTGTAAAATCCCATTTTAAGTTGGAAATATACATTTTTGCATTTGAAAAACCCATAAAAATTGTGGAAAAGCACAAGATACGTTGGAAATATGCATAATTATTGTGGAAAAACCATTATTAAGTTGGAAATATACATTATTTCAATGGAAAAACCCATATTTATATTGGAAAAACCCATTTTATGTTGGAAATATAAATTTTTTCATTGGAAAAACCCATAAAAATCGTGGAAAAACCCAAGATACGTTGGAAATATGCATAATTATTGTGGAATAACCATTATTAAGTTTGAAATATACATTATTTCATTGGAAAAACCCATATTTTTATTGTAAAATCCCATTTTAAGTTGGAAATATACATTATTTCAATGGAAAAACCCATATTTATATTGGAAAAACCCATTTTATGTTGGAAATATTCATTTTTTCATTTGAAAAACCCATAAAATTCGTGGAAAAACCAATATTAAGTTTGAAATATACATTATTTCATTGGAAAAACTCATATTTATATTGGAATAACCCATTTTATGTTGGAAATATTCATTTCTTCATTGGAAAAACCCATAAAAATCGTGGAAAAACCCAAGATACGTTGGAAATATGAATAATTATTGAGGAAAAACCAATGTTTATTTTTGAAAAACCCATTTTTAGTTGGAAAACCTATAATTTTATTGCAAAATTCCTTGTTCAGTTGGAAATATTCATTTTTTCATTGGAAAAACCCATATTTTTATTGTAAAATCCCATTTTAAGTTGGAAATATACATTTTTGCATTGGAAAATACCAAGATACGTTAGAAATATACATAATTATTGGAAAAACCAATATTTATACTTGAAAAACCCATTTTATGTTGGAAATATGCATTTTTCATTGAAATAACCCATAAAATTCGTGGAAAAACCATTATTAAGTTTGAAATATACATTATTTCATTGGAAAAACTCATATTTCTATTGGAATAACCCATTTTATGTTGGAAATATTCATTTTTTCATTGGAAAAACCCAAGATACGTTGGAAATATGCATAATTATTGAGGAAAAACCAATATTTATACTTGAAAAACACATTTAATGTTGGAAATATGCATTTTTCATTGAAATAACCCAAAAAATTCGTGGAAAAACCAATATTAAGTTTGAAATATTCATTATTTCATTGGAAAAACTCATATTTATATTGGAATAACCCATTTTATGTTGGAAATATTCATTTTTTCATTGGAAAAACCCATATTTATATTGGAAAAACCCATTTTATGTTGAAAATATTCATTTTTTCATTGGAAAAACCCATATTTTTATTGTAAAATCCCATTTTAAGTTGGAAATATACATTTTTGCATTTGAAAAACCCATAAAAATTGTGGAAAAGCACAAGATACGTTGGAAATATGCATAATTATTGTGGAAAAACCATTATTAAGTTGGAAATATACATTATTTCAATGGAAAAACCCATATTTATATTGGAAAAACACATTTTATGTTGGAAATATTCATTTTTTCATTTGAAAAACCGATAAAATTCGTGGAAAAACCAATATTAAGTTTGAAATATACATGATTTCATTGGAAAAACTCATATTTATATTGGAATAACCCATTTTATGTTGGAAATATTCATTTTTTCATTGGAAAAACCCATAAAAATCGTGGAAAAACCCAAGATACGTTGGAAATATGCATAATTATTGTGGAATAACCATTATTAAGTTTGAAATATACATTATTTCATTGGAAAAACCCATATTTTTATTGTAAAATCCCATTTTAAGTTGGAAATATACATTTTTGCATTGGAAAATCCCAAGATACGTTAGAAATATACATAATTATTGGAAAAACCAATATTTATACTTGAAAAACCCATTTTATGTTGGAAATATGCATTTTTCATTGAAATAACCCATAAAATTCGTGGAAAAACCATTATTAAGTTTGAAATATACATTATTTCATTGGAAAAACTCATATTTCTATTGGAATAACCCATTTTATGTTGGAAATATTCATTTTTTCATTGGAAAAACCCAAGATACGTTGGAAATATGCATAATTATTGAGGAAAAACCAATATTTATACTTGAAAAACACATTTAATGTTGGAAATATGCATTTTTCATTGAAATAACCCAAAAAATTCGTGGAAAAACCAATATTAAGTTTGAAATATTCATTATTTCATTGGAAAAACTCATATTTATATTGGAATAACCCATTTTATGTTGGAAATATTCATTTTTTCATTGGAAAAACCCATATTTATATTGGAAAAACCCATTTTATGTTGAAAATATTCATTTTTTCATTGGAAAAACCCATATTTTTATTGTAAAATCCCATTTTAAGTTGGAAATATACATTTTTGCATTTGAAAAACCCATAAAAATTGTGGAAAAGCACAAGATACGTTGGAAATATGCATAATTATTGTGGAAAAATTATTATTAAGTTTGAAATATACATTATTTCATTGGAAAAACTCATATTTCTATTGGAATAACCCATTTTATGTTGGAAATATTCATTTTTTCATTGGAAAAACCCAAGATACGTTGGAAATATGCATAATTATTGAGGAAAAACCAATATTTATACTTGAAAAACACATTTAATGTTGGAAATATGCATTTTTCATTGAAATAACCCAAAAAATTCGTGGAAAAACCAATATTAAGTTTGAAATATTCATTATTTCATTGGAAAAACTCATATTTATATTGGAATAACCCATTTTATGTTGGAAATATTCATTTTTTCATTGGAAAATTCCATATTTATATTGGATAAACCCATTTTATGTTGAAAATATTCATTATTTCATTGGAAAAACTCATATTTATATTGGAATAACCCATTTTATGTTGGAAATATTCATTTTTTCATTGGAAAAACCCATATTTATATTGGATAAACCCATTTTATGTTGAAAATATTCATTTTTTCATTGGAAAAACCCATATTTTTATTGTAAAATCCCATTTTAAGTTGGAAATATACATTTTTGCATTTGAAAAACCCATAAAAATTGTGGAAAAGCACAAGATACGTTGGAAATATGCATAATTATTGTGGAAAAACCATTATTAAGTTGGAAATATACATTATTTCAATGGAAAAACCCATATTTATATTGGAAAAACCCATTTTATGTTGGAAATATAAATTTTTTCATTGGAAAAACCCATAAAAATCGTGGAAAAACCCAAGATACGTTGGAAATATGCATAATTATTGTGGAATAACCATTATTAAGTTTGAAATATACATTATTTCATTGGAAAAACCCATATTTTTATTGTAAAATCCCATTTTAAGTTGGAAATATACATTATTTCAATGGAAAAACCCATATTTATATTGGAAAAACCCATTTTATGTTGGAAATATTCATTTTTTCATTTGAAAAACCCATAAAATTCGTGGAAAAACCAATATTAAGTTTGAAATATACATTATTTCATTGGAAAAACTCATATTTATATTGGAATAACCCATTTTATGTTGGAAATATTCATTTCTTCATTGGAAAAACCCATAAAAATCGTGGAAAAACCCAAGATACGTTGGAAATATGAATAATTATTGAGGAAAAACCAATGTTTATTTTTGAAAAACCCATTTTTAGTTGGAAAACCTATAATTTTATTGCAAAATTCCTTGTTCAGTTGGAAATATTCATTTTTTCATTGGAAAAACCCATATTTTTATTGTAAAATCCCATTTTAAGTTGGAAATATACATTTTTGCATTGGAAAATACCAAGATACGTTAGAAATATACATAATTATTGGAAAAACCAATATTTATACTTGAAAAACCCATTTTATGTTGGAAATATGCATTTTTCATTGAAATAACCCATAAAATTCGTGGAAAAACCATTATTAAGTTTGAAATATACATTATTTCATTGGAAAAACTCATATTTCTATTGGAATAACCCATTTTATGTTGGAAATATTCATTTTTTCATTGGAAAAACCCAAGATACGTTGGAAATATGCATAATTATTGAGGAAAAACCAATATTTATACTTGAAAAACACATTTAATGTTGGAAATATGCATTTTTCATTGAAATAACCCAAAAAATTCGTGGAAAAACCAATATTAAGTTTGAAATATTCATTATTTCATTGGAAAAACTCATATTTATATTGGAATAACCCATTTTATGTTGGAAATATTCATTTTTTCATTGGAAAAACCCATATTTATATTGGAAAAACCCATTTTATGTTGAAAATATTCATTTTTTCATTGGAAAAACCCATATTTTTATTGTAAAATCCCATTTTAAGTTGGAAATATACATTTTTGCATTTGAAAAACCCATAAAAATTGTGGAAAAGCACAAGATACGTTGGAAATATGCATAATTATTGTGGAAAAACCATTATTAAGTTGGAAATATACATTATTTCAATGGAAAAACCCATATTTATATTGGAAAAACCCATTTTATGTTGGAAATATACATTTATTCATTGGAAAAACCCATAAAAATCGTGGAAAAACCCAAGATACGTTGGAAATATGCATAATTATTGTGGAATAACCATTATTAAGTTGGAAATATACATTTTTGCATTGGAAAATCCCAAGATACGTTAGAAATATACATAATTATTGGAAAAACCAATATTTATACTTGAAAAACCCATTTTATGTTGGAAATATGCATTTTTCATTGAAATAACCCATAAAATTCGTGGAAAAACCATTATTAAGTTTGAAATATACATTATTTCATTGGAAAAACTCATATTTCTATTGGAATAACCCATTTTATGTTGGAAATATTCATTTTTTCATTGGAAAAACCCAAGATACGTTGGAAATATGCATAATTATTGAGGAAAAACCAATATTTATACTTGAAAAACACATTTAATGTTGGAAATATGCATTTTTCATTGAAATAACCCAAAAAATTCGTGGAAAAACCAATATTAAGTTTGAAATATTCATTATTTCATTGGAAAAACTCATATTTATATTGGAATAACCCATTTTATGTTGGAAATATTCATTTTTTCATTGGAAAAACCCATATTTATATTGGAAAAACCCATTTTATGTTGAAAATATTCATTTTTTCATTGGAAAAACCCATATTTTTATTGTAAAATCCCATTTTAAGTTGGAAATATACATTTTTGCATTTGAAAAACCCATAAAAATTGAGGAAAAGCACAAGATACGTTGGAAATATGCATAATTATTGTGGAAAAACCATTATTAAGTTTGAAATATACATTATTTCATTGGAAAAACTCATATTTCTATTGGAATAACCCATTTTATGTTGGAAATATTCATTTTTTCATTGGAAAAACCCAAGATACGTTGGAAATATGCATAATTATTGAGGAAAAACCAATATTTATACTTGAAAAACACATTTAATGTTGGAAATATGCATTTTTCATTGAAATAACCCAAAAAATTCGTGGAAAAACCAATATTAAGTTTGAAATATTCATTATTTCATTGGAAAAACTCATATTTATATTGGAATAACCCATTTTATGTTGGAAATATTCATTTTTTCATTGGAAAAACCCATATTTATATTGGATAAACCCATTTTATGTTGAAAATATTCATTTTTTCATTGGAAAAACCCATATTTTTATTGTAAAATCCCATTTTAAGTTGGAAATATACATTTTTGCATTTGAAAAACCCATAAAAATTGTGGAAAAGCACAAGATACGTTGGAAATATGCATAATTATTGTGGAAAAACCATTATTAAGTTGGAAATATACATTATTTCAATGGAAAAACCCATATTTATATTGGAAAAACCCATTTTATGTTGGAAATATAAATTTTTTCATTGGAAAAACCCATAAAAATCGTGGAAAAACCCAAGATACGTTGGAAATATGCATAATTATTGTGGAATAACCATTATTAAGTTTGAAATATACATTATTTCATTGGAAAAACCCATATTTTTATTGTAAAATCCCATTTTAAGTTGGAAATATACATTATTTCAATGGAAAAACCCATATTTATATTGGAAAAACCCATTTTATGTTGGAAATATTCATTTTTTCATTTGAAAAACCCATAAAATTCGTGGAAAAACCAATATTAAGTTTGAAATATACATTATTTCATTGGAAAAACTCATATTTATATTGGAATAACCCATTTTATGTTGGAAATATTCATTTCTTCATTGGAAAAACCCATAAAAATCGTGGAAAAACCCAAGATACGTTGGAAATATGAATAATTATTGAGGAAAAACCAATGTTTATTTTTGAAAAACCCATTTTTAGTTGGAAAACCTATAATTTTATTGCAAAATTCCTTGTTCAGTTGGAAATATTCATTTTTTCATTGGAAAAACCCATATTTTTATTGTAAAATCCCATTTTAAGTTGGAAATATACATTTTTGCATTGGAAAATACCAAGATACGTTAGAAATATACATAATTATTGGAAAAACCAATATTTATACTTGAAAAACCCATTTTATGTTGGAAATATGCATTTTTCATTGAAATAACCCATAAAATTCGTGGAAAAACCATTATTAAGTTTGAAATATACATTATTTCATTGGAAAAACTCATATTTCTATTGGAATAACCCATTTTATGTTGGAAATATTCATTTTTTCATTGGAAAAACCCAAGATACGTTGGAAATATGCATAATTATTGAGGAAAAACCAATATTTATACTTGAAAAACACATTTAATGTTGGAAATATGCATTTTTCATTGAAATAACCCAAAAAATTCGTGGAAAAACCAATATTAAGTTTGAAATATTCATTATTTCATTGGAAAAACTCATATTTATATTGGAATAACCCATTTTATGTTGGAAATATTCATTTTTTCATTGGAAAAACCCATATTTATATTGGAAAAACCCATTTTATGTTGAAAATATTCATTTTTTCATTGGAAAAACCCATATTTTTATTGTAAAATCCCATTTTAAGTTGGAAATATACATTTTTGCATTTGAAAAACCCATAAAAATTGTGGAAAAGCACAAGATACGTTGGAAATATGCATAATTATTGTGGAAAAACCATTATTAAGTTGGAAATATACATTATTTCAATGGAAAAACCCATATTTATATTGGAAAAACACATTTTATGTTGGAAATATTCATTTTTTCATTTGAAAAACCGATAAAATTCGTGGAAAAACCAATATTAAGTTTGAAATATACATGATTTCATTGGAAAAACTCATATTTATATTGGAATAACCCATTTTATGTTGGAAATATTCATTTTTTCATTGGAAAAACCCATAAAAATCGTGGAAAAACCCAAGATACGTTGGAAATATGCATAATTATTGTGGAATAACCATTATTAAGTTTGAAATATACATTATTTCATTGGAAAAACCCATATTTTTATTGTAAAATCCCATTTTAAGTTGGAAATATACATTTTTGCATTGGAAAATCCCAAGATACGTTAGAAATATACATAATTATTGGAAAAACCAATATTTATACTTGAAAAACCCATTTTATGTTGGAAATATGCATTTTTCATTGAAATAACCCATAAAATTCGTGGAAAAACCATTATTAAGTTTGAAATATACATTATTTCATTGGAAAAACTCATATTTCTATTGGAATAACCCATTTTATGTTGGAAATATTCATTTTTTCATTGGAAAAACCCAAGATACGTTGGAAATATGCATAATTATTGAGGAAAAACCAATATTTATACTTGAAAAACACATTTAATGTTGGAAATATGCATTTTTCATTGAAATAACCCAAAAAATTCGTGGAAAAACCAATATTAAGTTTGAAATATTCATTATTTCATTGGAAAAACTCATATTTATATTGGAATAACCCATTTTATGTTGGAAATATTCATTTTTTCATTGGAAAAACCCATATTTATATTGGATAAACCCATTTTATGTTGAAAATATTCATTTTTTCATTGGAAAAACCCATATTTTTATTGTAAAATCCCATTTTAAGTTGGAAATATACATTTTTGCATTTGAAAAACCCATAAAAATTGTGGAAAAGCACAAGATACGTTGGAAATATGCATAATTATTGTGGAAAAACCATTATTAAGTTGGAAATATACATTATTTCAATGGAAAAACCCATATTTATATTGGAAAAACCCATTTTATGTTGGAAATATAAATTTTTTCATTGGAAAAACCCATAAAAATCGTGGAAAAACCCAAGATACGTTGGAAATATGCATAATTATTGTGGAATAACCATTATTAAGTTTGAAATATACATTATTTCATTGGAAAAACCCATATTTTTATTGTAAAATCCCATTTTAAGTTGGAAATATACATTATTTCAATGGAAAAACCCATATTTATATTGGAAAAACCCATTTTATGTTGGAAATATTCATTTTTTCATTTGAAAAACCCATAAAATTCGTGGAAAAACCAATATTAAGTTTGAAATATACATTATTTCATTGGAAAAACTCATATTTATATTGGAATAACCCATTTTATGTTGGAAATATTCATTTTTTCATTGGAAAAACCCATAAAAATCGTGGAAAAACCCAAGATACGTTGGAAATATGAATAATTATTGAGGAAAAACCAATGTTTATTTTTGAAAAACCCATTTTTAGTTGGAAAACCTATAATTTTATTGCAAAATTCCTTGTTCAGTTGGAAATATTCATTTTTTCATTGGAAAAACCCATAAAAATCGTGGAAAAACCCATGATACGTTGGAAATATGCATAATTATTGAGGAATAACCATTATTAAGTTGGAAATATACATTATTTCAATGGAAAAACCTATATTTTTATTGCAAAATCCCATCTTTTTTCTTAAATATACATTATTTCATTGGAAAAACACAAGATACGTTGGAAATACGCACAATTATTGAGAAAAACCCATATTTATATTGGAAAAACCCATTTAATGTTGGAAATATGCATTTTTCATTGGAATAACCCATAAAATTCGTGGAAAAGCCATTATTAAGTTTGAAATATACATTATTTCATTGGAAAAATCCATATTTATATTGTAAAATCCCATTTTAAGTTTGAAATATGCATTTTTACATTGGAAAAACCCATAATTTTATTGCAAAACTCCTTGTTTAGTTGGAAATATTCATTTTTTCATTGGGAAACCCCACATTCATATTGGAAAAACCCATTTTAAGTTGGAAATATTCAATTTTTCATTGGAAAAACCCATAAAAATAGTGGAAAAGACCAATATACGTTGGAAATATGCATAATTATTGTGGAAAAACCCATATTTATACTAGAAAAACCCATTTTAAGTTGGAAATATGCATTTTTCATTTGAAAACCCCATAAAAATCGTGGAAAAACCCAAGATACGTTGGAATTATGCATAATTATTGTGGAATAACCATTATTAAGTTGGAAATATACATTATTTCATTGGAAAAACCCAAGATACGTTGGAAATATGCATAATTATTGTGGAATAACCATTATTAAGTTTGAAATATACATTATTTCATTGGAAAAACCCATATTTTTATTGTAAAATCCCATTTTAAGTTGGAAATATACATTTTTGCATTGGAAAATCCCAAGATACGTTAGAAATATACATAATTATTGGAAAAACCAATATTTATACTTGAAAAACCCATTTTATGTTGGAAATATGCATTTTTCATTGAAATAACCCATAAAATTCGTGGAAAAACCATTATTAAGTTTGAAATATACATTATTTCATTGGAAAAACTCATATTTCTATTGGAATAACCCATTTTATGTTGGAAATATTCATTTTTTCATTGGAAAAACCCAAGATACGTTGGAAATATGCATAATTATTGAGGAAAAACCAATATTTATACTTGAAAAACACATTTAATGTTGGAAATATGCATTTTTCATTGAAATAACCCAAAAAATTCGTGGAAAAACCAATATTAAGTTTGAAATATTCATTATTTCATTGGAAAAACTCATATTTATATTGGAATAACCCATTTTATGTTGGAAATATTCATTTTTTCATTGGAAAAACCCATATTTATATTGGAAAAACCCATTTTATGTTGAAAATATTCATTTTTTCATTGGAAAAACCCATATTTTTATTGTAAAATCCCATTTTAAGTTGGAAATATACATTTTTGCATTTGAAAAACCCATAAAAATTGTGGAAAAGCACAAGATACGTTGGAAATATGCATAATTATTGTGGAAAAACCATTATTAAGTTGGAAATATACATTATTTCAATGGAAAAACCCATATTTATATTGGAAAAACACATTTTATGTTGGAAATATAAATTTTTTCATTGGAAAAACCCATAAAAATCGTGGAAAAACCCAAGATACGTTGGAAATATGCATAATTATTGTGGAATAACCATTATTAAGTTTGAAATATACATTATTTCATTGGAAAAACCCATATTTTTATTGTAAAATCCCATTTTAAGTTGGAAATATACATTATTTCAATGGAAAAACCCATATTTATATTGGAAAAACCCATTTTATGTTGGAAATATTCATTTTTTCATTTGAAAAACCCATAAAATTCGTGGAAAAACCAATATTAAGTTTGAAATATACATTATTTCATTGGAAAAACTCATATTTATATTGGAATAACCCATTTTATGTTGGAAATATTCATTTTTTCATTGGAAAAACCCATAAAAATCGTGGAAAAACCCAAGATACGTTGGAAATATGAATAATTATTGAGGAAAAACCAATGTTTATTTTTGAAAAACCCATTTTTAGTTGGAAAACCTATAATTTTATTGCAAAATTCCTTGTTCAGTTGGAAATATTCATTTTTTCATTGGAAAAACCCATAAAAATCGTGGAAAAACCCATGATACGTTGGAAATATGCATAATTATTGAGGAATAACCATTATTAAGTTGGAAATATACATTATTTCAATGGAAAAACCTATATTTTTATTGCAAAATCCCATCTTTTTTCTTAAATATACATTATTTCATTGGAAAAACACAAGATACGTTGGAAATACGCACAATTATTGAGAAAAACCCATATTTATATTGGAAAAACCCATTTAATGTTGGAAATATGCATTTTTCATTGAAATAACCCAAAAAATTCGTGGAAAAACCAATATTAAGTTTGAAATATTCATTATTTCATTGGAAAAACTCATATTTATATTGGAATAACCCATTTTATGTTGGAAATATTCATTTTTTCATTGGAAAAACCCAAGATACGTTGGAAATATGCATAATTATTGAGGAAAAACCAATATTTATACTTGAAAAACACATTTAATGTTGGAAATATGCATTTTTCATTGAAATAACCCAAAAAATTCGTGGAAAAACCAATATTAAGTTTGAAATATTCATTATTTCATTGGAAAAACTCATATTTATATTGGAATAACCCATTTTATGTTGGAAATATTCATTTTTTCATTGGAAAAACCCATATTTATATTGGATAAACCCATTTTATGTTGAAAATATTCATTATTTCATTGGAAAAACTCATATTTATATTGGAATAACCCATTTTATGTTGGAAATATTCATTTTTTCATTGGAAAAACCCATATTTATATTGGATAAACCCATTTTATGTTGAAAATATTCATTTTTTCATTGGAAAAACCCATATTTTTATTGTAAAATCCCATTTTAAGTTGGAAATATACATTTTTGCATTTGAAAAACCCATAAAAATTGTGGAAAAGCACAAGATACGTTGGAAATATGCATAATTATTGTGGAAAAACCATTATTAAGTTGGAAATATACATTATTTCAATGGAAAAACCCATATTTATATTGGAAAAACCCATTTTATGTTGGAAATATAAATTTTTTCATTGGAAAAACCCATAAAAATCGTGGAAAAACCCAAGATACGTTGGAAATATGCATAATTATTGTGGAATAACCATTATTAAGTTTGAAATATACATTATTTCATTGGAAAAACCCATATTTTTATTGTAAAATCCCATTTTAAGTTGGAAATATACATTATTTCAATGGAAAAACCCATATTTATATTGGAAAAACCCATTTTATGTTGGAAATATTCATTTTTTCATTTGAAAAACCCATAAAATTCGTGGAAAAACCAATATTAAGTTTGAAATATACATTATTTCATTGGAAAAACTCATATTTATATTGGAATAACCCATTTTATGTTGGAAATATTCATTTCTTCATTGGAAAAACCCATAAAAATCGTGGAAAAACCCAAGATACGTTGGAAATATGAATAATTATTGAGGAAAAACCAATGTTTATTTTTGAAAAACCCATTTTTAGTTGGAAAACCTATAATTTTATTGCAAAATTCCTTGTTCAGTTGGAAATATTCATTTTTTCATTGGAAAAACCCATATTTTTATTGTAAAATCCCATTTTAAGTTGGAAATATACATTTTTGCATTGGAAAATACCAAGATACGTTAGAAATATACATAATTATTGGAAAAACCAATATTTATACTTGAAAAACCCATTTTATGTTGGAAATATGCATTTTTCATTGAAATAACCCATAAAATTCGTGGAAAAACCATTATTAAGTTTGAAATATACATTATTTCATTGGAAAAACTCATATTTCTATTGGAATAACCCATTTTATGTTGGAAATATTCATTTTTTCATTGGAAAAACCCAAGATACGTTGGAAATATGCATAATTATTGAGGAAAAACCAATATTTATACTTGAAAAACACATTTAATGTTGGAAATATGCATTTTTCATTGAAATAACCCAAAAAATTCGTGGAAAAACCAATATTAAGTTTGAAATATTCATTATTTCATTGGAAAAACTCATATTTATATTGGAATAACCCATTTTATGTTGGAAATATTCATTTTTTCATTGGAAAAACCCATATTTATATTGGAAAAACCCATTTTATGTTGAAAATATTCATTTTTTCATTGGAAAAACCCATATTTTTATTGTAAAATCCCATTTTAAGTTGGAAATATACATTTTTGCATTTGAAAAACCCATAAAAATTGTGGAAAAGCACAAGATACGTTGGAAATATGCATAATTATTGTGGAAAAACCATTATTAAGTTGGAAATATACATTATTTCAATGGAAAAACCCATATTTATATTGGAAAAACACATTTTATGTTGGAAATATTCATTTTTTCATTTGAAAAACCGATAAAATTCGTGGAAAAACCAATATTAAGTTTGAAATATACATGATTTCATTGGAAAAACTCATATTTATATTGGAATAACCCATTTTATGTTGGAAATATTCATTTTTTCATTGGAAAAACCCATAAAAATCGTGGAAAAACCCAAGATACGTTGGAAATATGCATAATTATTGTGGAATAACCATTATTAAGTTTGAAATATACATTATTTCATTGGAAAAACCCATATTTTTATTGTAAAATCCCATTTTAAGTTGGAAATATACATTTTTGCATTGGAAAATCCCAAGATACGTTAGAAATATACATAATTATTGGAAAAACCAATATTTATACTTGAAAAACCCATTTTATGTTGGAAATATGCATTTTTCATTGAAATAACCCATAAAATTCGTGGAAAAACCATTATTAAGTTTGAAATATACATTATTTCATTGGAAAAACTCATATTTCTATTGGAATAACCCATTTTATGTTGGAAATATTCATTTTTTC
This sequence comes from Rhopalosiphum nymphaeae, assembly GCA_036289425.1. Classification (NCBI taxonomy): domain Eukaryota; kingdom Metazoa; phylum Arthropoda; class Insecta; order Hemiptera; family Aphididae; genus Rhopalosiphum; species Rhopalosiphum nymphaeae. Next base: position 5,101,449 of record JAZAQC010000006.1, on the reverse strand, counting down.
ATTGGAAAAACCCAAGATACGTTGGAAATATGCATAATTATTGAGGAAAAACCAATATTTATACTTGAAAAACACATTTAATGTTGGAAATATGCATTTTTCATTGAAATAACCCAAAAAATTCGTGGAAAAACCAATATTAAGTTTGAAATATTCATTATTTCATTGGAAAAACTCATATTTATATTGGAATAACCCATTTTATGTTGGAAATATTCATTTTTTCATTGGAAAAACCCATATTTATATTGGAAAAACCCATTTTATGTTGAAAATATTCATTTTTTCATTGGAAAAACCCATATTTTTATTGTAAAATCCCATTTTAAGTTGGAAATATACATTTTTGCATTTGAAAAACCCATAAAAATTGTGGAAAAGCACAAGATACGTTGGAAATATGCATAATTATTGTGGAAAAACCATTATTAAGTTTGAAATATACATTATTTCATTGGAAAAACTCATATTTCTATTGGAATAACCCATTTTATGTTGGAAATATTCATTTTTTCATTGGAAAAACCCAAGATACGTTGGAAATATGCATAATTATTGAGGAAAAACCAATATTTATACTTGAAAAACACATTTAATGTTGGAAATATGCATTTTTCATTGAAATAACCCAAAAAATTCGTGGAAAAACCAATATTAAGTTTGAAATATTCATTATTTCATTGGAAAAACTCATATTTATATTGGAATAACCCATTTTATGTTGGAAATATTCATTTTTTCATTGGAAAAACCCATATTTATATTGGATAAACCCATTTTATGTTGAAAATATTCATTTTTTCATTGGAAAAACCCATATTTTTATTGTAAAATCCCATTTTAAGTTGGAAATATACATTTTTGCATTTGAAAAACCCATAAAAATTGTGGAAAAGCACAAGATACGTTGGAAATATGCATAATTATTGTGGAAAAACCATTATTAAGTTGGAAATATACATTATTTCAATGGAAAAACCCATATTTATATTGGAAAAACCCATTTTATGTTGGAAATATAAATTTTTTCATTGGAAAAACCCATAAAAATCGTGGAAAAACCCAAGATACGTTGGAAATATGCATAATTATTGTGGAATAACCATTATTAAGTTTGAAATATACATTATTTCATTGGAAAAACCCATATTTTTATTGTAAAATCCCATTTTAAGTTGGAAATATACATTATTTCAATGGAAAAACCCATATTTATATTGGAAAAACCCATTTTATGTTGGAAATATTCATTTTTTCATTTGAAAAACCCATAAAATTCGTGGAAAAACCAATATTAAGTTTGAAATATACATTATTTCATTGGAAAAACTCATATTTATATTGGAATAACCCATTTTATGTTGGAAATATTCATTTCTTCATTGGAAAAACCCATAAAAATCGTGGAAAAACCCAAGATACGTTGGAAATATGAATAATTATTGAGGAAAAACCAATGTTTATTTTTGAAAAACCCATTTTTAGTTGGAAAACCTATAATTTTATTGCAAAATTCCTTGTTCAGTTGGAAATATTCATTTTTTCATTGGAAAAACCCATATTTTTATTGTAAAATCCCATTTTAAGTTGGAAATATACATTTTTGCATTGGAAAATACCAAGATACGTTAGAAATATACATAATTATTGGAAAAACCAATATTTATACTTGAAAAACCCATTTTATGTTGGAAATATGCATTTTTCATTGAAATAACCCATAAAATTCGTGGAAAAACCATTATTAAGTTTGAAATATACATTATTTCATTGGAAAAACTCATATTTCTATTGGAATAACCCATTTTATGTTGGAAATATTCATTTTTTCATTGGAAAAACCCAAGATACGTTGGAAATATGCATAATTATTGAGGAAAAACCAATATTTATACTTGAAAAACACATTTAATGTTGGAAATATGCATTTTTCATTGAAATAACCCAAAAAATTCGTGGAAAAACCAATATTAAGTTTGAAATATTCATTATTTCATTGGAAAAACTCATATTTATATTGGAATAACCCATTTTATGTTGGAAATATTCATTTTTTCATTGGAAAAACCCATATTTATATTGGAAAAACCCATTTTATGTTGAAAATATTCATTTTTTCATTGGAAAAACCCATATTTTTATTGTAAAATCCCATTTTAAGTTGGAAATATACATTTTTGCATTTGAAAAACCCATAAAAATTGTGGAAAAGCACAAGATACGTTGGAAATATGCATAATTATTGTGGAAAAACCATTATTAAGTTGGAAATATACATTATTTCAATGGAAAAACCCATATTTATATTGGAAAAACACATTTTATGTTGGAAATATTCATTTTTTCATTTGAAAAACCGATAAAATTCGTGGAAAAACCAATATTAAGTTTGAAATATACATGATTTCATTGGAAAAACTCATATTTATATTGGAATAACCCATTTTATGTTGGAAATATTCATTTTTTCATTGGAAAAACCCATAAAAATCGTGGAAAAACCCAAGATACGTTGGAAATATGCATAATTATTGTGGAATAACCATTATTAAGTTTGAAATATACATTATTTCATTGGAAAAACCCATATTTTTATTGTAAAATCCCATTTTAAGTTGGAAATATACATTTTTGCATTGGAAAATCCCAAGATACGTTAGAAATATACATAATTATTGGAAAAACCAATATTTATACTTGAAAAACCCATTTTATGTTGGAAATATGCATTTTTCATTGAAATAACCCATAAAATTCGTGGAAAAACCATTATTAAGTTTGAAATATACATTATTTCATTGGAAAAACTCATATTTCTATTGGAATAACCCATTTTATGTTGGAAATATTCATTTTTTCATTGGAAAAACCCAAGATACGTTGGAAATATGCATAATTATTGAGGAAAAACCAATATTTATACTTGAAAAACACATTTAATGTTGGAAATATGCATTTTTCATTGAAATAACCCAAAAAATTCGTGGAAAAACCAATATTAAGTTTGAAATATTCATTATTTCATTGGAAAAACTCATATTTATATTGGAATAACCCATTTTATGTTGGAAATATTCATTTTTTCATTGGAAAAACCCATATTTATATTGGATAAACCCATTTTATGTTGAAAATATTCATTTTTTCATTGGAAAAACCCATATTTTTATTGTAAAATCCCATTTTAAGTTGGAAATATACATTTTTGCATTTGAAAAACCCATAAAAATTGTGGAAAAGCACAAGATACGTTGGAAATATGCATAATTATTGTGGAAAAACCATTATTAAGTTGGAAATATACATTATTTCAATGGAAAAACCCATATTTATATTGGAAAAACCCATTTTATGTTGGAAATATAAATTTTTTCATTGGAAAAACCCATAAAAATCGTGGAAAAACCCAAGATACGTTGGAAATATGCATAATTATTGTGGAATAACCATTATTAAGTTTGAAATATACATTATTTCATTGGAAAAACCCATATTTTTATTGTAAAATCCCATTTTAAGTTGGAAATATACATTATTTCAATGGAAAAACCCATATTTATATTGGAAAAACCCATTTTATGTTGGAAATATTCATTTTTTCATTTGAAAAACCCATAAAATTCGTGGAAAAACCAATATTAAGTTTGAAATATACATTATTTCATTGGAAAAACTCATATTTATATTGGAATAACCCATTTTATGTTGGAAATATTCATTTTTTCATTGGAAAAACCCATAAAAATCGTGGAAAAACCCAAGATACGTTGGAAATATGAATAATTATTGAGGAAAAACCAATGTTTATTTTTGAAAAACCCATTTTTAGTTGGAAAACCTATAATTTTATTGCAAAATTCCTTGTTCAGTTGGAAATATTCATTTTTTCATTGGAAAAACCCATAAAAATCGTGGAAAAACCCATGATACGTTGGAAATATGCATAATTATTGAGGAATAACCATTATTAAGTTGGAAATATACATTATTTCAATGGAAAAACCTATATTTTTATTGCAAAATCCCATCTTTTTTCTTAAATATACATTATTTCATTGGAAAAACACAAGATACGTTGGAAATACGCACAATTATTGAGAAAAACCCATATTTATATTGGAAAAACCCATTTAATGTTGGAAATATGCATTTTTCATTGGAATAACCCATAAAATTCGTGGAAAAGCCATTATTAAGTTTGAAATATACATTATTTCATTGGAAAAATCCATATTTATATTGTAAAATCCCATTTTAAGTTTGAAATATGCATTTTTACATTGGAAAAACCCATAATTTTATTGCAAAACTCCTTGTTTAGTTGGAAATATTCATTTTTTCATTGGGAAACCCCACATTCATATTGGAAAAACCCATTTTAAGTTGGAAATATTCAATTTTTCATTGGAAAAACCCATAAAAATAGTGGAAAAGACCAATATACGTTGGAAATATGCATAATTATTGTGGAAAAACCCATATTTATACTAGAAAAACCCATTTTAAGTTGGAAATATGCATTTTTCATTTGAAAACCCCATAAAAATCGTGGAAAAACCCAAGATACGTTGGAATTATGCATAATTATTGTGGAATAACCATTATTAAGTTGGAAATATACATTATTTCATTGGAAAAACCCAAGATACGTTGGAAATATGCATAATTATTGTGGAATAACCATTATTAAGTTTGAAATATACATTATTTCATTGGAAAAACCCATATTTTTATTGTAAAATCCCATTTTAAGTTGGAAATATACATTTTTGCATTGGAAAATCCCAAGATACGTTAGAAATATACATAATTATTGGAAAAACCAATATTTATACTTGAAAAACCCATTTTATGTTGGAAATATGCATTTTTCATTGAAATAACCCATAAAATTCGTGGAAAAACCATTATTAAGTTTGAAATATACATTATTTCATTGGAAAAACTCATATTTCTATTGGAATAACCCATTTTATGTTGGAAATATTCATTTTTTCATTGGAAAAACCCAAGATACGTTGGAAATATGCATAATTATTGAGGAAAAACCAATATTTATACTTGAAAAACACATTTAATGTTGGAAATATGCATTTTTCATTGAAATAACCCAAAAAATTCGTGGAAAAACCAATATTAAGTTTGAAATATTCATTATTTCATTGGAAAAACTCATATTTATATTGGAATAACCCATTTTATGTTGGAAATATTCATTTTTTCATTGGAAAAACCCATATTTATATTGGAAAAACCCATTTTATGTTGAAAATATTCATTTTTTCATTGGAAAAACCCATATTTTTATTGTAAAATCCCATTTTAAGTTGGAAATATACATTTTTGCATTTGAAAAACCCATAAAAATTGTGGAAAAGCACAAGATACGTTGGAAATATGCATAATTATTGTGGAAAAACCATTATTAAGTTGGAAATATACATTATTTCAATGGAAAAACCCATATTTATATTGGAAAAACACATTTTATGTTGGAAATATAAATTTTTTCATTGGAAAAACCCATAAAAATCGTGGAAAAACCCAAGATACGTTGGAAATATGCATAATTATTGTGGAATAACCATTATTAAGTTTGAAATATACATTATTTCATTGGAAAAACCCATATTTTTATTGTAAAATCCCATTTTAAGTTGGAAATATACATTATTTCAATGGAAAAACCCATATTTATATTGGAAAAACCCATTTTATGTTGGAAATATTCATTTTTTCATTTGAAAAACCCATAAAATTCGTGGAAAAACCAATATTAAGTTTGAAATATACATTATTTCATTGGAAAAACTCATATTTATATTGGAATAACCCATTTTATGTTGGAAATATTCATTTTTTCATTGGAAAAACCCATAAAAATCGTGGAAAAACCCAAGATACGTTGGAAATATGAATAATTATTGAGGAAAAACCAATGTTTATTTTTGAAAAACCCATTTTTAGTTGGAAAACCTATAATTTTATTGCAAAATTCCTTGTTCAGTTGGAAATATTCATTTTTTCATTGGAAAAACCCATAAAAATCGTGGAAAAACCCATGATACGTTGGAAATATGCATAATTATTGAGGAATAACCATTATTAAGTTGGAAATATACATTATTTCAATGGAAAAACCTATATTTTTATTGCAAAATCCCATCTTTTTTCTTAAATATACATTATTTCATTGGAAAAACACAAGATACGTTGGAAATACGCACAATTATTGAGAAAAACCCATATTTATATTGGAAAAACCCATTTAATGTTGGAAATATGCATTTTTCATTGGAATAACCCATAAAATTCGTGGAAAAGCCATTATTAAGTTTGAAATATACATTATTTCATTGGAAAAATCCATATTTATATTGTAAAATCCCATTTTAAGTTTGAAATATGCATTTTTACATTGGAAAAACCCATAATTTTATTGCAAAACTCCTTGTTTAGTTGGAAATATTCATTTTTTCATTGGGAAACCCCACATTCATATTGGAAAAACCCATTTTAAGTTGGAAATATTCAATTTTTCATTGGAAAAACCCATAAAAATAGTGGAAAAGACCAATATACGTTGGAAATATGCATAATTATTGTGGAAAAACCCATATTTATACTAGAAAAACCCATTTTAAGTTGGAAATATGCATTTTTCATTTGAAAACCCCATAAAAATCGTGGAAAAACCCAAGATACGTTGGAATTATGCATAATTATTGTGGAATAACCATTATTAAGTTGGAAATATACATTATTTCATTGGAAAAACCCATATTTTTATTGTAAAATCCCATTTTAAGTTGGAAATATACATTTTTGCATTGGAAAATCCCAAGATACGTTAGAAATATACATAATTATTGGAAAAACCAATATTTATACTTGAAAAACCCATTTTATGTTGGAAATATGCATTTTTCATTGAAATAACCCATAAAATTCGTGGAAAAACCATTATTAAGTTTGAAATATACATTATTTCATTGGAAAAACTCATATTTCTATTGGAATAACCCATTTTATGTTGGAAATATTCATTTTTTCATTGGAAAAACCCAAGATACGTTGGAAATATGCATAATTATTGAGGAAAAACCAATATTTATACTTGAAAAACACATTTAATGTTGGAAATATGCATTTTTCATTGAAATAACCCAAAAAATTCGTGGAAAAACCAATATTAAGTTTGAAATATTCATTATTTCATTGGAAAAACTCATATTTATATTGGAATAACCCATTTTATGTTGGAAATATTCATTTTTTCATTGGAAAAACCCATATTTATATTGGAAAAACCCATTTTATGTTGAAAATATTCATTTTTTCATTGGAAAAACCCATATTTTTATTGTAAAATCCCATTTTAAGTTGGAAATATACATTTTTGCATTTGAAAAACCCATAAAAATTGTGGAAAAGCACAAGATACGTTGGAAATATGCATAATTATTGTGGAAAAACCATTATTAAGTTGGAAATATACATTATTTCAATGGAAAAACCCATATTTATATTGGAAAAACACATTTTATGTTGGAAATATTCATTTTTTCATTTGAAAAACCGATAAAATTCGTGGAAAAACCAATATTAAGTTTGAAATATACATGATTTCATTGGAAAAACTCATATTTATATTGGAATAACCCATTTTATGTTGGAAATATTCATTTTTTCATTGGAAAAACCCATAAACATCGTGGAAAAACCCAAGATACGTTGGAAATATGCATAATTATTGTGGAATAACCATTATTAAGTTTGAAATATACATTATTTCATTGGAAAAACCCATATTTTTATTGTAAAATCCCATTTTAAGTTGGAAATATACATTTTTGCATTGGAAAATCCCAAGATACGTTAAAAATATACATAATTATTGGAAAAACCAATATTTATACTTGAAAAACCCATTTTATGTTGGAAATATGCATTTTTCATTGAAATAACCCATAAAATTCGTGGAAAAACCATTATTAAGTTTGAAATATACATTATTTCATTGGAAAAACTCATATTTCTATTGGAATAACCCATTTTATGTTGGAAATATTCATTTTTTCATTGGAAAAACCCAAGATACGTTGGAAATATGCATAATTATTGAGGAAAAACCAATATTTATACTTGAAAAACACATTTAATGTTGGAAATATGCATTTTTCATTGAAATAACCCAAAAAATTCGTGGAAAAACCAATATTAAGTTTGAAATATTCATTATTTCATTGGAAAAACTCATATTTATATTGGAATAACCCATTTTATGTTGGAAATATTCATTTTTTCATTGGAAAAACCCATTTTTATATTGGAAAAACCCATTTTATGTTGAAAATATTCATTTTTTCATTGGAAAAACCCATATTTTTATTGTAAAATCCCATTTTAAGTTGGAAATATACATTTTTGCATTTGAAAAACCCATAAAAATTGTGGAAAAGCACAAGATACGTTGGAAATATGCATAATTATTGTGGAAAAACCATTATTAAGTTTGAAATATACATTATTTCATTGGAAAAACTCATATTTCTATTGGAATAACCCATTTTATGTTGGAAATATTCATTTTTTCATTGGAAAAACCCAAGATACGTTGGAAATATGCATAATTATTGAGGAAAAACCAATATTTATACTTGAAAAACACATTTAATGTTGGAAATATGCATTTTTCATTGAAATAACCCAAAAAATTCGTGGAAAAACCAATATTAAGTTTGAAATATTCATTATTTCATTGGAAAAACTCATATTTATATTGGAATAACCCATTTTATGTTGGAAATATTCATTTTTTCATTGGAAAAACCCATATTTATATTGGATAAACCCATTTTATGTTGAAAATATTCATTTTTTCATTGGAAAAACCCATATTTTTATTGTAAAATCCCATTTTAAGTTGGAAATATACATTTTTGCATTTGAAAAACCCATAAAAATTGTGGAAAAGCACAAGATACGTTGGAAATATGCATAATTATTGTGGAAAAACCATTATTAAGTTGGAAATATACATTATTTCAATGGAAAAACCCATATTTATATTGGAAAAACCCATTTTATGTTGGAAATATAAATTTTTTCATTGGAAAAACCCATAAAAATCGTGGAAAAACCCAAGATACGTTGGAAATATGCATAATTATTGTGGAATAACCATTATTAAGTTTGAAATATACATTATTTCATTGGAAAAACCCATATTTTTATTGTAAAATCCCATTTTAAGTTGGAAATATACATTATTTCAATGGAAAAACCCATATTTATATTGGAAAAACCCATTTTATGTTGGAAATATTCATTTTTTCATTTGAAAAACCCATAAAATTCGTGGAAAAACCAATATTAAGTTTGAAATATACATTATTTCATTGGAAAAACTCATATTTATATTGGAATAACCCATTTTATGTTGGAAATATTCATTTTTTCATTGGAAAAACCCATAAAAATCGTGGAAAAACCCAAGATACGTTGGAAATATGAATAATTATTGAGGAAAAACCAATGTTTATTTTTGAAAAACCCATTTTTAGTTGGAAAACCTATAATTTTATTGCAAAATTCCTTGTTCAGTTGGAAATATTCATTTTTTCATTGGAAAAACCCATAAAAATCGTGGAAAAACCCATGATACGTTGGAAATATGCATAATTATTGAGGAATAACCATTATTAAGTTGGAAATATACATTATTTCAATGGAAAAACCTATATTTTTATTGCAAAATCCCATCTTTTTTCTTAAATATACATTATTTCATTGGAAAAACACAAGATACGTTGGAAATATGCACAATTATTGAGAAAAACCCATATTTATATTGGAAAAACCCATTTAATGTTGGAAATATGCATTTTTCATTGGAATAACCCATAAAATTCGTGGAAAAGCCATTATTAAGTTTGAAATATACATTATTTCATTGGAAAAATCCATATTTATATTGTAAAATCCCATTTTAAGTTTGAAATATGCATTTTTACATTGGAAAAACCCATAATTTTATTGCAAAACTCCTTGTTTAGTTGGAAATATTCATTTTTTCATTGGGAAACCCCACATTCATATTGGAAAAACCCATTTTAAGTTGGAAATATTCAATTTTTCATTGGAAAAACCCATAAAAATAGTGGAAAAGACCAATATACGTTGGAAATATGCATAATTATTGTGGAAAAACCCATATTTATACTAGAAAAACCCATTTTAAGTTGGAAATATGCATTTTTCATTTGAAAAACCCATAAAATTCGTGGAAAAACCATTATTAAGTTGGAAATATTCATTATTTCATTGGAAAAACTCATATTTATATTGGAATAACCCATTTTATGTTGGAAATATTCATTTTTTCATTGGAAAAACCCATATTTATATTGGAAAAACCCATTTTGTGTTGGAAATATTCATTTTTTCATGGGAAAACCCCATAAAAATCGTGGAAAAACCCAAGATACGTTGGAATTATGCATAATTATTGTGGAATAACCATTATTAAGTTGGAAATATACATTATTTCATTGGAAAAACCCAAGATACGTTGGAAATATGCATAATTATTGTGGAATAACCATTATTAAGTTTGAAATATACATTATTTCATTGGAAAAACCCATATTTTTATTGTAAAATCCCATTTTAAGTTGGAAATATACATTTTTGCATTGGAAAATCCCAAGATACGTTAGAAATATACATAATTATTGGAAAAACCAATATTTATACTTGAAAAACCCATTTTATGTTGGAAATATGCATTTTTCATTGAAATAACCCATAAAATTCGTGGAAAAACCATTATTAAGTTTGAAATATACATTATTTCATTGGAAAAACTCATATTTCTATTGGAATAACCCATTTTATGTTGGAAATATTCATTTTTTCATTGGAAAATCCCAAGATACGTTGGAAATATGCATAATTATTGAGGAAAAACCAATATTTATACTTGAAAAACACATTTAATGTTGGAAATATGCATTTTTCATTGAAATAACCCAAAAAATTCGTGGAAAAACCAATATTAAGTTTGAAATATTCATTATTTCATTGGAAAAACTCATATTTATATTGGAATAACCCATTTTATGTTGGAAATATTCATTTTTTCATTGGAAAAACCCATATTTATATTGGATAAACCCATTTTATGTTGAAAATATTCATTTTTTCATTGGAAAAACCCATATTTTTATTGTAAAATCCCATTTTAAGTTGGAAATATACATTTTTGCATTTGAAAAACCCATAAAAATTGTGGAAAAGCACAAGATACGTTGGAAATATGCATAATTATTGTGGAAAAACCATTATTAAGTTGGAAATATACATTATTTCAATGGAAAAACCCATATTTATATTGGAAAAACCCATTTTATGTTGGAAATATAAATTTTTTCATTGGAAAAACCCATAAAAATCGTGGAAAAACCCAAGATACGTTGGAAATATGCATAATTATTGTGGAATAACCATTATTAAGTTTGAAATATACATTATTTCATTGGAAAAACCCATATTTTTATTGTAAAATCCCATTTTAAGTTGGAAATATACATTATTTCAATGGAAAAACCCATATTTATATTGGAAAAACCCATTTTATGTTGGAAATATTCATTTTTTCATTTGAAAAACCCATAAAATTCGTGGAAAAACCAATATTAAGTTTGAAATATACATTATTTCATTGGAAAAACTCATATTTATATTGGAATAACCCATTTTATGTTGGAAATATTCATTTTTTCATTGGAAAAACCCATAAAAATCGTGGAAAAACCCAAGATACGTTGGAAATATGAATAATTATTGAGGAAAAACCAATGTTTATTTTTGAAAAACCCATTTTTAGTTGGAAAACCTATAATTTTATTGCAAAATTCCTTGTTCAGTTGGAAATATTCATTTTTTCATTGGAAAAACCCATAAAAATCGTGGAAAAACCCATGATACGTTGGAAATATGCATAATTATTGAGGAATAACCATTATTAAGTTGGAAATATACATTATTTCAATGGAAAAACCTATATTTTTATTGCAAAATCCCATCTTTTTTCTTAAATATACATTATTTCATTGGAAAAACACAAGATACGTTGGAAATACGCACAATTATTGAGAAAAACCCATATTTATATTGGAAAAACCCATTTAATGTTGGAAATATGCATTTTTCATTGGAATAACCCATAAAATTCGTGGAAAAGCCATTATTAAGTTTGAAATATACATTATTTCATTGGAAAAATCCATATTTATATTGTAAAATCCCATTTTAAGTTTGAAATATGCATTTTTACATTGGAAAAACCCATAATTTTATTGCAAAACTCCTTGTTTAGTTGGAAATATTCATTTTTTCATTGGGAAACCCCACATTCATATTGGAAAAACCCATTTTAAGTTGGAAATATTCAATTTTTCATTGGAAAAACCCATAAAAATAGTGGAAAAGACCAATATACGTTGGAAATATGCATAATTATTGTGGAAAAACCCATATTTATACTAGAAAAACCCATTTTAAGTTGGAAATATGCATTTTTCATTTGAAAACCCCATAAAAATCGTGGAAAAACCCAAGATACGTTGGAATTATGCATAATTATTGTGGAATAACCATTATTAAGTTGGAAATATACATTATTTCATTGGAAAAACCCAAGATACGTTGGAAATATGCATAATTATTGTGGAATAACCATTATTAAGTTTGAAATATACATTATTTCATTGGAAAAACCCATATTTTTATTGTAAAATCCCATTTTAAGTTGGAAATATACATTTTTGCATTGGAAAATCCCAAGATACGTTAGAAATATACATAATTATTGGAAAAACCAATATTTATACTTGAAAAACCCATTTTATGTTGGAAATATGCATTTTTCATTGAAATAACCCATAAAATTCGTGGAAAAACCATTATTAAGTTTGAAATATACATTATTTCATTGGAAAAACTCATATTTCTATTGGAATAACCCATTTTATGTTGGAAATATTCATTTTTTCATTGGAAAAACCCAAGATACGTTGGAAATATGCATAATTATTGAGGAAAAACCAATATTTATACTTGAAAAACACATTTAATGTTGGAAATATGCATTTTTCATTGAAATAACCCAAAAAATTCGTGGAAAAACCAATATTAAGTTTGAAATATTCATTATTTCATTGGAAAAACTCATATTTATATTGGAATAACCCATTTTATGTTGGAAATATTCATTTTTTCATTGGAAAAACCCATATTTATATTGGAAAAACCCATTTTATGTTGAAAATATTCATTTTTTCATTGGAAAAACCCATATTTTTATTGTAAAATCCCATTTTAAGTTGGAAATATACATTTTTGCATTTGAAAAACCCATAAAAATTGTGGAAAAGCACAAGATACGTTGGAAATATGCATAATTATTGTGGAAAAACCATTATTAAGTTGGAAATATACATTATTTCAATGGAAAAACCCATATTTATATTGGAAAAACACATTTTATGTTGGAAATATAAATTTTTTCATTGGAAAAACCCATAAAAATCGTGGAAAAACCCAAGATACGTTGGAAATATGCATAATTATTGTGGAATAACCATTATTAAGTTTGAAATATACATTATTTCATTGGAAAAACCCATATTTTTATTGTAAAATCCCATTTTAAGTTGGAAATATACATTATTTCAATGGAAAAACCCATATTTATATTGGAAAAACCCATTTTATGTTGGAAATATTCATTTTTTCATTTGAAAAACCCATAAAATTCGTGGAAAAACCAATATTAAGTTTGAAATATACATTATTTCATTGGAAAAACTCATATTTATATTGGAATAACCCATTTTATGTTGGAAATATTCATTTTTTCATTGGAAAAACCCATAAAAATCGTGGAAAAACCCAAGATACGTTGGAAATATGAATAATTATTGAGGAAAAACCAATGTTTATTTTTGAAAAACCCATTTTTAGTTGGAAAACCTATAATTTTATTGCAAAATTCCTTGTTCAGTTGGAAATATTCATTTTTTCATTGGAAAAACCCATAAAAATCGTGGAAAAACCCATGATACGTTGGAAATATGCATAATTATTGAGGAATAACCATTATTAAGTTGGAAATATACATTATTTCAATGGAAAAACCTATATTTTTATTGCAAAATCCCATCTTTTTTCTTAAATATACATTATTTCATTGGAAAAACACAAGATACGTTGGAAATACGCACAATTATTGAGAAAAACCCATATTTATATTGGAAAAACCCATTTAATGTTGGAAATATGCATTTTTCATTGGAATAACCCATAAAATTCGTGGAAAAGCCATTATTAAGTTTGAAATATACATTATTTCATTGGAAAAATCCATATTTATATTGTAAAATCCCATTTTAAGTTTGAAATATGCATTTTTACATTGGAAAAACCCATAATTTTATTGCAAAACTCCTTGTTTAGTTGGAAATATTCATTTTTTCATTGGGAAACCCCACATTCATATTGGAAAAACCCATTTTAAGTTGGAAATATTCAATTTTTCATTGGAAAAACCCATAAAAATAGTGGAAAAGACCAATATACGTTGGAAATATGCATAATTATTGTGGAAAAACCCATATTTATACTAGAAAAACCCATTTTAAGTTGGAAATATGCATTTTTCATTTGAAAACCCCATAAAAATCGTGGAAAAACCCAAGATACGTTGGAATTATGCATAATTATTGTGGAATAACCATTATTAAGTTGGAAATATACATTATTTCATTGGAAAAACCCATATTTTTATTGTAAAATCCCATTTTAAGTTGGAAATATACATTTTTGCATTGGAAAATCCCAAGATACGTTAGAAATATACATAATTATTGGAAAAACCAATATTTATACTTGAAAAACCCATTTTATGTTGGAAATATGCATTTTTCATTGAAATAACCCATAAAATTCGTGGAAAAACCATTATTAAGTTTGAAATATACATTATTTCATTGGAAAAACTCATATTTCTATTGGAATAACCCATTTTATGTTGGAAATATTCATTTTTTCATTGGAAAAACCCAAGATACGTTGGAAATATGCATAATTATTGAGGAAAAACCAATATTTATACTTGAAAAACACATTTAATGTTGGAAATATGCATTTTTCATTGAAATAACCCAAAAAATTCGTGGAAAAACCAATATTAAGTTTGAAATATTCATTATTTCATTGGAAAAACTCATATTTATATTGGAATAACCCATTTTATGTTGGAAATATTCATTTTTTCATTGGAAAAACCCATATTTATATTGGAAAAACCCATTTTATGTTGAAAATATTCATTTTTTCATTGGAAAAACCCATATTTTTATTGTAAAATCCCATTTTAAGTTGGAAATATACATTTTTGCATTTGAAAAACCCATAAAAATTGTGGAAAAGCACAAGATACGTTGGAAATATGCATAATTATTGTGGAAAAACCATTATTAAGTTGGAAATATACATTATTTCAATGGAAAAACCCATATTTATATTGGAAAAACACATTTTATGTTGGAAATATTCATTTTTTCATTTGAAAAACCGATAAAATTCGTGGAAAAACCAATATTAAGTTTGAAATATACATGATTTCATTGGAAAAACTCATATTTATATTGGAATAACCCATTTTATGTTGGAAATATTCATTTTTTCATTGGAAAAACCCATAAACATCGTGGAAAAACCCAAGATACGTTGGAAATATGCATAATTATTGTGGAATAACCATTATTAAGTTTGAAATATACATTATTTCATTGGAAAAACCCATATTTTTATTGTAAAATCCCATTTTAAGTTGGAAATATACATTTTTGCATTGGAAAATCCCAAGATACGTTAAAAATATACATAATTATTGGAAAAACCAATATTTATACTTGAAAAACCCATTTTATGTTGGAAATATGCATTTTTCATTGAAATAACCCATAAAATTCGTGGAAAAACCATTATTAAGTTTGAAATATACATTATTTCATTGGAAAAACTCATATTTCTATTGGAATAACCCATTTTATGTTGGAAATATTCATTTTTTCATTGGAAAAACCCAAGATACGTTGGAAATATGCATAATTATTGAGGAAAAACCAATATTTATACTTGAAAAACACATTTAATGTTGGAAATATGCATTTTTCATTGAAATAACCCAAAAAATTCGTGGAAAAACCAATATTAAGTTTGAAATATTCATTATTTCATTGGAAAAACTCATATTTATATTGGAATAACCCATTTTATGTTGGAAATATTCATTTTTTCATTGGAAAAACCCATTTTTATATTGGAAAAACCCATTTTATGTTGAAAATATTCATTTTTTCATTGGAAAAACCCATATTTTTATTGTAAAATCCCATTTTAAGTTGGAAATATACATTTTTGCATTTGAAAAACCCATAAAAATTGTGGAAAAGCACAAGATACGTTGGAAATATGCATAATTATTGTGGAAAAACCATAATTAAGTTTGAAATATACATTATTTCATTGGAAAAACTCATATTTCTATTGGAATAACCCATTTTATGTTGGAAATATTCATTTTTTCATTGGAAAAACCCAAGATACGTTGGAAATATGCATAATTATTGAGGAAAAACCAATATTTATACTTGAAAAACACATTTAATGTTGGAAATATGCATTTTTCATTGAAATAACCCAAAAAATTCGTGGAAAAACCAATATTAAGTTTGAAATATTCATTATTTCATTGGAAAAACTCATATTTATATTGGAATAACCCATTTTATGTTGGAAATATTCATTTTTTCATTGGAAAAACCCATATTTATATTGGATAAACCCATTTTATGTTGAAAATATTCATTTTTTCATTGGAAAAACCCATATTTTTATTGTAAAATCCCATTTTAAGTTGGAAATATACATTTTTGCATTTGAAAAACCCATAAAAATTGTGGAAAAGCACAAGATACGTTGGAAATATGCATAATTATTGTGGAAAAACCATTATTAAGTTGGAAATATACATTATTTCAATGGAAAAACCCATATTTATATTGGAAAAACCCATTTTATGTTGGAAATATAAATTTTTTCATTGGAAAAACCCATAAAAATCGTGGAAAAACCCAAGATACGTTGGAAATATGCATAATTATTGTGGAATAACCATTATTAAGTTTGAAATATACATTATTTCATTGGAAAAACCCATATTTTTATTGTAAAATCCCATTTTAAGTTGGAAATATACATTATTTCAATGGAAAAACCCATATTTATATTGGAAAAACCCATTTTATGTTGGAAATATTCATTTTTTCATTTGAAAAACCCATAAAATTCGTGGAAAAACCAATATTAAGTTTGAAATATACATTATTTCATTGGAAAAACTCATATTTATATTGGAATAACCCATTTTATGTTGGAAATATTCATTTTTTCATTGGAAAAACCCATAAAAATCGTGGAAAAACCCAAGATACGTTGGAAATATGAATAATTATTGAGGAAAAACCAATGTTTATTTTTGAAAAACCCATTTTTAGTTGGAAAACCTATAATTTTATTGCAAAATTCCTTGTTCAGTTGGAAATATTCATTTTTTCATTGGAAAAACCCATAAAAATCGTGGAAAAACCCATGATACGTTGGAAATATGCATAATTATTGAGGAATAACCATTATTAAGTTGGAAATATACATTATTTCAATGGAAAAACCTATATTTTTATTGCAAAATCCCATCTTTTTTCTTAAATATACATTATTTCATTGGAAAAACACAAGATACGTTGGAAATATGCACAATTATTGAGAAAAACCCATATTTATATTGGAAAAACCCATTTAATGTTGGAAATATGCATTTTTCATTGGAATAACCCATAAAATTCGTGGAAAAGCCATTATTAAGTTTGAAATATACATTATTTCATTGGAAAAATCCATATTTATATTGTAAAATCCCATTTTAAGTTTGAAATATGCATTTTTACATTGGAAAAACCCATAATTTTATTGCAAAACTCCTTGTTTAGTTGGAAATATTCATTTTTTCATTGGGAAACCCCACATTCATATTGGAAAAACCCATTTTAAGTTGGAAATATTCAATTTTTCATTGGAAAAACCCATAAAAATAGTGGAAAAGACCAATATACGTTGGAAATATGCATAATTATTGTGGAAAAACCCATATTTATACTAGAAAAACCCATTTTAAGTTGGAAATATGCATTTTTCATTTGAAAAACCCATAAAATTCGTGGAAAAACCATTATTAAGTTGGAAATATTCATTATTTCATTGGAAAAACTCATATTTATATTGGAATAACCCATTTTATGTTGGAAATATTCATTTTTTCATTGGAAAAACCCATATTTATATTGGAAAAACCCATTTTGTGTTGGAAATATTCATTTTTTCATGGGAAAACCCCATAAAAATCGTGGAAAAACCCAAGATACGTTGGAATTATGCATAATTATTGTGGAATAACCATTATTAAGTTGGAAATATACATTATTTCATTGGAAAAACCCAAGATACGTTGGAAATATGCATAATTATTGTGGAATAACCATTATTAAGTTTGAAATATACATTATTTCATTGGAAAAACCCATATTTTTATTGTAAAATCCCATTTTAAGTTGGAAATATACATTTTTGCATTGGAAAATCCCAAGATACGTTAGAAATATACATAATTATTGGAAAAACCAATATTTATACTTGAAAAACCCATTTTATGTTGGAAATATGCATTTTTCATTGAAATAACCCATAAAATTCGTGGAAAAACCATTATTAAGTTTGAAATATACATTATTTCATTGGAAAAACTCATATTTCTATTGGAATAACCCATTTTATGTTGGAAATATTCATTTTTTCATTGGAAAAACCCAAGATACGTTGGAAATATGCATAATTATTGAGGAAAAACCAATATTTATACTTGAAAAACACATTTAATGTTGGAAATATGCATTTTTCATTGAAATAACCCAAAAAATTCGTGGAAAAACCAATATTAAGTTTGAAATATTCATTATTTCATTGGAAAAACTCATATTTATATTGGAATAACCCATTTTATGTTGGAAATATTCATTTTTTCATTGGAAAAACCCATATTTATATTGGATAAACCCATTTTATGTTGAAAATATTCATTTTTTCATTGGAAAAACCCATATTTTTATTGTAAAATCCCATTTTAAGTTGGAAATATACATTTTTGCATTTGAAAAACCCATAAAAATTGTGGAAAAGCACAAGATACGTTGGAAATATGCATAATTATTGTGGAAAAACCATTATTAAGTTGGAAATATACATTATTTCAATGGAAAAACCCATATTTATATTGGAAAAACCCATTTTATGTTGGAAATATAAATTTTTTCATTGGAAAAACCCATAAAAATCGTGGAAAAACCCAAGATACGTTGGAAATATGCATAATTATTGTGGAATAACCATTATTAAGTTTGAAATATACATTATTTCATTGGAAAAACCCATATTTTTATTGTAAAATCCCATTTTAAGTTGGAAATATACATTATTTCAATGGAAAAACCCATATTTATATTGGAAAAACCCATTTTATGTTGGAAATATTCATTTTTTCATTTGAAAAACCCATAAAATTCGTGGAAAAACCAATATTAAGTTTGAAATATACATTATTTCATTGGAAAAACTCATATTTATATTGGAATAACCCATTTTATGTTGGAAATATTCATTTTTTCATTGGAAAAACCCATAAAAATCGTGGAAAAACCCAAGATACGTTGGAAATATGTATAATTATTGAGGAAAAACCAATGTTTATTTTTGAAAAACCCATTTTTAGTTGGAAAACCTATAATTTTATTGCAAAATTCCTTGTTCAGTTGGAAATATTCATTTTTTCATTGGAAAAACCCATAAAAATCGTGGAAAAACCCATGATACGTTGGAAATATGCATAATTATTGAGGAATAACCATTATTAAGTTGGAAATATACATTATTTCAATGGAAAAACCTATATTTTTATTGCAAAATCCCATCTTTTTTCTTAAATATACATTATTTCATTGGAAAAACACAAGATACGTTGGAAATATGCACAATTATTGAGAAAAACCCATATTTATATTGGAAAAACCCATTTAATGTTGGAAATATGCATTTTTCATTGGAATAACCCATAAAATTCGTGGAAAAGCCATTATTAAGTTTGAAATATACATTATTTCATTGGAAAAATCCATATTTATATTGTAAAATCCCATTTTAAGTTTGAAATATGCATTTTTACATTGGAAAAACCCATAATTTTATTGCAAAACTCCTTGTTTAGTTGGAAATATTCATTTTTTCATTGGGAAACCCCACATTCATATTGGAAAAACCCATTTTAAGTTGGAAATATTCAATTTTTCATTGGAAAAACCCATAAAAATAGTGGAAAAGACCAATATACGTTGGAAATATGCATAATTATTGTGGAAAAACCCATATTTATACTAGAAAAACCCATTTTAAGTTGGAAATATGCATTTTTCATTTGAAAAACCCATAAAATTCGTGGAAAAACCATTATTAAGTTGGAAATATTCATTATTTCATTGGAAAAACTCATATTTATATTGGAATAACCCATTTTATGTTGGAAATATTCATTTTTTCATTGGAAAAACCCATATTTATATTGGAAAAACCCATTTTGTGTTGGAAATATTCATTTTTTCATGGGAAAACCCCATAAAAATCGTGGAAAAACCCAAGATACGTTGGAATTATGCATAATTATTGTGGAATAACCATTATTAAGTTGGAAATATACATTATTTCATTGGAAAAACCCAAGATACGTTGGAAATATGCATAATTATTGTGGAATAACCATTATTAAGTTTGAAATATACATTATTTCATTGGAAAAACCCATATTTTTATTGTAAAATCCCATTTTAAGTTGGAAATATACATTTTTGCATTGGAAAATCCCAAGATACGTTAGAAATATACATAATTATTGGAAAAACCAATATTTATACTTGAAAAACCCATTTTATGTTGGAAATATGCATTTTTCATTGAAATAACCCATAAAATTCGTGGAAAAACCATTATTAAGTTTGAAATATACATTATTTCATTGGAAAAACTCATATTTCTATTGGAATAACCCATTTTATGTTGGAAATATTCATTTTTTCATTGGAAAAACCCAAGATACGTTGGAAATATGCATAATTATTGAGGAAAAACCAATATTTATACTTGAAAAACACATTTAATGTTGGAAATATGCATTTTTCATTGAAATAACCCAAAAAATTCGTGGAAAAACCAATATTAAGTTTGAAATATTCATTATTTCATTGGAAAAACTCATATTTATATTGGAATAACCCATTTTATGTTGGAAATATTCATTTTTTCATTGGAAAAACCCATATTTATATTGGAAAAACCCATTTTATGTTGAAAATATTCATTTTTTCATTGGAAAAACCCATATTTTTATTGTAAAATCCCATTTTAAGTTGGAAATATACATTTTTGCATTTGAAAAACCCATAAAAATTGTGGAAAAGCACAAGATACGTTGGAAATATGCATAATTATTGTGGAAAAACCATTATTAAGTTGGAAATATACATTATTTCAATGGAAAAACCCATATTTATATTGGAAAAACACATTTTATGTTGGAAATATTCATTTTTTCATTTGAAAAACCGATAAAATTCGTGGAAAAACCAATATTAAGTTTGAAATATACATGATTTCATTGGAAAAACTCATATTTATATTGGAATAACCCATTTTATGTTGGAAATATTCATTTTTTCATTGGAAAAACCCATAAAAATCGTGGAAAAACCCAAGATACGTTGGAAATATGCATAATTATTGTGGAATAACCATTATTAAGTTTGAAATATACATTATTTCATTGGAAAAACCCATATTTTTATTGTAAAATCCCATTTTAAGTTGGAAATATACATTTTTGCATTGGAAAATCCCAAGATACGTTAGAAATATACATAATTATTGGAAAAACCAATATTTATACTTGAAAAACCCATTTTATGTTGGAAATATGCATTTTTCATTGAAATAACCCATAAAATTCGTGGAAAAACCATTATTAAGTTTGAAATATACATTATTTCATTGGAAAAACTCATATTTCTATTGGAATAACCCATTTTATGTTGGAAATATTCATTTTTTCATTGGAAAAACCCAAGATACGTTGGAAATATGCATAATTATTGAGGAAAAACCAATATTTATACTTGAAAAACACATTTAATGTTGGAAATATGCATTTTTCATTGAAATAACCCAAAAAATTCGTGGAAAAACCAATATTAAGTTTGAAATATTCATTATTTCATTGGAAAAACTCATATTTATATTGGAATAACCCATTTTATGTTGGAAATATTCATTTTTTCATTGGAAAAACCCATATTTATATTGGAAAAACCCATTTTATGTTGAAAATATTCATTTTTTCATTGGAAAAACCCATATTTTTATTGTAAAATCCCATTTTAAGTTGGAAATATACATTTTTGCATTTGAAAAACCCATAAAAATTGTGGAAAAGCACAAGATACGTTGGAAATATGCATAATTATTGTGGAAAAACCATTATTAAGTTTGAAATATACATTATTTCATTGGAAAAACTCATATTTCTATTGGAATAACCCATTTTATGTTGGAAATATTCATTTTTTCATTGGAAAAACCCAAGATACGTTGGAAATATGCATAATTATTGAGGAAAAACCAATATTTATACTTGAAAAACACATTTAATGTTGGAAATATGCATTTTTCATTGAAATAACCCAAAAAATTCGTGGAAAAACCAATATTAAGTTTGAAATATTCATTATTTCATTGGAAAAACTCATATTTATATTGGAATAACCCATTTTATGTTGGAAATATTCATTTTTTCATTGGAAAAACCCATATTTATATTGGATAAACCCATTTTATGTTGAAAATATTCATTTTTTCATTGGAAAAACCCATATTTTTATTGTAAAATCCCATTTTAAGTTGGAAATATACATTTTTGCATTTGAAAAACCCATAAAAATTGTGGAAAAGCACAAGATACGTTGGAAATATGCATAATTATTGTGGAAAAACCATTATTAAGTTGGAAATATACATTATTTCAATGGAAAAACCCATATTTATATTGGAAAAACCCATTTTATGTAGGAAATATAAATTTTTTCATTGGAAAAACCCATAAAAATCGTGGAAAAACCCAAGATACGTTGGAAATATGCATAATTATTGTGGAATAACCATTATTAAGTTTGAAATATACATTATTTCATTGGAAAAACCCATATTTTTATTGTAAAATCCCATTTTAAGTTGGAAATATACATTATTTCAATGGAAAAACCCATATTTATATTGGAAAAACCCATTTTATGTTGGAAATATTCATTTTTTCATTTGAAAAACCCATAAAATTCGTGGAAAAACCAATATTAAGTTTGAAATATACATTATTTCATTGGAAAAACTCATATTTATATTGGAATAACCCATTTTATGTTGGAAATATTCATTTTTTCATTGGAAAAACCCATAAAAATCGTGGAAAAACCCAAGATACGTTGGAAATATGAATAATTATTGAGGAAAAACCAATGTTTATTTTTGAAAAACCCATTTTTAGTTGGAAAACCTATAATTTTATTGCAAAATTCCTTGTTCAGTTGGAAATATTCATTTTTTCATTGGAAAAACCCATAAAAATCGTGGAAAAACCCATGATACGTTGGAAATATGCATAATTATTGAGGAATAACCATTATTAAGTTGGAAATATACATTATTTCAATGGAAAAACCTATATTTTTATTGCAAAATCCCATCTTTTTTCTTAAATATACATTATTTCATTGGAAAAACACAAGATACGTTGGAAATATGCACAATTATTGAGAAAAACCCATATTTATATTGGAAAAACCCATTTAATGTTGGAAATATGCATTTTTCATTGGAATAACCCATAAAATTCGTGGAAAAGCCATTATTAAGTTTGAAATATACATTATTTCATTGGAAAAATCCATATTTATATTGTAAAATCCCATTTTAAGTTTGAAATATGCATTTTTACATTGGAAAAACCCATAATTTTCTTGCAAAACTCCTTGTTTAGTTGGAAATATTCATTTTTTCATTGGAAAAACCCATATTTATATTGGAAAAACCCATTTTATGTTGAAAATATTCATTTTTTCATTGGAAAAACCCATATTTTTATTGTAAAATCCCATTTTAAGTTGGAAATATACATTTTTGTATTGGAAAAACCCATAAAAATTGTGGAAAAGCACAAGATACGTTGGAAATATGCATAATTATTGTGGAAAAACCATTATTAAGTTGGAAATATACATTATTTTAATGGAAAAACCCATATTTATATTGGAAAAACACATTTTATGTTGGAAATATTCATTTTTTCATTTGAAAAACCGATAAAATTCGTGGAAAAACCAATATTAAGTTTGAAATATACATGATTTCATTGGAAAAACTCATATTTATATTGGAATAACCCATTTTATGTTGGAAATATTCATTTTTTCATTGGAAAAACCCATAAAAATCGTGGAAAAACCCAAGATACGTTGGAAATATGCATAATTATTGTGGAATAACCATTATTAAGTTTGAAATATACATTATTTCATTGGAAAAACCCATATTTTTATTGTAAAATCCCATTTTAAGTTGGAAATATACATTTTTGCATTGGAAAATCCCAAGATACGTTAGAAATATACATAATTATTGGAAAAACCAATATTTATACTTGAAAAACCCATTTTATGTTGGAAATATGCATTTTTCATTGAAATAACCCATAAAATTCGTGGAAAAACCATTATTAAGTTTGAAATATACATTATTTCATTGGAAAAACTCATATTTCTATTGGAATAACCCATTTTATGTTGGAAATATTCATTTTTTCATTGGAAAAACCCAAGATACGTTGGAAATATGCATAATTATTGAGGAAAAACCAATATTTATACTTGAAAAACACATTTAATGTTGGAAATATGCATTTTTCATTGAAATAACCCAAAAAATTCGTGGAAAAACCAATATTAAGTTTGAAATATTCATTATTTCATTGGAAAAACTCATATTTATATTGGAATAACCCATTTTATGTTGGAAATATTCATTTTTTCATTGGAAAAACCCATATTTATATTGGAAAAACCCATTTTATGTTGAAAATATTCATTTTTTCATTGGAAAAACCCATATTTTTATTGTAAAATCCCATTTTAAGTTGGAAATATACATTTTTGCATTTGAAAAACCCATAAAAATTGTGGAAAAGCACAAGATACGTTGGAAATATGCATAATTATTGTGGAAAAACCATTATTAAGTTGGAAATATACATTATTTCAATGGAAAAACCCATATTTATATTGGAAAAACACATTTTATGTTGGAAATATTCATTTTTTCATTTGAAAAACCGATAAAATTCGTGGAAAAACCAATATTAAGTTTGAAATATACATGATTTCATTGGAAAAACTCATATTTATATTGGAATAACCCATTTTATGTTGGAAATATTCATTTTTTCATTGGAAAAACCCATAAAAATCGTGGAAAAACCCAAGATACGTTGGAAATATGCATAATTATTGTGGAATAACCATTATTAAGTTTGAAATATACATTATTTCATTGGAAAAACCCATATTTTTATTGTAAAATCCCATTTTAAGTTGGAAATATACATTTTTGCATTGGAAAATCCCAAGATACGTTAGAAATATACATAATTATTGGAAAAACCAATATTTATACTTGAAAAACCCATTTTATGTTGGAAATATGCATTTTTCATTGAAATAACCCATAAAATTCGTGGAAAAACCATTATTAAGTTTGAAATATACATTATTTCATTGGAAAAACTCATATTTCTATTGGAATAACCCATTTTATGTTGGAAATATTCATTTTTTCATTGGAAAAACCCAAGATACGTTGGAAATATGCATAATTATTGAGGAAAAACCAATATTTATACTTGAAAAACACATTTAATGTTGGAAATATGCATTTTTCATTGAAATAACCCAAAAAATTCGTGGAAAAACCAATATTAAGTTTGAAATATTCATTATTTCATTGGAAAAACTCATATTTCTATTGGAATAACCCATTTTATGTTGGAAATATTCATTTTTTCATTGGAAAAACCCAAGATACGTTGGAAATATGCATAATTATTGAGGAAAAACCAATATTTATACTTGAAAAACACATTTAATGTTGGAAATATGCATTTTTCATTGAAATAACCCAAAAAATTCGTGGAAAAACCAATATTAAGTTTGAAATATTCATTATTTCATTGGAAAAACTCATATTTATATTGGAATAACCCATTTTATGTTGGAAATATTCATTTTTTCATTGGAAAAACCCATATTTATATTGGAAAAACCCATTTTATGTTGAAAATATTCATTTTTTCATTGGAAAAACCCATATTTTTATTGTAAAATCCCATTTTAAGTTGGAAATATACATTTTTGCATTTGAAAAACCCATAAAAATTGTGGAAAAGCACAAGATACGTTGGAAATATGCATAATTATTGTGGAAAAACCATTATTAAGTTTGAAATATACATTATTTCAATGGAAAAACCCATATTTATATTGGAAAAACCCATTTTATGTTGGAAATATAAATTTTTTCATTGGAAAAACCCATAAAAATCGTGGAAAAACCCAAGATACGTTGGAAATATGCATAATTATTGTGGAATAACCATTATTAAGTTTGAAATATACATTATTTCATTGGAAAAACCCATATTTTTATTGTAAAATCCCATTTTAAGTTGGAAATATACATTATTTCAATGGAAAAACCCATATTTATATTGGAAAAACCCATTTTATGTTGGAAATATTCATTTTTTCATTTGAAAAACCCATAAAATTCGTGGAAAAACCAATATTAAGTTTGAAATATACATTATTTCATTGGAAAAACTCATATTTATATTGGAATAACCCATTTTATGTTGGAAATATTCATTTTTTCATTGGAAAAACCCATAAAAATCGTGGAAAAACCCAAGATACGTTGGAAATATGAATAATTATTGAGGAAAAACCAATGTTTATTTTTGAAAAACCCATTTTTAGTTGGAAAACCTATAATTTTATTGCAAAATTCCTTGTTCAGTTGGAAATATTCATTTTTTCATTGGAAAAACCCATAAAAATCGTGGAAAAACCCATGATACGTTGGAAATATGCATAATTATTGAGGAATAACCATTATTAAGTTGGAAATATACATTATTTCAATGGAAAAACCTATATTTTTATTGCAAAATCCCATCTTTTTTCTTAAATATACATTATTTCATTGGAAAAACACAAGATACGTTGGAAATATGCACAATTATTGAGAAAAACCCATATTTATATTGGAAAAACCCATTTAATGTTGGAAATATGCATTTTTCATTGGAATAACCCATAAAATTCGTGGAAAAGCCATTATTAAGTTTGAAATATACATTATTTCATTGGAAAAATCCATATTTATATTGTAAAATCCCATTTTAAGTTTGAAATATGCATTTTTACATTGGAAAAACCCATAATTTTATTGCAAAACTCCTTGTTTAGTTGGAAATATTCATTTTTTCATTGGGAAACCCCACATTCATATTGGAAAAACCCATTTTAAGTTGGAAATATTCAATTTTTCATTGGAAAAACCCATAAAAATAGTGGAAAAGACCAATATACGTTGGAAATATGCATAATTATTGTGGAAAAACCCATATTTATACTAGAAAAACCCATTTTAAGTTGGAAATATGCATTTTTCATTTGAAAAACCCATAAAATTCGTGGAAAAACCATTATTAAGTTGGAAATATTCATTATTTCATTGGAAAAACTCATATTTATATTGGAATAACCCATTTTATGTTGGAAATATTCATTTTTTCATTGGAAAAACCCATATTTATATTGGAAAAACCCATTTTGTGTTGGAAATATTCATTTTTTCATGGGAAAACCCCATAAAAATCGTGGAAAAACCCAAGATACGTTGGAATTATGCATAATTATTGTGGAATAACCATTATTAAGTTGGAAATATACATTATTTCATTGGAAAAACCCAAGATACGTTGGAAATATGCATAATTATTGTGGAATAACCATTATTAAGTTTGAAATATACATTATTTCATTGGAAAAACCCATATTTTTATTGTAAAATCCCATTTTAAGTTGGAAATATACATTTTTGCATTGGAAAATCCCAAGATACGTTAGAAATATACATAATTATTGGAAAAACCAATATTTATACTTGAAAAACCCATTTTATGTTGGAAATATGCATTTTTCATTGAAATAACCCATAAAATTCGTGGAAAAACCATTATTAAGTTTGAAATATACATTATTTCATTGGAAAAACTCATATTTCTATTGGAATAACCCATTTTATGTTGGAAATATTCATTTTTTCATTGGAAAAACCCAAGATACGTTGGAAATATGCATAATTATTGAGGAAAAACCAATATTTATACTTGAAAAACACATTTAATGTTGGAAATATGCATTTTTCATTGAAATAACCCAAAAAATTCGTGGAAAAACCAATATTAAGTTTGAAATATTCATTATTTCATTGGAAAAACTCATATTTATATTGGAATAACCCATTTTATGTTGGAAATATTCATTTTTTCATTGGAAAAACCCATATTTATATTGGAAAAACCCATTTTATGTTGAAAATATTCATTTTTTCATTGGAAAAACCCATATTTTTATTGTAAAATCCCATTTTAAGTTGGAAATATACATTTTTGCATTTGAAAAACCCATAAAAATTGTGGAAAAGCACAAGATACGTTGGAAATATGCATAATTATTGTGGAAAAACCATTATTAAGTTGGAAATATACATTATTTCAATGGAAAAACCCATATTTATATTGGAAAAACACATTTTATGTTGGAAATATTCATTTTTTCATTTGAAAAACCGATAAAATTCGTGGAAAAACCAATATTAAGTTTGAAATATACATGATTTCATTGGAAAAACTCATATTTATATTGGAATAACCCATTTTATGTTGGAAATATTCATTTTTTCATTGGAAAAACCCATAAAAATCGTGGAAAAACCCAAGATACGTTGGAAATATGCATAATTATTGTGGAATAACCATTATTAAGTTTGAAATATACATTATTTCATTGGAAAAACCCATATTTTTATTGTAAAATCCCATTTTAAGTTGGAAATATACATTTTTGCATTGGAAAATCCCAAGATACGTTAGAAATATACATAATTATTGGAAAAACCAATATTTATACTTGAAAAACCCATTTTATGTTGGAAATATGCATTTTTCATTGAAATAACCCATAAAATTCGTGGAAAAACCATTATTAAGTTTGAAATATACATTATTTCATTGGAAAAACTCATATTTCTATTGGAATAACCCATTTTATGTTGGAAATATTCATTTTTTCATTGGAAAAACCCAAGATACGTTGGAAATATGCATAATTATTGAGGAAAAACCAATATTTATACTTGAAAAACACATTTAATGTTGGAAATATGCATTTTTCATTGAAATAACCCAAAAAATTCGTGGAAAAACCAATATTAAGTTTGAAATATTCATTATTTCATTGGAAAAACTCATATTTATATTGGAATAACCCATTTTATGTTGGAAATATTCATTTTTTCATTGGAAAAACCCATATTTATATTGGAAAAACCCATTTTATGTTGAAAATATTCATTTTTTCATTGGAAAAACCCATATTTTTATTGTAAAATCCCATTTTAAGTTGGAAATATACATTTTTGCATTTGAAAAACCCATAAAAATTGTGGAAAAGCACAAGATACGTTGGAAATATGCATAATTATTGTGGAAAAACCATTATTAAGTTTGAAATATACATTATTTCATTGGAAAAACTCATATTTCTATTGGAATAACCCATTTTATGTTGGAAATATTCATTTTTTCATTGGAAAAACCCAAGATACGTTGGAAATATGCATAATTATTGAGGAAAAACCAATATTTATACTTGAAAAACACATTTAATGTTGGAAATATGCATTTTTCATTGAAATAACCCAAAAAATTCGTGGAAAAACCAATATTAAGTTTGAAATATTCATTATTTCATTGGAAAAACTCATATTTATATTGGAATAACCCATTTTATGTTGGAAATATTCATTTTTTCATTGGAAAAACCCATATTTATATTGGATAAACCCATTTTATGTTGAAAATATTCATTTTTTCATTGGAAAAACCCATATTTTTATTGTAAAATCCCATTTTAAGTTGGAAATATACATTTTTGCATTTGAAAAACCCATAAAAATTGTGGAAAAGCACAAGATACGTTGGAAATATGCATAATTATTGTGGAAAAACCATTATTAAGTTGGAAATATACATTATTTCAATGGAAAAACCCATATTTATATTGGAAAAACCCATTTTATGTAGGAAATATAAATTTTTTCATTGGAAAAACCCATAAAAATCGTGGAAAAACCCAAGATACGTTGGAAATATGCATAATTATTGTGGAATAACCATTATTAAGTTTGAAATATACATTATTTCATTGGAAAAACCCATATTTTTATTGTAAAATCCCATTTTAAGTTGGAAATATACATTATTTCAATGGAAAAACCCATATTTATATTGGAAAAACCCATTTTATGTTGGAAATATTCATTTTTTCATTTGAAAAACCCATAAAATTCGTGGAAAAACCAATATTAAGTTTGAAATATACATTATTTCATTGGAAAAACTCATATTTATATTGGAATAACCCATTTTATGTTGGAAATATTCATTTTTTCATTGGAAAAACCCATAAAAATCGTGGAAAAACCCAAGATACGTTGGAAATATGAATAATTATTGAGGAAAAACCAATGTTTATTTTTGAAAAACCCATTTTTAGTTGGAAAACCTATAATTTTATTGCAAAATTCCTTGTTCAGTTGGAAATATTCATTTTTTCATTGGAAAAACCCATAAAAATCGTGGAAAAACCCATGATACGTTGGAAATATGCATAATTATTGAGGAATAACCATTATTAAGTTGGAAATATACATTATTTCAATGGAAAAACCTATATTTTTATTGCAAAATCCCATCTTTTTTCTTAAATATACATTATTTCATTGGAAAAACACAAGATACGTTGGAAATATGCACAATTATTGAGAAAAACCCATATTTATATTGGAAAAACCCATTTAATGTTGGAAATATGCATTTTTCATTGGAATAACCCATAAAATTCGTGGAAAAGCCATTATTAAGTTTGAAATATACATTATTTCATTGGAAAAATCCATATTTATATTGTAAAATCCCATTTTAAGTTTGAAATATGCATTTTTACATTGGAAAAACCCATAATTTTCTTGCAAAACTCCTTGTTTAGTTGGAAATATTCATTTTTTCATTGGAAAAACCCATATTTATATTGGAAAAACCCATTTTATGTTGAAAATATTCATTTTTTCATTGGAAAAACCCATATTTTTATTGTAAAATCCCATTTTAAGTTGGAAATATACATTTTTGTATTGGAAAAACCCATAAAAATTGTGGAAAAGCACAAGATACGTTGGAAATATGCATAATTATTGTGGAAAAACCATTATTAAGTTGGAAATATACATTATTTTAATGGAAAAACCCATATTTATATTGGAAAAACACATTTTATGTTGGAAATATTCATTTTTTCATTTGAAAAACCGATAAAATTCGTGGAAAAACCAATATTAAGTTTGAAATATACATGATTTCATTGGAAAAACTCATATTTATATTGGAATAACCCATTTTATGTTGGAAATATTCATTTTTTCATTGGAAAAACCCATAAAAATCGTGGAAAAACCCAAGATACGTTGGAAATATGCATAATTATTGTGGAATAACCATTATTAAGTTTGAAATATACATTATTTCATTGGAAAAACCCATATTTTTATTGTAAAATCCCATTTTAAGTTGGAAATATACATTTTTGCATTGGAAAATCCCAAGATACGTTAGAAATATACATAATTATTGGAAAAACCAATATTTATACTTGAAAAACCCATTTTATGTTGGAAATATGCATTTTTCATTGAAATAACCCATAAAATTCGTGGAAAAACCATTATTAAGTTTGAAATATACATTATTTCATTGGAAAAACTCATATTTCTATTGGAATAACCCATTTTATGTTGGAAATATTCATTTTTTCATTGGAAAAACCCAAGATACGTTGGAAATATGCATAATTATTGAGGAAAAACCAATATTTATACTTGAAAAACACATTTAATGTTGGAAATATGCATTTTTCATTGAAATAACCCAAAAAATTCGTGGAAAAACCAATATTAAGTTTGAAATATTCATTATTTCATTGGAAAAACTCATATTTATATTGGAATAACCCATTTTATGTTGGAAATATTCATTTTTTCATTGGAAAAACCCATATTTATATTGGAAAAACCCATTTTATGTTGAAAATATTCATTTTTTCATTGGAAAAACCCATATTTTTATTGTAAAATCCCATTTTAAGTTGGAAATATA